>CM073454.1:30814285-32043571 GCA_037074485.1 Delonix regia
AAGCAAAAAAACCATTGAAATTTCATCTTGGAATGAAAACTCCAACGAAATTTCAAGTTATAATACCTGAATCAAATTGAAATTTTAATGTTCATGCTATTGTTCACTCTACTTGCCCAACATAGATTTTTCCTAAATTCAAAGGCCAAATTTTGAAATTCTTAGCTACAAATGAGGGAGAATCATTTGAAAATCCTACTAGAACAAAATTCCCATCGAAAATCAACGCAATCTTACCAATTCAAGGAAAATTTTGATGAAATTCCATCTATCACTATTATGTACAAAAGCTCTCAAATTTCTAACCCCCCACCATGTCAAGTCTCACCGAAAAAAGCTAAGAACACGTTAAAAGGGGGAGGAAGACAACGTAGCACACCCACCGAAGTCAAAAGTAACAAGAATTGATGATGAAATTTGAGCTAAGTTTGACATACATAGCAACAAGAAGGAGGAAGAAAGAGACGAAATTACAAGGGTATTTTAGTAATTTTGTTCTCAGAGCACACATGGTAGCCAAGTAAAAAATAATACTTTGATAAATAATAGGGATTTAAACTTAGATCCTCATGGTTATTTAGATCAAGTTTAGTTAATTGAGCTAATCTAGGATTCATGAAATTTGCTGTTTGAATCAATATAAGAGCTCTCTTTAATTTCCAATTTCTTCAACTAATTAGATTTTTATATTTTTCCTTAATTGAATTGCTTCTTCCCTTTAACTTATGTAGATATTCATAAAATTATCACTCCAACATAAAATTCTTAAATGTAAAATTTTTGAATATTACAATATGCTTGATCAACTTTTAAGTGTTCATTTGATTTGAAATCTAGCTTATTGAAATCGGCAATGCTGTGATGTTTTTGTGTGCAGTTATTGCAAAATTTAAACATGTCTCTTTTCTAATAAATCTAATGTTTTCTCTTTTCACAACCAAGCATAAGGTAAAACACATATAACTTTGGTTACACTTTTGGATGGTGTTATTTTTGCTTGAAGTAATGATCACTCAATGGGTTAAAGCTCTATTGAAAAAAAAAAAAAAGACGATGAAAAATGAAAATAAAATAACAAAACACAAGCTAAAAAATCAAATAGTAAAATTCAGAAAATGAAATATCAAAATTAACCGAAAAAACCAACAAAAAGCTAAAATTATGAGAATGAAAATAGTTGAAAGGGGAATTTAAATGTAATTAAAAATACCAATTTTGAAAAAAAGAGAAAATTTAAAAAAAGAAATGGGCACTAATCTGGCTAAGAACAACAACGTTGGATGGAATAAGTGGGTGTGAAATAGTCAAAGAGAAAAGTGACAAAAATGCACCAGCACACCCTTCCCCTTGCCATCTGAACATCCAGCAAACTTTTAGTAGCATAGGTCAAGGTTAATGGTAGAAGGAACATGAAAGAGGAAAAGGGAAAAAGGCTCCCTTTCTCTATTCTAGTTGCTGTCGTCACAAAAAGGAAACCAGATAGGTGGGGCTGTAGCAGTGAGTAAAGGCACGAATTTGATTTCAGGTCTTCAATCATAGTGAAGCACAATTTGTTAGGAGCAACAATTGAGATAGAGAGAAGAGGAAAAAATAAAGATAAAAGGGGGAAAAAAAGGGAAGAGACAAAAAATAGAAAAATGGGGAGGGAAAGTGTGAGAGAAATAGAAAAGCTATAAAAGAAAGTGAAACTGAGAGGAAAAGAGAGCTGAGAAGAAAATCTGGAAGAAAAGAACATTAAGTGAAGAACTAGAAAGGAAGAAGATAGGAAGAAGTGAGAAGAGCTAAGAAGAACCAACGTGATGATGCCCCCTATTCTCACATCCTAAAACAGGGACTAATAGAGCGAGAAAGAGGAGAAACCAAGAGAGATGGAGGAAGAAAGCTAAGACAAGTGAGAGATTAAGGTAGACTAGAAGAGGTATAAGAGAAAGTAAAAGATAATGAGTTAGGAAGGAAAAGAAAGGAGAGAGGGAACTTGAGGGCTAGAGACGGAATAAAGGGAGAAGAGAAAAAAGTTTGCTGCAAATAACATCCATGTCCTGATGTTCAAAGACATGGGAAAACGTGATAAACATGTGCAGAAAGAGCGAAGGAAAGGAGCAAAATAGGAAAAACTAAAGAAGATAAATAAAATGACCAAGGCTGAGAGGGGGATCAGAGGAGGAAATTTTTCTCTATTTTTTGAACTGCATAACAAAACCCAAAAAGGAAAAGAAGAAGCACGAAGTCAAAACTTGAGGACAGAAGGAGGAGCGAATAAAACAAGAGAGGCAAATGGGCAAGGCTACAAAGTAGGTTAATAAGCTCCGAGGTAAGTCTTACATGACAATACACCTGAAGGGTTGAATAGGTGTATTAAAATTGTTTTTTAAAATTTTGATTAAAAAAATATAATTGACTAAATATTTTACAGTTGATGAAAAAATTTTAAAAAATAGTTAATTATATTTGATTTATAATAGATAAAAAAATTTTAAACGAAGATCAAGAAAGATAAAAAAAAAATTAACTATAAATTTTTAGTAAATAGAGTTGCTCAAAAAATAGAAGAAATTAAAAAAATTGAAAAAAAACATAGTTAACTATAAAATTTTTAATTAAGTAAAAATAACTAAAAAAAAAACAGAGATAAGGTACAAAAGAGCAAATACATAGATTTATTATGGTTCAACTAAATCAATGTTTACATTCAGTCCTTTTAACTTGTTTAAGGGATTTTTCACTAAAAAAAAATAACAACTTCTACAAACTCTAAGAGTTTTCAAGTGTTCATTTCTAAACACAAAGTTTTTTAACTTAACCTCAATAGTTCACTCTTACATACTCCTCTTCTCTCTTAGAGATAGAAGTTCAAACAGTGAAAAAAGATAAGATTTTTGAACCCTTATAAAAAAGGGTTTAAGACTGGATACTAATCTCAAGATAAGGGGGGATGTCTCTTTTCTTTTTTCGGGTAGTAGCCCTTTTCTTTATATATTCATATGAAATCTACCTATTAAAGATATATGTGCTGTAGATCTTCATCTTCAATGCTCTAGATATAATTTCTTCAAATTTTTTTTCATAAATCTTATATGAGCAGATGGATTTTTTTAACTTAGAGATGAGTTCTTAATTTTAGACTTGGTATAGCGCTCTTTTGAAGAACAAGAAAAGAAGTTGAAGTCTTGGAGTAGGTGGAGATACAATTATAAACAAAATGATAAAAACTCTCTTTTCTTCATGATGTGTCGGCACTTTCAAACCAAGAAAGGTGGAGTAAGAAGATAAGGTTTGAACTTTAGTTACTTTACTTCATCTTTCACATGTTGTGTGTCGAAAGTAGGGTTCCTATGAGCTTGCACATTTGACTCTACGTTGGGTAGCTTCAGATAAGAGAAAATGTAGGATACATAAAGGAGAAATTATTTGCACATAAGATAAATAGGTTAATAGCAACGTTGGTTGAATTTATTTTCTTCATTTAAGTTTGTCAAAAATCAAATTGAGATTGGGCCTTAGTTTTTGGGCCAACACTATCATACTTTATTTTCAAATGATTCATGGCTTGCACTACTGCTTATCATGGGTATCATGCGTGGAATCCAGTTCTAAGGCATTGATATTTGAGGTTTGTACATGGCATTTGCTGGTTCCATTTTTGTTCCTTGGATTTTGGTAACAATATAGCATCTTCATCAAACTTAAAATAAAAAATAATAAAGGATAAAGTCTGAGTTAGTGCTCATGGCATTTCACTGCAATTGTGTTTAGAGGCATTTTATTATAGCCAAGAGTTCATCGTGGTACCCCCTATTACTTGCTCTAGCTTTATCATAACACGATATGTGAGTGATGTTTTATGAGCGATGTCCGCTTCTAAGTTTTTGTTCCTAAATGAATGCAAGAGCCTTCAAGTGATTACTAAAAGTTTATTTCCATAATTATTCATTTTTCTCGTTATGTTTTTTTTGCTTTTTTTCCTCCTTACTAATAATAATAAATAATAATAATAATAATAATGCTAAGTAGTTTCACTTTCTTTGGAAAAAAAAAAAAAGAGGGCTTTTAATTTGAAATCTTCAAGGCATAACAAAAGGAATTTATCTGACATTTACTCAAAAGTTTCAGTATGAGAATTCAATCTCCTTAGGTACTTTAAAATTAACTAGTAAAGACCATGTAAAACTTATAATATCATTCGACCTCTAAAATTAATGTTCAATATTTGAAAATGCAAAAAATAAAAGTCCAAAAATAATTTATTTAAGTCTCTTATTTAGGCATCACCATGCAAGAACCTTTGCCTCCTCAGGTACATAAGGTGTCAACCAATGAGGCTGTTTAAGACCTTATGTCTCTTAAAGTTCTAAAGGTTAATATCTGATTTTTCAAAAGGTAGAAAATGGAATAATTTCTAAATTACACAAATAATATCTTTGGCCTTTCAAGTTGCCAGTAAGATCGTTAATTCCTTAAACACTTGAGAATTAACTAGTAAAGGTCATGTAAAATCTATAATCTCCTTAGATCTCAAAAGTTAATATTTAATTTCAAAAATACAAAGATGAAATAATTCCAAAATTACAACAACAAAAAAAGTTTATTTTACTCATTATTTGTAAATCAAAAATCCTAGAGTACTTTTCCTAGATAATTTAGTCTCTTTCAAATTAGAATAAAGAAATCATCATTTCATAAATCCCAGAAAAAAAACATAAAATCAAGAATCATAAAAATGCTTTTTTTCTTGACAATTTTATTCTTCATTTCAAATTAAATAAACAATGTTATTTTCAAAAATCCCAAAAATATTTCTTTTAATAGTTTCATTGCTTTTGCAAAATCTAAACAAAATTTTAATTTCAAAAAATTTAAAAGAAACACAAATTCAAAAAATCCCAAAAATCTTTTTCCTTGATGATTTGGTTCCTCTTCCGTAATTAAAATAAAAAGCCTAAATTAAAAAATCAAGAAAAATTTAAAAGAGAAAAAAAGAAAAAAAGCAAGACAACGATATTAAACTAATTTTGTAAATTAAAATTTATCAACCAAATTTCAATCTCATTTTGTTTATGGAAATCAATTTGATTTCAACTATCTTGTTCTTTTCGCAAAAATAAAATATCAGCAACCAACTTATACGCATTTCTGGTCGAATTATATAGACTTTGATCCCAATCATTGGATACATAACCCCTAGGATTTCATCTTATGTCAAATCCATCATTTGTAAATATCTATTTTTTTCTTTCATTTTTTTCTTTTAATTATTTTTGTTCCTATTTTCACGTATTTTAATGAGAATAATCAAAATATGATTAAAGTCATATTACGTTAATTTCACTTGACTCGTTTAGGTTAACTATCCCTGTTAACAGGTGTCATAGAATACTTAACACAGACTCTAGAATCTATTTTTGTTCTCGTATACCACCTTTTCATTTTTCTTGTTTGTTTTAAAAATGGTTTTTCATAGTTTTCTTTTAAAAATTTTAGTGACGACTCCTATAATAAATCTATTTTTAAATTATCTTGAAAGCCAATTTGTTTCTCTTTTCTTATCATCTTATACTCATCACACTTGACCAAGTTGTGACAGTAAGATTTCAAAGGCATGTGAAATAAGTGACATTTCAGAATACTCGTTCCTCTCATTAGCCTTGCAATTACGATACAAGGATTCAAAAACCCCACAAATCAAATGCTTTCTTCTGAAGTATCTTCTGCTTCTGGGAAAAAGTATGCATCTGGTCCATTACCATTCACTTGGATACTTGGTTCGCAGAAGGACAAAAGCTAATTCTCCAGGTGATGATTCTCGTATAATATCTCCAAATGTGGGTTTTCAAAATTATAATTCCCTGGTATGAAATTTGTTGCTTCAAAAGCTTCACGGGATTTTTGTAATATCATGTTCCTTTGAGTGCTTTAGTGTATAATAATAATAATAATAATTAATAACTATTACAATTAGTAAATTGTAAATAAAATTGGTAGAAACCAGGCCCAACAAGAAGGCACCAAATGAATAACAAGTTATCAATAGACACCAGCCGGAGAGAGAGAAAGAGTGCAACGGGGTAGCAGAATAGCAAATATGTTAGTGGGTGGTTGTGTTTGTCGTTTCTAATTCTTTATTTGCCATATAGCTTAGTGTGAGGGTAAAGAAGAGCATAAAAAGATCATGAATGTCAGTATATTGGAGTTTATCTTTTTCTCGAGTGATCATGGTTTAGTTGAGGACAGCACATTCTGGGGATAAGGATTTGATCACTTATGACAGAGAAGGAATGTGGGAGCTATGTTGCTGAATATGGTTATTATAATTATTCCACATAATTTGGTTAAGGAGCCTGATGGCATATTTGGAATGCCTTCATAAACCAATTATGGGGTGAAGAATTTTCACTTGAAAATTGATTTGTCATTTATGCAGTTTATTCAATATAAAAATAATTTTTTTTATTTTTGTGCAATTAATGATTTAAAAAAAAGTTAATTTTAAAAAATTAAATGTCAAATCAAATGAATTTGTAAGGCAAATTCATGTTTATGTATACAAATAGACTTTTAAATCTCATGCTAAACCATATAGACTGATAGGATTTGAGAAAATTTCAACAATGGTGGCCCAAATTGTCATAGTCCAATTATCTTCGTTAATTTGACCTTTTGTGCTAGTAATGATGTTGCTTTAGTGCTAGAAATGATCTCTCTTTAGTGCTATGTCATTGAAGTAGTGATATTTACAATCATTAAAAATTACGAAGTGCCTTCTAGAGTATGTAGTCTTCCAAAATTCAAAGGGTTATGACCATTAACATTCTCATTTGAATTCATGAAAATGTTAAATTGTGAACTCAGTTGAGCCTTTGAGTGAAGAATCCTACAACGTGAATGACTTCATCCCTATCTGCAGTGACTCTTATGATGATACAAGTGCTGATGATGTACACCATGATCTTGAAATTTTCTCTGTAATCAGAGGCAGTTTTGTGCCACTTAGAATGGGATCCACTCAAGCATATCTATCCTTGGCACTTAATTTTATTTTCAGGTAAGAAATCTCATGCCTCTCAAATGTAGCTTTGGTTCAATGCGAGTCACTTATAATTTAGGAGAGTAAGTTAACTCATCATTTACAAATAAAAATGTTGATTGGATAAGGATATCAAGTCAAACTCGTAAGTTAACAATATTACTCTCAACAAAACTTTCGCTCTACATGTCTATTGTTTCTTCATGAAATAGTGGTTGGTACCAAGGTTATTAAACTCATAAGAGAGAATTAAACTCGTACGTAAACTTATAAGAATTTATTTAGATTAATAAATCGTTATCAAAATATGTAATTTTATAATTTAAATACTATATATATTAAAAAAAATCATTCAAATGTAATTTAAATTATATTTAATCAAACAAAAGCTATTCATATTTCATAATATTTCATAATTTGTAATACTCAATATGAATATTTTAATATGGTCATACATAAATAATTATTCAATATAACTAATTAAATAATATTTATTTTATTTTATTTTATAAGTACATATTAAATGTAATTTTATTATTTTTTATACATATTCAAACTTGTAATAAAATAAATTATAAAGACTTTATGAAAAAGAAGATATCTATTTCTTATTTAGTTTTGAACTTAAATTATTATGTTGCTGACTTTACAAGTTAGTTGACACGTTAAAATCGTAAATTTAATAAACTCGATAAGCCAACTCGCGAATTTCCTTGAGTTTATACTAAGTTCAAGTTTACAACAAGTTGACTCATTTTTTTTTATGCACAATCATAAATTCGAATAATAAACTCTCAAATTTGACAACTATAGTTGGCACAACACTACCATTTTACTAAGCCTTATTGAGTCTTTAATTTTAATTCTAAAATTTGAAAAGAAAGTGGTGAAAACAAATAGTTTCAACTTTTACCCTGACTTTTGTATCTTTGCTTCTTCTATATGTATCTGGCTAGTTAATCTTTGTTCACTTTTAGAAATTTGAATATATAATTTAACAAACTTTAATATAGAATCTAAAAATTGTTCCGTTTTACACCTTTTGCCATTTAACATGTTTTGTTAACAAGCTTCTTCATAGCTGATCAACAAACAAAATGTCATTACTAAACATATAGAAGGATTAGTAGGTTGACAAGAATAAATAAATAAATAAACATAGAATTTTTAATAATATAGATTTACATTACAAAAACATTTGTATTACAAAAGCCTTAAGAGTATAGATAAAAGAAATAAAGAGTAAGGTAACAAATTGTATCAAGATTTTCTAATATTTAAGATTATCTGCAAGTAGTTTCTTACCGTTAGCTAATCATTTACACTATTAATAGAAGCATGGTGTTTGGGGTTATTTGCAATGTTCGAAGTTTAAAGACACATAATTCAAAGTTTAAAGGTTATTTGTTAAAAAAAATATTAAGGAGTCCATTTAATTACTCATGTTAATAATTTAATTTATTTACTAATGGTGAAATTATTTGCATAATTATGAAAATTTGAGAGGTCTCTTATCAAGTTTTGAATAATATATATATATATATATATATATATATATATATATATCTTAAAATTCAACAAAAAAAATTTGCTTATTTTAACTTGCTAGCAAAAAGATTAATTAAATTAGCAAGGTGAAATAGAAAAGAGAAAAATATAATTTTGGTCTCTTATTTAAACTAAAATATTAATTGAATCCTTTAAAGATAGAAAATGATCTGATTTGACCACCTCAAAAATTTTAATTAATATTTGGAGGACTTAGATTTCATTTTTAGTGATTGATTTATGAGCACTTATCTAATTTGTTTCCGGAAAAGTCACTTACATGTTAACAGCTCTGCCCTTCAAATCTCGTTTATTGTTAAATCAATCTGCCACTTTCAATCAGAAATTATACATCAAACTGTGACCGACTAATTAGGCGTGACTTACTCTTCACAAGGCAGATCGAATCATAGCAAAAGTCAAATTCCACATAAACTACCAAACCTGGGAACCAATCTTCTTTCCAACGTGATTTAAGGGTTATCACGTGCATTTATATTAGAATCGTACAAATTTATTTTAAATTAACGTAATTTATAAACTTAATTTTGGTTAAAATTGAGTTCATATGATTCTAATCTATAGAAAAAATATTAATATATGATCATAAGATGCAATTAATCGCTAAGGATCTTATATTTTATAATTACATTAATAGACTTAAAGTCATTTAATGACTTTACAATAAATAAAAATACCTCTAACAATGTATCTCTCTATCATACGATGTTTTCTCATATTTTGGAATTTCATCATTTTGTGGATGATGAGAAATATGCTCTAAGAAAGTAAGTTTTCATCTTTACAAGTCATGCAATTTTCTTAGATAAATTTTTTCAGCCAGTATTTCTGTTTGCATGGGAAAAAGTCATTTTTATCATACTACAAATAATCACTTGTTGTGGAAGAAAGAAGATTAAGAAACAACAAAGTCACCATATATCATATTAAACATGTAATAATAATAAAACCCACTAATTAGCTTGAGAACTTTTAGTGGTGAGAAAATTTCATTGTTATAAGTGATAATTATGGTAAAATTAACAAGTCATGGTAGTAATAAACACAAATATAAATACAAATCTTGTTATTGAAATTAGTGTGTTTTGTTTACAATAATTAATTGGAACAAAGTGAATAATACAATGTTGCATTAACATTGTAACATACTTCAACCTTTTGATGTAGTTAAGTCCAAAAGAAGGTAAAAATAAATTACCATTGACTATATTAAACAAGTAAAAATAATCAAACCCACTTGTTAGCCTGAGAACCCTCAATATAGTAAGAAATTTGTATTGTAGCAATTGAAAACAAGCAATGTTATATGGATGAAACAAGGTGGTAATAAACTTAAATAAGGGTAGTAAACTTAGCATATCTCATAGTCAACTTGATTATATTAGACTATTTAATCCAATATTTGTTCAAAATATTATAACATGTTTTTACTTTTTGATATAGTTGATTCAAAAGCAATTTGCAAGTGAGAAGAAACTTGTCCTTCGTATAAATGAATTGAAGAATGGATAATTTACTATCAAAAAAGATATATTGCTACTTTCACATTGGTGGGAAGATTTTAACATATTCAAATCCGAACCTACCAATGTTCCCACTGCCATGAGATATAACTACACCAAATATAGAAATTTCAATCCATTATCATGTTGAAGTGGAGGGTGCCTCTTGGGTTTGTGAGTTACGAATTAACTCAGCTGCTATTTTTTGCTCTTGTTACTATAATGATTTTAATTTTAACTTACATTGGATGCACAAGTAACTTATTATTTCATTATAATCTTGGAATATCGTAGTTACGAATCAACTCTGGTATAATTACCACTGGTTTTTATGCTTGTTAGCATAATAATTTTAATTTTACCCTATGTTAAATTCACAACTAATTTATGATTTTATCATAACCTTGATTTGTCTTAATTAAGGAACCCAACTCTATTATCACTAGTTTTAGTGTTTGTTGCCTCCAAGATTTTAGTTTTAACTTAGGTTGGATGCACAAGCAACTTATAATTTTTTAACGACCTTGGTTCGCCTTGATTATGAATCAACTCATCGATAATTACAGTTAGTTTTTTTACATAACAACTTTTATGATATATAGCTTTACTTATTTTTAAAAGCATTTTTGTATATTAAAAAGTCATAAAATGACTCTAAGAATTACAAATTACAAGGTCCTTAAGAGTAATTAATTGCAACTTATCATTTTAAACTGAAATTTTCACATATATATATATATATATATGGAAATTTTTATTTGGTAAGTAAGCCTTGTTATCAATATAATTCATTTAACACATGAACATGTCTTTTTCACTACTCTACAAATAAAAGATAAAAAATATTTTTGGAAAAGAATTAACATCAAACTAAACAAAATTATTTATAAGACAAACTTTCTTTTTAATGCATAAACTGACTTTTAAACTTATTAAATACCAAAGCAAACACACTAAAGCCATGCTTGGTATACAAAAATCTTTTTTGTTGGAATAGAAAATGAATGAGGAATAACATGGAAAGTAACGGAATGGAAAATAATAGCATGAAATGATGAAAGCAAAAAGTATGTTTGTTACGTAATGGAATGGAATAGATTCTAAAAAAAGTTAAGTTTGGTTTGAAGGAAATTAGAAAAGAAATGGAGGAAAATGTTTAAAACACCATTAGACAAAACATGATTAAATGGGCAGCATCTCTCTTGTAGTCCACATAGGGCAGGCCAGGTTTTTACAAAACTTAAGAGCTGACATGATTTTAGCCCAGTAAGTGATCAAGTTGGGTTAAGTTACACCAAATTTAGCTTGGATCTGTTTATTATTGTCTTTTAATTTTTATTTTATACAAAAAAATTTAAAAATAAAAAATTTTAAGATTTTAAATGAATAAAAAATAGAAGAGAAAAAAATAAATATTTTAAATGAAAAGTAATTAAAATTTAAAAATAATTAATATTTTTTAAATTTATTATAAATAAAAGTTATTATAAATAAAATAAAATAATAGAAAAAATAAAAATAATAATCAAGCCAGGTGTGAACCAAATACCTAACACAGTCTGATTATATCTTGAGACCTTGGTTAAGGGGCGTTAAGCTCCTTGTCACTCGGGTCAACAACCATTGGTACTAATTAGGTGTTTATAAACTAATTAAATTCACTTTTAAAAGTTTAATTTTGACATGACTTTCATCTATTAATTAAAATTTTAATTAATATATTAAATTTGCTTAGATGAAAGAGTTCGAATGATATTCAACTGCTTAAACTTATAGATAGTGCAACTATCATACAAATATGTTTTTTTTATTCCATGGCAAAAAAATATTTTTTTAATTATTTCTTATACATACCCACACATGTTAAATATAAAAACAAATGTACTGTTTTATGAAAGCCCCGTACATTTTTATTACGTATGTGTGTGTGTATATATATATATATATATTACACACACACTCTTCTGTAATTCACGAATTGTTTAGGTTCAGAGTTCTTATCAAATGAGTCGAAATAATGATGAATTTTGATTTAATTAAAATTCAAACTTAAATTCGATCTATTTTAATTTTGGGAATCCTAGTTTAACCTATAATTCTCGTATAGTAACTTATCTGACTATTTGAGAACTTGAGAATACAATAATTTTAAGGTACATTTGGTTTCTGAAAATATTTGCAATTTTCATTATTTATTTATACTTTTTAAACATTTTTTAAACTCTACCAAACACATTTCACTCACATATATTGTTTGTATTTTTTCCCTTGGACACAACATGACACATGTATTGTTTGTATATAAAGGCAACCAAAGTTTAAGAATTCAAATTCAAAACCAGAAAAAACAAATATTATTTTTGTCCTTCACTTTTGAATTTTATTTTATTTTAATCATTCATAAATTGAAAATTTAAAAATAATATTTTATTTTTAACTTAATCTCATTTGGTTTCTCGATGAATAAAAAGTCTCAAAATAATTTTAATTTTTCTATAAATAAAAGGTCTCAAAATAATCTATTACTTTTCAAAATTTAACATAAAGTAATATTTTTTTAAATGAGATTAAATTCAAAATTAATTGTTATCCATAAATTAACAGTTTTAAAATAAATTTTTTTTAAACATAGCCTCATTTTAATCCTTTATGAATTGAAAGTTTTAAAAAAAATTTCAAAATTTAACATAAAGTAATCGTTTCATAAATGAGATTAATTTCAAATTTGAATAACGGTTTAAAAAATTTTAGTTCGTGAAAGATCAAAATAAAATTAAATCTAAAAGTAAAATACCAATAATAATTTTCTTTTTTCTCTTAACTTCTACAATCTGAAAGAAAAAACAAAACAAAAAAAAGATATTTTGAGGCCCGGAGTGTCCCATAGCATTATGACTTGTAAGACAAGGAAATATGAAATGATAATAATAATGATTTGTCATATGTTTGTGTCTATAGTTATTGGACCACCATTATGTCTTCAAATAACGCTTTCACTTTCATGTATCCGAATCCATGTCATGTATGTCACTTTCCACTCGGTATTAGATAAGAAATTTCCACAGGCAATTTATAAATCTAACACACACGCGCTTGCAAGTGCCTCCCATGAAAGTGACATTGAAGTCCCCACAAATGCCAATCTTTTGACATGGGAATTTTTTTTATTATAATTCTTTTGTATTAAAAATGGTGTTTGGTAAAATAAAATATTGGTTTTATTATGTGTCTGTTACTTTTGAAGAAACGAAAACAGAGAAAGAAATGATCGTATAGAGACATTGGAATTCATCATTAACTAATTATAAGAAATTTAAGATTAACTTAATTAGTGTCATCCTTTTTTTTGTTTTTAAGTAATACGAGAATATTTTCTTAAATTAAATTAGCATTACAAAGGTTTGACTCTTAGATATGAAAATTAGGGTATCTAATAAAAATATAGTTAAATTATATATCATACAGTTAGTTTTTTTACTAAGTCAAGTATATGAAAATGGTCCATTAACTAAGGGTTCCCTGCAATTTTGGATTAAAGCTCTAAACTCCTTGAAATCCTCCATGTTAGAATGAATAGTTGCAACTACCTTTTGAACATCAGATAAAAATGTTCCTGTCAAGTTCAGATTCGTGAAAGCCTATAAGATAGCTACGCATAAAGTTGAAGCTTCAATTATTTTCATCTTATAAATTCTCTAATAGTGGCCAATAATTACTTGCAACACTGAGTTTCCTTGGTCGCAGAAAAATATCCCAAAACCTGACTTTCCTTCTACTGCAAAGGTGGCTCCATCAGTACAACATTGCCATCCTTGTACTGTTATCTCTAAATTCCCATGGATATTAGATACATTGTTATGTGCTAGATTAGAGCTAGTATTCTGGGCTTTCTTCCATTTAGACAAGAATTGAAGGGCTCATCTAGTTGCAAAGGACATATTCTGTTACCTATGCCCCCAGATGAAATGGTTTCTCATTCCCTAAATTCTCCATGCAATAACACAAAATGCTCTACATGTTTGTTTTGGTTACTTCCCAAAATTTTTATAACACAATCATTAAAGCTGGTATTAAAATTGGTCTCTCCAAGAAGCCCCCATTCTTCCTAATGATTCTTTACTAAATGATAGCTTACTAAAGCATGGAAAACATCTCATATTTTTTTCACAGCTCAAACACTTTCCATCTACTTGGCTACCTCTTTTCTGTAAGTTAACACATACAGGGAAGATAACTCTACCAACTCTCCAAATAAAGTCTTTTACTTTGGTGGGTAATTTCAGGTTTCATATCTATGGGCAAAAGATAGAGTTAACAAATCTAATTTCATTAGATTTACAAGTATAAGCCACATAATAGGAAAATTTAACAATGTAATTACCTCTTTTATCAAAATGTCATATTCTTTTATCACTCTCCCTATTAACACAAATTGGAATATTCAAAATTGCATTGTAATCTTTAGCAAGAAATAATTGTTCAAGTTTGATCAAGTATCATTTTGGTATGCATGTTGTCATTAGGCTTTCAACCTTATTAGTAGGATTCCTATATCCTGTAACATTAAGAGGGACAAAACTTCTATCTCTTGGCAGCCAAGGATCTTTCCATATACATATTCTCTTTCTATCTCCCACTATACATCGCATACCATGTTTTAATAAGGAAAGGGATGACCACACACTTATCCAAGTAAAGCTCGGATTGGAATCCAAACAAGGTAACCACAAATCCCCTTTAGGAAAGTATTTAGCTTCAAGGATTCTGAAAGTTAGTGTGTTTGGTGAAGTGCCAAGTCTCCACCCTTGCTTCCCTAACATAGCAATGTTAAAATAGTGAAGATTACGAAAGTTCATACTTCCGTCTCGTTTACTGTAACACATTTTGTCCCAAGCTAACCAAATAATGCCTCTGTTATTATCTTAAGCTTTTCCCTAGCAAAGAGAATTCATCATGTGTTGAAGTTCTTCACAATAGAAGTAAGGATGAGAAACACATTCATGCAAAAACTGGGAGCAGCTTGAGCCATTGATTTAATTAATACTTCTTTACTTGCACATGAAAGAAACTTATTTTTCCAATTTCGCACACAACCTCACATGCTATCCCTTAAAATTCTAAAAATGGATTTCTTGTTGCAAGATATCTACCATGATTGAGTAGGGCTTGTATCCCCAAAATATATGATAATCTACTCTATTCAGTACCAAGGACATTAAAGCTAAAGAATATACCATATTTTTGCATATTTATAAACTGTCATAAAGTTGCTTCATATGTTTGCAAAATGTGTTTGATATTGTTGCATCCAATGTTAGTAGCTTCACAAAAGAACAAAAAGTAAATGGGATACTCTTAGACCTCTTACACTCACTCCACACCCTGAATGGATCCTTTCTGCTTGATATCTCTAAGAAAGTGATAAGCCTTCTGCACAAAGGATGGAAAGATATTCGATCTCCTTGTTTCAACTCTCTTTGGGGATAGATAGGGCCAATCACCTTCATGATAAGTAAGTAGGTATATCGGACATTTTGGACACACATTATCATCCACTAAATCCATTTCTCATCAAAACCTAGTCTAGTTAAAGTGCCCCCCAAGTAGGTTTAATCCACCATGTCATAGGCCTTAGTTACATCTGTTTTGATTGCCACCCAGCCCTTGCAACCCCTAATTTTCTTCTTCATTATGTGGATGAACTCGAAAGCTACTAACACATTATCTATGATTAATCTACCAAGGACAAAATTTGATTGATATTTAGAAATCAGCTCGGGGAGTACTTACTTCATTCTGTTAGCTAGGACTTTGCCACTATTTTATAGATCACATTACATAAAGAGATGGGGCAAAAATCTTTCATCATTTCAAGAGTATCTGTGTTTGGAATCAAAACAACCAATGTATCTGCTAAGTTATAAGTAAGCTTTCCACTTTGAGCCAATTTGTGCAACTCTTCACTACATCCTCTTCAATAGTACCCCAGGTTTTTTGAAAGAATGTTGGATAAAAACTATCAAGTCCGCAAGACTTATTAGAGTGCATTTGGAAAAGTGGTTTTTTAAACTCAACTTATGCAAATGGTCTAGTGAGGTCTCTATTGTTTTGATCTGTTACAACCTTAGGGATAAGGTTTAAAACTTCATCAGGTTAGACCACTTTCCTTTCATAAATCTCTGAGAAATAATTAAGTATAATGGCTTTAACCTACTAGATCACTTATCTCCTCTCTGTTTTTGTTTAAGTTTTCTAATGGTATTTGTCTAATGGTGAGCTTGCCTATGGAAAAACTTGGTGTTTCTATCTCCTTCCAGAATCCAGTGAGTTTTCCCACATTGTTTTCATTTAACCTCTTCCTGCCACGACAATTTGTTTCTTTGTTCTCATAGGTCCAAGTACTCTCAATTCTGCTTGACACTGCACAATGAGCAGAACTCCTCCAATCTTTTATTAATCTTCCTAATCTGAGCCCTATAATCTTCACGCATAATTTTCTAACTCTTCCCTGTAGAAATCCAACCTATTAGTCACCAAAGCACCAACTCCTCTATTCCAACCCCATACTATTTCCCTGACATCCTCTTGAGCCAACCATGTGTTTTCAAACTTAAATCTCTTATTCTTCTTCCTTTCATTATCAGGAGACATTTTAACCAACAAGAGATAATGATCAAAGTATATGGCCACGAGTACTTCATATATAATTAGTGTCATTGCTTTACTAGTTTGTAGCCCATATATGATTCAATCATATTCACATACTTTAGATTTTTTAACTTAATTAAATGTTATTTATTTCATATGTTATCTTATGAGTAAGATATTTTTTCTATTCCTCACTTGTCATAAAGTTATTATTTTGATCCCTTACTTATTAAAATTTTTAAAATAGTTCCACACTTATAAAAAAATATCATATTTGGTTCCTTATTTTTTAGAAAAAAAATACCAAATTTAATCCTTTAGTTTTAAGGTTTAACATTTGGTAGAGAGACTAAATTTGATAAATTTTTGAAAAGTGAAGGACTAAGTGTAATATTTTTCAATTAATAAGAAACTATTTTGAATAAATCAAAATGATAATTTTATGATAAGTGAAGAACCAATTTTATATTTTTCTTGATATCTTATTGTAACTAATACATTGCTATATTTAACCCCAAAAAAATTAATGCATATATATGATACCTTCATATTATTGTCGTTTCCCATTGAAAACCAAAATTAAAAGAATATTTTTTGAAAAATTATGATAAAAAAATGTCTAATAATTCGGCTGAGACTTGATTTTCCACCTACGCTGCGCATTTATTAGCTCATTCAAAGTCGTATTCTTGGAAGTCATCTAAAATTGATGCCTATTTTTGTCATCATGGACCATCCTAGACAAATGTTATCTCTTTAGTTTACAATAAACATTTTAATGTATTTTTTTCATTAATTTGTTTATTTTCAATTTAGTTACTAATTTATTTTTTTATTAATTTTTATTTTTAATTTAATTCTTCACTTATTAATTTACTTTCAATTTAGTCTTTAACTAATCAGAAAAATTTTATGCTTAACTCAAATTTAATTAAAATTAATTAAATATATTAACTTTCAAAGAAATGAGAGATCAAAATAAATAAATAAAAATAAAAATTAGTATTGTATCTATGAAAGAGATGAAGTGTCTTTGAGGGTGAAAAGTATGGGGAGAGTGAACGAAAGTATAGTTTTTTTAAGTGATGAAAGCGAGAAAAATCTTCCAGTTAATTATTATAAAGTAATGAAAGTGAGGCTTAATAATGTATAAAAGACAATTTATACATTAAACTATTGTATATATTATAAAAAAGAAAATAAATCAATTTAACAAGAGGAGATGAAGGTGACGCGCCAGCTGTCAATCACATGAAACCCGACAAGTTCAAAGCTTTTATATATATATATATATACACACTTAGAGGCAAGTCAAGCCTTCCAAAGATTATTTTAAGCGATTTTTCAAGACAAGACAAGACATTAGTGTGGTGCTTGTTATCTTACTAAAGTTTCCCACAAAACATTATCTAATTTGAAATCAAGTTCACAAGCTAGTCCTCCATTTTTTTAATGACTTGTCCATTGGTTGAATAAAAAGTATTAAATTAGTTTTTTATTTTTATATTTATGATAATTTAGTTATTTATTAATTAATTATGATAAATTAATTTTTTATTAATTTAAACAAATTAATTTATATAAATTTAAATTTATAAGAGATTGATTTATACAAATTTAAATTTATAAAAAATTAACTTTGTATAAATATGTAAATGACTGATTTATCAAATTAATCAAATTATTACAATGTACAAAAATAGACACTAATTTTATACTTTCCTCTTGCTTCAACTATTTAAATCGATCATAAACTGTATCAAATTTTGAAAACAATAATTTTCCAAATCCTTGCAGTATGATCACCCATTCTCCATCACGTGGGACTATTTGTCATAAGATGTTTCTCGAAGGGCTTGTTTGGGCCTGCGCTCCTATCTTCTTACGCTATAATATATATATATATATATATATATATATATATATATAATATCAAAGAACCTTTCATTAATTTTTTAAAATTTTATAAAAAACGAATTATTGAATACCTTCCCCAAATTGACAAAATGAGATTATCAAAGGAAAATTTTCTTCTACCCGAAAAAATAACAGAAAAACGTAGATAAATTTAGGCGAATCAACGTTGTTTATTCCAATTCCACGTCCTCTCTAAGAATCTGTGGTCTAATTTTCAGAATGGAAAAGTTTAATTAATGTTAGAGCAATTTTCCATTAACTTCTAACATTGAATTATGCTATATTCGGTACTATATGTTTTTTAAAAAGATATTATTTCATTTCTTAATATATATTGTAACATCTTTACTATTCACCTTACAAAATTAATTTCTTAGACGAAGATAGTATAAAGATTATTTAATACCTCTTTTTGCAAGGCATTATTTTTTTCTCATTGTTTGTTTTGGTTATGATACATACTACTTCAAATTTTAATACGTAATTATAATTTTTAAGAGAACATATTGTCTTGGAAAAATTAATCATAAAGTTAATAACAAAAAAATTCTAAATATATTTCAAATTTTGAAAATATAAGTAATTTAAATTTCGAGTCGCTCTCAAAAAGAAACCACCAGTCATTAGATTGTACAGTTTTTTATATTTGAATATGAATTATCATATAGTATATTTTTTTTTGGATATTCATCATTAAATTCATAAATTTTCTTATAAATTTAAATAATTGAAATTGGAATACAAGCGCAAATAATTCTTAACGAAATAACATTATTTATATAATATAATATTGGACATGTTAGACTTTTAAACATTCCCATGTTTGGAAGCATGAAAATGAGTAGACAGTCTTATCTCTAAGCACTATTCTGAAGAGAAAATATGAGACCCACTTGCTCCGGCCAGGAGGGAAATGCCAAGCACAAGAAGCCACCCCAATGAGAGATAGCAGTGGAGGGAACCCTGGGTCTCCCGTACGTTTTGTTTGGGATCGAAATTTAGAACCCACCCGTTTGTGAAAGAGTTTATCGTTTCTGCTGGTCAATTTCTTACACCACTCACGCTCCAATTTGCCTGTCCATTTCACATCACGTTTGGCCAAAAGGAAAATCGTCATCATATCACGTTCAGTAGAGACTTTCTCTCTCTCTCTTTCTCCATGCCGATTGTCGATGCTGATATTTATCTTTAAAATACTCAACGTACTCGCCTCCGTTACCGACGTCCTCCTTGTCAAAAAAGTAACCAACTTTAATCGTAGTCCTTAGGAAGAAGGAAGATTCACCCACGCCCACCCTTTAAAGATTTCGAACCCACTATATCCACAATCCTTGGATTCCAACCTCCATACTCTTCCAAAATGGCTCTCAATGGAAGTGGGGATAGGGGGAATAACGGGTTTGTTGGGGAAGATGAAGAAGTGCAGAACCCCAATGACAAGGCATCCAAGCTTAAAGAAGAAGAGATTTCAGGGGAGCGGTTGTTCCTGAGCCGAGAGGTGCCGCCATGGAGGAAGCAGTTAACGATAAGAGCCCTTGCGGTGAGCCTTTTGCTGAGCATACTGTTCAGTTTCATAGTAATGAAGCTGAACCTCACCACTGGGATTATACCTTCCCTTAACGTCTCTGCTGGCCTTCTGGGATTCTTCTTCGTCAAGACTTGGACCAAGTTCTTGGACAAATCTGGCATGTTGCGGCAGCCATTTACGAGGCAGGAGAACACTGTCATCCAGACCTGTGTTGTCGCCTCCTCTGGCATAGCCTTTAGTGGTACCTTCTTTGATTCTGTCTTTGTTATTTCTGGAATTGAAATTTGATCTGTGTTTAATATAGAAACTGTGCTTCTTAGCAGTGAAATTGAATCTCAAGAAGGTTTGGATTTGGACACTTTTGAAGTGGCAATTATCTTCACTATTCTAGGAATTGAAATCTGATCTGTGTTAAATCTAGAAATTATGCTTCCCTTACCAGAGACACTAAGCTTCTTAGCAGTGAAAACGACTAATAAATATCAGGTTAATATTAGTGACTACTATCTTCGCTGTTTTAGGAATTGAAATCTGATCTGTGTTTAAACTTGAAACTATGTTTCTTAGCATTGAAAAATGACAAGTAAATCTCAACTTAAGATTTGGATTTGTACCCTTGAAGTGCCAATAACCTCATTATTTTAGTAGCTGAAGTTGGATCTGTGTTTAATCTAGAAACTCTTGCTTCTTAGCACTTAGAAATGACAAGAAAATCTGAAGTAATATTTGGAATTGTACCCTTTTCTAGTTGTCTAAGGCGTTGATTTATGGATGTATTAGGTTAAGCTTTTTGTACTGTTGACCTCGACTTTTGATCTGATTACTCAGAAAAATGAGATCTCCAACGTTCTGGCATTCTGACATGTACAAACGAAGATCTCCAACGGAGAAATTTTAGAGTCAATTTTCTTTTTGAATAAATAGGTGGAATATTCCAAGTTAGATACTAGTCACTATCTCTTGTAGTCAAGGATTACTGTTTGTTAATGTCAGGCTGTGTCTTCTAGAATTGATTAACCTTGGAATAGAAAAAGGAGCACAGCTATCAATTTTTGTCCCCACCATATAAGAGATAGCGATTTTTTGGTTTTCAACATACCAAAGGCTTGCCCGAAACAGTGAATCTTCTTTTGTGCTCTAACTATGAAATCAAATTTGAGAGAATTTAAATTTTGAGTAACTAAGTGGTAAGGTTGGAATAGCAGCCCAAAACAAGATTTTAGCTAAACAATTTTTGTCATAATTAATGAAAATTCATGTTTTTATATTAATGCATTGTTTGATTTGACCCATTCAAACCAACAGCCTAACATTTTTCCTCTTGTTTTCCGTTTGTGATTGTATTTTACAATTTATTGTCATCAATGAAGTAACTAATAAAGTTTGTCAAGATTCAAGGTCCATTTGAAATTGTTGTGGATTTTTACCAATTTTGAAATTATTTTTTCAAATAGTTTCGCTAGAAGCACTATGGGAAAGAAACAGCTTCTATTTTTTTTTTTTTCCTTTGGACAGTAAAAACAGCAGCTTCTATTGACAATCATTAGATAAGAACTTTTATTAATCTTTAAAAAATGCTCTTAGTTGTCAAATTACTTAAAAGGGCACATATTTAAGAGGGTAAGTAATAAAGGTTAAAGTAATTTTGGTAATTTAAATTTTTGAGTGAGAGTATACTTGCCTTAAAAATATAATTTTATGCTTTCAAGGTAGAAGCTCTAATTTTCTAGTTCCTTCTTGCAGCAGAAAACTTACTTTGACTACCACTCGGAATTTGCTTATTTTTTTCCAAAAGTTGGGCTAAACACCTCATTTAACCAAAATAAGCGCTTTTCGAAAAATAAGCAGCATTTTAGCTTGGCCAAACAGGCTATCGATGAGTTTGAATAAAAGTTGAAATATCTGTGTCTGCTAAAACATCAGCAAATGATTTATTATACTTTATCTTATCTTTATCTCTCGTCATTGATATTTTGTCCATCTCGTTTGAATTGTACCTGAACCTGGAATTTAGTATTTAACCTATTTATTCTAAATTTAATATTTGTCACTTAAGAACTGAAAGTTTGTAATTCTTGAAGTAAACAGAAATTCTACCTTATATTCTTATTTTACAATATTTGTGAAAGGTTGCTATAAGTCTTTTGCGCTAAAATTCGCTGTGGTTGACTTTGTATCAACAGGAGGTTTTGGGAGCTACCTCTTTGGTATGAGTGAACGTATAGCCAAGCTATCCTCAGACACGCATGACTTCAAAAACCCATCACTAGGATGGATTATAGGATTTCTCTTTGTTGTTAGCTTTCTTGGCCTCTTCTCGGTTGTACCTCTAAGAAAGGTATGATGCATTCTCGCACTACTGGCTGTATCATCCTTTAACATCTATTTTATTCATAGAGGAATTAAAAATAATTATATCAAACATCAATCAACCTGCGATAGTCAGTTTGCATCATAAATTTTTTATCTTGGCAAATGCAGAGTGAGCCTTAATGATTTTATTGTTGAGAAATGGTTCATCTTTACCACTTTTACCTCTGATATAATTATATGTCAGTGCTTTACTTTCCCTAACCTCGATTCGATTTTGCTCCTGTCATTTTGGTTGCAGATTATGATCATTGACTTTAAATTAACATATCCAAGTGGTACTGCAACTGCTCATCTCATCAACAGCTTCCACACTCCTCGAGGAGCCAAATTAGCAAAGTAAGGCACTATAACAGACCTTTTAAAATTGGAAGGGACTGCATGAGAAATCAAACATACAAACTGCTTGGCTAATTATCTTCTATCCTCAGGAAGCAAGTGAAAACGTTGGGAAAATTCTTTACTCTTAGTTTCTTATGGGCTTTCTTTCAATGGTTCTATACTGCTTCGGATGACTGTGGATTTCAAGCCTTCCCTTCACTGGGGCTCAAAGCATACAAGTACAAGTATGTTGTCGTATCTCCTTTTCTTTTTTATTTTATTTTTCCTTTGGTATGGTTTATTGGTGTCCGGGCCAACTTCCTTGTACCTCAATTAATGTATCCACCTCCTTGGTCTGACCAAAGGCAGGCCACCCATGCTGGGATGAGGGATTCACGGGGAAATTTCTTGCAGCTTGGCCCCAGGAAATTGGCTTAGTTTGAATGTGTGATAGTGTACCTAATTACACATGACATTCTCACTTCAACTACACCAACCTCTTGGGGTTCATCTCCTTGTTTTAATGAAAAATTCATTTAACTTGAAATGAAAATGAGCATAATTTTGATACAAAGATCCTTTGCGTAAGCCCCACTCTCAATTGGAAGTGTTTAATCTAACCTTCCATTATATGCAGGTTTTATTTCAATTTCTCTGCAATTTATGTTGGAGTGGGAATGATTTGCCCCTATATCATAAATATATCACTGCTCCTTGGTGGAATTCTTTCTTGGGGAGTAATGTGGCCTCTCATAGAAGACAAAAAGGGCCACTGGTACTCTGCAGAGCTTAGTGACTCTAGCCTAAATGGCCTCCAAGGCTACAAGGTTAGTTTCCTATTGTAAAGCACTCTTGGTGCTGCTACTATAGATTATGTTTGGATGGGGTATAGCAAAAGAGAAGGAAAGGTTTCATTGAGACCTTTCCTTGTCCAGAAGTTACTAAGAAGGAAGGGAGAATAATGAGGGATTTTCAACTAAACTTCCTAGATCTTCAAAGCCATCCCTTTTCATACTTTTAAGCTCCTTAAATTTGGGAATTGGGGAAAAATGTTTTCCTTAAAAAGAAGAAAGAAACTTATCATATAACTCTCCCTCTTTCCCGTCTTTCTTCTATTTTCTTTGGATTCCTATCTTTCACTTCTGCTCCCACCTCCCAAACGTACACTTAGTGTCGCTATTTTCTTGCTTTCTAAGGCCTACCAATTTATTGAATTTGCTTTCCACCTTTACTTCAGGTATTTATAGCCATAGCCATGATCCTGGGAGATGGTTTATATAACTTCATCAAGGTGCTAAGTCATACCCTCATAGGCATGTATAACCAAATCCGAGAAAAACATGCGGAGAATGTTCTTCCTGTTGCAGATCAAAACTCATCCTCAACTCCACAGCTTTCTTATGATGAACAGCGCCGCATCCAACTCTTCCTCAAGGATCAAATACCCTCTTATTTCGCAATTGGGGGCTATGTTGCAATTGCTGTTGTCTCTGTAGTCACTCTTCCACACATCATTCCACAACTGAAATGGTACTACATATTGGTTATCTACCTTCTTGCTCCCATCTTAGCATTCTGCAATTCTTATGGCACTGGATTAACTGATTGGTCTCTTGCATCCACCTACGGAAAGCTAGCCATCTTCACTATTGGGGCTTGGGCTGGTGCCGCACATGGTGGGGTTCTTGCTGGCCTAGCAGCCTGTGGAGTGATGATGAACATAGTCTCCACGGCCTCTGACTTGATGCAGGATTTCAAAACTGGCTACCTCACCCTATCTTCACCTCGGTCCATGTTTGTCAGCCAAATAATAGGCACAACAATGGGTTGTGTGGTCTCCCCTTGTGTCTTCTGGATTTTCTACAAAGCATTTGACGACCTTGGGACACCCAAAAGTGAATACCCTGCCCCTTATGCAATCGTGTACCGAAACATGGCCAAGTTGGGGGTAGAAGGCTTCTCTCATCTACCAAAGAACTGTCTTTTGCTTTGCTATATTTTCTTTGGTTCTGCCATTGTGATAAACATGGTGAAAGACTTGCTAGGTAAGAGAGGGTGGTTCATACCACTTCCAATGGCCATGGCAATACCTTTCTATATAGGCCCATTCTTTGCCATTGACATGTGTGTTGGAAGTCTGATACTGTTTGTGTGGGAAAAGACGAACAAGGCTAAGGCAGATGCTTTTGCTCCAGCAGTGGCTTCTGGTTTGATATGTGGGGATGGGATATGGACTCTGCCGGCTTCAATTCTTGCTCTTGCTGGAGTTAAGCCACCAATTTGCATGAAGTTCTTGTCAAGAGCGACAAATGATAGGGTTGATACTTTCTTAGGTTCCTAGAGGTTTAGTTTGGCTTGAAATTAATATCTTGTGCTAAGTCTTGAGCTTATTACTGCCTTGTAAATCTTTAACTTTTAAACTACTGCTAAGTAGGCGTATAGTTGAAAGATGATAAAAAATGGGAAAGAAGCTAATTTGTTTGTTATATTAAAGACGTATTAGGTAATGATATGTTTACATGTTCAGAAATATCATATATCAGGCAAGTGCGCTTCCTCGTTGTGACTTTCGATAAATTTCATTGTATATATTATGGTTTCCGGGAATGGATTTAACTCTTTAATCCTTGTCCAAAAGTGTTCATGAAGAGTACACACCTTTTCATAATCAAACATAAATTTTCAACTTTTGCTATTAAAAAACAAACAAAATTAGATGCCAGCGCAGTATTTTCAAACAGGCAGCACTTTAATTTAAGAAAAGAATATCTTAAACAATTTGCTAATTAACTAAAACCTTCTAGTCCCCAATCTGAATACCGTAAAAGAAACCTGGGCAGCCCTCCTTAAAGTAATATTTATTCGATTCTCTATAGGCAAACTCCCTTTGATCTTCCATGCGCCTCTTCTAACTATCGTCCTAGTTTCTCTCTCTGTAAGACGTCACAATGATATTCTCATTCACGAGCTGGTGTGTGAGGGGCATGTTAATCTTATTCATCACAGTGCAACCATTTTAGCGAGGAAAATAGCATCACGTCACTTGCTTGACCTCGTGGCATCTCTGTAACCGAGATCATAAGCTCAAGCAGCCCAATCTTCATCGCTTTCACCAATATCCTACATACAACAGTCAACATCAGTACAATAGCAAAGTGAATCAACTAGATAACAAAACTTGAATCTAAATTTTGTGCTAGTCATTATCAGAGCCTGGCTTTATATCTTAGAAGGTTAATGCAGGTGACAAGGACAGTTACCTCTGAAGCACTTGAAACTTCTTCAATGTGATCACCATCTTCATCTTCAACCTACATTGTTTTGCAGTATAGTGTCAAATTACTTGCTCGAAGAAAACCATCAGTAAGATTGCTGCAATGTAAAGCTGCTTTTATTGAATCATGCCCGGAACCAAGTTGTTAGCAAAACTATTCCTCCTATTAATTGCAATATAGTATTGTGAAACATTTAAACAATATACATAAGAACCTAGTAAAAGAAATCACGACTAGATCCAAACCAAGAAACTTATGAAGTTCCAAGAATGAGAAAAACATACCTTACATTCTTTACCTTTTGCCCCGATATTTCTACCTACAAAATCACGAACATGATAAGCAAATTTGCCAAAGTTCATAAATATAATTATACATAAATTTTAAATCATTTCTTGAAAAAAAAAATCTACATATACACGCAGTAAAGAGAAAAGTAAGAATAAAATGCAATCATCTGCAAAGAAAACACATAGCTAGATACAAACCGCAATGCATTTTTTAGACAGATATCTAGCCACAAACATAATATATAAAGCCCTTCTAGTTTCTTGTCCTGAGCTGAGGATTTGAAGACAAATATTTCATCAGAAAAAAAGTTTTTACAGCCTTTGGGACTATCAACAAAACAACACTTAAATCCATTCACCAAGTTCAATGCCAAGTTTAAAAGGATCACAATTTCTATTCAAAATATATCTAAAATAACAGTTTACTGAAACATTTAACAAGAACTCAATATTGCTGACATAAGCAAGAGTAGTCAATTTCCACGGTTACTTTACTCAAACTTCAACACTTGTTGGTTCCTTATCAATTGTCAATGGCATGGTGCAAACCAATAATTCCTTACTCTATGTGAGGTCTGGCAAAATATCCGACGATGCATTTACACATTCAGATTTTAAACCTAACAATATTTTATAATGTCCCATAGCCATTTGAAGAGAGGGAGGAGAGGGGGAGAGAATACTGACCAGGATCTTTGCCCTTGCTCGTTTTTGCTCTTTTCCGAGATCCTTCATCCTGCAACAAAAGCCAAAAGTACCTCAGCCTGTTTTTTACCTCAACATGAAGCACTTAGAGCCAATAAAGAAAGACTCTCGCACAAATTAAAAGAGATTCTAAACATTAGAAAAAGAAAAGAAAAAGAAGAAATAGAACCAGATCTATGTTCCTTTTTGAACCAGCTTGCTGACACTTCTTGCTGGAATCTGTAAAACATCAAGAACTTTTAGTATTCAATTTCCATAATCACAAAAGGCCAAAAGATTATAAACTAACTACCTTTAGGTGATGAAAGTTTCTTCGGGGTTCTTGGAGCCTTCTGAAAATGCAAGAGCTTAGAGAGTTAATCAATCTGACCAGTATTTTTTCTTTTTGGCCATTATCTGAGCAGCATTGAGATATACTATGCAGTATATTAAATTAAATTTTAGTCAGAAAGCAAAATATTGTGAACAACTAAGGTTTTCCAACTGACAGAGGATGAACATTCACAATCCAATTTACTCCTATTCAAAAGGTCCAATCAAAGAAAATAGAACAGATTACATCATAATTTCAGATCTGAAAATTATGGTTTTGTGAAATTAAGCTATATTGGGTGGTTAGCAACTCCATATGTTGAGTCATTGAATAACAGTCTCTCGTTTCCTGTAATTTTATCTCTTCAAAGCTCTAACTTTTCACTTATGTCTTTTGAACCATTGATGCATTTCCTATGACAGGCTGTAATAAATGGTTTGTGTAGATGTCCAGTATTTTTAATGAGTATTCCTTTAATACATATATCAGACTTTTTGACCTGAAAGTTGAATCATTACAAACCCAAGAGTTTACTAACAACGGTAAATTTTTTCTCCATTTTATGATTGGTCTTAATGCCCACTCCATGGGACAAATATTAGATCCCAAAGATTCCAGATGCTTAATAAATAAGGTTTTGTTTTGATGGAAACCCAATAAACTATTACCCCAAACCCACTCCGTAGATTGGCATCAAAGACATAGTAAAAAGTGGAAAGATGTGAAGAAAATATGGGAAGGTTACTCAGATAACACAAAAGCAAGAACTTGTTGACAATCCTGATAAAATTTTAGGGCTATGGAAACACTACTATGACTGAAGAAACAACACCTATGAATTGCTTACAATGTAGACCACAAAACAAATGCAGAACAAAGGACACCAATCTTTTCAATCAGCATCTCATAAATGAATACTTAGCTTCATACCAACAAAAAACCCAAGTTGATATTGCATGCATGAACTTACGTTTATCAGAGGTGAAACTGATAGTTCATATTTCTTCGTTTACATAAATTTTACCAAAACCTATGCATAAACAAGCACGTGTATCCTTAAATCATCCAAAACAATATCAGAGCCAAAATTCTATTTGTTTACTAAGAGAGAATAACCTACAATTGACATGCAAAACAGAAGTTGTACATAAATATAATTAGCAAGGATATGGAGCATCCTAACAATTCTCTGCACATTCTTCCCATACTTAAATTTTTTTATAAAAGCTTACCTTTTCTTCCGCTTTCTTGAATAATGTGGATAAAGTAGCTTGGACAAGTGAACCACGATTACTGCTTGAAAATTGTTTAGATGTTGTTGAAGAAATCTGAGACATTTTTTTAGACATAGATCCTGAAGCACACTTTTTATTTTCGTTAGGCAATTGAATTTCTTCTACAGCATCCTCACTAACGTCATCAACAACCACAGTGCATGGGCTTTCTTTCTGTGACAATGAATTAAGGGAGATAACAAACAGGTGCAGAGAAAAAATAAAAATAAAAATAAAAATAAAAGATCAATGAAGTTCTAAAATTCCAGATTGACTGGCGATCAAAAACATCAAACTCAGAAAAAAAAAATGAAGTTGAGCATTGCTAATTAATCGATTATGAGGATATCTATGATATTATGATCATTTGCAGCAGTATTCACTTTTACCTTTTCATCATGTTCAGAAAGGACTGGGCTGTTTTCAGGAGAATCATCGCTAGAAGAAGTTTCTGCAAATCTGAACCAATAAGAAAAGTTTAATAAATAATATTTTGAAGTTTAAATCACAGATGGCATAAAATTTAACTTGAGCTAGACAATACAGCTAAAGTTTAGTCACTCAAAACTAAATAATCATGCATCTGAAAAATGAGAAGGCATAATCTGGAGCAAATTGTTCTGTTGTTTTTGGAAATAATTATTTCTCACAACTTCATGGCAGGAAAACAATAGATATAAAGTAATTTTATATAAAAGAGGCGGCTAATACTTGTATGACTTTCTTGCAGTTCTCTCTGAATGTCGAAGTGGAACCACCTCCTTCTTATTGTTTTCACTGTCTGCTAAATCATCCTCAGTGGGTGTCTTCGGTGAATCTTGCCCTATACATTGCATCCTGGTTTTGGGAACACCATGACTAACATCAGGTGCTGCACCTGCACCACCTTTAAAGTCATATTCAGCTTGCTGTGCCTGAAAAGGATAGTTGGTGACCAAAAGAGACTTCATTCTCTCACTATGCCGAATTAGAAAGCAAAAGTTGCTTCTTACAGCCAAGCAATTATCATTTTAAAAAGTACTAACCTCAAACAATTCCTTAGGAAATTCAAGTCTGGCTTCTTCTGGGTTCTCATCTTTCCTCCCAATCCACCATGCATCCGAAAATACAATCTAAATAATTCAGAATATCGACAATAAGGAATGTAAGTATAAATTATCCCGATTCCAGAAAATACAAATTTAGAAATGAAGTGAAAGGAGATACATGTAATTTTTAGTCCTTGCCCTACAAGTCACAAAAGGAAAAGGCAAGAATGCTTATTGTTGTCAAACTCTAACAGGAATAGATTAAAGGGAGAAAGGTTTCTTTAAAGAAAACAATAGCCTAAGCATACCATAAGCATATGGGCAAAATTTACAATTGTAGATTGTAGCACAAATAGTGGAAGCAAGAAAAAGAAATGTAACTTTTGTAGGCAAACTACTTCATAGATTCTCAAAGAACACACCTTTAGTTTACTTCTTTCACAGAAAGGGCTAAAAATATATAAATGAGAGATTATATTATCTCATGAGCCAAATGACTTGTTGGCCAAAAAAAAAGTGCCAAATAACTGCAAGTATGAACCATGCCTTATTATATAACTTTTCTTTAGTAGCAACATAAAGATTACAATTTGAAAATGCAATAATCAACTAACTTGCAAGTCTTTGTGCATTTTAAATGAATCCAAAATAAAATGCACAGATTTCTTTCAATCATTTGTCCATCATGACCTTCCTGGTACCTAGAGTTATAGTTTCCATAAGAGACCAGTTTAGAAGAAACAACAGTTCAAAACCTTCCCCCCCGCCCCATCTCCCAAAAAAAAAAAAAGAACTTGTTATGGGCATTCACACCATCATGAAATTCATCCTCAAACTTTTAGGTTCTAGCCTACAAATATGCATCACAGGACCATTATCATTAATACACTGTTAGTTGGGTTTATGTCAGAGAAAGCAGTCTAGAATAAGAAGCCTCAAACAAGCAGGCAACAGAGGCAGCTTATATCTAACTTGATCAGATCTATCAGAAATGAAAATTCTATTATTCTGGTCTATGAAAGGTCAAAAACATTCATATGGTGAGAGTCTAATGATCTAATGATCTAAGAGTTACACAGAATCTCTTAGCCTTATGCAGTAGTTCTATAGAAAATGTAAAGTCACGACAAACAAGCGCTAACTCTAATAAATACAAAGTGACATAACGAAAGGAATTAAAAACTAGTGCCTTATTTATGATCTAGTGCAGTGTTTTATGGCTGAGTAACTTAATTTCTAGTTCAAATTCCATTCTGTTAGCTCCTTATTCTGGAAAGCCTTTGCAGTGCAACAGACTGCTGTCATTTAGTGCATGTCAAAATATAAAATAGAGTAACATGCATAGCCAATAATAACATTGCCTATATACACCCTTCCATTGGTATATATACAATATAGTTGCGCCAATCGGTATGCATAAGGGAGCCCAGATAGAGAATTTATTAGTTCCCTTAACAGTTGAAACATCAATATAAAGTATATTGTTGCTTTGTGAGTTCAAGTCTCAAGCAAAATGCAAATAATCAGCAAAAGGGGAAAAAACCAACCATATTATCAAAATAATCCTCGCACATGACATTCTTTCCGCCTCTGGAGAACTGTAAAGTCAAGTATCTGTTCTTTGGATAAACAATAGTCCCAAATAACTTCATTTGGCCCTAAGAAAATGAAAATCGAATTTAGATTACAACATGTTAATTCTACATAGCTAGAACCCACCATAGCCAATAACTTTATTTTTCCTTAGCTTCAAAAGTTTCAAAAATGCTCCAAGATTAAAGTAAAAGAAAGTAAACAATTATATAATTAAAATAGACTTTCAACTTCCTGCTTTCTATCTACCTCCACCAAGATTTATGACTTAGAAGACAAGTACAAGACACGACAAGATATATAGAGTTCAAGTACGATGTCAAATACATATTGATCATATTATGACCCCCGTTTTTAAAGTATAAGTGCTTCATAGCTTAGAGTTGTAGAACCATATTAGCACAAGCTTGATGATTACAGCTCTATTACAAAGGAAGCGTCCTTTTCCGTATAATTTCGTCAAAAACCAAACGAAACGGAAGAGGTGTGTGTGTGTGTGTGTGTGTGTAGTAATTCAAGTAGCAGGCTAAGGAAATTACACTTGCAGCACGTCCTTAAACGTGCAAATGAATTCCCATGCTACTATTTTCTTTTCCACAACCTAATTCTTTACTTATATCCAATTATCACTTGGAAGGTGGAACCATAACAAAATATACATATAAATCATAACCCCGAGAGTGGGTTAAACAGAGAAATGAAGAAAACCTGGGGGAAATCAAGGTAGAGTATGGGGTTTTTGGTTCCCAAATCCTTGAGCTCGCCAATCTTTCCGCCACCGGTGGGAGCAATAAGACCTGGAAAAGAGAATAAGTACCTGTTCTTCCTCTGAGATTTCCTGAGAATGTCTTTGCCGTGATGCTTAACCACTGTCTTCGAAGGGTTGAGATGGGCATGGCTCTTCGCTGGTGTCTCAGAGAGTACGTTGTTAGAAATGGCCAAACCTTTGAGCCTCTTGCGCTCTACCGCTTCTGGGTTTACCTCCCCACTTACTTCCCCCTTCTTCGCTGCACGCACCATTTCGATTCCTGTAAGTGCACCCTCACTCTCAACTCTGAAGCCTTGACCTTCTTTGAATCTCACAAATTCTTAGCAAGCAAATAAATATGGCTTCAATTAACAATAGACTCTATGATCTGGGTTGTAATTAAAATTTTGAAAAATCCGTGCTTCTGGACTCAATTCTTGCTGTATCTGCTTCACAAGGGAAAATGGGAACCCGAACACATTTTCCGATCTTCACTGATTAGTTTAAGGCGGGCGTTTGCATTCTCATATCTAGAATGGCATAAAATTAAAGTTTTTGTGCCAATATGGTGAATTAAACTCCGTCGCCGAAAAAAATCCTTACGAATTACGACCTCTTGGATCTGAACTTTTTTCACAGTTTGGGTCGCTAAAATTTTTATATTATATCTCTTCGGAAGCTTCAGTTTAATTTTGTCCAAAAACACTTTAAATGAAAATGCTATGGCCGAGTGCAACAAGTATATCTTTGAAATTGTAATAAATTTTTTTTTTTAAATATCGATTATAATAACCGAAATATACATCTACCCGCAGTTTAAAAAAAAATAATCGTTCTGAATCACATCTTATAAAAAAAAAAAATCAGTTTCTTAAAATTCATTTCAATAATACGTGGTTTGTACAGAAAATTTCCTTTCTTCAAATTGCTACAAAACAATATATTATGTATTATATATATGAAGTATTTTTTATTAATAAATTAATTAATCACTTCTTAAATTATGAATATTTTAAAATTTGAATCTTTTGAAGTCAACGAAAAAATAATAAATTAATTAATTAATTATCTCTTAACTTTTTTAATAAGAGAATATAAATATAACTTAACATACTCAAGAAAGATATATAGTTAAATAATTTATTTAACGATTTAAATCATTCATCGCCATATATTACTTAAAATCAGAGGTAGATTGAAATATAATTTGATCAATTTTTGAGATTTCAGAGTTATTCATAAAGAGCCATAATGGGAACTGCTATGTACAATAAAAGCAAATCCTTTTACAGTGGTGTCCACCCAATGATTTTATTGTCGTCACTTCTCTCCTACAAATCTCACGTAACAAATTTTATCCAATTTATCTAATTTATTATGATTTCTTTATATTATAATACATTACTTAATTCAAGTTTTTACTAATACTTACAAATATCATTGATTTAAAATGTATTGGCATATAATAAAATAAACTAAGATCATGTTTGGTATGAAGGAATAAACGATTATGGAAAGGAAAATGGTGATGGAAAGAAATAAAAATGTGTTTGGTGTAGATGAATGAAAAGCCCATGGGAAAACCCATTCTCAAATACATGGCAATGGGATTCATTCACTAACCTAATGGAACCATGTGGTTTTCATAGGAATCAAGCATTTTTGTCCAAAATGCCCTTTATTCCACTCTATACATCATCATCTTTCTTCTTTCATCGTAGTTGTTTGCTTTCCTCTCCCCTCTGCTATTGCATTAGCGTGGTCACACCAACCCTTTACGACCAATATGATGCCCCTTACTCATAGTCTTCTGAACACAATGAACCCCACAATGATTATTCCCACGGCAACAGTTATCCATAGTTATCAACATCATCGTATAAGAGCCCCTTCCATTATAACAATTGCATCCTTGTCACATCATCCATACAATTGTCAAGTATTACGTTGAATAACATTCAAACTCTTACATTAATAAAATCATAAAATCCATGCCATTTACATATAAGGAAAGAAATAAAATTGTATAATATAAAAATAAAAGTCATGGACTTACTTCCATAGGTGATCAATATTGGTAAAGGGTAAACAACCCTCAAAGAATTATAGTCATCAATTAAGGGCGCACAACCCTTAGGATAAGCTAACCCAGATGGTAGTGAGATGCAAGCTTATGCTATCTCATCAATATAATGTTAATTCTTATTATAAAAGAATTGATTGTTTCATTTGGATGTCATTTCATAATAATATATTAGTCAGTACCTTATACTATATCTTATTTATGCTATAACGTTCCCTCTTTTAAAAATTGTGTAACACCATATATGCTTTGTAATCAATTCAATAGAGTGATCTAAATTTAGTGAAACTAATTAATAAGCAATATAAGAATTGTAATTAGCTAAATTCCAACATAAGCCTTTTAAAGTGATAACAATAAATATGTAACATAAGAAATTGTAACATATAACACTGTTGGGAGTGCTACTACTCACCTAATTAATGAAATATTTTAATTAATTTGGCCTCCTCTCTTGTTTAAGGGAAGATTTCTCAAGATGAGTCTATATAACACAAATATGCAAAGTACTCTTAACTCATACAATCATTATTATACATTATATCCGAATTTCATCATCTTATCTATTAGTTTAATCAACACTAGCGAAATTTACCCAAATAGTAGGAATAACTTAAAAGTCCTATTTAATATCCTATACATTTAGCTTAAACATAAAGTTAACCTCATTTAATTAATCTTTTATTACTCAAGGTAAGGGCTCCAAAAAGAACATCATCATTATAAAATAATTATGAGCATCAAGCCCTTTAATTTCAAACTTTATGGCTTATACTACTTATTTAATAACATTATTAGATACAAAAATTCACCTGAATAATGCACTTACATGTTCAAAGGCAAGTCTTCTTCTTTAGCTAAATGTTCTACTTCAAAACGTATTAACGTACATAGAGAAAGGATTATTTCAATATTCAATTCCTTTTTTATATTCCCTTGCTTTTCTACCTAAAATTTATGTCATAACCTTATTTCATTCTACTCTTCTTTTCATCATATACATCACTAATAATTTTTTTTAAAAAAAATACAACATTCACCAATTTATTATCATCTATCCCTTTTATAATTCTTATTCCTAATTATTTAATCTAAGCCCCAACTGATCCCATCTTAATTCTTTCATACCATCCAAGTACTCTCATTATTTGATGATGATGAACTATCATCATGAAATTTTTACCTTCATAATTCCACACTTAAAAACAAGTCTTTTTCCCCTCCTTCAATCGAATGTTAGCCCATATCCAAAAATTCATATTCAAATTTATGCTTGTACAAATCTTAACACATTGACAACCAATGTTTTAAGAAATTAAGACCCTGAAACATCTTGTTAAGGTTGAAATCCAAGGGAGAAGGGACGAAATCATAATAAGAATTAGAAATCCCATGAAGATTTGAAAGAAAACTAACTAGAATTTGTTCCTAATCCTTCACATGCAACTATCAATGTGAAGAATGACAAAGGGAAGCTTTCTCTCACCAGAATAAGATGTCCAACAACCAGACTTCGTCGAAAAAGGGCCAACAACAGCAAGGACTTCACACCAATGACGAAAGGAAGTCTGTCGTTGAGCTACTAGATGTGATAAAAGAGGGAATTATCGTGGAAGGAAAAAAAATGGTCAAGGGCAAAAAGGTAATCACACATAACTAGGGACATGAGGCATAACTAAAAAAATTTTAAAGAAGTGGGAAACTTGGGTTCAAACCCTTAGCCTCATGGTTAAGGTTATAAAGCTTTCCCACTAAGCTAAATCCTTTCACATGTTTGGTACTCATCCAACCTAAATATATACTAACCTTGTAAAATTCATTTCGTTATTATTATTTTTGGATAAGCATAACAATGGTCCTTAATCACTAATAACCTCACATTAGCCAACTTGATAAGTGTTACATATATGATTTGGGCTCATTCACATTCCCTTATTTATTCTCATTTGCTACCAAACGAGGCCTAATTTCCTCTGTGATTCGTACATTGTGTCTTAACAAATAAACTAATTTTTAATTAATGCAACACTCATATGATCAATTGTATAAAATAGCTTTAACTCTCTTGATTATAATGATCATTATTCACATGTAACAAAGCTATAATACTAGTATATAGCTTCATTGTTGTTTATCATTTTCTAACGAAGTATTATCTTATTTTATAGTATACTTAGGACAACATTCAACAATTAGATTTTGAAAGATGGGAATAATTTTAAAATAATTTATTATCAAAACAAATTAAATTGATTATATTATGACATACAAATGAGTCTTTTCAACAATTCGAAAGTAAAACCAAATACACAATAAAATATTAATATTTTATCAAAAAAATATAATTAAATACATGGGTGAGTATTTGAAATATATAAAATGTTTTTTTTTTATGGAAATCAAATACATCTAAAGCATTTTCAAATGCTCCTTAATTTTCGAAAACTAAGACTTGATAATTCATCATTTAAACAGGTTTTATAATTAAAAATGAAAAAAAAAACACTTTTGGTCATTTAATTTTAATTTAATTTTTTAACTTCATTATTAATTTTAGTTTCATTTTTTAACTGCATTTTAATTTAATCACTTATTTTTACTTTAAGTTTTATTTCTATCTTTAAATTCATTCGGTTCCAATTTCATTAATTAACTTTACCTTATGTTCTATTTTTGTTTGATAATTTTATTTTGTTCTAATTTTGTATTTAATTTTAAAAAATGTTTAAATGTATTTTTTTCCTTTTAAATCCATCAAATTAAAATGAGTTAAATATTAAGTCTATGTATGAATTAAGAGTTATTGGACCACTAATAAACAAATTGAGTGAGGAATACCAAGATGAAGAAAATAAATACTAAAACAAATTTGGTTACTAAGTACCAATCAATTTAGCTTTTAAAAGAAAACAAAAATTGAACCTCAAAGTAATAATAACTACAATTTCTTTTACATATCAATAGCTAAATGAAAAAGAATAAAAAAATAGCAGATAAAAAAGCAACATTTGAATAATTTTTAAAAATTAAGGCAAATAAAAGTAAAATTTAAGATAAAATTAAAGAATTAAATTCAATGAAATGAATTTAAAAGATGAAAATGAAATTTAAAAATAAAATTAAGGATCAAAGTAGAATCCAATAAAACTAAACGATGAAATTGAAATTTTAAAATAAAAATAAAGGATCAAATCAGAAGTAAATGAAATTAAGGGATGAAAGTGAAATTCTAAGTATAATTAAGGACCAAAAGTTGAATTTTGCCTTAAAAAGTTAAATAAAAATTCAAAACGAAACCAAAAAAAAAAAAAAAAAACAAACAAACAAACAAACATGAGAGAAGGCTTTCAGGCCTCAATGCGAGCTGAGCGCATCAGCACCGAACAAGCACGCAAGGGAGTGTGAAAAGTTGAACAGCACACCAGGGTGGACGATGGGTCGCCAAGCTGTAGCGAAGTTGATCGGCTCGATTGCATCATGCGCCAAAGGATCTTCATCGTCGTCATTTCCTTCTTCTTCCTCTCAGATCCGCCATTTCACATCGGCGCCACCCTCTCCTGCCGTTTTCGTTGACAAGAACACGCGCGTCATCTGCCAAGGCATCACCGGCAAGAATGGCACTTTCCACGCGGAACAAGCCATCGAATACGGCACCAAGATGGTACCTTTCTCGGGATCTGTATTTCCTGTTTGCTTGTGTTTGGTGAACTGTAAATGTTCTTTTTCTGGGATTTAATTCCGTGAAGGATAAGTTGCCTGCTGGTTGTTTCTGCTCAACACGCTGTCGAATTATGGGACATTTGATTTGATATGTTTTGAATTTCGATTGCTCTACTTGTTATTCACTTAGCTTAAATGCTGTTGCTTAACTTGAGGAAAAATAATTTTCCAAATAAATGAATTATGATTGAAATTGAAACCACAATTTTCTAAACAGGTTATTGGGTTGGCTTTGATTGAATATGCAACTTTATCAGGGTTCAATTGGGAATCATCGTTTGCACCAAGCAGTGATCCCGGGTATGGAAGCCTGTGGGTTTAAGTATATGCATGTGAATACGTGACAACTGATAATTAGGGACCTTTTCCAGGTATCCAATTTCACCATAGGTTTACGCAGTCAAAAAATGTCTTTATGGCAGAATTTGGAATTTTTAACCTCTGATTGGAAAATCCTTAATCCTTGTTACTCACTAAACGTGTGTGGAGGTGGTGGGGCCCACTTAAATTTTATTATTTAACCATTGGATTTTCCCTAACGCTGAAGGTCACTTTCTGCCAAGAGAAACACGGGTAAAATGGGGTTGACTTTTACTAATCATAAAAGAAGTACAGGGTATCTTTGCTGTTAAACCTTATATTTTGGAAGAATTTTTATCATATTGAAAGGAATAATTTTAGTTGGGCTGGTCTGTTCTGTTTTTGTAAGGTTGGACGTCATTTTTGTGCTGAGATTAGGTTCCTGTATTTGTAATTTAGGCACTAACAACTTTGGGCACACATTGATTAATAAATGATGTGTGCATGTATTATGTTTTCTTGGTTGATACTTGTCTTTTATGTCTATTTCGGTGATTCTTTCTGTTTGATTGTTGAATATGGGGTATTTTTTTTTAATGCTATTTTGTCCAAATAGGTGGGTGGTGTAACACCAAAGAAAGGTGGAACTGAACACTTGGGACTTCCTGTGTTCAACACTGTCGCTGAAGCAAAGGCTGAAACAAAGGCAAATGCATCAGTCATCTATGTTCCTCCACCATTTGCTGCAGCTGCCATTATGGAGGCAATGGAAGCTGAGTTGGATCTTGTTGTCTGTATCACTGAAGGGATTCCTCAGCATGATATGGTAATTTCAGTTTTAGTGCAGAATATTTTTCATGTTCATATATTACATGGCATTGTGAATTAATAATTTAACATTGAATTGTCAACTTTGTTTGGAACTTATGTAGAACCACTTGTTCAAAATGTTGAATAGTTTGTCATTCATTTTCATATTTCTATGAGGTACTTTTATCTTATATAGGGTCCTAATATTTTCATTTGGATGATTCCAGTTGGTTGTGTGTACATTGAGTATGAATCTGTAAATGGAAAATTACATCACAAATGCATACCTTGATCAGATTAATTTGTTGACTTCTATTGCTTTTAGACAAACATTAAGTTTGTAACAATAGCTTCTATTCGTCGTTGGAAATGATTAGGAAATATATAATCAAGCCATTGAATGAAGTAGTGCGGTGCTGTGGTTCACTTTTTTGCTTTGTGCTGCATTTGAACAAACTTGAAGGCCTTTTTTTGTTAAACAACTTCAGGTACGAGTGAAAGCTGCTCTTAACAGACAGTCCAGAACTCGTCTCATCGGACCAAACTGCCCTGGTATCATCAAGCCTGGTGAATGTAAAATTGGAATCATGCCAGGTTACATTCATAAACCTGGCTGTATAGGAATTGTTTCTCGTTCTGGTACCTTGACGTATGAAGCGGTGAGCTCTATTTTTAATTTCTGGAAGACTACTATGATGCTGATAAAACCTATATATAAAACCATGCAATTGTCTAATTATTCAGGTTTTCCAAACCACTGCTGTTGGACTAGGACAATCCACTTGTGTAGGCATAGGGGGAGATCCTTTTAATGGAACAAACTTCGTTGATTGCATGGAGCGATTCCTAGCAGATCCTCAGACAGAAGGTACTTTGTCATATCTTATTTTGTGTCTGTAATTTATATTAACTGCATTGTTCAGATTCCTTGATCTATGATTTACAAATCAATCCCTCCCCCCCCCCCCCCCCCAACAAAAGAAAAAAGAAATTTTAATGCCGATATATATATATATATATATGTATATATATTCTCTTTTGTGAAATGAGCCCCCGGGAAGTAGGGAATGGGGAAAGGAGTAGGGATCCAACCTTTGACATCAAGCTTTCCTCAATCTGTCAGATTGAGGCTGATGCTATGTGATTCAGAGCTATGAGCTCATTGGCACACTAATGTCTATTTCTAATCCAAAAAAAAAAAAAATGGAAATTAGTAATGTTGTGCCTCCATTTTGGTATTACTAGAGAAAATACTACCATGGTCTTTCTTTGGGGCAAGGTGAACAAATGGAGGGATTATAGGTTCCAAGCCAATCAGGTATGGGCAAATGTACAAACCAACAAGGTATCAGATAGACCAAAAACTATGTGAGGGTAAGGGTACGATGGATCATTTACCATTCATTTACCCAAATACCTGTATAATTTCAAAAAAAAAAAAAAGTATATTTAAGGAACTTCTTTTTTCAATAAAAGATTATGATGAATTTTATTTGGGTACTTGGTGTGGGCATGGTCATTTGAAAGCTATTTGGGTTCCAGCGAGAAACATGCACTTGACATGGTATGGGAGCTGGTGTTACTATACTGGTGATACATTCTTATTTAAGTTTGGGTAAGGGAGAACCAGCTTTCAATGTGCTTTCTTAAACATTTGCATGTATAGTTTCAGTTTAAACTTTAAAAGGGTTAACTAAAATAATATCAATTGGTTAATAAATTATCCAGAAGGTATTTCAAGAAGAGTACATCTGTAAGTAGTTTTCAAATTTTAAAGAAATCAGTGATAAGTATGCAGTAGAATACCAACCATTTCTATAGTAACTGCAATGAAAGAACTCAGTTTTGGGAATGCGTTAACACTGTTAAATACCAAAATGATACAGCAAATTGGATAATCTGAAAGAGTTCTATTAAAGTTTATGAAGCAATGGCTAAGATGGTGGACCAAGAAAAAAACAAAGTAGGATACATTAATTGGATAAGTGTGGCATTGTGAGATAAACCTATCCTCCTCTCTGTACTGGTCTTATGGTCACTTATATAGTGCTATGATGTCTTTCTTGGTAGAGCCAAAACCATGGTGCTGTATACAATTCGTAGATTGTACCGTACTACCATAGTGCTTTTATCTTAAAAACAAGAACAAATATTTAAATACCTGGACCATTACTGACTCTTGAAGGTGACTGGCTGAAGGGTCATTAAGTATTGGACAACATATCATCAGTGATTTTAAAAGTTGGCTGAGAGATATTATGTTTGAAATTTGAATATTGACCTCATGGGAACTGGGGAAAGATAAAGCAAGGGGAATCAGTCATACATAAGGCCGTATACATCACAATGGAATAATGCATTTCATTTAAGGTAGGATGGAATAAGACAGTATTGCATGATTCAAGATATGATCCTGTGTGGATTATCATATCACTATAAGCTGTTTGAATTTTGTTTGTGTTTTGTTCATCATGTATATTCTTTATTTATGGTTATTGTTTCTCTGTGCAATTTAGGTATCATTCTCATTGGAGAAATAGGGGGAACCGCAGAAGAGGATGCTGCTGCACTAATTAAGGTTTGCTTTTTCTGTTTTAATAGATAAGATTTCAGAGAAATGAGAGAACTTAGAAGGAATTCATGAAAACACTCTTGATATTCAAATTGAGGGAGAGAATACAAGTTTTCAAATGAATTACAAAGAGGGGAGGGCTCCTTATATAGGCAGAGCGAGAAGCAAAGCGACAAACCAAAGAGATAAGGCCTAACAACAGCAAAACAAAAAGCAAACCTAATAATACAACCTGAAAAAGGAAAAGCAGAGGTGATGAGTCACCTTTATAGCACACACAGAAAACGACGAGCAAACTTTAATAAAGTCAATGATGTGTGACATGCTTTAGTCTTTGTTGCGTGATAGGATGGGCTTATGATCAGGAGAAAGATTTTGGTCATTAAGAGAAGGACTATCGTGGCTTAGATAGAGTGGGCTGTTAATGTCGGCATCTGGGTCCTGCAAATCTTGGAATTCAGGCCAGGTGTAAATGTTTTCATAGTACTTGGCTTCTTATGCGGCTTTGATGGCTTCTTCTTCTTCTTCAAGGAGTTAGAAGAAAGACGGGCCAACTGAAGATGATGGAAAATCTAGTCCAGGAGGAGCGATCCGTAACTGCTTGTTTAGAAACACAGTAGGATCATATAATGGAATGACTAGAACTGGAGAGCGCTCATGAACTTGATCTTAATCTGGGATGTCTAACTTAGGGAACATAGGTTCACTAGGGGTAAATTTTTCAGGATATGGACCTATAGTAGTGCATTCAATTGGGGGTGGTCTATGATAATTATTTAGATCATAGAGGAACATCTTTAATGATTTTAGGATTGTTTTATGATCCTTGTTACAATTAGAGAATGTGTTCCATTCATATGTATGGTCCTGAGAATAAAGTAATCAAGCTTGGTTTTTTGGGTATGGCTTGTGAATTATGTAAATAGATGAAACTATTGAGCAAAAATCAGGTCTGTTCCAAAGGTTCAATAGTTTAATAGAATCGTCAATTTGCTTGCGCCTTCATGGTAGTGGAAAATACCATTCTAGGAAGGTCCAAACAAGGGATTGGTGGTTGTTCTCATTATTTAGGTGTTGAAACATGTCCATGGGTTTGAGCTCAATCACTGCGGTGTAAAGAACTGTAAGAGACCAAAGAAACCATAATGCATCGTCATTAAAGGTACATGCATTAAGACAAAACAAAGTTAGAAAAGGGGTGTCTGGGTGAAACATGCAGCAGTAGTGGGAGAGTGGAATGTCACATAAAAGTATTTGTGAAGGTAGAATAATAAGGAAGACTTGGCTAGTTCCATGACTTCGGTTGGTCTGGTAGGAATTTGGATGGCTGGAGGAAAGGATTTTCTAGTTGTGGCAAGTTTGTTTAAAGGAAGGGTGTGTAGATTAATCATGAGGAGCAAAAGGATAGAGGCAATGGGTGTAATGAGTGAGATGGTATTTGGCTTAGGTCTGGAGAGAAGATCTGCAAAATGATTTGTGACTCCTTTGATGTGTTTCACCTCGAATTTATAGCATGATAGCCACGCTTGCCACCATGCCAGTTGAGGGTTAGGAATGATCTTATTTTTTAACTCAATAATCTTTGGAAAGGCACTGTTATCCATTTCCACGATGAAGCGGTGATGTGTCAAGTGAAATTTGAACTTTTTGATTCCATTTTTCTTGGCAAGGATTTCTTTTTACATAGTATGGTAATGGGCTTCTGAAGGTTTGAATGAACCATTAGCATAGCCATAGTAGTATTGCTTTTTGCTTTTTTGTTCAATAAGAATAGCACCCCAATGGTAATTACTAGCATCTGTTTGTAGAATCAAAGTGGAATTTGTGTCAAGGATTTTCAAAGGTGGTGGCTCTTTGGAGACTTCTTTGAGATGTTTGACAGTTAAGGTTTGCTCTGGGCCCCATGAATAAGGGGTTTCTTTGCGGACAAGCTTTGATAGCTGGCTGGTGTAGTTCAAACACTTAAGGATAAAATCTTTGACAAAATTAACAATTCCAAGGAACTATTGAATCTGTTTTAGTGAGAGATTTTTGTTTGGAAATTGGGCCAGTTGTTCTATGAGATGTAGGCCGGGCTTGTTCCATCCATTTTAAAAGAGTATTCCCAAGAAATCAATTCGGGCTTCGGCCAGTTGGCTTTTTTGAGCTGAAAGGGCATGAAGCCATATTTTTGGACAAGGCCTGTGAACTGGTCTAGTAACTCCAGGTGCTTAGCTTTAGTTTTAGAAAAGAGCCGAATGTCATTAATATAAATCAGGGCATTATTCCGAATGGGCTTGAAGATTTCGGCCATAGCCTTTTGGAATAGTGATAGGGCTGTTTTGAATCCAAATGGCATGACTGTCCATTGATACCTAGCATCAGGAATGTAGAATGTTGTTTTGTAACATTCACTAGGATGAATGCCAAGTTGCCAGAATCTAGCTTTCAATTCAAATTTTGAGAATAATTGGGCTCTGTGTGGTAGGATTAGGAATTGGGAATCATCATCTTCAAGAAAGACATTGAGAGGCTTGTAGTTTATGACAAGTCTATTTTTCCTGCAATTATGTTTTGAGTGCTTATTGACATAAAACTCTCATGCCCATTCTAATCGAGTTGGCTCAATTAATCCTTGTTGAAGCAATGATTCACACTCTTCTCTGGCAGGTTTTAGATCATTAAGATTCATGCCTGGATGTTTAGCCTTTGTAGGGTTAATATCCTCATTCTTCTTGAAAGGAAGTTTAATGAAGAAAACTTCATTTTTCCACGGCAGGTAAGGATGATTAAACTCTTAATAGGATTTTGGCCAGTGTTCCAAGAGTTGTTGTTTTACACCTTCATAAGGAGGTGGAGCAGTATGTAACAAATAGAGTTTAGAAATGCCTGTGTATGAGTTGAATTTGTGTTTGAAGCGTACTCCTGTAGCTTCAATTTGTAAACCCTATGATTTTTGGAAAACATCAATTCCAAAGAGAATGTCTTTGACAACAATGTGACTGCCAAGGACATGAGTCCAAATAATGCATTCGGGGAAGAACATAATTCCAATCTTACGCCTAGTAATCAAAGAAACTTTGAATATTGAATCATTTGCTGTCTTGAAATAGGAGGCATGCTTTCTCCATGCTTAAGTGGGAAGCAACAACAGTTTCATCATGTTGCTTGAGAACCTGTGTCTATGAGGGCAATGATTGGTAAAGGTTTGGCATATTTGTCGGAGAGGATAGAAAGGTGGAGATACAGGAAAAAATTGGAATTTTGGCTTTGGGGAGGTTGATAGTGGTCAATCTTATAAATATGGCCATAGTGATTAGTAAGTGGGTTTAGGGTGGCTTAGGTGATTATCATCGTTATCAGGAGAAGGAGGTGGCTTAGGTGATTTTCGAGGCTCTCTAAAGGAAACCCCTTGCAAGGTGATAGGTTTGGTATATGATGGGGAAGCAGTGTATTTCCTAGGAAAATGAGGAGGTCTTTATGGTGGACGAAGAGATCTGGGTTGTGGTTTTGGAATTGCCTTTTGAAAGATCATGGGTCATTTTAAAGTGGTTTGCATAGTGAGCTTCAAAAGGGTATGATGTGTATAAAAGATAAGGGATGTAATGGGTTTGGTAAACAGGTGGGGAAACAAAAAAATTATAGACTGAAGGAGTAACCGTGGGAGTGGGTAGGATGGTAGGTGGTATTGATGGTGGTGGCGGCTTAGATCTCATATCCGCTTCAATCTGGGCGAGTTGGTCTTTGAGATATTGGATCTCGACTTTTTTCTTGGTGAATTTTGTACCAAAGTAGTTATGAATAATAAAACTACCGAGTTTGTGGTCCAAGGTTTGGATTTTTTGTTGAGTTTTTAAAGAGAGTTGCTCGACCTATTGAGCGAGGTGGTCTACTCTCTGGTGCGTCTATTGGTTTGACTGAGACATGTGAGTTAGCTTGGAATCAATGGTTTTGAGAATCTGATTTATGAGTAGAGGCATTTTTGGTATGCCAATTCAAAACTTCTTCAGAAGGATGTATTAGCTCAGGACTTCTTTAGACTGAGACATTGGTAGAGGTGACATAAGGTCGAGTGACAACTTTGTTTTTATTTGTGTGTCTTTCCAAAGGGGAAAAAAGGTCATCATAGGAAGATTCTTGTGGAAACACCATCATATAAGGAATGGGATTGGCTCAAGAAGATCCCATCGGTTCAAGCTTACAGAAGGACGGCAGTGGTTCAACAAAATATGGAGACACATCAGCGAGTGTCTCCTGTGGTTCCCGATAACAACTTGCCTCTTTCATGAGTTCAACAAGAATTTCTTCTCAAGAGGGAGTTGTAGCAAGGTTTGGGATAGCCCACGACTTCCAGTCTAGATCTTAGTCCTTTCGGTATGATCTGAAAGGGCGAGTTGACCGACATGTTTTCCTTTTTCTTTTTTCTTCTTCTTCTATCAATTGCTGCTTTTTAAGGGCACGCCTCTGCATCCATCTTTTGTATTTTATAGGAGTGTTAAGGGCATAGGTGCGAGAAAGCTCTTCAAAGTCACTATCATCCGAGGAGAGATCAATTTCACTATCATCATTGGAGAAGTATGATGGGTCATGGCAAGAATAACCTGGTTTACACATCTCAGATGCAACATCCCATATGAAATGATCATAGATGTGGGAGACATAGAATGACTTTCTATTTGTCTCGAAGTAATGGATTGGGATGGTGGTCTGTTTCATGATTGCATGAATCGGAACTGGAGCAATAGTCATGATTTGTTGTAAAAAGGGTGAAACTTGTGGTACTTGGGAAGAAGATTCTTCGGGCTTCTTGTAGACCAGCTTTACTTGGTCGCTAGGAGGGCGAATTAGCTTTGGTGGCTCAGTGGTTGTAAGAGGCTTACTATGGACATGCCTCTGTTCATAATTAGTAACCTAGTCGATTGGCATGAGTTGGAGGAGATCTTCTCAAGAGATTTGTTTAGGGATATGTATGATAGTGGGCACATCTTGTCTCTCGGCCACAATCATGAAGGCATCCTCTGTGGAGTTTGGAAGGTGAAGATCCATGGCATGACTTTATACTCAGAAGGCCATCTAGTGGTAGAGTGTAGCCATAACAGCTTTTGGAACTTGCTAAGCACCAGTAATTTGGATTTGGACTTAAAATTTGACAGTTTGAGGCTAAAATCTAAGCAGATGGTCAAAATGACGGTGCCTACATTTAAGGTGGTTAGAATTGTGCCGATAAGGGCTTGTTGAGAGGTGAGATAAGTAGTGTCAAGGATGGCTAGTCAGACAGTAATAAGAAGACCTTTACGGCCATGATATGTTACACAGAGTCGGATGGCTCTGATATGAATATGGGTGTATCCTTGATCTATCAAGTGATTTATGAATTGTTGAGGGATTTCTAACTTCACATATTGTTTTGCGGTATGTTGAGCATGGTTGAGGTGAGAAGAGTAAACATACTCATTAACTGGAATTTTGGGTTTAGAAATGAGGTGTTTGATGGAACAGGTCCAAGAGTGATTTTAGGTGTATAGTTGGTGTGGCTTCATAAGGGGAAGATGGGTGTCTTCAAGGCGTTGAGTAGGTGGAAGGTCTTTATAAGAAATTTTGATAAGGTTGTCAATTTTCTGGGCGTTGGCTTAAAGGTAGATGTCAAGGATGGACAAAGAACAAGGGATGCTAGATGGTTGGATGGATTGGGTAAAAGTCAATGTTTTAGAATCCATAGCGTAGAAAGTGTTTCTCCTACTCTCTACCCGGTCTAATTTCATAAACGTTTCTCATCATGTAGGCTCTGATACCAAGTGAGGAGTAGGATCTCATACATGGCGTTATTAGACTAAAAACACAGACCTGAAGGTTCAAGCCTCTTAGGACCAAAGGTCTAACAACTCTGGGTTTTCAGCCTATATACGAATCTGTGAGCTATAACATAATTTCGCAAGCGTCTTCTCATTTAAGAGATTCAAGTATGCTCTGTGCTTGCCTCTAATGATGATCCTACATACCAGAACGGATTAGTCTACCATGATCCATGATGAACTATATTTCTCTATGATGTATTTGGATTAGCTTTATCTTTCTGATGAAGATATCTTGGTTAGTTTCATATGATCATAATAGTGGTCTGGAGTTTTTGTTGCCTAGAAGAGGCATTTGTGTTCCTTGGCCTTATCTTGGTCTTATGACTACTAATTCTTAAGATCTTCGTTGCATGAATTTTGTCCTTTAAATTATTATCAGCATTTGCAAAATCAAAATATGTTTCCCCATTTTGTAGAATGCAACATGAGCCTATTACGTTTATTACCTAATGTGCCTGGAGGTGGGTTTTCCTTTATACTTTATTGGCTGGTAGAGGCTGCAACTAAAACACTATCTTGGTATTACTTGCAGCATTGTTATTCTATTTCAATTAACTTAACTATCATACATCGCTATTTTTTTCTTTTGTTTTAAATCAGTCAATTGTTTTTGCTCCTCCATAATGTGCGTTACATCTTTTACAACCCAAAAACCATGTATTTTTCCTTAATCTTACTTGTTTATACAAGGTTTCTTTTTGTTATATTGGTTTTTCCAAATAATAGATACTTAAACACACGTGGACTTCCTCATTGCCTTTTGGGACCGTTTGATATTCATTAAGTTGAAGTGCTATAAGATCAAATTTATTAAATTTTTGGTATTTATGATGTACAAATGTTAAATGAGGGAGATCAAAGTCTTTTAGATATTTATAACTCTGGTGGATGGCTAAAGCTGGACATATTTGGAAATTGGTTAGCAAAGCATATAAATTTTTCGTGACCTCACTTAGGGAAGAATTCAAATGCACTTTTTAGAGATTCAAATTCTTGCCTTTGACTTTAGGGCTCTTTGAAATGTGTGCCTCCATATGTCAAGTAGATTATTTTTTCACTTTAAATTCAGAGGCTTTATTTATTTGTTCACCTATAACATGAAGAAATATAGTTCGTCATACACTTCTATTTTTGTTTAGTTTTATCATAGCAAAACTGATGCCAAGCTGCATAAAGGAGGTTGTAGTAGACTAACCGCAAACAAAATATGAAAAATATTTTGAAAGTGAATCCTTGGTGTATAAAAATGTCACATGTTGATCAGGTGTTACCTGATAATATACTTGCTTCATACCTTCATTCTTTAGAATCGGCACATATGTTGATAGACATAGTTACCGATATGTCTCTTTGCGAATTCTGAAAATAACTATGAAGACTTCAACTGAATGTACAGGAAAGTGGGACAGAGAAGCCTATCGTTGCATTTATTGCTGGATTAACTGCACCCCCTGGCCGTCGTATGGGTCATGCTGGAGGTAAGGTCTTTTATTAAGGCTTGAATCTGATTACATCTGATAGAAAATACTATTTTAGGGTGTTGTTTATGCCAAAATGCAGTATTTGAAACAAGTAATGCTGGATGCATGTTCTGATTTCATTAAGTTAGATGGTTGCTAAACCATAATTATTTTGTGATTAACATTTACAATGTTTCAAAATAAATGCCGGTGATTTACAAAATTACGAGAGATATACTTTATTTAGATCTTCATTTTGCTTTGTAATTAATCTGGATCCTTTTCAATTACCACACGTGCAGCTGGAGAGAGAAATAAGGATATGCGTCCTACAAAAGTGGGATACGCTGCTTATCTCTGTCCTTCTGCACTGAGTACAATAGTAGAGAGAATCCATTTGGCTTTGTTCTTGTATTTTGATTATTAACGTCACATTCACAATTTGCTTCCGTTTGCTGGTGCAGCGATTGTGTCTGGCGGCAAGGGTACTGCACAGGACAAGATTAAGACCCTCAGGGAAGCTGGGGTCACAGTAGTGGAGTCCCCAGCTAAAATTGGAGCTGCTATGCTAGATGTTTTCAAGCAGAGGGGCTTGGTGCAATAGTTTGAGAAATTTGACCTCATAATTTTAGCAAAGTTCAAAACTTTAGTCTTTTTGTCTATAAAAATTGAAAACACTTGATTTCCATTGATAATTATTGGATCATCCTTCCACTCATATTTGGAAACGAGGTTCATTCTAATAAAAGTAATTCAAGGTGTTTTCTGACGATGACTCCTGCTCTTTTTTGGCTTTGTGTGACTCTCTTGTTAAAACAGAGAACACATGGTTGTATCATTTGCAGTGAATTTCAAACAATTTCTAGTCGCTGTTACTGCGGAGATTGGCCTGTATTTTTTGTCAAGAATTTGTGTAATTTTATAGGTGTTATTGAATGCTTCATTGAAAGCTAGCGCGTAAATATTATTTGCAATTTCATGTTATATGATTGATTTTTTTCACAGAAGATATTTTTACATGTTACAAAAGTAAACTGCTCCAGATTTTAGGTATTGTAAGGTCGGCCTTTTACTGCGGTGCAAGGATAATTGTTATTTCATATACACAATCACCAAAAATATTTATTGAGATTTTTTTTTTGTCACAAAATAGTGGTTTGGTTCAAAACGCAACTCCGTTAGTTGTGTTAGAGATTAGGCTACAACCAGTGGAAACTATAACTAGTTTCGTGTTTTTTTAAAAAAAATTAATGTGAGAACTCGTGAATTTTTTTTTTTAAATCTCAATTGGGTTGTGGCTTAGCCTTAAATTTATTTTTTAAATTTAAATTAATTATTTAAAGTTAATTGAAATAATTAAGTAATAATTTTATTTTTTGTTAAAAAATAATTTTGTTGTCAAATAATTAAGCAGTGTAATTGGTTAATTTCAATTTATCTAAAATTTTGTATTGATTATATAAATTAATTAATTTCAATTTAAATTATTATGCTGGTTCCAGTTCTTGAAGACCTAGAAAAGTAATGTATAAATAAATACAGAATTCTATTTATATGTTCATAATGTTTATATTTTTTTGGACAATAGACTTGAATTTTTAAGTAATAACATTTATAAATTGAAGTGTAAAAATTTTGAAGAAATCAAAATAGAAATTAAAATCTTTATTCAATAACATGAAAAGGGAAAAAGAAAGAAAAATGAAAAAGAACTACTTCCACAGACAAACTTCGCTCCAAAACAAGAGAATTGACTCATTGTAATTGGTTTTAGCGGTGTCGTTGGATCATCGTATATATGGGTTTCTTTCCAACCAGAAAACTTGACTTCTTGATCGCAGTTAGTTCTAGGGTTTTGTACCACTGTCACAACCCCATCTCACTGTTGATTCACTATTTTCCCGAGAAAATTCACATGGAAAAGTCTGGACGTTAATTCCAAATCCCCAATAGACATAGATCCTTCCTCGTTTTCTTCTTCCAAAAATGGCCGGGAAAGCTGATCCCGTCAACGGGAGTGTGAAATCTGGATCAAACCAGAGCGGTTCAGCAGCAATGCAGGCGCCGACTACGACGACATTGAAGTCCGATCTGTCGAGCATCCTTTCTCTTAGGAGCTTTAAGCTCAAAACCAAGCAGCAGGAGCTGCTGATCCGGGTTTCGATCTTATGCCTCGTTTATGTCTTGGCTTTCGTCATTCGACTTTTCAGTGTTCTGCGTTACGAGTCCATGATCCATGAGTTCGATCCTTACTTCAATTACCGGACCACACTTTTCTTGACCCAGAAAGGTTTCTATGACTTCTGGAACTGGTTTGACTCTGAGAGTTGGTACCCTCTGGGTCGTATCATTGGAGGCACTCTTTACCCGGGTCTCATGGTCACTGCCGCTTTAATTTACTGGGTTTTGCGATTTCTGAGGTTTGCGGTTCACATCCGTGAGGTCTGTGTGTTAACAGCACCGTTTTTCGCATCGAACACAACATTGGTTGCTTATTTCTTTGGTAAAGAGATATGGGATTCGGGTGCTGGTCTCGTTGCTGCGGCATTGATCGCTATTTGTCCTGGGTATATCTCTAGGTCTGTGGCTGGATCATATGATAACGAGGGTGTTGCCATTTTCGCCTTGTTGTTTACGTTTTACTTGTTCGTGAAGGCGGTGAACACAGGATCGCTTGCATGGTCCTTAGCTTCCGCTTTTGGGTACTTCTACATGGTTTCGGCTTGGGGTGGTTACGTGTTTATCATCAATCTGATCCCACTTTATGTGTTGGTTCTTTTAATAACGGGAAGGTATTCCATGAGACTATATATCGCATATAATTGCATGTACGTGTTGGGAATGCTGCTTGCAATGCAAATTCGGTTCGTAGGATTTCAGCACGTGCAATCTGGAGAGCATATGGCTGCCATGGGCGTATTTTTCTTGCTACAGGTTTCTTTAGTTCCATTCTTTGAATTCATCGCCTCACTGAATTGCTTATAGCTTGACGAAGAAGTTTGTCAAAATGAATATACTATGAAATGCGTATTATTAGCAAATGATAGTTTTAGAGACTCTATACCTTTAGTTTAGTGGGTGGGATTTAATTACGTGAAGAAGTCTTTTTTTATTTTTTGGGGTGCTTTTGCCTTGTTGGTTCCGCACATTGGGTTTTCTGTGCTCTTTTCCCATCTAAATTATTTGACATAATCTGATTTCACTACAAACTCGCTTGCTTTGCGTTTGATGCATAATAATACATGCCCTTTCCTTTAATTTTGAATTTATACTTGCATAATAGTATCAAAAACAAGGGTTTCAAATTACCACCATACTGTGACAAGATTTTGTTGATGTAGAAATTGGTATCAGTGCATCTGTAGATTTACTTGACGATATTAGGATGTAATTTTCTTTCGGGCTCGAACTGGATTGCTTTTGCAGGTATTTTACTTCTTGGATTGGGTAAGGCATTCGCTTGGTGATGCAAAATTGTTTCAGGCCTTCTTGAGGATCACTGTTACCTGTGCAGTTGGAATTGGTGCCATTGCGTTGGGAGTAGGCACAGCATCTGGTTATATTTCTCCATGGACCGGCAGGTTCTACTCCTTGCTTGATCCAACCTACGCGAAGGATCACATTCCAATCATTGCATCTGTCTCTGAGCATCAGCCTACTGCTTGGTCTTCTTTTATGTTTGATTACCATATACTGCTGTTTCTCTTCCCTGCTGGGCTCTACTTTTGCTTCAAGCGGCTGTCAGATGCAACAATCTTTATAGTTATGTATGGTCTTACAAGCATGTATTTTGCTGGTGTGATGGTTCGATTAATTCTTGTTGCTACGCCTGCGGTATGCCTCATTAGTGCTATTGCGGTTTCCGCCACTGTCAAGAATTTGGCTCTGGTGGTAAGGGCTAAAACCAAAGTTGTTCATAGTGGTTCTAGCAGAGGAACTAGTACTGCAAAAGGTTCCAAGGTGAGATACTTCAGAGTAACTGGTAGAGCCAAGAGTTCTAAGAATAAATTGCACTTCACTCTTCTCATTTTTTCTTCTTTATACCCTGTACTGACCTACAAAAGTTTACCTATGGTTGAAATGCATCATATGCTGATGAGAACAGACTAACAGTTTGTAATAACATTTACTTGGTGGACTGGGGTTAACTTTCATGCTGTATATCAATGTTTCTCATCATCACTTTCTTCCAATTGGTCTTTGCTCCTTTCTCATAGTTATAGGAAAGACTAATCAGTCTGGAAAATGAATCTCGGATTTGACTGTTGCACCTGACAGATGCAATCATTTAGTTCACCGCTGTTCTTTTTTTGCCCCTCACTTTGATTCTTATAATCTGGTTGCACTTTTTCATCTTGATATCATTGGACATTATATTTACTCATCTAGCATTGTAGTGTTGCTGTTGGAATGGTGCTTTCATGTCTTAATTTGTCCTATGAACAGATTTTTTTAATTAAAAAAAAATAATCTGATATGTGACAGATCAGATAGCTTACAATTTCTTGATAAACAGGGTTTGGTTGATCACTCCCAGCCTTTCCAAAGAAATGGTGCCATTGTGTTACTTCTTGGTGCCTTCTATTTGCTCAGCAGATATGTTACTCACTGTACCTGGGTCACATCTGAGGCTTACTCATCTCCCTCAATTGTCTTGGCTGCAAGGGGTGCCCATGGCAACAGGATCATATTTGATGATTATCGTGAGGCTTACTTTTGGCTTCGTCAGAATACTCCACCAGATGCTAAGGTGATGTCGTGGTGGGATTATGGTTACCAAATCACTGCCATGGGAAACAGAACAGTCATTGTTGACAACAACACCTGGAATAATACACACATAGCAACTGTTGGGCGTGCAATGTCATCTTATGAAGATGAGGCTTATGAGATCATGAGATCACTTGATGTGGATTATGTATTAGTTGTCTTTGGTGGTGTTACTGGTTATTCTTCTGATGATATTAATAAGTAAGGCCATCTAAAACTATACTTTATATTTTTATTTTTCATCCATTATATGTGTATATTACTTCATGCATGTAGATGTAGCTATATCTTCATGAAAATTACAACTTAGACCTCTCTTGCAGTCACACCTGTCAACAACAATACAGGTCGCTCCATTTAAGTTTAACATAAAGTTTTAACTGGTGTAACCTGAATTCAGACAGAGCTGCTTGTACACAGATGGGCGTGCAAGTGTTATGTTAGGAGCAACACTCTCTATTTCTGTTATTGTTATCATTTCAACTAGGGAAGTTTATGTAACTTTTAACAATGTCCTCATTTTCTTTGTCATGTTTTAGCCTCCTTATAAACTTGTTGAGAATGCTAAGCTTCATACTATTTATAATCTAAAAAATATGTAGGCCTTCCAATATGAAGTTTGTGCATATTGAATTAGTTATATTAAATCAAGAAGTTAGGAAACCTAGGTCAAAAATATGCCTTTGCACTTTGTCGCATGGTTTTGAAGCATTTGGCTGTTGAGGCCTTTATTTTAGAGCATGCACAACCATGTGTAGGTTGTCTACTGGTTGGCTTTTGTGATGTATATTTGGACGTGTCTATTGCATTTCTTTTTTTTTTTTTTTCATTTATAAACACTACGTAATTTTGCATTTGTCAGTTTTGTACTTGATATCAACATTTCTGGTTTCTCTTTGAGTTTATTCCTTCCTCAATAACATGTGAATTCTTTACTTTTTCCCTTCGCTGTTGTAGTGCTTTCTACACTTTTAATAGAATATTCATAATTTTGTGTAGATTTCTGTGGATGGTAAGAATTGGCGGTGGTGTTTTCCCTGTAATAAAGGAACCTGATTACCTTGTAAACGGAGAGTATCGTGTTGATAAAGGAGCAGCTCCCAAGATGCTAAACTGTCTCATGTAAGTTTCTTAGCACTCTTAGGTGGGCTTGGCTTTGCATATGATCTTTGAAATTTCAGTGAGTCTGGACACAAGTCTATTTTGGGTTGAGATAACAAAATGAATTCATAGAACTAAATTATGTAGTAAGTTGAAATGCCTCAGGTTCAATTAAGTTGACCTAAGTTGGAATCCTTACACAGTCCTTTAACCTAAGCCTAGGGCTCTTGGGCTAGAGTATTTGGTTTACTCAGTACTTGCACAGTGTCGACCATCTTGCCATGTCATTTTTTTTTTTTGTGCCCCTGCGCCCCGGGGGGGGGGGGGGGAAGAAGAAAGGAAAGGAGGAAGATGCTTAGGGTAAAATTATTTACTTTGAATATGTGAGAATGTAATGATTTGATACATTACATGCTTTGTGGTGTGACTTCCTGGTACATGTTGGCTTAATATTATTTTTCTTCATCTATTTTTGTCAGGTACAAGCTGTGTTATTATCGGTTTGGGGAGATGACAACAGAATATGGCAAACCACCTGGGTTAGTGCTTTACCCCTTTATCATTGTTACTATTTTAACATCAGCCCTACATAAAATTCAGGCTCTAACTAACGGGCACCTCATGATTGCATGTAATCTTGTATATATGGCTAATATCTGCAATTGGCATTGGTATTTACTTCAGGAATGCAACTTATAGATCTAGAATCTACAGAGTCACTCCTCTCTGCAATTATTACATAAATGTCATTGACTCCTTTATTGTTCGGTTATGTGTTGGAATTTTCCAACTTGATTTGTCGTAAACTATTTACTATGATTTTGTTGAAAATGCAAGAAATTGTTAATTCTTAAGATGTGGATTAGTTTCTGATCATTCTTATTGGTTCTACATTTTTCATGTAAGGAATGGCCATTGTTTAATACGATGCTTGAGGTTCCTAGTTCTATGCATCTTTTCTTGGCCATTACGTATTTTGGATTTTAAGTAGCAAGTTGATGGAGTCCCACATCAGTAGGCTAGGATATCTGTGTGACATGGTACTTAAGGGGTCTTTCCCCGTTTTTACAAGTCAGTTTTATGGGTGGGTAGTTCTCTGATAACGGTTATGAGATTTGGAACTGAACTTCACAAAAAGGGCTATTTGTGGAGTGTGGTGTGACCTGGCAAGCCTGTGGGAAGATACAACCCAATAGCTGGAGCCTGCCAGAGGGCATGAGCTCCCCAGAGTATGGAGAGCCAGAATGAGCGCTACAAGTGCAGCTGCTGAGGATGTTGGCCCTTTGGGGTGGTGCATAATGAAGTCCCAGAGTGCCACGTGTAATACATGTGGTACTTAAAAGGCCGTGGTTCTTTCTCTTTACAAGCTAGTTTTAAAGGTGGGTTGCCCCCAGTTGCTCAGGTCTCCCTCTCAAGTGCAATCAAGTTCAGTAGAAGTCATACTTAATGACTGGTTGAGGCTCCTTCTCTATATACTTAACAATATTGCAAACCTTCTAAAAAATTCAGTATGCTATCTGTTTTCTGTTGTAGTATGCTGGGTAATTCATAAATAAGGATAACATCTAATATAAAGCCAATCTGGAAAAGAAGTTAATGTGTTGTTGAAGTATCAATAGAGAGGTAGATGCACACATCTTAGAGAGCGACATGGTACCCCATTCATTTAATATTTTGTTGAGGCTAGTGTACTGTTATATAGACAGAAGATAAGAGGACAATAATGAGGTGTAGTGGATTACATATTTTCTGATAGGGATAAAATATAAATGATGCGGGTGAACCCGTTAGCATAGCTACGCCTGTTTTCCTTGAGCACTTGTGTATTTCACTATGTACAAGTGGGGAGTAAGATTAAGTATTGTTGAGTATGGTCTGGCTCAAGCCTGAGCTAATAATATCCTAACTTCAGCCTGATATCAAATTTTCTGGTATTTCTTAACTTAATAATGCACAACATTGTATACCTACCACTACGGTGCAGAATATGAATGTCTGGGTCCATGGTTATCAACAGTTGTTGCCTATAGACAGTTTCAACTTGACAACATATATCATGCTCTAAGTTATGTAAATTCTGTTTTATATTCATACATGTTGAAATTGGAATGGCAGGTATGATCGTGCTAGAGGAGTTGAAATTGGAAATAAAGATATAAAGCTTGAGTATTTGGAAGAGGCATTCACTACACAGAATTGGATAGTTCGTATTTATAAAGTGAAACCACCTAAAAACAGGTGGTAAATCTTACTGGTAACCCCCCCCCCCCCCCCCCCCTCTCCCTGCTTTTTGTCCTCCAAAACCAAAGAAAAAGAAAAAAATTCAAGTGTAGTTTTGTCTGCGGGAACTTGAAGCATTTTAGTTAACCTGAGAGCCGAAAAACTGCTGGCTATTTATAGATTGTTGTAGACTATTTTTGTCTTCTTAGTATGCATTTGTAGAATTCAGTTCGGGTACTGGAATCCTAACTTTAAATTTTAATGCATATGTAGAATTCACTTCTGTTAATGCTCTGGAATCATTTCTTTAGAATTTTTTTTTTCAAACAGTTTCTTTCAGTTCTATTTGGTGCCACGAGGGCAATATGTACCTTAAAGAAAATGAATGGGTGAAAATGGTTTCATTATTTCGAGTAGGAAGTTATTTGGTATTTGTTATCATTTTTTCTGTTGTAAATATGACAAATAAATATTATTTTATACCACGTAAATTGGTTTTTTGAAAAAAAAAAATTCCTTGTCTAGTAGGCTAGATGGAATAGAAGATCCTGCTCTCTTTCTTTTCTCCTTATTAGAAATTTGGAGCACATATCTTCCTCTGGCTGTAGATTTTCTTTGAATATCAATCTAAATAAATTTGTATGCGAAAACAAAAGTGGTGGGAATCTTCTTTGGAATAGAGTTAGTTTATGGGATGGTTTAGCTCAGCAGCTGACAGAGCTTAACAGTTGCCAAAACTTTTACACATTGAGCCTTTATCTTCTTATAATTGAGGTCAAGGAGAACGAGATCTGTGAATTTGAATGTATTCCGTGAAATTTGTGGTTTCTTAATCTTTTTGTTAGAGACAGACAAGAAAAGAGACTTCTGTATTTTATCTAGTACAATATACATTTTTTTGGACTGAGGATTAAGAAAAAAATATTTTCGCAGAATGTTTATTGCCCAATTTGTGGGTATTAATGTCATTCAATCTATCAATCATGGATCCGTCGGATTACGAACTTAAATTTATGTCAAATTTTAGAGTTTAAAATCCAAACACAAAGTTGAACAAAATTTATGTAAACTAATTTATCAAACTCGATCTGCGATGAAGTCTGTATTGAAGCTAAACTTTCGTGCCCAAAACATATCAAAATGTTCAATGGGAGGTCCATCTATATGGAAAAGATTTCTGGTGAACTTTTTATATTAAAGATAACTAAAATAAATTAATATAAATTTATAAAAATAAATGCATGTATGAATTTCTCCCCGTTTTGAGAATCTTGGCAATTTCTCACATTTGTCATTTTGTACGGTTTCCCTTAATTTATACTAAAAAGAGAGAGAGAGAGAGAGAGAGAGAGAGAGAGAGAGAGAGAGAGAGAGAGACATATCAAGATATTTATTGTACTATTATAGTATTGGAAAAAAAAATTAAATGCTATTGTTATTCACATTTTAACAAATAATTAGTTTTTAATCTAATTTTTAACTCAATCATAATAAACCATAAATAAATAAATTAAAATACAGGACATTATAAATGAAAACAATATTAATGGTTTATTACTATAGAATTACTGCAAAAGAAACACCAAAGGGGAATAATTCATTTTTACTATTCCATAGAACTCAGTGGTACTATCATTTATATATTATTACATAATGTAGTTTTTTTGTGTGTCATAGTTATTTTATATAGTTTTAAATCATGTTGAGTTTGATTCTGAATATTAAGCAATATTTGTTTATTTTCAATATACGAATGTCAATAATACCCTATTTTTAATGTTATGGGAAGTACATAGATGAATTAATGATTTAGTCTATGAAATATCAATTTTCTCTTAATTTTAATTTCTATAAATAAAGTTGTCCAACACAATATCAAAAGCATTCTGTAATATTTCTAAAGTAAAGGTGGCCCCAAGATATTTTACCTTATCTGGTTCACCTTCCTTAGTCCTCATTTTTGCATTGATCGTTCGCCTTTAAACCAAGATTGGTCACTTTGTGATCCTCTCCTTCATTTTCACTTTCCCCATAGATAAACTGAAGTTTCTCCCTTATTTCTTTGGCAGAGATCATCATGTAATCTTTTTCAATACTTCAGCATTTACTGCACAATGGCTCTTCCGAGTGTGAACTTGACATTACATTAGAAATTAGATACTAAATGCTCTAATATTAGTTAGATGGAATATTTATCACTATATAACAATTAATGGCTGTTTTATAAAATATTTCACAATTCATATCATGTGAGAAATAAGAGAAACGTCCATGTAAATTAACCCTTACATATAAAGATAAGTATCATTTCTAAGAAAATGGTAGACTTGAAGATGTCTAGTTTTCTAGCATTGCTTCTCTCACAAACCCCAACATCTAAGAAATAGCCAAGAGAAAGAAATAAAAATAAAAAGGAACAATGTTTCAAATCACGTGTCCACAAGCTGTTGCTTTTCAGATGAAATCTTTGACTAATAACTATGATCTTGTGTTATATATTATGGGTGAGCAGTTGACAGACTCTCCAAAGCTCATCCTAGTTTCCACTGAAAATTATATTAATAAAAATAGAAAATTAGAGATCAACACATTTGACTTCACTCTAAGATGGGAGAAAGGCAGAATTGCAGTAGTGTATTTCACCAACAATGCATTCATTATTAAGACCAGTTAGCAGAAGTCAAATTATCAGGTAAAAAAAAAATATATTCTTAGTTAGGTTGGATCTACAATAAAAAATAAAAAATTAAATCAATGGTCAAAAAGATATATAAAGATAATAAATAATGTGCTTGATTTTCATTTCATTTTATAATTACTCTATCCATCTTTTTTATTAAAAAAAAAATCTTCTTCAAACTTTTTTCTAAATGTGAATACAAACCGGCATTCATTGTTCGCAAATACAAATGATCAATGCAGGTAGAAGAATTAGTCTGACTCACTTGAGAAATACGAGGCATATTGTAATATAAATTAATGCCCATGGAACGTGGTTCAAATAAATTTGATAATTTTGCTGCCCAATTATCAGAATGAGCAATGCGTATACAAAGGGTCTTAACCCAAAAAAAAATCACAATACATACAGAACGATTCAATAAGATGCCATGATAAAACTAGGAAGAACTGGACAAAATGAGACTATCAATCTGTAAGTAAGCCCCTATACAAGGTGGAACTACCATTATACTCTGCAGCATCAATATTTTGAAAGGTCATCGGCACCTTGTTCTTCGCACCTAAAATAAGTATCCTAACTGTATTTTTCTTTTCTCTTTCCTTTCTGCTCAGGCTTAGTCGCCCAGAACAGTTACATCTTTGAGCTTTTACTGTTTGTGTAGTGTCAAAAAAATATATTGCATGCAAGGATGGAAACGAGTTGCCCTAATCAAGGGCAGCTTTGTTCCTGCGGCCAGTTATTGAGATTGGCAGGCCATTGAAAATAGGATTGGCAATGGCTGCAGTTGAGAGGGCTTGCAAGTCTGGTTTCAAACTCCATCTTCTAGTTGGCCAGACTGTAGCTGAGCTACTCTTTTCCTGCTCTTTGAGGCTTGATGCACTTAATGATTTACGCACTCCAGAAAGCACATTAGTTATTATAGATTCTCCGAAGCCCATTGGAATAGAATCTAACCATCCTGACTCTGTCTCAGCAAACAGCACTGCCCGGCTGGCTGATTTTGGCCTCATAGCCAACTCCTTCCCTGTTGAAGAAAAACCATTACTTTCCTCTTTTAAAAGCCTTTCTGGCGTACCAGCTTCACCATCACCTTCAGCCTTCTGGCGTCTACGGACAGATTTCTCGTCAGACTTATCTCCTCCCCCACCCTTAATTTCTGCAAGAGGCACATACTGAGATGCGGCACCATTCCCAGTCAGCAAATCATAGTTGACATTTCTTGACTTATGATTTTGGTTTGCCGACATGCATGAAATTGGTGAGGCTTTGGGAAGCCAATCATCTCTGAGCTGATCTGCACTAACAGATCTATAAACTGCCAATTCTGTTCCTTCAGATGGACCCCTTGGATTTGAAGACTTGAGCCCATAGTATGTTTGTAAAGTGGTCATAGCCGAAGAGATTTTCTGTTGGGGTGCTTTCAGTCTTAAGGACTGGAAAGGTTCCTGCATATTAGATTGACCTATATGTGGACGTCTCCTTTCAGGACTATAATCTCTGCAAAATAAATTTCAGTAAAATGAATTTCAATAGACCAACATGGATTTCAATCCAGGTAATTGGTAAGTGAAATTATGCTATCTGAAACAACAAAACAATGCACTTTACTGATTAACTATTACATTACATTAAGAAACAATATTTTTTTCTCATTCTAGAATATGGTGAGGAACAAGTAGAAAAATTATAAAGAAATAGTATTAGAAGCATATCAAAATAACACCTAAAGTTTAAGAACAAGCTTGTGGAAAGCCATACTAGATTTCTTTTTCAGTTCCTCAGCTTAATTACATCACTAGGGAAAACATAAAAACCCTTGCCTTTTTTTCTACATTTGGCATATTTGCACAACAATGACATTGATCACAGTCCAAACAAAGAAATTCCAATATGATCCCTGATCAGTAGAAATGTAAATCAAAATTATAATGTCTTTGAAAAAGAATTAAATAAAAAAATTTCAAAAATAAAAAATAAAAGAGAAGGATTCACCTTACATATTCTTAAAGCAGTAGGCTGTTAGGGGTGGATGCTAAACCATGTTCTAAATTGACAAATAAGCATAGACGGATTTCATGCAAAAACAATTAAATAAATAAAATATAGCAGGCATTGCCAAAGCTTGCTAGATAAAAGCTTTTCTATTGCACATCACTGGAAAAACTGAAGAAATGGAAATATATTCATACCCCGACTTGGCAGCTCCATTAGGCAGAATATCAGATGGTGGATGTCTCCCTGGTAATGGAATCCGCAGAGTCTTCAGAGCAAACATCTGAAGATCTGTGGCTAGCCCATTCATCCTTTTTATATCAGCCACCTAAATTATCACAAAAAAATTGTCATCAAAAGGAAGATAAACCAATATCCTATTGCCACAAAAGAAAGCAAACACTCACTTCTTGGTAGATACAACAAATTTATTAGGACCGACCTTCTATTAAAATAATCACAGTAAATTTGATATTAAAGAAAGAGGCAAAATACCAAAGCTTCCAATAATGTCATTAGTATTCATGATTATGGGAAAAAAAAAAAAAAAGTATGTTCTCCCAAGGTAATGAGAACATTTAGTAATCAAAGTCACTGGTTAATGTATATGTCCATTCAAAAATAGATAAGTTTTCTTCCCCCAAATAATACAAGGTGAGTATTCTAAACATTCAAAGAATAACGCATTGACATTAGTGTAAGTGTGCAAGTGATCTTCTGATTTTCCACATCAATGTATGATCACCTCCATCCCATATCAAATCTGGAAGGGAAGCATTACGTATACCTATGAACTGGTTAATAACGCATAAACAAATAGTTAATAGTTGCAAATTATCAAAGAGTACATCATATATTCAAGACCACAGTTGGACTATATTCCTCCCACCCAGAAAACCAAAGGAAGAGAAGAATGGGGAGGAGAAAAAATCCTCTTTCCCAGTTTTCCCTTTTTCCTCACATAAAACAAACGATTACAAAAGAAAACCCTTCATTCCTATTTTCACTCTCCTATCCACTATCGTTTCATCCATTATCAAGGATGTCCTAAAAGTGGACAATGGCACATGGGGAGAAATTGCTAGTTGAATTGTTTCAAATATTCAAGACTCATATTGACATTTTTATGACTTTCTGTCTTAGCGTCATCAAGAATTGGGGGTAAGTGGGAGGACTCCGGTGATTCTTCCGGATCAGCTTATTACAGTGAAACCGCAGAACGTCGATCGTTCCATAAAATCAGACTACAAAACAAACAGATCATTTTGAAAAGTAATATAATACATACAAATAGAATCTTAATCATCGTCTTCAAATAAAGCCTTGAACTAATCACATCACTTACTGCTTATTTAGAAAAAAGAATACCAAAAAAAAAAAAAACACCTCTCCTAAACAAAAACAAAGAAAAGTAAACCACAAGACGCATCAAAATCGTAAACCAAATACCCCAAAAAGAAAATGTAAACCAATAGTTGTACCTCGACGCCGTACTTGATGGCCACGCCGGCGAGAGTATCCAAATTGGAAACCTGATGCTCAATCCAATTGCGTCCACTACGTACACCACCCCCACCTCCATTCTGCAAATAATTACACGGAGACATCTTCGCCAACCGGCCACAACCTAATCCTTCTTTCGCAGATTCACAGCTGTCGCCGCAATTACCGACACCAACACCAAGATCTGCAATCTCAAGCCCGGAATCTCACATGCACGAGCGTGCATATGAACCAGTGGGGGAAAAGAAGCGAATTTGGTACAACACAAGAGGGGGAAATTTCTTCGAATACCAGAACCAGGGCGAAGAAAATTTTGATCTTTGATAGAGAAAACGGAAAAAAAGAAGAATGAGTGAATGAATGAATAAATGAATGCTACAACTGTGTGAGGTTTTGGGGAAGAGGAAGAGAGTCCTTCTACAAGCTTCAACAAGAATTTGACTTTATTGTGCCACCAATCTTCTCTTCTTCTCTTCTTCTCTTCTTTGCCTTTCGGCTTATTCTTCAATTTATGTACTGCGAAGGATTCCCCCTTCCGGGTGTTTTCCCTGTAAAATAAACACATGACATAATCTACGAGCGCCCAAAAGATGATAATAACAAAATATTTGTAATATAAAAATATTTTTTATTCACTACTTATTATAAAATTATTATTTTAGTTGTTAATTATTTAAGTATATTAATTAATTTTTTATTTTAATATTTTTTATTAAATTTTATATTTTATATTTAAATAATTTAATTTGATATTTTAAAAAAATAAAAAATAAATATAATATTTTTTTATTAAGTAAATAACTATTTTAAATATAGTAATAAATAAAATATCAAAATAACAATTTTTATGATAGATGAGAAATTAGAAATATATTTTACTCTATTATGATTTATCAAAATAAGAAATATAATAATGATATAAATAATTCAATTGGTATCATTTTTATTTACCAAAATTCAATTAGCATCTTAATCATCTAAATTTATTTATTATCTTATTTTTTTTCTTTCAGAGTTATTTTGTGTTAAATTCATTCTTTTTCTAAATTATTATTTTTGTCTTGGAATAGAATTCATAGAATCTAGACAGAACTTCAAGAATTCACATAATGTAAAATAACATTTCTAACAATTTCTCTTAAGTTTATTCAATAATTTTTTTTAAAAAAATATTCTCTTAAATTTATTTTTTAATAATGAAATTAACTTATTGTATAATAAAAATCAGTGGAGTCGAATAATATTTTTAAAAAATTAAATGCATATTAAGAACAACGTGACAGCAAAAAATAATTTAGAAGCAAAAAGTCAAATGATTGTGCAGACACATCGGGTAGAGGAAAGATTCTTTTTGTCAATGTCAGCATAGTTCTGCTACACTTTGGAATCACAATTATCATTAGCTCACCTGTCCTTTTTCTAAGTCCTTAATTTTTTTTAATTAAAATTAGATTTTTAATTAATCTATATTAGTTAAAAACTATTCATTGTATATGATAAATAAATTTTAACGAATAAAATTAATTTATAAATATTTATTATTATTGGTAATAGGTATAATAAATTATCTTAGACTATTTTTATTGATTAAGAATCATTTATTATATATCATAAATTATCATTAATTAATACTTTAAAAGTATTGTTAACAAAAAAATTTTAAAATTATATCTGTTTTGAAATAATTACACTTAAAAATTACCAAATATTAACTAATATGTTTACTATAAAAATCTCAAATTTTTTTAATTTTAAAATCAACTTTATCTATTTAAAAATTCCTTAATTGAAACTTTAAGATTTAATATTGTTTTTAGACTAAAAAAGTTGATCTATTAATATTTTATAATAATTTTTAAATTTATGATACTTTATAATAAAAATTTATAATTTATAATTTTTTTTTCTGTTTTTTGAAGCAGCGTTTAATTATATGATTAAAAAAATTGATCAAACGCGGAGAGGGAGCAGTGCACCGACACATTACCTAACAAATCCAGCTTCATTCAAACTTGTAGGGCCCACTTATGATTGTCACGTCACAGTTCACGGCGACAATTAATTGATGAATTAATATTTTTTTATAATATAAATATATATATATATATATATATATATATAAAATGCGGATTACATTTTAATTTTTAAATTTGTTTGTACTGATTTATTGTTTAAAATATAAAATTCTAAGTTAAAATTTTTAAGAGAAGAGTATTCTTTATTTTTATAATTTATGACAATTTTACATATCATAAATATATGATGACAATAAGTATTTTAAAAAATTTATTTTATATAAAATTAATCTTAGATTAATTTAAAGAGATGAATTAATTTTATATAAATTTAAATTTATATTAAATTAATTTTTTATCATTAATTTATAATGAACAAATTTGTCACAATCAATTTATAAAAAATTAACTTGTTATAAAATACAAAAAAAAAGTGACCGATTTTTTTTAATTTTTAAAGTAAATAAAAATTAGTTATTCTTATATATATATATATATATGCGTAATTAATTCTTTTTGTATTACAATCCCAGCCCAAACTAAATTTTGTTTGGTTCAGATATTCAAAATTGAATAATGCACTGCCTTAACTTTTACTATACATAGCCCCATGGTTAGTATATTATTAAGTAACTAGTAAATGAATGATCAAATGAACTTTTTAAATTTAATTTTACAGTTAACTCCAAAACTTTGAGTTATGTAATGATAACTCTTTCAATTTCAGATTATATACAAATAACTATATATTTTGAATTGTATCATATTTTTACTTGCAGGATAATGGATTAATAGCAAGGGAATTACTCGCACATAATTTTAAATTTGGAGGTACATTTTTAATTTTTTAAGTTAAACAATTATTTATACCAAAATTAAAATTAAAAAAAATTGTTTCTCTTAACTTTTTATTCGTAAATATTAAAATCACAGTAATTCACACGTAATAGTACATTTTTTATAATGGAAAAATTACTAATATAGTACATTTGATTGTTCCCAATTTAATATTATTAAATGAGTTTATTCGCATAAACATTGTGTTTAACACCCTGATCCTCATGCTTTATCAGAAATTAAATCCCACTCCCAAACAACAAAAAAGTCCAAATCTTGATGTATTAAAAATTTTAAAAAAATTATATATTATTTCTTATATACTTATAATTAATAATACGTGGATAATTTTTTAAAAGATAAAAATTAATAGTATTAATAAAAAAGTTAATAAGGTGTAAAAAATTGTCTAAATATCATTAACTAAAATTGTCTAAATATCATTAACTGATTGAATAACTTGATATAAGTATATAAAAAATAAGATATAAGTTTTTTCCTTAAAAAAATTTATTTAAAAAATAAGTTTATAAAATTAACTCTTTACTCTTGCATTAGCCTAAGAGCTTTTTACGGAGTAGTTGCAGATTTTTTTTTAATTATATTTTTAAGTAGAGTTGGATAAAAAGTATTATAGGAGAGAAATAATTTGCATTTAACAAAATCATTTAGTAAGCATTTGTATCAATGTTGTTATGCTTGAAAAATATTTTAAAAAATGTTAAAGGTCACTATAATAATTAACACTTTTGAGTGAAATACTTTTAAAGTAAACATTCTTTATTTATACTTCAAAGAAGAAGTTTTAATTTTCCGCTATTAAAAAGTAATCCATTTCTTCAATCGGAAAAACCTGGCCAATCAGAGGAAAATCTAACAAAATAAATTTCATGAAATTATTTCGATTGAATAAAATAATTCTGTTAGATAAATTGACATATTTGTCTCGTTCATTATTTTATCTATTGATTTTGTTTCCAAGCTTGCTTGAACAGTTTAAGACAAATTTTTTATGAATTAAAGTAAAATGAATTTATTAAAAAAAATCTAGAGCATGACCAATGAAAAGTTTATTTGAGGGAATTTTATTTGCTTTTTAACACTGAAGGTTCCTTCATATTCTGCGATCTTCACAAGAAATACTATAAATGCGTCTCATCTAGAAGCACCTTTTTTTATTAAAAAAAAAAAAAAGAAGAATACAATATCTAGATACAAACTTGAAAAAGTCAAAAGAATAATTCTATGTTTTGGAATATTGATCTATTCCATATTTGTAAATTTTGCAAACTGTGCCAAGTATTTTTTTTTTTCAATAACAAAATCAAATTTTCTCTACAATTTCATTTTAATTATTAATATTAAGGAATGCAAGCCTTATATCTGAAATAAAAGTTTAAATGGTAAAGGAAGTATTTTTAATTAAATGATTTGATTAAAATATATTTCTGCATATGCTTAAAAACTTACAATGTCATACATGAATATTTTTACACTCCGTTCAAGAGAAATAAAGAAAAATATCAATGTATGGAAGGAAAAAAAATTGCATACAATTATCTTCATCTTTTAACTTTTGATAGGTTGAGCCTTCAATTTTTAATTTTGACTATAAATCTCTATTAACTTGATAAAAATTCAAAACTAGTAAATTATAAGGAAAAAATTATATAAAGTTCGTTATATCTTTGTTATGTTATTTTTTAATTTAATTATGACAAGTGTTTGGTTATTTAATAATATTATAATATGTGTATAATTGTGATAGATATTTGCTCTATATTTTAAATTAAATTATACATTATTATTGGTTGATTCAACACTTATCATATTCTAATTGAATAGCGGGATAACAAAAATATAAAGTACTACATATAAATTAAGTCATAAATTAAATTCTTATCTCCCATCCTTATATGGTTAATTTTTTTCCCCGTCGCTTAGAACATTAAATAACAAATAAATTAGTCATTTATCATGCAGGAAAAATACTTATCATGACATAATTTCAAAAGAATAGAGATCTATATGTCAAAATTAAAAGTTGAAAAATTCTTGCACTTTAAATATCTGTATTTAATGTCTTGCACATTTTACATACTATTTTTCCAACACTTTATGGTTTAGAACTTTCTAATATATTTTTTTGGGCCAAAACTTTAGGAATAAGATAGCATTACATATAATTTTGTGATGTACGATACAATATGTACGATTTAAAAAGAGAACAGTGATCTCTGAAGCATCACCATGGCCAGCTCATTTACGTAATTTGTTATCATTTGAACTATTCCTTAGTCAAAGTCTAAATATAACGAGTCAGGACTCGGGAGGTATGAAAGTCTTGACCCATGAGGTATGACCTGCTTAGTGTTGCAAATATAAACAATTAACAATGAGTTTTAAATTTCAAACTTTTATTCATTCAAATAGAAAAGTTTAAGTGTAGTTAAATTAGGAGCATAATTTGAATGCAAATAGTGATAAAATAATCTAAATATCAGCAAACTAGCACTAGGCCCTGTGATATGAATGCAAATCCCTGTAATATGATATGTTCCAAAATATGATATTAAAAAAAAAGAAAACACAGAGCATAAATTAAAAATAATGGAAGGCAAAAGCAGAACATTTCTTATAAAAGTTGCAATGAACAATTAGTAAACAATAATGATTAATAAAAGTGAATTAATGATAATTTGGAATTTAGATTTGCTAACAATCTCAGCCAGATTTAAGTAAGAAATTTAAAGAAAACCAATTTGCTTTTTATAAATATTAATTTTTTAAATAATTTATCTTAATATATAAAAACATATTAATATTATAATTCATTAATTCATTTCTTATATAGGATGGTATCAAATTAAAAAGAAAAAAAATTAAAAATTTTCTCACAGCTTACAGTTTCTATCACACCTTACAGTTTATTTTTCTTTGATATAATATCATTTTATATATATAAAAAAAAAAAAAGAGATTTAAAATATTAATATTTTTTTATATATTATAATATTTTTAAATAAAATTAGTATTTACTTAAATTAATTTAAATTTAAATTATTAAATTTTTCATTTAATAACACTAATTATTCATACCAAAGCTACATGCCAAGTGCAACAAATTCAGATTTAATAATAAATCTTTGTTATACAATATAATAAATGTCAATCAATTAATAATAATATATAATTTAAAATAAATTAATTATATATAACAGCCCCACATATATATATCTCATAATATTATTAAATAATTAAACACTTGCCATATTATTATTATAAAATAACACAGCAAAAGTATAAGTAACTTTATGGAAGTTTTTTCCTTCAATAATTTGGCCCAAAAACAAATCTTTCACTTGGGATTGGAGGTCGAGCTTCATCAGCTAAGTAGCAAACCATCTAATAAGTGCGTTCGAGATGACACTGAGCGAGATGTCCTTTCAATTCTTAAACGTAATCAATAAATAAACTGTTTTGACAGAAGCACGATTTGCTACACAAATCTTTTCCCATAGTTGGTCAAATCCCATTATTTATATAGAAGAACGAGGTAAAGTTTTCTGTCATTTATCAATAAAACTATATATAAAAAAAAACTCGTTCATGCGGCGTAAAATATTTTGAAGGAATTCATTCTACTCAGCACTCTGACATGGTTATTAAAAAAAGAAAAGAAAATTTATTCTACACATTGTAATTTAATTGAAAACCTGGATATGTAATAGACAAGAGAATTGCATACTTGGTCCTATGTAAGTTACCCATACAAACCTTACGTAAGTAACACTGAAACACTATTGATAATATGAGATCCTTTATCAAATTCAATACCACGAAAGAAAAACACTAGCCGGAATTATTGAAATCATTACATAAATGGACATGCATTAGAAATTGTTGAGGAACACATTTTTTTTTGCTTTTTTTTTTTAAAAGAAAAAATTAAGCTATTTTGTTGAATTAGAATATGACCTAGTGGAGACATTGTGGCTTCACCACCAATAGGAGCAATAGAGTTTATTGCCCAGAAAGAGAAAGGCAGATCAGACGAACCAACTGATAGAAATCCAAGACAATAATCTTTCAGACTATTCCAACCAATATTGCACATAAAAAAGATGAATTTATAAATAGCTCTAAGTGTCAAAATGATGATGGGAAGTTACCTATGTTTATTATGATTAAATATAACATTTGCAACCGTCACTAATCACTAACCATTGATATTTGACATCCTTTCTATTAAACAGTGCTGCAGATTGGAAACACTCTTCATACCTGACAAAAGAGAAGAACCAAGTGACAATCTTCTCAAGATTATGGCATTTGAGCGGCTATATCATTAAGCAGATATTAGCTGTATAGCAACATCCACAAAAGGTCCAGAAAGAAAAACGCGGAAAACAGATTGAAAATATTAGGCATGTGACTTCTATAAAGTCCAATGTTGAAAAAAAAAAGTCATACTATTTGACATTTATATGGTCTTCCACGTAGGTATAAAAAAGACAATAGGATATGATGCCATCAGAGATGACAAATGTAAATATTTCAAGCATCCTGCAGAATAACTGTCAGGAACATTTTTGTGACAAATGATGTCCAAATTAATAATCTTTCCAACAGGATCAGAGAGGTTATAAGACAGAGTAGTCATAGAACAGATGCCATTGACAGCAGGTTCTTCACCAATTAGATATAAAATTAAATTGGGTTAGGAATAATACTAGGTAATATTGACATCATTGTCAATGAAATACATCACTGAATAATTGTTACGAGGGAAATATGAGCACCAATCTACAAACCAATAATTTATAACCTAATACTGCATGCAACTATAATCAATACAATCATCTGAGACTCAATCAAAGTTATTCTAAGCAATTGAAATCATAAGGAACAAAATGAAGTCATAATCATGGTCCACTAGTAAGATTACTTCCTCTATTGACACTGATCCAGCAGCGTACAAGTTGGTTAAAGAGTCAGAACCTCCTCTCACTGCATTATAGTTTGATAAGTGCCTGAGTAGATTATGTGCCTAAGCAGATTACACATTTAACTCAGTAAAAACAGAAAAAATGGTGCTGTATTTAGAACTTTATGTCTCGTAATCCAGTGGCCAAGATAAAATAATCTCTCTTACTGTTAATATCAGTTACCAGCTCATATCATGTCTCAAGTCAAAACCAACATCTTCTGGGTTTAGGGTATCATAGTTATCTTTTCGGACTATCCTGTGGAATTATTCTAAAAAATGAAAATAGGGGAGTTATTTATGTCCCTATGTAACTTATCTTCATCTCTAGGAATTTATCTCATGGGTATCTCTGCATTGAAATTATTGAAAATAAAAGAAGGGTACAGGGGGCAGGAGAGTATTCTTCTTCAGCCCCTAAGTCCCGCCAACCATAAATTTCAACACATTTAATAACTATAATATGGCTGATAAGAACCTTGTCCAAGTGCAATGAAGTAGGTTAGTCTTTATGCTAAGTGCAAAGAAGTAGGTTAGGGTATGCTGCATATCCATCAAAATGACCATCCATGGTAAGTAGATGAATATGCTGGTAGTTTCTACATTCAGGATTTAGGATAAATCTTGAGCTGGTTAAGGCAAAATCCCTTATCAAATGTTTCTTCAGACACATCGAATTCCACTCTTAATTGAGATTCATGGCAGTTCAGTAAACTATACTTCTACAAAAGTCAACAGGAAAAATGCAAATAGGGAAAGAAAGTAGCATCTATGATTAATTTCGTACATCTTTAAGTTGAATTAAAAATAAATAAATAAGTGAAATTAAAAACCTTCTGAAGAATCTTAGTTGGGCCTATAATATTGATAGCTTTAACAATCAGCCTCAAACATTACAAACAGCCAATTCACTGTACCCTGATCGATTCTAATGGTCATACACCTCATGCCATGCACTTCCTTTCGCAAAACACATGGGTGATGGGTTGATCTTCTCTGTGCAATACAACAGTTATAGTTAACTCAGGAACTCTTTATTCCATCATATATTACGACTCCCCAATTTTAGTGCAGTCAGATGCACAAGTTAGCAATCCATATTTACAAAGTTCTTAAACAGGATAAGATACATAAAAATTAAAAATATTCAAGCTTCTAATTTTATTTGTCAGTGTAGTCAATGGCAACAACCATAGTGAAATGGTGTGGCAATATTTGGGGCTTGCCATCATATGCCATTGACAACATTGCTATTTGTCAAACTCAAATAATTCAGGAGACCATGAAGCTCATGTTAATTTCATCTTTATCTTCTAGTGGATACAGTGCGTTGAATAAAACCTACTTAACTCACATTTTTTTAAGTCAGAAGAGAAGCCATACAACTGACCAAATACACAACATCTCTCCTAAGGGTGCAATTTTTTCAGTAATAATGGATGACAATCCACATGCAAACACCTGTTTGCACATGCTAAATATAATCCTTGGTATGAAATAATGATATAAATCACTGAGATCCTCCACCAATAAAGAATCACCATGATCAAACCCCTCCCGCCAATTCATCAACAACAAAACATCACAGAAGAGATAAAGTGAGGTATTTTAACACTGTAGCTGCCTCATTTATATTATTTAATAATTAATATAAGTTGCATGCTCAGGGAACTCACTACCCCCTAAATGAGGTGCCCCCAACCAAAGAGATTAGTTCTTTCTTTAAAACTGAGTTCCCAGATACTCCATAACCTCTAGCTAAGTAAACACCAGACAGGCAACTACTTTCTAACCAAAGACAGCTTGTCAGGTAGCTAATATTGTAAGATGATTGCAATTGCTACAAGACCATAAAAAATTGAGCAAAATGAAGAAACAAAGATAATTACTGCACGAATCCCAAATCAAATTCAGAGGAGCACCATATTGCTTCCTGATCATTTTACTTGTGACATGAAAATCAACACCCATTGTCGTATGTTACAATACATACAAGCATAAGTTTCTACGAATCAAATGAAAGAAAAGGAACTCAAACAAAAGATAACAGGAAGCTCCGAACTTACAGATAAAACATTAGGGGGTCTTAATCGAGATCTTCTTGTCTGGTCTCCGACTCAAAATTCTGGTTTCCACTTCTTCCAGGATTTGATTCCCCACTATTGTTTCCGCTAATGTTGGCATTCTCAGTATTGCTAGTCTCGGCTATGGAAGCCAACTGCCTAAAAGGCCAAGGCAAAGAAACCCTAAACCTGCGCTCTCTCGGAGACTGTGTCTCATCTCCAGATGCTGCAATACCACCAACACCGCCACTGCCACCATTACCGCCTCCAGAAGAATCAGCGGACCCACCTTCATCTGCAGATTGGTTTCGATTCACCTGGGTAGAAGTCCGACGAGTTCGTTGCTCGTAGTCAGGATCATCGGTTGGTAACTCGTACCGGCAAACAGGACAAGAATTGTGCAATTCCAACCAGGGCAAAATGCAGTCTGAATGATAAATATGTTTGCATGGCATCTGCTTCGCCTCTTTCCCGAGCTCAAATGTATCTTTACAAACGGCACACTGCGATGAATCCGAAGCCAACAGCTCCTCCGAAATCTTAATACCAGGGAGCCCCTCGATGGCAGATTTCGAAGCAGGGGGCGTCCCATATCGGTTCGGATCGTTCTCCGCAAGCTGTTGAATCAATTGCTCAAGACCAGGTCCGAAAAAGTAATCACCAAAATTGAGATTTGGGGGGAGACGGAAGGTTCCACTCAGGTCTCCGGAGTTCTCTATCACAAATTGAACATTAGCACCGCCGGCTCTCAGGGTTTGAAGATGGTTGTGGAGAAATACAAAAGGATTGAACGCATCAGTTTCTCCAAACGGAGACGATCGGTTAGGTCCACCACCAAAAAGGGCCGAAAGATCGTCGAACGTCGGCCCACTAGCACCGCCGCCGCCGCCGCCGGAAGTGGTAGAAAACACTAGAGGAAAGCCAGCACTGCCGCCGCCGCCGCCACCAAACTCAGTGGTAAACGAAAAGAAGGGATTAGTAGGATTAGGGCTCGGATTAGGAATTGGATTATCGACTTCCTCAACGAATTCGCCGTTGCAATTGGGACAGACGAGATCAGACGAAGACAAAGTCGTAATGGATACGGTGCAGTTGCACTGGTGGCAGAAATAGAGTCGAGAAGAAGCGCCGGAGGCAACCCTGCCGCCGCCTCCGCCACCGCCTCCGCGGTCGCCGCCGGCAGAAGACATATCAACCGTGGAAGAAATAGAGAAATAGAGAGAGGATAACGAGCGAGTGAAATTATCAAAGAGAATGAAGGAGGAAGACGGGAGGATAGCTTGATTGTGAAATGGGAACATTATAACCAATGCTGGGTAGATGGACGGGTCCTGAACAAAGCCCACGCGCTTATTTGCACGCGCCGCTGTCGGGAGGCGTGCAACTAGGCGGTGACTTATTTGACATTTTAACCTTCACACGTGAAGTTCCATCCTAAAGCCTAAAGCCTCAACTCTGTACAGTATCCAGCATCCATATTTTGTGTTTTAAAATTAAATAGAGAAAATTAACTTGTTGCTATTTACAATTAAAATGTACTATTTTTATTTTTATTTTTAACATATATTTTTCTTTGGTAAATTTTTTTCATTAAATTTATTAATAAAAATAGTTATGTCATGTAAGTAAGAGCTGAATGGCCATTAAATATTGTGAAAAAGCAAAAGCACCAAAACCTATATATTGTTAACAATGTCACAACAATTTAGTAAGTAAATTTTTTTAACTTTTAAATGTTAGCTATATATTTACATTTTTTAATATAAAATAACCGAAATTTTGATCAAAGACAAAATATTTCTTTTTATAAGCTCTCATTTGTTACGATCTAGAACTTGGTAGCATATTATGACTCGTAGACAGCTTTAATATTAAAGCTTCACCCTATCAGTGAATGATGATGCCTTGCAAGTAGTACACGGTTTGTATTAATGTATATGTAATATATATATATATATATATATATATATATATATATAAATATAAAGTTCTATCTTGTCCAAACTTTACCGTCAAGAAAATAATTATAGATGCAGGGGTCTTTCTAAGTAAGGTATTTGCTACGAAAGGTATTATTGATATCTTCTCTTTTAAACAAAAAATTGTGCTATCCAGAAAATACGAATGTAATATTTTCACATTTTTCTAGTGTGAGATTTTGGGTTAGCCTTCTTTGAAAGGAAAATGCATGACCTTCATTTTTATGATTGCACTGCAAGAAGTACCTCATCATCAATTCTAAAATGGAAGACAAATTGTAACAGAAGACCAAAAACTACAAGGTGCAGTGAATACGGATTAACAAAAATATTAGAAACTCTTTATTCCTAAAAGCACTATAGCTATAAGCATGTTTAATATATCTGTTCCTGATTTCTGATCTTGAAAGTTAAAAGAAAAAAAAAGGACACCTCCTAGGCTTGGTTTAAAGGAACCAAGCTCAAGGTATAAGGAAGCACAGTAGGATGAGGTAAGGAATTAGAGCTCAAGTCTTGAAGATTGCAAACTTCAACCATTATGTTCCTCTCAATGTCATAAAGGTAGAGATTAGCACACACCTTCATTAACAGGATTCCATCTTTGAAACCCAATGGATCCATCCATGGGTTTACATCCACACTGGTTTGCCGCAAAACCCTGTTCTTCAAATTGCAGAAGAACTCAGAATACTCCCCTTCAATCTGTTCCAAGGATTTCCAAAACTTCAGTGCCCATTTTACCTCATAGTAATCTTCAAGATACCACACATGAAGACCCTCTTCTGATATCATGACATAGTGAAGAATCCCCTTGGATTCTCCAATGCAAGCTTCAGGTATGGCTCTGAACTCTGTGGATGGAACTGGTACTGAAATCAACCAAGATAGTTCTTTCTCGAGATCAAAAGTGAGAATTTGATCACCAGTAGTGAGCCAGTGGAAGACACCCCTAATGTAAATTCCTTTATTCTTGATCAAACTGCTGTTACAATGGCAGATCTCATTTGATTTTTTCCATAATTTTGTTTCTGATGAGTATAGTTCAAATGTTAAGTACAGTTCATCTTCATCTTCTTCCTCCTTATCCTCATTCTCATGCTCAACCCGCTTGACTCTAACCAAGCTGAACTTCGTTGAGATGTCAATAGGGTCTTTGTAAGGGTCAAAAGCCAATCCTATGCTTTCATTTTTGTCATAATCAAGACAACCCAAGGAAATCCATTCTTTGTTTGTGGGATTGCAGATATAAAGAGTTGGTTCTGTTCCTGTGGGAGAAGAGAAGAGGATGCTGCGGCAGCAGATCAGGCCATTGCATGAGGCCAACACAACAACATCTCCAGGAAGGAAACTGAAGATTTTCTGGTGAACTTTGGATTTTGATCTTGTCTTGCGATTATGATCATGATAATCAAGAAGAGGAATGTTAATATAACTGATGATTTTGATGTCTTCATTGGTCCACATGAACTTCTCTTGGAAAATGAAGCCTGATAAGACTGGCTCTGTCTTCTCCAGCTGAGCTTTGATGAAGAAACGATTGGAGATAATACTGTGCCATTCCTTAGATATGCACTTGAAACCAAGCAGGTCCTTAACTGGAATAAGGGATAAAATAACAAAGAGGGTGTCACTGCTCAGAAAACCATGAAGTTTCTTCATTTCCTGAAAGAGCAGAAAAAGTTGTAGCAGAATCAATGCTTCCATTTTACACAGATTTAGGTCCCCTCAATTTCTTGAAAAATTGATAGACACAATGGCTGAGACGACAAACATTGTGAGATTCATGATTCAAGTAGACTTCATACACATTAACTCTGTCTCTCTTTAAAATTGGCCGTGTAATTTTTTATAAATAGAAAGGATCCAAATCCAGTTTACACTATACACAAAGAAGAAAATTGGGGGTGGTAGTTTCGGAAAGAAATATACTCAAAGTCACTGCCTAGATTAAAGAAAGAAGTGGGAGTTTTCAACTATATGGAAATTAGATTACATACAATGTGGATGATTACCGAAATATAGAGTAAAACGAGGAAAATAATGAATGTTAACGTTGCATTAATGAGGATAAAGAAAGGAGTCTTTCTAATTGGTAAGACGTGAAAGGAAGGAATAAACATAAATGAAAATTTAAATTGAAAAGAGGAAGAAAATAAATGTCATATATTAGTACAAATTGGAAGGGGAAAAATAGCACGTCCCCTCATCTATTTACAACCAGTTTAGTGAAGACTATCAGTTTTACATAATAGTATAATATAACCAATCTGGGTTTTAAGGGCACCTAAAACAAATTATAGGGGAAGAAACAGAACACAATATTAAGCACATCCGTTGGCAATAGATGTAATCCATGGGGCAGATGATCAGTGCTATTGATTCAAAGTCCTTTATAGTTGAAGCAAACTAAGAGTTTCAGGGATACAAAGGTTCATTTCCAGCTCTGCATCTCTAAAGCAAATGAGAATATCATGGGTTCTGCCCTACATCGAAATTAAAGTCCACGGCTCCATAAATGAGCTAATGAATAGAAAATAAATATGCAGAACTAGCCACACAGTGAACTGAATATCCAAACCAAGTGACACAAAGTTTACTACTCCCTTCTTTTCTTCAATATCTTCCACAAACCAAAACAGAGCATGGTTAGAAAACACAGGATGTTGAAAAGCTGAAATCTCCTTGAAGGACCAAAACCACATGAAAACATGAATTAATTAATAAACCCATCGAAGCGTAAAAACTAAGGAAAGGGCAAGCGATTCTTTCACTTATTACCTTTCTTGCGAGCCAAACAAAGACATTGCTCTATTGAGATTTAGCAAGTCAAGAAGAAAAATGAAAGCAAATATCTCACTATACAGCTGCTCTAGTACACCATTCCTATAATTTTCTCACTCTTTCTTGCGTGCCTAGCAGGCTCTTTTGGATTTGAAGACCATAAAAGCTTAAATGAAGGATTAGAAGAGGTCACGCGAAAGGTCTTTGAAGACTAAACGAAGTGGAAACCCAAATCATGGGTTTAAAACAGCATGATGAAAAAGCTTTCTAGAAAAGTGGTCGTCGAATGTTGAAATATCCCCGAAGGGCCAAAACCATAAGAAAATATTCATGAATGAACTCCCTGCAATGTAAAACGTTAAAAGAGGTCAAGCGATTGAACCTGCTAGAGTCAGAACCTTCGATTCCCAAACTACCTTCTTTCTCTTATTGATCATTCTTGCCAGCCAAACAAACACTAATTTGCATTTCTGAGATCTCATGAAAAATAAACAAAATAAAAACAATTCCATGCAGTACACTTTCACTAGCATTCCTTTTGTTTATTTTTTTCTCACTGTATCTTGCGAACCAAACAGACCCATTTGCATTTAAAATCCATGCAAAAAAAAAAATGTAGAATTACCGCTTAGCTCACACGAAGAACATTCGAGGGGAGAAAGCAAAGAAAATGAAACGAAAAGGCATTGTTGATTGTTGCTTCTGTAGCTCACCAATATTACAATCCGAATCGCACGTCCTAGCTCGCAATGACTGAAATTTTTGCAGAGCGGAAAGCATTGGTAGTGGGACGAGTACGGAAGAATAAGGGCGTGAAATTGCTTTTTGTAGTACACGAATCGACGTGAACGACGAGTGGGTTTGGTTACTGTGTATAGCAAGTGGACCGCATCAATGGTGTGAGCCAAAATGTGAGAAAGCATTAACATATGTTATTGGTCATCTGAATATCCAGTCATCATACTTCTTAGGGTCACCAAGTCACCAGATTTTTCATGCAAATTTGTAGTCATCATCCTGATAGCTCAAAATGACTGTAATTCCTGCTGTTACACTAAAATTTCCATCCTCGTTGTTTAAGCATGAAAGTGCATATAAAACTATTGGAAGCATTGAATATGGACGATGATGGCCTACTATGGGGAATTGTTACTAGCTAAGGAAGAAACTATTATAAAAGAGGAAGGACTACAATATGATTTGGATTCTCTTTGGTTAATGAAGCTATGGCTTACATAAAAATTATGATCATACTCTTAGAATATTTTAATATTATATGAATTAATATTAATTATTTTATTAGACTAATTTCTTGTTATAACTAATTAGACAATTGATATTATAATTTATAAACTATAAATGGATTAAATTTATATTCATTGTGGGTAATTAGTGATCGGTTAGATTATTCACAAGTTCATTGGGTAGAGATCTAACCTATAGCCCAAAAGTATTAGTAATTATTCTATCAGATTACTAATTATAAGTTTGTTATCCAGAGAAATTTAATAGGCTTACTTTTCTTTGAATAATTAAATAGGAAATTATTTTAAAGGATTTCTAATGATTTTATTTTAATAATATAATTTTTTATTTTTATTATTATTAAAATAATATCCTATAAATTATATTGTGATGTCCCAATTTGAAATTAAAAAAAAAAAAAGATGATTAATCTCTTTGACAGTTTAATACTCTGAAGTTTCTTCTGGATATTGAGGGTTGACATAATTCTCATAAGGTAGTACGCATGTTACAATTATATCGTCTTTATCAGGTCAAACTTTAATAAATTACTTTTCCTATTTTGTATTCATGTATTATTCTCAATAATTACAAGATCAATTAACACACATGTCATTGTCAGTCGTTAAATTTTCACTATCATTAGTATCAAAAAATCTAATTCGACTGGAATAAAAAGAACTAGATTAAAATGGGATTGAAATTGGTGATGGAAGAGGGCTTGTCTTTTTTAGATTTTTAGATTTTAATTTTTATATAAAATTTTATTCTATATTTTTTATTTATTTTGTTAATTTATAAGAAATCGCACCTACTTGGATGGTAAAAATTTATCTCTTAGTTCAAATCTTTAATTCAAAAACTTTTATCTCCTTAAAATCAAATTATAGATCCATCTTTTATTAGATCCCCACGAAGAGAATATTAACTAACAAATGGAGGATAGTGTCAAAGAAAGATAATAACAAAGTAAAGAAAAATTATTTTTAAAAATAAATGTCCTCTATAGCCATATTTATTTGAGTTTGTAAAGCAATATTTTTAGCCACAATTTAGTTTACTTTTGTCCATTTCCATCCATATTTATTAAAATCTCTTCCATATAATTAGTTATGTTTAAGACTTCTTTTTTGGTCAAGTAATTATGTTTAAGACTTAGAAGGGTTAATCTTCAAAGAAACTTGTTTCATTTCCACTATCCATGTGTAAAATATCTATCAAGGGAATTCCAATATCCATCAGTCATGTTTTAAATTAAAAATATAATAACAATGATATATATAATTGTATATAAGGTTTTTTTCCTTCAAATGAATATTAAACTTATATATTATGAAAATCAATTAAACTTAACTATTTGTGTGTATACCAAAAAGATTGAAATTTTAACTAGATTTTAATTTTCTTGTACTATCTTATGATTTTCTATCGAAGAAGTGATGATGACATTAGAAAGTATTTTGACAATGAATAAATTTTTAATAATAAAATCATGTTAATTTTGATGATATATGAAAATCATAAATAATAAAAAGAAGATCAGACTTAAAACAAGCACAATAAATAATTTCATCCAATCAAATTCTCAATTTTGAGTTATTTAAAACACATAAAAATAAAGATTCACAAACCAATGTTAAAAAAAAAAAAATCAAGTTTCATTTTTTTTTTGGTGGTGTTTCGGAAATTAAATAAAATATAGTAAGTTTAACTCCTAATAAGCATAATTGAATGGATATACTTAATCTATTCATGAAAGGCGAAGATAAAGAGGAAAATTATTATTTTTTGTATCATGAATCTTGATGCTACTGCTTTTAAATGATCTTAATTTGAGCATCCATAGAATTATAAGGCAGCATCAAAGTTTTCTAATAGATAAAAACATTACTTTTATATTACGTAATAATTTAATCTCTTATAAATTAATTATAACAAATTAATTTTTTATAAATTTTATTTTATGTAAAATTAATCTCTCGTAAATATAAATAGAGGAATTGATTTCTTTTATAAATTTAAAATTATAAGAGACTGATTGTTACAATTAGTTTGTAATAGACTAAATTATTATAAAATATAAAAATAAGTGACTAATTTTATACTTTTTCTCTTGTCTAATAAGAAAGAAAATATAATTTTAATCCTTTACTTTTTTGGCTAAAGTATTAATTGGTCCTCCAAATATGGAAAGTATCGAAATGATCCATTAAAGGTGAAAAAGTGAATGAAATTGATTTTTATGAAAAACTAAATTAATCTTTAGATAACTTATATATTTTAAAGAATTCTATTTTTAGAAAACTATTTTAATACATTCTATCTTTAAAGAACTAAATTGATTTTAAGATAAAAAATAAGAGATCAAAACTACATTAAACAAAAATGTCTCTTTTGGCAGATTTGATGGGCCAATAGAACTAATGAAAATGTCAAAACCTTATTTCATAGAATTCTTATGATAAGAAGTAAATATCCAAGAATAAAATAAATTAACTATAATATGATAAAACAAAAGGATAGAATAGGAAAAATAAATTACAAGCCATTGTCTTTTTTTTCTAATGCTTGAATGAATCAAATTTTCTATAGTGTAGCTTATGTCACCATGGAAATAGTAACATATATATGATACTATATTGTTCAGCTATACATAAACAATTGGAAGGTGATTTGAAAGGGCGATTTTCTTTATGAAGTGAGCAGTTTGACCGTTGTGTTTCCATTGAAAAGTTTAAAAATTTTAAGGACATGGAACATTAAAAGCATTCATAAATTAAATACAAACCCTTGAAAAATATTCAAAAGAAAAAAGCTTGAAAAGTCGTGGGACCAAGAATTTTACTATATGTTAGAAATTAATTACCTTTTAACAAAAGGCGATACTTAACTAAAAATTTTGTCTTTTGTAATAAGTGTAATAGTTTTGCTAGATTAATTATATTGTTTATAAATGATCACCTTTATTTAATTTGGTTCATTAAAAAATAAATTTTCTAATTTAACATTTTAAAAATGATTCTTTTCTTAATTCGGTTCTCACAAAAATAAAACTTTTAATTTATTTTCTAATTACTTTCTCTCAATTAAAATAAGATTTTACGTGATCATTAATTAATAATGTAGACTTTATAAAGAGTATTTAACTTTCAAGATGCCCTTTTGTATCAAAACGACATTGTAGTGCGTCAAAGCTGAAAAAAATGCTATCTGCGAGGATTATTTTGGTGGAGAAAAAAATTATTTCTGAGAATAAGTTTAGAAACTTTATTTTTTAATGATTAAATTAAGACTTTGATATTTGAGTATTAGATTGTAAAATTTCATTTTCTAAAAAACCAAATTAAAATGATAATGGTCTTTTAAAGGTTGAAAAATTGATTTACCCAATAATTTTAATATTCATCCTTCTCCTGACGTAAAATTATACACAGAGAATACGCTTTTTAAACGATGCTTTCGTATCTTTAAATTATAGAATTAAACAATAATTACATTTAAATTGCGTTTAAAGTAACTTTAATTAGATTAAGTACCATTATAAAAGAATTGCGGGGATAGCTCAGTTGGGAGAGCGTCAGACTGAAGATCTGAAGGTCGCGTGTTCGATCCACGCTCACAGCAATCGTTTTCATTTTGTTTTGTTTTAATTCGTCATCCTTTTGATCATTACCCTTTGCGAAATTTGTCATTTTGTTTTTTCCTTTTCGCTTTTCCCTAAATTGATGGCTTTGAGAGGAGCGAACATGGTGCTATCAAGGGCAAATAGGATAAGGACGAAGCTACAGTCGGCGCTGGAAGCCACAGTATTGGAGGTTGAAGACGTGTCGTACCAGCATGCGGGTCACGCTGCCATGAAAGGAACCTCCGGGGAGGAGACCCATTTTAACCTGAAGATCGTCTCCCCCAAATTTGATGGCCAGAGCCTCGTGAAACGGCACCGCATGGTCTACGAATTGCTCGCTGATGAGCTTAAATCTGGCTTGCACGCGCTCTCTATCGTGGCCAAGACGCCACAGGAAACTGGCGCCAAATGAAACGATATCAAGTTCTTAACTTTTTTTTTTCGTAGTGAGTATTCGAAACTGAAGTCTTTTGATTCTGTTTTATGGTGAGCTATTTGAATTTGATTTGACATATTGGGTGAAATGTGCTCTGACATTCGACAATCATCTTATAAATGAATGTGCTAATTTCGATATTCTTTCTGTTATAGAAGCTCTAGACCTAAGTCTTTACTATTTACTTGTGTTGGTGGAGATGAGTGCATGTATGTTTCTGAATTAATATATCAGTATAGTATGGGCAACTATAAATCAAAGCAGATGGATATTTTGTTTCCAAAAGTCTTTTGAAAAGTTAGCAGCTTTTCAAGTTGTGCTGAATTAAATCAGCTATCATTTTTTCATTCAAATGAACTAACTTGTCTATGTTGACTTCACGTCCTTATCAATGGTGCTGTAGTTGAGCAATCACAACCTGCTTTCTTACCATATTGAATTGCTGCCCTAGCATTTTCTATAGATAATCAACTGTTATACTTAATTCGGCTGCCCTACTTGTTTTGCTCTGTGCCCAGTTACCACTGTGATTTAAATATGATTGAGATCTTTTCTCTTCACCTGAGGTTGGGTACTCTCTGAAGCCTTTCGTCTCAGAATTGAGGGGACGAAGAACATGTTCCTACTCTCGTCAAGTCTTACAATTGGCTTTCCGATTTGTGTTTATGAATCTGTTAATCTAGTCATCAGATGTAGTTCCAACACCCAACTATGTCATTTTATTGTGTTTTATGTCATTTTATTGTGTTTTATCCGTTGGGAAAATTAACTAAACATAATCAAAAGGAACTTCCCTTTTGAATGGATTTAAATCCTACTTTAATTCTCTTCCATGTGAAAGACCAACTGATTTAATTAATTTTTATGCTATTGCTACTTGAGGTTTTCTATATAAAGCTTAAAGTTTCTGTTTTCTCCTGCTTTGCCCCTGTCTAATGCATATTTGCATATACACTCTAAAGACATTTTACTTTGCTTTATGATAATAATATATCTCTTATATGTCGCTTGTTCTTTTTATGATGATACTTTTAGCTTATTACACCTGTTTCTCCACAAGTTGTTACTTAAATGATTGTTTTGTAGAATTGTGATGATTACTTGTATTTCAGTTTTCTTTTAATGTCCACCCACTTTGCGATAAATGGAAACTTGATCATATTGTTGATTGAGTGATCTATGAAGCTTAAATTTTTGCAATTATTTAAAATGAAACTATTAACGTTTTACGTGACTATTTTACTATTAAATTTCCAGTGAATATCTGATGGCTGATACTTTCCTCCTGGTAGTAGTCTGCAATATTGCTCCGATGATGAACGAATTAGATGCATGAAACTTCTAAATTTATCGTTCCAATTTCTGAAGCTTTATTAGCTTTTCTCATTTTGTGGAGAATTGATAACCATCTGAGGAGCTTTTGTCAGACTTCTTGACATCTGAGGACTGAACTTTTCTTATTTTTAAAAGTGTGTTATGCATGACTGGAATATCTTGCTCTTCTCTGGTAATGAAACTAAAGCTCCAATGATGAATTAGCCAGATGCCATAAAACTTCCAATTTTTTATCGCTCCTATGTCCAAAGTTTAATCAACTTCTCTTCATTATGTTGTGGAACTAAAGGTACAGAGCATTTTGATACTTGACAGTTGACAGCTTGTTACCGTGACACTGAAGGAAACAAGTTAGGGACTACTCTTTATTCATTGATCTGCATATATTACTTCTTTCTCTCAAAAGAAATATTTTAATAAAAAAATTAGAAATACCTATCCCTCTCATAAGAAGTCATGCACTGTTAGTCATATAAGACCAGATGGAGGATGGAATCTGTAAATTGATTACCTTAAACATGCTTACATGTCTTTTCATAACTGACTCGATTTACTTATTTTTTTGTAAGTTGAATTTATCTAAGAATTTCTCCTACAATTTCTTGATTAAATTAGTTTATGTCAGCCGTTGTATTCTTTGAATCTTGTGATGACTAGTCTACCTCATTTAGATTGGACTGGTCTTAATGTGTGCAGCGTGCTATCTTTTTTCTTTAGTTGTTTTTTGGTATATGGGTAAATCGTTTTCCCAAACGTTTGGGAACCTATCTATAGAATCTTTGACCATAAGATATATGAAAGATGTATGATTTATGTGTTGCATATATTGAGATATTGATTTTTTTTTCATGCATCTCTTGCTCAAATTTTGTGTACTAAAATTTTCAAGTACTTGGTAAATTAGAATACCTACTGAATAAACAGCCAACTAAGTCTCATTTGATTTTCCTGCTTCAGCATCTATATGACAGGCATGGGGAAATATTGACTCCGCAGGCGTTGCCAAACCTTGAGATATCTGCAAATTTCTAAAGCTTATTATATGACATCCATAAACTACAGTACTACTGACTAATGAGTTTCTTTTCCCCGTTTATACACTTGCATCACCCTGGAATTGTTTTAATAAAAACACAATCTCTCTCTCTCTCTCTCTCTCTCTCTCTCTCTCTCTCTCTCTGTGTTTCCATTTGTAATAAAAAAAAATATTAACTAAACTAATACACTTATTTGGCGGCTAACATAATGTGCTAATTCCAATTAAAGCTTTTTTTTTTATGGCCTTTACTCTTCTCATTCTTTTGAAATTATCGGACTTTCAATGTTTTTAAGAAATTTGCAAGATCTCTATCCATCGTTCTCTTTTATTTGAATCTGGTAAGTCAATCCAAACCCTGCAGCAGAGAACTGATTTTCCTAAGCTAGAGTTGAACTGGGTTGTCTTTTTATTTTATGCTAATACTAGAGTAGTTAAAGACTTAATGAACACAATCTATGCACAGCAGCTGAAGCAACAGAAGGAACTTAGGGAGAAGTGCACTTAGATGAATATGGAATATGACTATACAACACTGCAGTATAGATGCACTGTGATGAGGATTTAATGGGGGATCTTGAGGATTGTTCAAATAAATCAAACAATAAGGCAAGATATGAAAACAACCAGCACCTAAAAGCCCTGGATGGTGTTTAAGGATAACTAGCAAGCCAGAATGAACACTAAAGCCAGTGGAGAAAAAGAAATGCTGGGGATGCCTACAGCCAAATGGTGTAAAAAACATAAACAGCCCAAAGCTTTAAGAGGTATTTGATAACGCTTAGTAAAACAAAGGAAAAAAAAAACAAACAAACAAAGAAACAGTTAGAGTAAAATATTTTGACTTTTATTGATTTAGCATGACATATACGGATCGTTTTTCTATTTCAAAATTATGTAAGAGCACCTTCTATTTTCTAAAAAGTGTGTTATCAATTAATAATTTTTTAAAATATGTTTAAAAGTTTAAAATTTAATTATTTTAATTTTTTTGTTCAATTGTTTTGGAATCTGGAACGCTATTCAAAAATATAATACTTTTACAAATACTTGAATGAATTTAAATCTACTTTCTATTATGAAGTGCCAAACACATCATATACATGGTAATTTCGAGCAGGGCGTTATTAAGATTATGGATTAGATTTTTTTTTCTTGATATATACTAGTTTAATTTTTAATTAAGAGAACCTTATGCTGTAATAAAACAATTTCTGACCTGCAGTGAATTTACTATCATATCAACAAAATTGAGGAATAAATATATGCTAAATTTTCTTATTAATTTATTCATTTTTTTAAACTATGTATCAATTATAATTTGGCTTTTACAACCAAAAAACTCAAATTCGTTTTTTTTTTTTTTTCCCTTTTTGGGTTAAGAAACGCCATTTCTTTCTTTCATCTATTTTTTGGATTGGAAAAATCGTTTGTTAACTAAGCCTTGGTAAGTTAAAGATGATTTATTATACATAATTAATTATTCTTAATGAATAAAATTAGTTAATGAATATTTTTTTTTTCTCTTAAAAAATGGTTCCTTTTTTTGTGAATAGGTTGCCTTCCGAATCCGGTCTCCACATACCCAGTTCTTAGCGCAAGCCTCCTTGATAGGCTGAACCTGGACTCTGGCGTCTGACGGTGCTGCCTGCTGACGTCAGCCTCTCTCTCTTACTTCCTTGTATTGGACTTGGATCCGTAAGTGAGAAGAGTATTGAAAAATTACCATATCTGAATCTGATCTCTACTTTTGCTCGTTAGCTGATTGTGTCACTCACAGTTTATAGTTCTAGTGCTCTTGGATAGTGCCTCTAAATAATATGGGATTTATGTTGACCAGTTGGGCCATTAGGCTGCCATTACCGCAATTAAGTTCATTAGTCTTTTTTCTTCATTGAATGAGTAATAATATGCCTTTCTTGAGAGTCATTGGAAGACTAGTGACTAGTCTACTGAGTAACTGTTAAAAGTTTTAACTTTTCTTTAGGACCTGATTACATAATTTGTAGAAGTGCCTAATTACAAGTCAGAGGATTAGTCCTTCAACTTTTTGATGTATTTGACTTTACACATTGTTATGAACTTAGTAAATTTGATCCCAATGCTGGTTTACTTCTTTCTTCTGTGTTTATCAATGTTGATATATTTGAAATCGTACAGCTACCATGTTGACTTATAGCATGTTAGTAGATTTCCACGAAATACTTTGTTTTCCATTGCTTCTGATATTTGAAGTTTTTATTTGTGATAATTTACAATTATTCATGCCATTTGTTGGCAGATATTGATCTGTTTTGTTGACAAAACGTCACAACATGATGGAAGATTAGGGTAATGTTACTGCTTTATATTTATTTTTAATACATGCTCTTAAGTTTCATTATATGTAGTTCGCTTTGGCTGGTCTTTATTATTTCTATACATCTCTGAGTTGAATATTCTCTGAACAATCTTTAATAGCCTATTATTACTTGTTAGGATATTCAATTTGCATGTACCTCTCAAATTTCTAGATAAAATCAAATTAGTTACTGCTAATTATTTAGGAAATGTTGGAAGAGTGGAGAGCCTAGCAAATTGCTTACAAGTTTTAATGTTCCTTAATTGCCCTCCCCTAGACAAATCATTTATGAGTTGATTAATTATATACAATGAAAAATTCCTAAGAATCACTAGCAACATAAAGATTGTGGAGGCAGTAAAGTTCAATGGACATCAAAAAATTTCATCTAGCTTGAAATTAGGCCTTAGTTAGATGAGTCATCTGCATGATTTGATTAGAGTTCTGTAATCAACTTTCTGATTTATTGATTGAAATGTCCTATAATGGACCGTGCTGATTTTAAAACGTTTGCTAAGATCTATGAACCATAGTATGTAGTATGTACAACTTCTGATCAACCTAACTATGTTTGGGAACAATATACTATATGTTTGGATTAGCATTGGATTAATGTGATTTTGGGTTAAATTGATTTTTAAAATTAATTTTGGTCAAACATAATTTTGCTTCACTGTGATTTATGTTTGGAAATTTTTGTTTGAAAATTAATTTTTGCTATCTATACGGTTCATTTAATGCAAAGCAACTATTTTTCACTTATGTACAAATAGGGGTTTGAACAATAAAATTGATTTTGCAAATGATCAAACGTCAAACCAAACGACAATGATTGCAAAATACATTCTCATTTAAGTGTGTAAACAGGCTTTTAAGCCTTTCAAACGCTAAACCAAACACACTAAGAGTCCCTTTAGATTTTAGTATTATAAAATTTGAAGTGCAAAAGTCACATGTTTCCAGAAGTGTTACCTTGAAACTTAACTGTGGGCTGGGAACAAGCATAAGTATGCATTTTCTTTCTTGTAATATACTAATTTGATCAAAGTATATTTTATTGCTCCTTGGGTTTTAACTTGTGGTTAATCTGACAAAGGCTTTCACATTTGATGCAGAGGAGGAGCAAATTCCACCTCTTCTTTCAAAAGAGCAACCTAAAAGTAAATGGGATGATGAAGACGTTGATGAAAATGATGTGAAGGAATCATGGGAAGATGAGGATGAACCTGCTCCGGTATGACTAATCATAAAATGTTTATGACAGTGGTGTAGCTCGTTCATTACAAAAAGGGGGATATAGCTCATTTTGTGGATTTGTTCTTGCTTTGTCTGATTTGCATGCTTGTTTAGCATCACAATACAAACACTTACCATTGTTGTTATCCAGTTGATGTTGTACTCTTCTTGCTTAAGTTAATAAATATGATGTTTACTCCCTCAAGTCTTTCCAGTTACATTTTCTTCCCTGATTTCTCTATCCAGTTTTTAGTAAAATAAAGAGAGCAGAGTTCTATCATATGTTATGATAAAGTTGATGTAAGCTGAGTAAATTATTAGTATACTACCATTATATAATTGGAGTGCCATGGTTGCTATAAATGACGTGATTAGACCTTCATTTACATGCATGATCTTATTCCTTGGTTACTAATTGTCAAATTTTCTTTCAATTGTGTCAGGCACCTGTAGCACCTGCCGTGAAATCTACTGAGAAGGCTCCTAAAAAGTCTACTGAGAAAGCTAGTGAAAAAAAGGTTAGAAAAGTAGAACCAGTGAAAGAAGAGCCATTGGATCCTGTGGCTGAAAAGCTTTGCCAACAAAGGTATGATGTTTTTCCTTGCTGCTAATCCCTTTAATGATACCTTGTTTTGGGAACAAATAGTATGGTTGTTGTAATATACTAGCATTTCTATGTATATTTGCAGTGAAGGAATTTAGCAAATGCTGACTATATGCATATTGTACAGGGCACTGGTCCGCTGAATCTTCTTCCTTTTTAACTTGTTTTCTTTTATTTAACATTTTTTAAGCATCTTGGTTTGTGTTAGGGTAAGCATGGTTGGTTCAGGTCAGTTTTGATTGCTTTCATTAACCAAACAAATAGACAACAAACGGTACTGTGGTTGGTTTGGGTGGGTTGAATAAGTTGCAAAACACTAGTATAGAGAGAGAAAAAGCTTTCCAGTCTTTTAATCCACTCAATTTAATTAGCTTTTAACATAAATAACCTATTTATGATCGAAGGAGGTTTGGTTTAACATAAATTCACCATTTTGATGGTTAAATCAGTGTCAGATGATGGAGGGTATTGTGAAGAATATCCCAGAGTTGAGAATGCTACCGGTCATGGTTCAGATATTACAGGAATTGTGTAGAATTCACAAGGTTGAAGAGACTGCAATGTAGCTTCCCACTAGATCTACGTGAAAACTTGTAGGAATGACGAAATCTCATAGCTTGTGGACTTCTGAGAAGTGGTATAGACATCTGTTATGTGTTCCAATTAAATTGCACACTTTTGAGTAATGACATAATGACGTTGATAAAATTCGACTAAATATTATTGTTCTTTATGGCCTCAGTGACTGAAGCACTTAAATGATGCTACTTGTTTAGTAAAAACAGTGTTTCGGCTACATTTTTCTGACATAATTTTTTCTCCCTATCACAGGCTGGTTGAGGAAGCAGATTACAAGTCCCCCAAAGAATTGTTTGGCGGAAAAGGTGATGAAAAGACTCTTGATAATTTTGTTCCCAAATCTGAGAATGATTTTTTGGAATATGCAGAGCTTATCTCATACAAGCTCCGTCCTTTTGAGGTGAGTTGGCCAAGTTGGGCATCATTGCACCTTTCCCCCCTTCAACCTTTTCTTCTGTTTCTCCATCTCCATAAATACTTTCCATGGAAGGGTATCCTAACTTTGCATATTGGTGGCATGCAGAAAAGTTATCATTACATATCTTTACTGAAGTCAGTGATGAGATTATTAATGACTTCTCTGAAAGGATCAGATGCAAAAGATATTGCATCTTCAATCACTGCAATTGCAAATGAAAAGTTAAAGGCGGAGAAAGAAGCCAATGCTGGTAAAAAGAAGACGGGTACGTATCTTATTTTGTATTAATATCATTTTCTTTTATCTTGTGTTATGTTTTCTTCCCCCTAATATCCGTGGCATCTTCATTCTTATCTCATCTGCAGGTGCCAAGAAAAAACAGCTCCTCGTTGACAAACCTGATGATGATTTGGTCGTATCTCGGTATGATGACGCTCTGGATGATTATGATTTCATGTGAAAGCTCTTGATTCAGTTTTTTGCAGATTCAGTCATTGGATCCTACCTTTTAGGGGTGATGACCGTCTCAGTTGGCTCTATAAACTTGGCCCGGCCTAGTCACATTGCAAATTATGTCGGGCTGGGCCGGGTCCAAGGATGGCATAGACCCGGCCCAGTATTTATTTTTGCTTTTTTTAAAATTTTTATAATATATTTTTAATTTAATTTAAAATAAATTTTATTTATAAATAAATTTTAAAATACTATTTCTTTTCAATTTTTTATTATTTTTCATTCTAAATTTTAATTTTTTTTAATTTTATTTTATTTCCTTTAAAATCTTATTTTTATTAATTTTTTGTTTTTAAAAAATTATTTTCAAAATATAATTCATATTTTAAATAAAAAAAAATAGCAACTCAACTCGAACCCGACCTAACCTAGCCAAGCCCGATCACTACCTAGGCCGAGCTGGGTCCTAGGTTAAAAATTTTACCCGATACTAAATTGGGCCGAGTCGGCCAAAAACCTGACCCGACCCAGCCCATTATCACCCCTACTATCTTTACCAACAATAGAAGTCCGGAAACAAGACCCATGAGTGCTGTGGCTGTAATTTTTCTATTAAGAGTTTGCATGTGTTTCTTACATATCATTGTCAATTTTGTCGCCGTGATTACTTGACCATCTATTTGCATATACTTGATATTAAGTATTCACTAGATGATTTAGAAGTCAAAAGTTTGGTGATCAACACAGTAACATTCAATATTTGATTTTACCTTCTTGGGTACGTTGACATTCTTGGATTGCAAGAACAGTACTTCTTCTATGAGGAATTTTTGTTTATTGCTGATGTAAAGAGTTGCATGGACGAGAATTTGACTGAGAAGCTGAGCATCCTTGTTACATGTTTTCTGCAATGTAATATATGTCTTCACAATAATACGAAGTTTGTCTTCCATGTAAAAGAAGAAAAGATTAAAGGGGAAAAAAGAAGAAGAAGAAGAAGAAGAAGAAAAAAACTGTTTTTGGCTTCTCCTGTGCTATATAATGTCTTCATTAGCTCTTTAGGAGTTTGTTCTATTATAGTTTGGCTATTCTAGTATTATGTTTTAATTTTAACTGAAATAATTATGTAGAAGCTAAAATAATAAATTGTTTCATTGTTAAAATATGTTTTACTAGTATCTTAAATAGGCTTAATATATTTAAGTTGGAATGAAGTTGACATTTAAACTTAAACCATGTATTTGATATGCAATAGTTTTGCTGGTTGTTAAATGATAATAAAATAAAAATAAAAATAAAAATAAAAATACTATTTTGGTTCCTTACATTTTTACCTTGTCTCAGTTTAATCTTTTTATTTATTCTGTCTTAAAATGGTATTTAAGATTTTCTAACATTAAAAAAATTAGTCCCTTTGTCCATATTTTTTAAGTCAATAATCTAACTCAGCCTTCTGGAAAATATGAGGACCATTTTGAGATATTGTAAATTTGGAAGACCAAATTGAAAACGGGTGAATGGACCAAAATACTATTTTTCTTGTAACATAAATTATGAAGATTTTAATGACAAAATTAATTTGGCACTAAAATATAAGAGTGAACTGTAATATATTCAAAGTTCAATGTGTCAAAAAGTGATAAATTAAATTTAAACAGTGGAATTAATTGGATGCAAGTTCTAGCAAAAAAAAAATGATAAATTCAATGTGTCAAGCAGTCTGAAGAATATAAAAGCATGCTGCCATGTAATGTAATGCTTAACAGATATAAAAGCTATTTGCCTGCTATTTATTGCTATGCTTCTTTTCTTGTTCAAGAGCTATTTGCCAGAAATTATATATATTATACAACACATAATATAAATCTCACACTGTAACAAGATAAAAAATTATAAATATATTTGTATAATGTAAAATATTTCACTGCTCAAATACAGGAATTCCTATCTGGCGTTTTCGAGTGTAGAAAAATGGTGTTTGAAATTCTTGCAAACATGTAAACCGACATGTTCAAATAAGTAAGAGACATCGAGTATTGACCTAATTGGTATAATAGGCCATATAAAGACAAGAGAATTAATTTTATGGCTTGGGTTAGAGATAATTAAATAGAAGGTAAGAAGTAAGAGACCTCTATGTTTAGGAGTTTAAGAGAGGATGGAATAGAGTGGTCATTAATAGAATGGCATAGAGTAGAATGAAATGGAGTGGTCATTAATAGAATGGAATGAAATGATTTAAGTAAATATATTATTTAAAAGTTTTAATGAAAAAAAATGGACTCTTAAATTTTTTGTTTAAAAGTTACAATTAAATGAATAGAATAGAATGACTAATTAATTACTTTTTTTTTAATATTACCCCTTACATGATGCAAAATTATTGTTTATAAAAGTAAAAAAGGGTATAATAGTAATTTTAAATAATTGAGTCATTCCTTCCCACTCGTGACCCCCAATTTGAGGTGACAAAAAAAAAAAGTCATTTTGGATGGTCAGGGAGGGTCTTGGAGGCTCTCCCTTGTCATTCCACTCTTTTTAAAAAAAATTATTCAAACATACTTTTTATTTAAATTAATCATTTCGCTCTTTGATATTCCATCAGTGACCCTATCCAAACATATCAACCTAATTGGTATAAGATATTTATAGACAGATAACAGGAATGTCTTTATTTTTATTTTAATACTGATTTGTATCTTAGTTTTTATTCTTGTTTCTTCTTCTGCTCCAAAAGTAATACAAACACAGATTTTATATTCTTAATTAAAGTGACCAGATTTGTGGGAAATAATTATTTTCGTTTTTATTTACCTTGCATAAAAAATTAAATCTAAAAGTCATAGATAGATTAATTGGGTTTAAGAAAAGGAGGAAATAAATATCAAATAACAACAAAGAAAGTTTTATAACTTTTTACTTAGTTAAAATTTTTAAAATTTAGATAATGGAGAGCACGTGCAATAAAACGCATAATGCAGAAGTTGAATGCATTTTTCTTAGACTGAAACATATTACAATCAAAAATAAAAATCATGGTTAGTGAGTATAATTTTTCAAAAATATATAATAATATTTTTCCAATACAAGACGAGGTAATGATTTGAGATTAAAATTTGCTTAATTATTTGAGCTTCCTGACTATATCATATTTAGTGAATTATTTAATAACTTTTTAAAATTTGTATAAATTAGTTATATTCATTTAATCATTAATTTTCTTTTAAAAAAAACTTTTGACCCTATGTCTGAAAAAAAAAATGTAGGAAAATAGCACGTGTTGTGTGCTTGGGTGTAAAGAAAAGTCCAGATTGTCTACGTTAAATTTTGTAATTTATTTAATAAGAATTTTCAGATTAAGTTACCAATTTTTAGTAATTAAATATTATCAATTTCAACCTCTTAATTTTAAATATAGACCATTAATGATATACGATTATAACACAAAGACAAAAGATACCAATTTCGGGTGAAAATTGATCAATTACACATGAGAAACTAAACAATAAAAAGGAAAAAAATAATTGCAGATAGAGAAGGATTTCTTTTTTTAGTTCGAGCATGTATGTTTATTATGTTTTACATTACTGTACATTTATAAGTAAACGAGAATTCAAGATTAAACACATATTTTCATGTCATAAAACTCTTAAAATTATATACATCACTCACTTGATGATGGAATAAATATTTTTTTATTTTTTACTTATTATAAATTTGTTATTTTAGTTTCTCACTCATTTAAATGTCTAAAATGATTATTCACTTATTAAAAAATATTACACCTGACTTCACTGCTTTTCAAACAAATTTTAAATTTAGTTTCTCATATTTAAGATTTAAGTCTTAGAAGATAAACTAAATTTAGTATTTTTTTAAAAAGTGAATAACTAAGTGTGATATTTTTAATAAATAAAAAATTATTTATGTATTTAAATGAGTAAAAAATTAAAATAATAATTTTATGATAAGTGTAAAGTTATTTTTCTCTATGATGACGTGTTCACTAGACACCAACAATTAAAGAAAAATACTCAATTAAATTGTTTGAATATTATTATTATTATAAAATAAGTTCAATATATTAATTTGAATTAGTCAAAATGCTCGTTATGCAACCCAAATAATTTCATATATTGGTGGAGCACATTGTGATGCTATTTGATTAGTTGTGCAACATTACAATGGTTATCTTATTTTATTTAATTTTCTGATTTTACTTTATTTACTTTCAATAGTATTATTTAAAATAAATAAATAGCTTTTTAAAGCTATATATATATATATATATATATGTGTGTGTGTGTGTGTGTGTGTGTGGCCACGTGCATTTTCTGTAAGACTTAAAATAGGCAATTTTACTAGTGTTTATATTTTGATGCCTTATGCATTATTTTAGGTAGAGAAACGGTGGAGGAAAGATGAATCCAACCCATTTTCTTTGTGCAAAGGCAATAAACCAAATAGGCAAGTATTAGGCTATTGTATCTTAGAGGTAAGACATTTGGGTAAACAATGCACAAGATGACATAATAAAGAATCAACTTGCGGAAGGCATGAATCACCTTAAAGAGAGTGAGATTTTCGTGCCTCAACCTAGTATCACACATAACTTTATTTTATTTTAATAACTATCTTCTTGTTTTTGTGTTTATTCTTGTTTAAAGGTTGTTTAGCATCGCCAAAGGTCGACCAGTTTCCCAACAACCTCAACCGGCCACCAAATCGCTAAAAAATTGACAAATTTCTGGTAACATAAAAGCAGTGCAGATCGAGCTCAAATTTCATGAAATTAGTACGTATTTGCTTTAATTTAGCTTAGGGCTTTAGTTCCATTATGTTTTTTTGACCTTTTTTCTCTCATTTTCACTTATCAATTTGATTCAAATTGAAGAACCCTAATTTTGGCATTGTTCATTCGAAAAAGAGGCCAATTTGTGCTCAATTCAGGTTGTTTGCTTCAAATTGAATTAGGATTACATATCATAGGTGAATTTAACACATTTCTCCCTTGAAATCACTACTCAATTATGAATTTTAGCTTCCAGATTAAAAACCCCCAAATTTTAGGTATAGGGGTAATTTTGAAAATAGGTTAAATTTGAATTCTTATGACTTCTTAAATATTATTATGCACCTAAGGAGTGATTTAGAATTTTTGAAAATTTTAATTTGAATTTTAAGATGAATTTCTAATTTTTCGTAATTTTCTTAGATTTTTCATTAAGAAAAAAAGAGGAAATTAAAAGGGGAAATTTGTTAGGCTTGATTAGATAGCAATAAATATTATTTGAATTTAAATGGGAATTTTAGAATTTATAAAATGACCCTTAACTGAAATTGTGTTAATAGTAAGTGTCAGAAATTTAATAAGTGCTTAATGTAATAAATTGATAATAATAATAATATAGGCCATAAGTATTTTGAAGTATTATTAAGGAAAGTAGCCCAAAAATTTAATTTCCTAAAATTGAGTGAAGAAATAGGGCCAAATTTGGTTTGAATAAGTGATTTGGATAAAGGGAATAAGTAATAATTAATTAGGCCGGTGACAGAATTAAATAATTAAAATTATTCATGAAGATTGGATGTTAAAAGTATTTTATTTAATGTTTTAAGTGGTAGGAAAATTGTCAACAAAGGAATTGTAAACAAGGATATGAGGATATTGGTATATTCCTTTCAGATAAGTAGATAATCTTAATTATACAATATATTATTTTAAATTATCCATTATGATTATGAATTTTGAATTATGAAAAATACAAAAATCTGAACTCTGAAGTGGTACGACGTTGAAATTCCGATATCTGAATATGGATTTTTATATATCTCTAAAATATTGGGAATGTGTTGAAACAGAACCTTATAACTAACGGCAGTAAACATTAGCCGTGGTGTACTGTGATTGGTAATTTGATAAGATTGGGTATGATACCCTTACCACCATATTCTATTTGAGGCCTAAGGACATTGTTACAGTTACTTATAGCTTATAGCTAAAATGGGTACTGTTCTGATTTGTTTTCACTAGCCTCGGGCTAGTTTTGTATTTTGAAATTTTGACTAGTTCTAGAGGAGATTCCCAATACATTCTATCAATGATTATTCTTTATTTGATATTATTGAATTATAATTATATGATATCTGGTTTTTAAATTTTGAAAGACATACTATTGTAAATTTGTTCCATTTTTCTAATATTATAATTACCTGCTCACTGAGTTTCTACTCACCCTATTATTTAACATTTTTTAAATTCTAACACTGATCTAGAAAACCCACCTACAAATTAGGAATTGTGGTGTTTTTATTCTTTGGTGAGCCTAGCCTACTGTTAGAGCAATAGATTTTCGTATAATTTGGTCTAGTTGCTCCTTTTGTTACAGGCTAAAGGTTGTGATGTATTACCATGGTATGTCAAATAACTTTGCTGTACAAATTTTGGAAGGTCCAAAACTTAAAGAATAACCTACCTAACTTACTACACAAAGATTAAATTGATTCAGCTAATGTTTGTATGAGGCGATTATGAGATTTAATGTTTATTTAATGTGAACCTATATAAGTTTTGTTGTCTTGAGATTTCTGATTGGTTCACGAGGAATACGGATACCTCATCTTTGTGCTGATCACGTCTTATCAACTCAGGTTATGACATAAAATGACAACAATAAAAGGAATTCCACCTAAAAGAATAGTAATGGTTCCAACCAAAAACCTCAATTTTCTTGCTTTTGTCTATGGAAAAATAGGACATAGGGCAGAGAATTATAGGTACCAAAATCATGGTAATACTTTTGATGTCAACAATGTTGAAGAGCCTATAATGACCATGATTATTAAGTTCAACATGGTTGACAAGAGAGGCCGGTAGGTGGATTCAAGAACCACCGGGCATGTATATTATAACAGAAGTTAGTTCAAGGTATTCACACTTGGTGACTTTCACACCATTCAAATTTTGGGTGAAGGAAATGTGGAGTTAAACTTCATTCATACTCTCACTTTTATAAGTGTGTTATATACTCCCAAGATGAGAAAAAATCTTGTGTATGCCTTTATATTTAACAAAGTTGGTTTTAAATAGACTATTGAGTCTTATCAATATGTCTTTACTAAAGGTAAGGTCTTTTGTATGTAATGGTTTGTTTTAAGTTGAATTTTAATATGAATAAAATGTCTCTTAATTCTACTTTTATGATTTCTTCCATTAATTTTTAGAATGAACGTTTATGTCATATAAATAATAAATATGTGTGAAGAATGAGTGATTTGGGATCAATACCTAATATTAATAATAATTTAGAAAAATGTGAATATTGTAGTATGTCAAAAATCACCAAAAGGTCACATAAAATATTGTGAGAAATTCTGAATTATTGGTTTAATTCATACTAATATATGTGAATTTGATGGTCTTTAACTAGAAGTGGAAATAGATATTTTACTACCTTTCTAAATGAATTTTCAAAATATATGTGTTTGATGAAACACAAAAGTGAGGCCTTTGATAAACTAAAAATATTTTTAAATGAAGTTGAAAATCAATATGTGAAGAAAACTAAACGTTGCCATAGTGATAAAGGTAGACAATATGATTTCTATAAGTTGAATGCGTTAATTGAGAATTTAGGGATTATACACGAAGTAACTCCTCCTTATTCTCTTACTTTTGATGTGAACATAATATTAATATGCTAAGTAATCTCACAAATTTCATGTTATTATGTTTTGGTATTTCTTTTAATTTTTAGGGTAAAGTTATCTTGACTACTAGTTTTATGTTAAATAGAATTCCTCATAAAAAATCAAATAAAATACCTTTTGAGTTATGGAAAAATAAAAACCCAACTTAAATGTTTTAAAAGTACAGGGATGTTTAGCATATGTGAAACATGTGGACCTAAAATGATCTTAATTAGGCTCTTAAGCTTCTACTTGTATTTTTGTTGGCTATTCCTTAAATAGTACAACTTACAAATTTTTTTAATCTTGAAAACAAAGTAATAATTGAATATTGTAATGCTATATTTCATGGAAACAAATTCCCTTATAAGCTAAAGAATAGTGGGGGTAAAAAAATTTAAAAAAACAAATGTTTTTCACTTCAAGCTCTTTGTATCATGAAAACAATAATGCATTTGGAGAATTAAGAAGGAGTAAAAGAGCTAAAATAGAAGAGGACTTTGGCCCATATTTTCTACAAGATAATCCTTTAACTTTGAAATAAGCTTTAGCATGACTTGATTCAATGTTTTGGAAATAAGCTATAAATGATGAAATGAAGTCCTTTATGTCTAACAAAACATGGAAGTGATTTACCTTATGAATGTAAAGCAATTACTTATAAATGGGTTATTGAAAAGAAACTAAAACTTAATGGTTCTATAGATAAATATAAAGCTGGACTTATAACAAAAGGTTATGCATTAGTAAAATATTTACCTTTCTTTGATATATCCTAGAATTACATATGCTATTGTTGATATTCATGATCTATTTATATATAAAATGAATGTTAAAACAAATTTTTTAAATAGTGATTCATATAAAGAAATATATATGGAGCAATCATAAGGTTTTGTTATAAGAGGACAAGAAAATAAAGTATGTAAATTTATGAAGTCCTTATATGGATTGAAACTAGTATCTAAGCAATGACATGAAAAAATTGATTTGTATATGCTAGAAAATGGATTTAAATATAATGAATGTGATTAATGTATATATTATAAAATTGTTGAGAATGATTATGTTATTATTAGCTTATATGTCGATGATTTATTAATGTTTTGTACAAGTTTAAATGTGATAAGAGATATAAAAATTTTGCTTTGTATAAATTTTCATATGAAAGATCTTGGAGAAGTAACTCTTATTCTTGGTATAAAAGTTATAAAAATAGATGATGAAATTTTCCTTGATCAATCTCATTATATGAACAAAATTTTGAGGAAAAATAAATATGTACCTACTCCTTCACAATTTAATATCCATTTATTTCCTACCATTGATGATAAATTAATTTTTAAGAAAAATGAATATGCTAATATAATTGGGAGTCTGTTATTTAACTAATTGTACTAGACCTAACATTGTTTATGTAGTTGGTTTGCTAGGAAGGTTTACATTTAAACCTAATATGGAACATTAGGGTGCTATAATGTATTGTTTTATAAAAAATATTTAGCTATATTTGAAAATTATTCATATAATAATTGAAAGATATTGTCAGATGACTCTCTTTCTACTTTTGGTTATGTATTTTTATTGGTGGAGGTGCAATTTGTTGAAAATCTAAAAAACAACAAATAATTGCAAAGTCAACAATGGAGGCTAAGTTTATTGCTGAAGAGGTTAATTGTTTAAAAGATACATTGATTGAAGTTCCTATGGAGGAAAAACTTATTCCATCCATACTTGTGATAGTAATTTTGCTATTGGTAGAGTACGAAATGGTTACTATAATGGTAAATTTATACTCCATTATGATATCTAATATAAATAGTGGTATTATTTATATTGACTATATAAAGTCAAGAAATAATCTTGCAAATTCACTTACAAAAGTTTTATCCAAAAGAAAGGGTTTGGAATACATGGAAGGGGTGAGTCTTAAGCCTATAGAATTAAAATCAATATATAAGGAAACTTTACTGTGTGATTAAAGATCTTAAAAATTCAGTTCAAAGGGAAAAACAAATTGTATAGTGGCTGTTGATATATTCATAATATTTATGAGAGCTTCTTACTCTCAAAACTCATCCATATGGTACATGTCCATTTTCTATCAATTAATATATGAGGTTAAGTTTTTGAAAACTCTTAACAAATTATGTAGCCCTATGTCTTAATTACAAGAACACTTTTGATGAAATTCACCTATTTGAATGTAGGAGTGGGACCGTTTGTATGAAAATATGGAATATTTTGAAAATACATCTAAGAAAAAATGTGCACAAAGGATGTATCATGTGTGGCCTAGGGCACATATATTGCACTTGAATTATTATGTGCAAGATACATGTCTTGTTTCCCATGAGCAATCATAGTTAAAGGCAAATACTATTATTGACTTTAGATCAAAATATATATTTTTTGCTAAATAAAAACTCAACGAAATTGGCCACTATTATTATGTACAACAATCTATCCCTATCCAAACTAATTTTTTGCGTGTGTCATTTTATAATAATAAAAATAAGTGAGGAATTGTTAGAATATTATTATTATAATATAAGTCAGATATATCAATTTGAATTGGTCAAAATACATGATATGCAACCCAACTAATTTCCTATACTGATGCAGTACATTGCAATGCAATTGGATTAGTTGTGCAACATTACAATAGTTATCTTATTTTATTTAATTTTCTGATTTTACTTTATTTATTTTCAATAGTTTTAATTAAAATAAATAGATAAATAATAATTGGCTTGTTTAAAGCTATATATATAAGTGGCTGTGTGCATTTTTTTAGACCGAAAAAAGACAATTTTACAATTTCAATACTTCAAATGAATCAATACGTGAGATACATAAAATATTTTTAAAAGAGCAGAATTTTCGTGTCCAAATTTAATACCACATATAATTTTATTTTATTTTAATAATTATTAGCCTTCTTGCTTTTGTATTTACTCCTATTTTCAGATTGCCACATCAACGCAAATTGATACCAATCCATGCATCTTTCCTTCTTGACGGTGCATCAAGAAGAAAGAGTTAAATTCCAAATCTCAATCGATGGAATAGCGATATGAAATGGATGGAAGCAACGAATGAATAGATGAGAACACTTTATTGATGGTCCCATGTGCCAAAGCAACCCCGTAAAAGTTGTGGTTGGAGTGATTCCACCCATCTATTAATTTCAAAACAAATTTTTTTAAAAAATAAATTAAGTATTTTAATACACATTTTAATATTAATTACAACTTTTTATTTCAATAAAATAATTTATTATTTAATAAATAATTTATTTTTACGAATTTGTTTATCTGCGTTAAAATTATTAACAAAGTAAATAAGCAGAAGAAACCATTAATTATAATTGTCAAAATGGGTCAACCCAATCCACCCGAACTAACCTATCTGAGTTTGTAGATTAAATGGGTTAGCCCGTTTAACCCCCCATAAAGTGGTAGGTTGAAAATCTCAACCCACTCCCACCTCATAGGTTACCCGTTTAACCCACCTAAAAATAAAAAAATAAAATAAAAAGTTATAAAAATTCAAATGTTGCATTCTTTAAGCATATGTTTTATTTAATCAATCAATTTCTATATTAGTATAAATAAACAAAAAAAAACTAAATGAAAAGCAAGTTTCAATAAATTAAAACAAGTAGAGTAATCTAATAATTTAATGATTTATTAATAATAAGAATATGATTATGAGCAGAATATTCAAATCTAGCAAATTACAAAATAATAGAAACAACACAACATATACATTAGGGTTAATTTTTTTAAATAGGAAAATGTAATGGGTTGAGGCGCTGGATTGAGTGAATAAAATTTTTTTTTTTTAAAAAAAAGGGCAACCCGTTTAACCCGCGAGCTGGTTCATATAACTCGCAGATTAAACGAATTAAGTTAATAGAAGTATACTAAACAGATTCTCAAAGGAATCTCTCAAACTAACTCACCTCTTAGGTGGGTTAAACGGGCTCGACCCAGTGAGTCAAACCTGTTTTGACGGCACTACCATCAATCCATAGTTGAAATATTCATTAGTCTATGAATTATTATGAATAATTAATTATTGAATTCTCTAATAAACTATGATTTAATGACACAAACTATATTTTGAGAACTTACTTTTCTCTCTGGCGCTATGCTGACTTGTATTTGTTCCTTGTTCTAGTTTTCTTCGTATTTTGTTTGCGTCGAAGTATTTTATTTTTTTTTATTTGTATCAACCTCAATTTTTTAATAAAATTACAAATGCAATCTAAATATGGTTTTGGTGCATTCTGGACATTATTTTTTATGGGCTTTAGAAAAATTAAAATTAAAATTGGTTAAATAAATATTATAGTTTCTTACCATATAACAACTCATGATAGTAATTAGTCACAGTAATTATTTATAATCACCAATTGATGATCATTCTAATTAGTCTATTATAACTAACTCATCTATAAAATATGCTGTTGCTGTTGTTTAAAGTTTAGGGTTTCGAGAGTGCAAATAATTTATTTTTAATTTTGTGTAATGTGTAATAATTTTTAAATTTTTAAAAATTGAGAATGACTTCTTAAACTTTCAATTTTGTACAAATAACTTTGTCATTAATAAATCTGCTAATTTACTAACAAAATAATGATATTTTAAATTAAATTGACTCCTTAAACTATTTTTTTTTTAAATAATTCTTTTAAAGTTTAAGTTACGTGCTGATAATATCTTGAAATTTCGCAATGTGCAAATAACCATCATGTTTTTTGTTAGTGTAATAACAAACTAACTTTTGATAAGAAATTATTTACACATAAATTTAAGTTTAAAAAGTTAAGAGATTATTTACATATGGTGAAAAAAATTCAAAATATTTGTTTATATATAATTTTATATATCATTAATATTAAAATTTTAATTAAAACATGACAGATATATTCTTTTATAATAATAACATAACAAATATTTAATTTAATAAGAGAATCATAGACTTATTTATAATATCCATATATTTATTATGTTTACATTAAAAAGCAGAAAAACAAAAATGTAGAACTGCATATAAATTTGTTTAGTATCCAAAGAGTCTAAAACCATATATATTAATATAGATGCTGTACTGAGCAAATATATATATATATATATATATATATATATATATATAGATATAGATGCAAGTAACTGCATAATAACTTACCATAAGCAATATTTCATCGCTAGTTTCTCATAAATATTACTATGAAATTAAGTTTTAAAAAAATAAATAAGTAATAACTAGCTGTAGGTTCGGCCAATAATTATGTTTAATAAAACGTAGGAAAAAGTTTGGAAAGAAATGCAGAAATAGTGAAACTACCATATACATATATATATATATATATATATATATATATATATATATATATATATATAAAACAGGAGTTTTCACTTTTGACCAAAGGAAAACAGAGGAGCAAAATAGTAATTTTAGTTGATTCCACTTGTCCACCAATCATTACACATGAGCTAGGTAGAAAAGAGTAATTTCGCACCCTAACCTATAATCATCACGTAGTAAATGACGAAACTCTACAGAGGTAGAGGGGTGAAATGGTAATTTCACAAAGGCGCCAAATGTCCATCAATCATCCCATTCTCCCACCGCCTTAACCCCGTATGAATAGTGTGCAACTGGCAGCCACAATTATAGATAGAGACGTACAGATTCTCAACAAGAAACGCTGCGTTCGTTTTGAGATCATTACTCGTACTAGAGAGAGAAGGCGAATTTCGAGCTAGGGCACACAACGCTTGTTCTGTCTCGCGCCGCTTCGTCTCTCCCTTTCTGCGCTCGACGGTAACTTCCTTTTCTCTCCTTGTGTTCGTTTCTGCTCCGATCTGTTATCGTGCTCTACGATTGTTCGATTACTTTTTATTTTTAATGTTTTTTTTGTTTTCTTACGCTTGATTTCGTGATTATTTTGCGTTGAGCCGTTTGTTTTGGATTACTCTGTGAATTCTCAGCCATTGATGCTTCGGTAGTGTAGAAGTGCGATTTGTTTTTCATTTTGCTATGTAATTTTTTACTTTCATTTAATTTGCTCCGATCATGCTCTACTATCACTATGAGTTTCTTATGTTTTGCAATTGGCCGATTCTTTCTCCACTTGATTTCATGAGTTATCTTCGTTGAGTTGTTTCATTTGGTATACTCTGGATTCTCGACCACTGATGTTTTGGTAGTACAAAAGTGTGATTTCTTTGTCATTTTGCTCTATTTTTATCTCTGTTTTTCATTTAATCTGCTCCGGTGAAGCTCTACAATCATAATCTGTTTCTTATCTTCTACAACTGGCCGATCTTCTTGGCTACTAGAATTTATGAGTTTTCTGCTTTGATTTTATTAAAAATACTATTCTCTGCCATTGATGTTTCGCTAGTGGAGAAGTGTGATTCCTCCCTCATAGTCCTGGATAATTTTAGTTCTTATTTTCAATTATATTTGCTCCGATCACTCAGTACAATCATAATCAGTTATAAAGTTTCGTCTGTTTTACAATTGACTGCTCCGTTTTTGGACTTTATTTTCCGAGTTAGAGCGTTTAGCCGTTTCATTTAGAATGCTCTGTGAATTCTTTGCCATTGATGTTTCGCTAGTGGAAAGTGTACTTTCTTTTTTTCTTTTTTTGGCTGGTAATTTTATTTTTTTTCATTTAAATGAATTGTAAGTTTTTCATTAATTGGGTCCGAACGTGCTCTGCAATCACAATGAGCTTCTTTCAATTTACAATAGGCCTATTCCCCAACACCTTCCCCCCACCCCCCCCCCCCCCCAAAAAAAAAAAAAACCCGTTTCCCTACTTGATTTCATGAGTTTTCTGCTTTAAGCCATTTCTTTCATAATGTTCTTTCCTGTGAATCCTTAGCTATTTATGTTTCAGTAGTCTATGAGTTTTGTTGAATTTAATTGCAAAGTGCAATTTGTTTTTCATTATGCTGGATAATTTATTAGCATAAGTTGTATTGATGTGGATTTGTTGTCTTTATTCCTTAATAGGTTATTGGATTCTAATTGTTCGAAAATGGCTGACACTCATGATACTGATAAGAACATTGAGGTGTGGAAGATCAAGAAATTGATCAAAGCTCTGGAGGCTGCTCGAGGAAATGGGACAAGTATGATTTCCCTCATCATGCCTCCACGCGATCAAATATCTCGTGTTACCAAGATGCTTGGTGATGAATTTGGAACTGCTTCAAACATAAAAAGCAGAGTGAATCGGCAGTCTGTGCTGGGTGCAATCACTTCTGCTCAGCAGAGGCTTAAGCTTTATAACAAGGTTCCTCCAAACGGGCTTGTTCTTTATACTGGGACAATTGTAACCGAAGATGGAAAGGAAAAGAAGGTGACTATTGATTTTGAGCCTTTCAGACCTATTAATGCATCTCTCTACCTTTGTGACAACAAGTTTCACACAGAAGCTCTAAATGAGCTCCTAGAGTCTGATGACAAGTTTGGTTTTATAGTAATGGATGGGAATGGTACTCTTTTTGGGACCTTGAGTGGTAATACAAGAGAGGTGCTTCATAAATTTAGTGTGGATCTCCCAAAGAAGCACGGAAGAGGAGGGCAGTCAGCCCTACGATTTGCTCGTCTTCGAATGGAGAAGCGTCATAACTATGTGAGGAAGACTGCAGAGCTTGCTACACAGTTTTATATCAATCCTGCTACCAGTCAGCCCAATGTTTCAGGATTAATTTTGGCTGGTTCAGCTGATTTCAAAACTGAGCTTAGTCAGTCAGATATGTTTGATCCTCGACTTCAGGCAAAAATACTTAATGTTGTTGATGTATCTTATGGAGGGGAGAATGGCTTCAATCAGGCTATTGAACTTTCAGCAGAGATTCTGTCCAACGTGAAGTTCATCCAGGAGAAACGCTTGATTGGAAAGTACTTTGAGGAGATTAGTCAGGATACTGGGAAGTATGTTTTTGGAGTTGATGATACTCTAAAAGCTCTGGAAATGGGTGCCGTTGAGACACTTATTGTCTGGGAAAATCTGGATATGAATAGGTATGTCTTGAAACACGGCACTACCAGTGAGATTGTTATAAAACACTTCAACAAGGAACAGGAGTCAATTCAGGAGAATTTCCGGGATTCCGCTAACAATGCTGAATATGAGGTTCAGGAAAAGATGTCTCTCTTGGAGTGGTTTGCAAATGAGTACAGGCGGTTTGGTTGCACTCTTGAGTTTGTCACTAATAAATCACAAGAGGGTTCACAGTTTTGCAGGGGTTTTGGTGGCATAGGGGGGATTCTGCGTTACCAGCTTGATATGAGATCATTTGATGATTTCTCTGATGACGGAGAAGTGTATGATGATTCTGAATAGCAATCAATGAAATACTTCCCACCGCTGGTGCAGGAGATGGAGGTGAAAATACCTGCACCAGTATGCAAGGTGGTCGCACATGCTGCGACTGCTAGGACTTCTCTTCCTTCTGTGGTGTTGCATGGAAAAGTTGATTCTGATTCTAGGTATTTAATATTTCGTTTTTCTATTCCTGTCAGCTTACACTTGATTTAATATGCCTCTATCTATATTGCTAGAAAGGGCCCAAAGAAATTTTTGAATGAAATTTTTGTTACAAATTTTCCTTCTGTTTCCTAAACAATTTGTAATTTCCAGATGCTCAGTCTCCTTCGTGTTTCTCTCTTATCCATGTTATTCTCCCCGGCCTTTTACCTCCCCTTATTGGCAACACCAGCCACTGCCATTATCCTCACCAACATCATCAGGTAATAAACTCCCATGCCCTTTGAATTCTAGATCTAGTGTTATTTTGTTGCATTAATTTAATATTATCTGTTAAATTGTTTCTATCTTCTTGTCATTTTGAAGTTTCTCTGTGCTCTGGTTCCACTCTGAAAGGAGAGCGTCAAATTGGGCTTGCAACAGAAAGACAACCTAATATTGTGAAAGGTTGGTCCTTAGTGAGCTAATACTTGATCAATTTATTTCTTTTTTAATTCCTTTTAATCCTTTGCTCCTATTATCATAAGTGTTGTCAACTGAATTAGTCATTAAGCAGTTTTTTGCCCCCTTATAGAAGCCTGATATAATTATACTCATCATTTTGTACTCTTCAAATCAGTTGTGTTATTGCACGAGTTTCAATGGTTTTTTTCCTTAAATGTTTCCATTTTATTAAGTAGCCATTAATCTGTTGATTGAAACTTTTTCCTGTGTGATCTGAGAATAGGATGACCCATCTTTCTTTGTGAGTTCCTTAATAGCTCCACTAGTTTTGTTATCAAACTTCTAGCTTTTCGTTGTTTTATTTAGTCTTTTGGATGTCTGAACATTTTTAATTTCTTCTGCTTTGTAGTTTTGGTTGGACCAGTCTGTCCCTGTGACTCAGCATAGCATTGATGAAGGAAAAACTTCTCTCTACTAGGCAATCTGCCAAGAGGTGTGATTTTCTGTTGGCCCTTTCCTTTGTTACCTTAAGATATTGGATTGAAGGATTCTGTTTGATTTACTGTTGCAGTTCTGTTGGTACAAAAATTGCTTTACTGTGTTAGAATTGGAGTGTAGTTGTTTGGAGTTCATGGGGTCAGCTAGCTACTTGTTCAATGTTACATGTAATTCCAGATATGGTGCAAATGAAAGTAAATACTTCTATGGTTTGCTATGTGCATGCTGTGCTTCATGTACGTGTTCTTTATGGTGTACATTGTGTTGTGTGCATGTGTAGGTGTTCTGCATTCTGCCTTGTATGTGTTTGTGTCTGTTGTGTATTTATTTTGGGCATTTGTGTAGTTTATAAATGCTGGATTATAGGGCAATGAGCTTTGCTGTTATTTTTTATAGATACTAATGGTTTCTTGTAGTATTACACTCAGTACCATTAATATGTAATTTCGGATGTGATGTATATGAAATTAAATACTTTTAGGGTGTGTGTGATGTGGCATGTTTCGCTTCATGTATGTGTTCTGCATTCAGCATATTGATTGACAAATGGTTTGCAGAAGAGAGAAATCAATGAGGTTATAATGTAAAATACTGGAATCTAGACTTCATTTGTTTTTGTTTCTCTTGTAGTATTACATTTGGTACTTCTTGGACTAAGTTGTGTTTTTGTATGAAGTATGGACTATTTAATTTCATCGACTTGCATCTTATCTTTCTTGTTTTCTTAGTTTTTCATTTATTTATTTTTTTTATTTTTATTTGAAACCTTGCAAAGGCATTTTTGGGATATTTTCCACTAATTATAGGGCCGAGGGTTATTGCATTTTGAGCTTCATCTTGGGTCACATTTGAACCTAACATCAAAGAATCACTTGAAAACATTACAATTGACTGAGTATTGAGTTAATTGGAACTTTTTGAGTTCTGTTCAAATGTTCGATTAGTCAGACTCAGAACTTGTTATAGATATTTTAATTCAACTTATACACTTGAAAGTTTTCTTATATTAATATGATCAGTTTTTGGGCTGTAATTTTCATTTTATTTTATTTCCTAAATGCGATATGTTGGAGTTATTTTGTATTCCCCTTTAACAATGTATAAAGGTGAACGTGTGAAAGATAATATTTAAAAATCCATTTTAGGGTATAATTTTGATTGATTGTCTGAGTAGTTATGGACATGATGATGTGGGGCCAAAGAAAAACTAATGTTGCGACTGGTGATCAGTAGTACCTCTTCAATACGGTTCTGTGTAGTTTTTCCCAAGGTTACTTTTTAAATGTGATTAAATTGAATGCATTTGCCTTATTATTTTAACTTGTGCTTTTTCCTTTCTGAAGCTGATTATTGTAGAGATTTGAAGTAAATAGCTATTTGTATTCGCTGGTTGATAATATTCTTTTAAAACTAGCATATAATTTTTACTCGACATTGCTGGTGGTATTAACTTGTTTTACATTTTGTAGGAGGTTCCATCTATTTACAAGGATGTTCGATGCTCAAGCTTATTTATGGAACTTCAGTCTATGATTGTATCTTGTGCCTTATACTACTTTCTTAATATGTTTTGTTGGTAATGAATGTTGTTATTTTCCTGGTATTGTGAACATAGACGCCTATGTTGGTCAGTATCTTAGACTTAAAAGGTTGCTTGATGATATGTGATGGTATGAAAATAGACCATTTACCGTTTGTCAATCTACAATTGTTACTAAACCGTACAACTCTGTTTTTCTGTCTAGTGCTTAAGAAATGAAAGGGAGTTTGCTGCGAGATATAAATTTGTACTTTTTAATTGTTATATTTTTTAAAATTGAAAAATGTATCAGTACTTTGAGATGTTTTGGAGTTCCCTCCTCCTTTGTTCACAAAATTGTAGGAAGCTATGGATGATAGGCCATCTGATTCATGCCTCTTTTAGACACCCCATCCCATGTTTGTGTGGGATGATGGGAGTAGGTTGGTACAAGTGTAAGGTGAAGTAAAGCGGTATAGGATTGGCTGGGAATTCGTTTAACTATATGTTCATTGATATGAGGTTGAGATTAAAACTTCGTTTTTTAAATACAAAGTTTTAACAATAAGTACGTCATTTTCTACTTATTTTTTTCAACTCTCGAATAATACGGTGAGAAATCTCTCTTTTCGCACTCCTTTTTTTCATTGATGTTCAGCTGTAATGTGAGCTTGTGCTGCTGTGGCGTGGACCCCTCTCCGACCTCGCAGTGAGTGCAGTTTTCTCAACTTTTGGGAGTGTAACTTTGGGCAATAGTGCAACATTTCAAGAACAGTGTAATTTCCTCATAATTCTATTGAGCATGAGTGCGGACTTATTTCGTTCTACTTACTTGGAATGCACTGGGAATGGAGAAATTGAAAAGATTAAAAAGAGAAATTAAAGTTTATGTTCTTTTGACCAAGGATGTGCGTAATTAATAAGATATCTATTTCAAATATTTGTTTTATCACATACCACAAAGATACTAAAGTACAAAATGCAAATATACTACAACGCAGTATAAGGAAACACGATATTATTCAAGGAATGCTTTCCTTGTCTGCCTAAGCCTTTCAATGTTAATTTTATGTAGCCCTCGTTGCTTGTTACCTCCTTAATGTTTTTTTTCATTACCCTCCAGCCTTTGTTGTATAACCTAATTCATGGTAGTGCATTAAGAAGTGGATAATCATTACCTTTCCAGTTAAAATAGCTGTATCTTGCTGGCTTTGTTCCAACCAAAAGCTTGTGCGTGTATTATTTTCTTTACGTACAAGTTCAATAGATTTCACTTTGATAATTGTATATGCAAGAGGAATCTTTTCTGCTGGTGCTGCTTCATCAATCATCATATCCTTAATGGTTTTATTTAGTTTCTTTATAGTTCTTTAGAGATTGCAGCCCACCAAACTCATCCACAACTTGATTATATTAGCATAGAGATCAATCATTATTATTTGGCTTATTGCAACGTAGGACTTCTATTATTCGTTGAAGATACACGAGCTTAAGAAAATTTGGTTTTTCTGTTTTGGGCCTGATTCCATGTATTCATGAAAATTTTAAGAAAAAAGAGTGTTTATTGATATTTGAAGCAAGTGGTTTACATGCAAAACCAAATAGAATATTTCCAAACTAAGATGGTTTGAACCATTTTGTGTCTATTCAATATCTTTGAGATGACAACACTATAACTGTTCACCCTCCATTGGAATTTCTTATAGAGAAACATTGTTTGTCACATTATTTTGGAGTATAATCGATTAGTGAATGTTAACATATAAAGAGAGATTCTTAAATTAACTCAGCTAACAAAATAAAATAAAAAAATCTTAAACAAATAATTCTCATTTGAAAAATATACCTGACATGATTTTATATTTTTTAAAATTAAAATATCTTTGCCTAAGATTCTTTTTATACATAAAATTAAAATTTATGGGTGTGACACTCATTTATTGATATGCTTCCATGAACGTTCCCCATCCAACAATAATGTCTCCTTCCACCTTGGGTCTTTGCCTACATAATTTAATCAGTAGGTAGAAAGGGGAAGAAAAGCCAAGGAAGATTCATTTGCATATAATCATTGTATATATGACCAAGCTACCTAAGTCATATGTTTAATTGTGCATGCATTATACAAATTAGCATCTCATCCAATGTACAGAGCTTTTGTAGGACCAAAAACCCTTTTTTTTTTTTAATTTGAGATATTTGATGGTTCTGAGAATTTTCTTCTAGCAAAATATGATCAACAAACTTAGAAGATACTATTATTCTTTCTGTTTTTTTGGGGGTTTTCTTTTGGCCAATTGGGGTTTATTAAGTTAAAAACTCTTGTTTATTATTTAATATATTTGAAGGTTCTGAGAATTTTCTGCTAGCAAAATAAGTTAAACTTAAAAGGTGCTATTTTTCTTTCTTTCTTTTTTTTGGGTTTTTGGGCCAATTGGGTTTTATTAATTAAAGAAATTGGACTATGGAACAAATGCTAGTGCTTCGCATTCATGAAACTTGAATAAAAATATCAACTATTGACATCGAAACCGACAATATCATGTGCAAAATTGTTGATTTATTGGATGGAAAATCACTTTTAATACTCAAAAATCCATTCTTATCTTGTCCCATGCAATATTGTGATAGGGATGTTTTAGCTCATCCATTCAAACTAAAAATAATTAATTACCAAGAAGAAGAAGCACCTATAACCCTTTCCTTTCCATTTCTTTAGTTTTCTTTTTTATTGGTCTTTTTGGATTATGTTTGGAGCTTTGTTCCATTTCCCTTAGGTGTTGTTTGCAACAAAGCTAATGGGCACACACACCAACACCAACCTTCTTCAGTGATGACAGGTGTTTCATGGAGAAAGTAACAGTCTTTTTTGGTTAATCACAGGTGCATGTGTTCATATATTTATATATATAAAATCTCAACTTACTTTACCATAATTTAGTATCAAGTTAATTGTAATAATTAATTTTAAAAAAAATTTAAATTTATGTAAAATTAATTTTTTATAAATTTAAATTTATACAAAATAGTCCTTCCATTTGGACTAATAAACAATTAATTTTAAATAAAATATAATTTATAAAAAATTAATTTATGAAGATCAATTTAATACTTTTCTTAAGTATAACAATATAAATAATATCCCCAAATGGATAGTGACATATTAGAAGAAGCAATATTTTTTTTTAAAAAAAAAGTGGGTGTTGAATTAAGATTATCATTAGGTAGGCAAGTTATTCCTGAGAATCCCACCCAACTCAAATATATATATATATATATATATCTCTCTCTCTCTCTCTCTCTCTCTCTCTCTCTCTCTACAGTCTTTATTAAAGTGCAAATTTTTTTTGTTTGTGTGAAAGAAATTTCTTTGACTTTTTTAGGGGAGTGTTCTCATGATTAATTCAATGCTGAAAAATAAAAATATATAGATTATTTCCTTTGGAGAGAAAAATTCAGTGCAATTATTTAGAGTTTAAATTTAATTCATTAAATTTAGAGTTTAAAATTTAATAGTGGGACTAAATTTAGTAATTTTTAAAAAAATAAAAAATTAAGTGTGATATTTTTTAATGAGTGTAAAAATTATTTTAAACATTTTAATGAAAAAAAATTAAAATAATAATTTTGTGAGACTAAAAATATTTTTTTCCAATCAACAAATGTGTGTATATATATATATATATATATATATATATATATATTTATATATAAAGAGAAGTGGACGCGAAGGTCCAAAAGACAGATGAATTAGGATAATGACACTCTTAATTTCAGCCTAAAAGGTGATTTAGGTACCAAAAGTTGGAATTAAATCATTAAATAAATTAGACCAAAAGGCTTAGATAAAATTGGGATAGTCAATGATTGATTGCTTCAGACTTCCATATGACTAACTATGTAGAAACTTGCTTCCTTGGACATTTGAAAATGCAAATTGCTTGTGATCCTACACAGTGTTTGGCTTTTTGGTCCACACATGGACCCGTCCCAAACCCTATTTGAATATTTATTTATTACTTATGGGTTTGTAATTCTGGGTTTCATCCTTTGACTTTTATGTGCATTCAATTTTATATATATATATATATATATATATATATATATATATGTGCATTCAATTTTATGACCAAACTCTAAAACCAGACTTCCTTGTGTTTTGCGTTTCTTAGGTATATTAGTACATCCATTGAAAGCTATTATCTTGCAATATCCTAGGTAGTTATAATAATAATAATAATAAACAAAAAAATTTAATATCATTTCAAGACATTCTTGATTATGATTTGATATACAAGTATATAATAAGAGTGATTTTTAAGGTTTGGGTTTTAAAATTTTATAAGTTTTTAAACTTTGTTAAAATTATATAGATTTTCCTTATATTTTCAAAGCATATATTTTAGTTAAATTTTTTTTATTAAAATGCCTTCATAAAAACCAAATAAGAGAATATTTTAATTAAATATATATTTAATTAAAATATTCTCTTATCTGGTTTTTATGAAGGCATTTTAATAAAAAAAATTTATTTAAATACTTGAAAGTATTTCAATAAAAAGATTTGAAATTGGAGTAAAACTTAATGTAACTTTTAATTTGATGAGACACTTGTGTATATTTTTAAAATAAAAACTATCATATAATCACACCAAAAAAAATTTTAAAAATTATTTTATTATTTACTCAGATTAAATTCTCAACATAAAATTATGTAAATAAAAATTGAATATGTCAATAAATATAAAATATATATTAATACACGAATAAAGACACTATACTAATAAAATTAACTATTTTTACCTGCAATTTTAAAAAATTATGCAAGTGGAGGAGTTAGGAAAGAGGCTATAGATGGGGACACATTGGAAATAATGAGTCACATTCCTTAGGGTGGCGGCAATAGAGTTGTTGCCACTAAAATGTCTTCTTTCTTGTGGGTCTCCACCACTCTACCTTTCTTTTTATTTTTCATTTAATTATTTAATTTATATAAATTCGCTCCTCAAATTATAATAATTTATTCCCTAAGAAAATATTTACCTCGAATCAAATATTATATTACATCACCATAATAGCAAAAATGTCAAATACAAATATTACAAGATTGATAGGTATAGATATGAAGATGATAATGAATCCGAACTTGTTATTGGCATTTTAAATTATAATAAGTTATCTATATTACCATTTTTCAAACCCCAAACCAGTGTGCAATGACGCAGGTCACAAGATGATGATCATGACAATTTAAAATATTTAGTTCTTCAAACTTGTATTTTATAATTCTGAATTACAAAAATAAAAAACGAAGAGAAATATAATTTTAATTCTTTATTTTACTCTTTATTATTAATTTTGTTCAGTTAAATTAATTTAGTTTCTTTATTTGTTATAGAGAACTTTGATTTTTAAATTGTTTTATTTTTAGTGAATCAAATTGATTAAAACTCAAAAAGTGAGGAATTGAAATTGTAAATGTTTTTTTTTAAATTTTGGTCAAATAGAGAAACAAAATGACTTTAAATGTGAAGAAAATTATGTATAATCAGAAACCAAAAAAAAAAATTAGGTAGACTTATTTCCTAAAGAAACATTAATCAAATTAATTATGAATAATATAAATAAATATACAAAAAATTTAGCCAAGTTTAAACTATTGTGACAAAACAAATCTACAAATTTCTAGATGATTCCCTTTGGAAGTGGTGTTTGGTGACAGAGGTAATGGCCACTCAATATTTTGTGGCCCTCTTTTCATGATAATATCACCATTTTATCCAGCTTTACTGCACTTTCTCACAAGTCCAGCTACTACGCACACACCATAATAATGCCAATCAACACCCTTTCATCATGGTGATTACATTCCAATTTTTTGAAATTTTTCTTGGTGTATATATTTTTTTTAATATTAGAATTTTTTAATTGTTCTTGTTCTAAATTTATAAGAAATTTAAGAAAGTTTGTGCTTAAGGATAATAAGTTTAATATATTTGTCATGAAAAATATCAACTTTCAGAAGGATTTTGAACTCAAATTTATTTAATTTGAAAGATTTTTATTTGGAACTTTGAGACTTAATGTTTAGACACAAAATGAATAGGTCATAAGTCAAAGTTACAAGATCTTGGAGAATAAATAGCGTTTGATCTCATAATATTACAAAATAATTTCAAAATTTAAGATTTTTTTATAATAAAAATATTATACTTATAATTTAAAATATAATATTTTAAAAATTTTCTGCAAAAAACTTTAACGAATCTTTGTCTAATTATATCTAAAATTAACATTGCACACTCATTCAATGTAGGATTTAATTAGGGGTTCAATTATTGGGCGTGATGGCTTCTTCTTACTATATATATATAGGCTATGTTGGAGAGTTTAGGAGAATATGAAATAGAGTGGTCATTAATGGAATGACATGAAATAAAGTATAATGATTTGAGTAGATATGTTGTTTGGAAGTTTTAATAAAGAAAGAAAGGGACTCGTAAATTTTTTGTTTAGAAGTTACAATTAAATAAATAGAATGAAATAACTAATTTATTACTTTTTCTAATATTACCCCTCACACGATGCAAAACCCTTGTTTATAAAAATAAAAAAGGGTATAATAGTAATTTTAAATAATTGAGTTACTCCATTTTACTTTTGATACCCCAATTTGGAGGACCAGAAAAAAAAAAAAATTATTTTAGATGGTAAGGATGGATCTTTGAGGTTTTTTTCTTACCATTCCACTCTTTTTTTAAAAAATTATTTAAACATACGTTTTATTTAAATTGACCATTCCACTCATTGTCAAACATATCCTTAAACTTTGAAGACAATATTATAGAATTAATGGATAAATAATATAAAAAGGAATTTTTTATTGACATTAGTTAAGAATTATTTATTACACATAATAAATGATCATTAATCAATAAAATTATTTATTGTACTAATTATTAATAATAATAATAATAACAAATTATAAACTAATTTTATTCATTAAATTTCATTTATTATGTATAAGAATTTTTCTTTAACCAATGACTTTCGTCGGCCAAACTCATATATAAAAATGTAACAGAGATTCTCATTAAAATGACAACTTCTTTTGAATCATAAATAAGGTGGTCTTGTTTTCTTCCGGACAATACCAAATCATTATCATTTTAGACTTAATCTTATAACAGTTTAGTACTGTTCTCTTAACAAATTATTTAGAAACCCACCTAACCAGAAGTACTGGTAAGATTGATCGAGTCCAAAATGATTGCTTCAAATCTAGTTAAGTGTAAATTATTTGTTTTCTTTTCTTAAGGTGGTAAAAAGAAATAAATTATAATAATAGTTATTTTAATACAAATATTATAATATGTATTAATTATACAATTTAACAAATTTTAAAATTATTATATCAAAAAAATAACAATTATTTACAACAAAAACATGTTTATAAAATAAGTTTGTTAATATAAACAATTAAAGTATTATAATTAACAATATTTTATTTGAACAATAAGATGTGTATTAAGTATATGTTGATAAATATAATTGTTGTCATAAATCTAATTAAAATTTAAAATAAAACAAATTCATAATTTATCCTACAAAATAAATATCATATAAAAACATATTTTTCAGTAAGTTATATTTTAATGAAAGAAATCAATATATTCATTAAATATAATTTTGGTCAATTTCTAATATAAAGGAAGTTTTTGTATACTTTCAAAACCAAAAGAAAGCTTGTTGTACATTTAAAGTAATTAATTTATCCAATACCTTAATTAGTACTGATCTACAACCTATGAATCATCTCATAACTGGCTTTAAATCTAACTTCTACCACACAAAAATTCAAACATTATTGAAGACTTTTAAATCATGCACGTTAAAGAGAGATCACTAATCACAGGGATTACATATAGGTTATGTGTTTGCCGAATCCTACAAGTCTACTGAAAATGAAGTGATATAGGGGAACATGTGAATCTTGACACCAACAATAATCCAAAAGCATTGCTATTAATCACATTAAGAGGTATTTCTCTAGAGGGATGTATTGTTGCCACATTTAGATTTTTAAAAAATTAACTTTTATACGTAATTTTATCTTATATTCTTAATCTTGTTTTTAATTTATAAGAACTCATTCTCTTAAATTATAAAAATTTATTTCTTTTAATTTAAATATTTAATTTAAAAACTTTTACCTCTTGAAATCAAAATCAAAATCTATTCATATTTCATTAAGGAAAAAAAAGCATATAAATGAAAGAAAAGTTTAAAATGTTAAATTATAGAAAGAAAAAAAAAGGAGTTTGTGAGATTATCTTAAGCTGAAAGTGAAGGAGAAATTGTGGGGTTATATGAGTTGACGCAGGACAGATCATGGGCAGCATTATAATAAGTAGGAGACAAAGCATGAGAGGGTGAATAAGAAACTACACTTAGTCATGTGCAAAAGAGGGATTATGTATGAGATATTATTATGAAAATGGTTCTTCCAAATGGCATGCAAAAAGATAGGAAGGGACCCCACACCTCATGCTAATCCCCAATGCAATAAAAGAAGGCATATTTCAAGTCTCTTTCTTGATCATATATAATTATGAAGAAGGGTTTGATGCTTTTTTACTTCATCAATTTGAATTGGGGATGATAAGCCTTTGAGCACTTTTTTGAAATCATTCAACCATATGCCAATGTGAGCTGATTATTTCTTTCACTATTCAATGAAAGTTTCTTTTCTTTTTTTGGTGTGGGAATATATATAAATATACATTCAATTGTTTTTTTAATATTATTTGTATTAGGTGATTTTATTTTTTAATCTTTGGTCAAAATCATATGTTTATATCCTTGCAGTGGCTTTAAGTCCCACATCGATAGGATTTGTGTTTAAATGAGTGTATATAAGTAGATATTTAAATTGTTTGGGCATTACTTGTATTAGGTAATTTTTTCATTTAATTGTCAAAAAAATAAAAGTATGACATTTATTTATAGTTTATGAAGATTAGTTTTTGTAACTATTAAAGTTTATATTGATGGTCAATCCTAGTTAAGGAGATATTTTTTTTGTATGAATAAGCTTTATTCAAGCTCTTCTTCTTGACTTTTATTAGACTATGCTCTTACACTGATTCTTACACCAAAATGTTAGACATAAGTGTAGTAAATTTGACAAATATAAATATGGGACTGGAAGGGAATTTTTAAATGCCAGTGGTGCCCTAACTGTTTTTGTAATTCATTAAAATTTGAGATAATTTAGAATTTTGCAACCCAAAAAAAATTGTAACCATACATAATATGGATTATGAGTTACAATTGTTAAAAACAAATGCTTGTAAGATATACTGAATAATTTGATTCAAACATGGTATAAACATAATATTTGAAAGAAAAATGCATTTGATAATGAATTGAGAACAGAATTAAAAAGAAGTATAAATTAACAATTTAGGGAAGCTGCAAAAATATATAGATACAATATTAATAATTTTACTGGAATGAGACAGAATTTAACAAGAATGGAAATACAGAGAATCACATTATTATTAGGAAGACTGAGGATCATACATCAAAATCTACACGAAAGGGATGGCTTTTACATTCTCAAGCTCCATGATGAACCATGAGTCTTTCAAGACAAGAGTAAGAAAGATGGAGTTTGCATGAAAACTAAGTTCAATAGGTCACTTATCTCTTTCCACAAACCTTAGGTTTTTATAAGTTGATTTCTCAAAAAATATATAGATTCAACCGCTAGTATTAAAAGAAATATGTGATTTATCGTGTTAGATTAAAGTTAAAAACTATTTACGACTAATTTAAAATTTTTAATCTAATGATTCAAACTTTAAAAATTGTACAATTCAACGGTTCTTAAACACTAAGGGAAATCCAAATCAAATTATTTGAGTCTGACAATGAAATTGTGAAAAAAGTTAGTGTAGATGACAAAGAAGGGAGAGAGAGAAGAAGAAGACTAGGTATTGGGAATTTATTTTGGTGCTTTGCTATAATGCATGAGAAAGGACACATGACCCTCGTTTTCTAGGGCCTCCCCATCATAATCACAACATGGAAATGTTCATATATGGATTCTTTAGTCTACTTTGTCCTGCTTGGTGTCTAGTGATCTTACTTTAGATTTTTACTTTACTATGTGCAAATAAAAATTTCATTAAAATTGCATAAATTAAAAGTACACAAAGCCTTAATTATTCTAGAAAATCATGAGATTAAAATTTTAATGATAGAATACGCTCTTAAGATTGTTTAGGGATGAAAAATATTAGACAAAATTAAATAGTAACCAAAGAATCATAATTAAAAAAGAAAAGTTATGCTTTATAACATTAGTTAATGATTATTTATTACACATAATAATTAAATTTTTAATCAATAAAATTAGTTAAGAATCATTTATTCTACCTACTAACAATAACAATAAATATTCATTAACTAATTTTATTTACTAAATATAATTTATTATATACAATAAATAATCTTTAATTAATACACTTATTGACAAAACTCTTAAAAAATATTCTCTATTGTATGCTTAAATTACACGACACTTTCATTACATTAAAAAAAAAACACACACACTCACACTCACACAAACACAAATCTCTTAGAGCTAATATATGACTAATATACTTTCAATAATAATATAATTTTTTATTAAAAAATATATTTTTAACTTTTATTTCATTTTTATTTATTTTTGTGATAAAAAACTATAAATTTAATTTATTATAAATTTAAAATTTTGATTATTTTTATATTTATCAAATAGATATTCAGTATTTATTATATTATAGAGAGAGATGGTAGGTCGGTGGGTGGGTGTTCCCTGGGGAAAGACAGAGAGACCCCATTGCACCACTTACCCAGAAACCAACAAATGACTACGGCTGCTTTCAATTCAATTTTATGTTATTTTTTTAATTTTTTTTTATGAAATTCATTATTATATTCCTTTTTCCCTCCAATTTCTCATCAATTTCTAATTCGCAGAAAAAAACGAAAGACACAGAAATTGCTTCAGACTTGTCTGCTTCCCTTTTTTCACCAAATATGTCTCAAAATATAATTCTTGGATTATTACCATAATTCCTGAAAAATAGAAAAGAGAAATTAAAAGTGTCCTAGAATAGGACAAAGGACTTCGTCCATTAGAAATGAATCTAAAGGGGCGCAGGGTGGTTTTGTTTTATAAATTTTTATATATAATTTTATTTTTATTTAATTATTTAATTTAAAAAAATTCGTCTCTATTAAATTATAAGAATTTATTCTTTTAGTTCAAATCTTAAACATTTCTTATTCTTTCTTTCTTCTTTGATTTTTACATGATAAACACACGAAGTGAATTCAAAATTTTTGTTAAATTATTTAATTTTCTTTTCATCACCAGTAGATTTAATCACGTTCCCCCTATGTTTCTGAGCCCTAAAAAAGTGTTTTGGTCCGTCAAGAAAAAAAAAGGTTACAGTAAATATGACTTAACGGCGCAATATGATGATAATTAATTATTTGTATTATAGTGTCCGAAAAAAAAAAAAGCTAGCTCAACCAAGTTACTTGATTTATGACTAAATTGGTTTAAAATTAAATCACGTTAAAAATTAATATTAAAAGCTTGTTCAATATGTTGTATAGGATAATATGAAATATAATATAATATGACCTAATAAAATTTTGATGCTACAGAATGATGATGTTGTGAGAGAGAGAGAGAGTGTGTGAGTACCTTAGTGTAAGATTATAATATATTTTTTTATTTATTCTTTATATTATCAAATTTAATAAAAATAAAAAATTAATTCATAATTCAATAATAAATTATATCAAATTATGGTAAATAGAATTATCAATAAAAATTTATATAATATAATATATACACTAAATCCACAACAAGGTATGTTTGACTTAGAAAAATAAAACTTGTTTAAAAAGTTTAATTTGTAAAACGAGTTAAACTTAAGATTTTTATTTTGTCTTTAACGTCTAACTTGTGTTTAAAAAATTTGAATGAATATTTTTTTAATAAATAAAAATTTATTATTTTAAAAAAAACTTAATGTGACATTTTGATAAATAAATAAAAAAATAATTTTTTTTAAAAAAAATTTATATCAGTACAACAATTTATTTATATTTATAATTTTTTAATATATAATTTTTTATATAATAATATTAATTATTTATGTTATTTATTTTAAATTTTAAGTAATAAATTAATTTAATCGTAACTTATAAAAGTTTGATTCATCTTATAAACTTAATTTAAAAAATATAAAAGAACATAAATAAATAATTTTAATTAAAGTATGAATTTAAATATATTTTAAAATCTGAATTCAAATAATGTCTAACAAATAGCTCTCCTATAATGTACTACTTTATATACTCGTGAATTTGAATAGTTGTAGGAGTGTCAGCTACAACTTTATTATAGGACAGAGATTACGAATCTCATGAAATCTTCTTTGTCCTTGTTCATAGGACAATCCTTTCTAATGATTAAAATATCAAATTAAACTGGCCAACTGGACTTGGAAAATTGATGATTCAATCATGCTTTTCCTCTATTTAACCTAAAATGGTAAAGAATAAGCTAAACCTGCCAATAAATTTGGGCACTTGAACCATTAAGTACCATCTTGTTTTGCTCCATATCAAAGTTTTGACATTTCTTTGTAAAAATTATGACCTTCAATGGAGTCTAATTAACTGTAGTTAATTTTCATATTATTAAATACTTACATCCGTTTGAAATATTTTTTGCAATATATGTACATTTAGTTATTATATATTTGTAATTTTCTTATACATTTTCTAAAATCATTCAACTCTAATTTCATTAAATATCTTATTTTTGTCGATTTAATTTAACTAAATATCATTAAATCATACATGACTCTTTATCTTAATTCAATAATTTTTTTAACTTATTTCTATGTAAGGGGTGTGCATTGACTCAGTCCAGTCTGTTTGTTTCAAGTCGGGTCAATGTACATGCAAGAAAAGGGTCCAAGTTCTAAATGTTGAAATCGGTCGTAAGCTGGGTTAGATTTCTGGACAAAAGTGTTGGCACAGCTTGACTCAGCTTATATATATATATATATATATATATAATTGTTTTAAGTTCTTTTTGGTATTTTAAGGAAATTAATAATATTTTTAAAAAAAATAACAAAGAGTGGAATGATTAAATTGGGATGAATATATGTTTAAATTTTTGTATGAAAATGGAATAGAATAACAAAAGAGAGCCTTCAATACCCTCTCTAGTCATTTAAAATGTTAGTTTCGTTGTCCCCTCCAAATTAGAGGGTCAAGAATAGAAGGAAATTACTTAATAATTAAAAATATTATTATATCCTTTTAAATTTTTTAAAATTATAAATTTATTCAATGTTTGCATCCTTAAACATTTTTTCTAAAAATTTTCTTTATTCAGCGAATAACAAATTTAATATTTATCTCATTATTCTATTGAATTATTAATTAAAATATCAAACTTATTTTATTAAAACAATTTTAAAATAAGTAATTTTTACATATTATAAATTGTTTACATAAGATATATATATATTTTTTTAAATTATGTTACATTTTGTGAGTTAAAAAATAAAAAAAGAATAAAAGAGAATTAATAAAAGAAAGTGAAAAAATATAAACAGGTCACGTTACTATTTCATGTATTGAAAAAAAATAAAATTATTAATTACATATTTATGTTATAAAAAATAATATTAAAAAACATAATTAATAAATTATTCTATTATATTTATTATACTTTTAAAACATAAATTTTAAATATTATTCTCTTTTCTCGTTAAAATTTTTAAATAAAATATTTATTTAAATCAACCAACTCCATTCTATTTCATTTCAAATTATTATATAATAATTATTCCATCATTTATTAGACTTCCAAATTTCTAGCCCAAAAGTCGAACTGTTTTGAAGCATCGGACGGTGGAAAATTCATCAAACGATACCTTCCCCACAGTATTATCGTTCATATAAATCGTCTCCCTCACGCTCTGTACGATACCCATCCACTCAGTACTACTCGATGGTGCTACGTTTGTTGGTTTTCCAGCTTTAAGCTCCTCAAAAAACTTCTTTCTGTACGCACAAGTTCTGAATCTCTCTCTTACATTGTATTCAAATTCTAGCGACACCCTCCTTTTTCTTTTTCGTCAATTCTCTTCTCTTCCAAATTCTCCATGATCTTTTCTTCTGGATTCATCCACTCTTCTGCTGTTCACCATTCATCCAAATTTTCCAGGAAAATCGTTGCTTTCTCAGTTAAGAAATCTTTGGATTTCTGGGTCTCTTCGTTTCCTTTTCCTTTTGTTCAAAGAAAATGTTGGATCTTTTTGGAAAGCCATCATCTTCTTGACATTTGCATAAAAGAACTAGAAGTCCCTCTGATAAAATTCAATTGAAGTAGACCCAAGATTCATTCATCCAAATTTTCAAGGAAAGATCGTGCTTTTTTCGTTAGCCACTTGAGTTTTGTTTGCAAAGGATGGATCTTTTTGGAAACCCATCTTTGCTAAAATCGAACAGATTTGAAACAGCTATATGGGCTTCGAAGCTTGTGCTTATGTCCATGGGGGTTCTGTCCACTCTGGTTTTGTTGAAAGTGGCTATAATCCCCTTCACATTCGACGTCGTCCTCTCCACTATTCCTCGTCTTTGGGTTTCAGCACGAAGCTTGCTTTCGCCGCCGTTCGTCTACGTCATCGTCAACTTCATCATCATCACCATTGTTGCTTCCTCCAACTTCCACCACAAAAGCTTACCCTTTTCTGATTCGCCACCCGATGACCCCAAGCACCCAGTGATCCCCACCACCATTGCAGAACACGAAGTTTCAGACACTACCCACCAACCCGAGCCGGGAAACCAAAGCAATGAGCCCAACGAAGAAGAAGAAAAAGAGGTTGAAGAAGACAATGAAAAAGAAACAGAGGTTAAAGACTCTGTTTTGTCTTCGGTTGACCCATCACCGGAGAAGTGGGTCGTCGATGAATTATCTCCGGATTCTGATGACACACTAGATGGGACATGGAGGGCAATCATTGAGGGGCAGGGGAAGACGATGACACCGGTGCTGAAGAAGAGTGACACGTGGACATCGACGATCAGAAAAGCAGAGCCATTGTTAACTTATGGTGATGGTGAAGAGGACGACCATGATGACGACCCGGCGGCTTGGGCTAAGAGGGAACTGAGAAAGTCTGAAACTTTCAACGATACGGCGTCGTTGAGGAGGGAGAAATCGATGAGCCCAGAAGAGCTGTACAAGAGAGCAGAAGCTTTCATCAAGAAGATCAATAACGAAATGAAGTTACAGAGGCTGGAATCTTACCAGCGTTTCATGGAAAAGGTTAATGGGGGTGCTTAATTAATTAATTAATGTGGTTAATCTTTCTTACTCCTGAAAATTTAGCAAATCTGAGAGTCTTGTAGAAGTTTATTGACCATTTGGAGTTACATATTCTCGGTTTGTATTTTCCATCTAGTTCTATTTTCTCACTGCATTGCCAATTCCATGTGTCCTGTAGGATTTCTCTTCGTTGTGGATATTATAGTGTAATCTACTTTCGACATGAGTATTGTTCATTATTACTTCTAGTGTCACCCTGATTTAGCAATTCTAGTTAATTACAGCACTATCATGTGGAATCTTTCTATATGTAAAATTCTAGATTAAACATTAGCTATCTTGTTTTGTTGGATGCTACGGTTGCTTATTCTATAAGCATTTATTTAATTCCAAAAAGTATTGATTCTTTAAATTGAATCGGGTTATAAAAATAAAAAAGTAATAATAAAAAACAAATAACTCTGTTAGAACTAGATCAGATTGTATAATATACACTATTTATCTATGCGTAAATGGTTTAAACTATCTGATTTTTATATTTAATTTAGAAAAATAAATTAAATTAATCATAGAAATATACATATTATGTGTATTCCTTAGTAATTAACTTATTCTATGAATTTTTAATAAATGGGTTCTTTGTCTGTTTCAAAATTTCCTTAAATCTATAATATCTTTTTTTGTTGGGGTGGCGAACTACGCACAGTAGCATGTACAGTTATAAAATTTCAATTTTAATTAGGCAGCTCCACCTACTGAACACTTACATAAATGTATAAAAGTGACCCACATCAGTATAAAAATTGTTCGAAGCCAATCGAATCATCCAAATCAGTGGACTTTTTATCCTTTTTTTTTTTTTTTTCCTTTCTCTCTCGTCAAGTTTCTTGAGACAAAGTTGCCTTAAGTTAGCTTCTGTGTATTCTGTTGTACTTGTACTCTTTCTGTTGTCCAGAACTTTCCTCTGATTGGTCTGTCATTTACTGAGTCCTAAGTCAAGTGTTTTGTAATACATAATGGGTTGAATTTATTATGTACAATTGAATCCAGGAAGCCCTAGAGGATGAACATTTAAATGTCACAATTTTCTGCAATCTTATGCTTACCTAGTTTGATAAGCCTCTAAAAGAGGATGACAGTTACTAGTACTTACCGATACACCAAACTTGTCATTGTATGTTGGGGGTATTTATTTTCAGGATAGTCCATGTACTTAACCACAGTGGCAGTACTTTTTTATTGTCAATTTGGGTAGTTTGGATTTTTAGTCAGCCCAGGTCGTTGGATTGCATAATTTTTTTATGTTTGAGTTATTAGATTAAAATTTTTAGATTAAGCACAATTAAAACTTAAATTTAACTTTAATTTAAACTATCAAATCGTGAATTTTTTTATATTAATTATTATATTTATGCATTAATAAATATAAAAAATTTGAATTGCTATTTGGGGTGTGAATGAGAAATTTAGTTGTGTAAGAAGCCAATTGTGATTTTATTAAATTGGATGTGTAAATAGATTGTATGATTTGAAAATTGATTTTTTTTTCCTTGGTTGAATTTATAGTGTAACTTTTTAAGTGTACTAAGAAATTCTTGTCTTTTGAAATAAGTCAATCATAAAAGGGTGTTCATATTTTTTGAACCATTTTGACAAGAAATATGTCATGGAAACCTAATTTATATATACAAATTCATTGATCAATATTTATTACGTATAATTTGAGGATATTTTATTAAATTAAAATTAGGGATTATTTTTCATGCATTCATAATTTTAAGTGCAATTAATTATAATATAAAGATATAATTGTAATAATATCAATCTAAAAAATAATAATATTATAATTATATCAATATATTATAATTAAATGTAATGGTACATGTGAATGTATTAAAGATTTTGCTTTAAAGTTATAATTTTTTATTCGCAACTTATTCACATATTTTTGAATAAAGCTCTTAGATAATATTATAAGAGAGTCTAAAAGATAAATTCCAACTCAAAATTTAATAAATTCATATGTGAACTAAAATTTATTTATGTTTTTGAGAACAAAGTTGTGATTTGTAAACTTTTTGTTAAATAAGTAATGGGACTTGTACTTGAGATCTGGACCCGACCTGGTGTGGGATGATGTTGGAAAAGAAATGCCCTTTGGGTTAAAGTGAAAGAACATGGACAATTTGAAAGTATGGTAGGAATGAGTTGTCCCTTCGGCAGCTTAGTTATATGGTCAATGTCACCAAAGGCACGTTTAGTTTAAGGATCAAATTTTGTGATTGCAACAATAACTTCAAGGGTATTTTGCGGAGTAAAGAGAGGAAGGGAATTGAAGGAATCAAAGGAGTGAGAAAAAAGAGGAGCTCTTCAATGTGGAGAACTTGAATTACGTCATATTGTTAAAATGATTGGGAATAAAAATAAGAATAAAAAAAATTTTAAATTCATATATTATGTTTGATATGATATTAAAAAAAATTAAAGTTATTTCATTTTATTCATTTAAAATAAACTTTCAAAAAAGAAATGATGTTAAAGAAATTTTCTTTCTTTTTCATTCTTCCCCTATTCAAACATATCTGAAGTAGAGCATTTACATGAATGTACCTAATATAGTATAGATCATTAGAAAAAAAATTTAGATAAAATCTACTTGAATAAAGATAGCTAAACTAAATTAAGAATGACAGTATATGCAATCATGCTCGGCATATTTTTTTGAAAAATCCTTACCAAATATGCTTCTCGTGATTGACAGTAAGTTTACCTAATAATTTCTGTCGGTGATTAAAGATGCAGGGCTTCCTGTTCCTTCAAGCACTTATTTAAAACATGATCTACACAGTCCCAAAGGAAGTTGCATCTGTCAGTGCCAGTGAATCTGAAACAAAAGAGCCCCTCTGTGTCACAACTATGAGTGAATTCGGACACACCCTACAGGACCTCAGAAAGAAGTAGGACCTTTCTATATTTGAATTAATGGAACCCAGCGAGTGAAACTTTTGAACTGATGAAACCAGACCCACGAACCCTCCAACACCTGCAAATTGCCTTTTTTTTCTTACTACAGTTAGAAAAGTCTCAACTTGCACATTTACCTTCACTTTTCATTTTCTTTTTCACCTTTCCTGCTTTTTGCCTCTGGAATATTGTACTAAGGAAAAAACTATTATAATTTAACAACTAACTATCCGTTATCATTTGATGGCAATCAGTCATCAATGCAAAGACAACGAGGATGTTGGGTCCTCTCATCTATATGAGTTGTCTACGTAACGGTGGGTTATGGCCATAATTATGTCCAAACATTGATTAAGTTTTCTTCAATGGAGGACCTAATAAGACTAGGACCCGAGGCTGCCATTATCAAAGAGAGGTCTTTTTCTTATCAACTTTAGGAAACAACCCATGGTCTGCTTGCTTGCCCAGGCTATTCTACCACAAGCAGGCTTTGGACTGGGAGCTATATGGAGTACGGACCCAGGCAATGAAAGGACAGATATTAAGCAATGGTTTCACGACGCAGCAGCATTCATTATTGGCTCTGGTCTTGGCTTATTATGTGTTGATGGCTGCAATTAGTGGTGAGTAAAGATTTTGCCAACGTGAGATTCTGATTTTATATTTGGGTTAAAGTTTTAAACCTTAGAATGAAAAATAAGATTTGAAAGAAAATAAAACAAAATTTAAAAAAATTTAAGATTTAGAATAAAAAATAATAAAAAATTAAAAAGAATTGATATTTTAAAATTTAATTATAAATAAAATTTATTTTAAATCAAATTAAAAAAATTTTAAAAATAAATATCAAGTCGGATCGGATCAGTAAAAATTATAATTTTTTTTATTTGATTTAATCATAACTCGACTTGATGTGATTAGATTAAACCTAATTTATCGAGTTAATACTCACCCCTAACTGTAAGAGATGATTTCTATCGGCAATTCTCTTTTTTCATGCAGAGATGGTAATCGGAAATCACACAGGAGTCAATCTGTGTGGAAGATATCTTCTTTGTTCCCCTTCAGGAAGAAGCTTAAAACTAAGCTGAAGAGAGATCCTTACTGTTAATAAGAAATTGCTGAACAGTAGCTTTTAAGCTTTTTCATCGAATTTCTTAGGGGCTGTAACAAAATTTTGCTGTCCTGTTAGAAAAGATTTAAATATTTGGATGATATACTTATCAGCAAACCTGACGATTTATAACAATTAATGTACTTTCAGTATGTAGAAAATATTATCTTTGTCTCTCCAATTCCCTTATGGAGCATCCAATGGGGGACACTAGCTCTCGGACACATTCAAATCATGTGTCGGTTTTCTTAAAAGTGGGGAACGATAAGACCTAGCCCCAGATTAGTTACATTTTGGGTTGTCCAATTAAGTAACTCAACTTTAAAATATAGGCTTTAGGCCCAAGCAATATTTGAGCGATGCAGTGATTCAGAGCATCTAGTACACTCACCTGGTAGACTTAAAAAACAGCGTGGGCTTACCTAAAACTGGGTTTACTACCACATCTTATTTTTGGTTAGATACTTAAAATTGCAAAGAAATAATTTGGTAGTTCAAATTTAGGCCTAATTAAGCCCGACCAGCCAAGAGCCCATTTTTCAACCTAGAACTCAAGCAATTTAGATACTTCAGTATTATTTTGGCCGTCTTGCTCAAGACATCCGGAGGTTGTAGACGCTAAAAGCAAAGGAAGGCCCTTTGAATGAAAAAATGTCTTATTTTATTTGAAAAATTTTAACCCCATCGATCTTCATTGAAAGATGAAAGGGACTATGATGTTTAATTTCACTATATAAGCGGAAAAATGTCACAGTTCTTATTGAAACAAAGTTTTATGAACTCTAGAATACACAGAAATATCATCATTTAGTATACTGTTCCAAGTTTGTAAGATAGGAGGAACACTTACAGTTATAGACCCCAATCACAACCATGTTAGCAGGAAGAGGACATACAAATGAGATAAGAAAAACAAATCTAAATGTCTTGGGAAGTACTTCATCTCAGATCAAAACGAGGAATCGCCAAAAGGTGAAGAACAAACGAGTGCGAGTATAAGAGAGCACCACAAGCGTAATCACCGGCACCAGTCCATGGAACAGCAACGACGCGTCCGCCATGATGTCCTCAGCATCAGAACATGTACAAGTATCAGCAGGTGGAGGAGATTGCGGAGGAGAAGAAGTATTAGGAGTAGGTGGAGGAGGAGAATGCGGAGGAGAAGTATTAGGAGTAGGTGGAGGAGGAGGAGGAGGAGGAGGTCTTCTTCTAGGCGGAGGAGGAGATGATCTTGGAGGGCGCCTGACTCGAGGATTGTTAGCATCATCATCGGTTCCATTGTTGGGCTGCGCGAGAACATGGACTTGGAGTTTGAGTCCTTGTTGACAGTGCCTTGATCGGCCACAGACGAAGTACCTAGTTCCTGGTTCAGTGAGGTGGATCACAGTCTCTCCATCGTCGTAGGTGCCGATGGCGCTGGAGATCACACACCTGTCGTAACCTAGTCTATTAACTTCCACAACGTCGTGGATCGGCGTGTATCTGAACACTGCCAAGTCAAATCGGAAATTCAGCATTCTAGTTATACTCCGTTGTGGTGGTTATTACATCTTACGGTTATACATTTAAGTATTTGGCCCCTGTTTTATCAATATCACGAATCGCACTTCATCAACATTTACGTACAAAAGTTTGAGAACAAAACCGTTCCAGGCACTCTGTTCAAGATTACTACACAGTGTTTGGTTGCCCAGAATTAGAAGGAAAGAAAAGCAACTAAAAATACACAGAAACCACGTATATATTCCATTAATTAAGCTCTTCGGACTGCGTAAATCAGTCTGATTAACTCGTGAATTTGCTCCTACGTACGTCTAGACTTAAATATTTCAGAAATTCAAAGACGAAGATGGATCCTTCTTTGTCATTGAAATCATTTTTGCGATCAATCAGTGCCCTAATTATAAAGATAAGTAGAATGAAAGACAAAGTGTACCTAGATCATCACCAACAAAAAACGTGTTCGCAGCAGACCACAATTGGAGATTCGAACTGAGGTCCCAGCCGGAAGACCCACCGACGGAGTGGTTAGATGCACTGGCGCATCGAAACAAGATCGAAGTCATTGTTATAACGACGACAGCCTTCACAGCCCACCATGGCCTTATTCCTTCCATTTCCCCTCTGAACAAACACAGAAATACACATACACAAAGGAAAAAGATTGATACAATTAGAAGAATAGAGTTTAACACAATCTTGATAAAGAAATTTTGCTAGTAAAGTGGCAAGCGAAGTTCTGAATTCATCAACATTACTTAACGATAAAAATGCAGGATTCAGATGGTAATGAACTGAAGAGAGGAGAACTTAGCCAGGACTAAAAACAATCGAAAATTTGCATGCAAAAAACAAAAATTCACTGAGGATCTGAAATGCAGGGTAAAATCCTGTACCAAATGCTGCTGAAGCAGCTTCTCTTTGACGCTGAGCTTCGCAGAGATGAGAATATCAAGCAGTGAAGAAGAAGAAAATACCACAAACAGAGAGAAAGAGAGAAAGAGAGAGTACATTGAAGAGGAAGAACATGAATAATCGACGCGAGGGAACTCACTCTTCCCGCCTTAGATAGTTTGAGAGAGAGAGAGAGGGAAGGGTTAACGACTTCACGCTTTTTAGTTAGGGTGAGTGTGATATCATGCAGAGCCTCTTCCAAAGGATCCGTGCACTCGCCCTTTTGCGAACTTCTCAAGTTCACATAATTAAACTTGGATTCTTCTTCCTAAAATTTAGATGGAGGGGTTGGGTTCTATCTTTAATTTTAGAGACTTTATTATTATTATTATTATCAGTTTACTCTGGTTTTGTTATTGTATTGTTGGGTGTTGGAAAAAGATTGGCAACTAATATTACACGTATAAATTTTGGACAGTTGAAAATATTAACAATAGTTATGATTACATAAATCTCATTTGTTAGATGAAGTTTTTAAAATATTTATAATTGTCATATTAAATTTTTAAAGTGTTATCAATTTCAATTTTTAAAATATGATCAAAATTGGCAATTTTTTAAATTATAAACTGTTAAATTTGTTAGATCTGTACAATTATTAAAGAATTTGAATATCTAAATTCATACCTATATAATTGTTGACAGTAATATATTAACTTGATCAAATTATAAAAATTATATATTATTATGTCTAAAACTCTTACTTTTCTTTTATAATTAAATTAGTACCCACTTATCAATTATCTAGTGGCCAATATTTGCTCCCCCTTTTTTGATTGCGCAGTGTCACGTTCATGGGATGCACATTTCCTGCAATTCTACTTATTATTCGAATAATTTTATATTCGAATCTTAATATAGATAGAAACTATAAATTATGATATAATAAATTAAAAATAATTAATAATGTAATGTGTGAAATTTGAAAAATAATTTAAAAAATTTAGATGATAGTTAAAAATTCATATGAATGTTAAATAATGACAAAATTAAAATTTTAATAAAATATTAAGAATAAAATAAAATAAATTAACATTGTCAGAAAATAACACTTACTTTACAGGCTTACAATTTTAAGACAAAGATCGAATTTAAATTGGGAATTGGATTCAACTGCATTCTGCAGTTAGATTAGGTATTGAGCTCTGGATGAGCTTCACACTCTCATGGATATTAAAAAAAGTTGTAGGTAATTTTTTCGAAATTATTTAATAAAATTATAATCTGTGAAATTTATATTTATATTTTGATTCCGTAATTGATTCTTTAAAAGTTGTATTTTGAAGTAATAGTCCACCACAAGAAAAATTCTTGGACATAATTATAATGGCGACAAATTTTGGAAAAGGACTTTGATATCATATAGATTATTTTTTTCATCATAATTACGTTTCTATATTTTTGCACTAGTAAAAAAATTTATTGTTAAAATAGGAGTAAAATATCATTTATTAATTAATTCTCAATTTAATCTTTTATTAATTTTTAATCTTAGTTATGATCTCTCACTTTAAGTTTACTTTAAGTTTGACCCATCACTTTTTATTTTTAATTTGATCATTATTTATTAGTTCAATTTTTATTTAGTCTTTCATTAGTAAAAAAGTCAATGGAAAAAAATATAATTTTATTCTCTCATTTTAGACTTTAATAATAATTTTTTTAAATACAAAAAATATTAAAATAATTATTCAAAGAAAAAATCTTCTGAAAAATAATGATTCTCTAAAAATCAATTTAATCTTCTAAAATGATTAAATCAATTTATTTTTTTTATATTTGAAAGACTAATTTTGATATTTTTTTTTAATTTTTAGATGATTATTTTCATATTTTTTTTATCTTTAGAAGACTATTTTAATACTTTCTAATTTTGGAAGATCACATTAATAATTTTTTCAGAAGTAAAAAAAATTATAATTTCTTTAAAAGTTAATACATTTAATATTTATAAAAAAATTGAATTAAATATATTAATATTTAAAAAATTAAGTTAAAAATAAAAATAAATGATAAACTAAATTTAGACTACGTTCATAAGTAAGTACAAAATTATTTGTAAATTTATATGAAAAGAATCAAAACAATGTTTTACAAAATTAGTTACCGCCGCTCACCCCGAGTTTGCAAATTGTCCGATTCAACTCAGCGCTACGCTACTCTTGGCGCTATCCACTTCACACTCACTGGACGGGAATACAAAGCAATAGTTGTACATACTCAGATACCTTCTCCAACAAAAGACAGATCTCTGATTCTACGCTACTAGAGAAACAAAGAGCGAGAGAGAGAGGAGGGTTTAGCCTCAGATGGCAACGACGTCGTCTTCCACCGAGGAAGCGAAGAACAAGGACGAGAAGAAGAAGCAGGGGTTGGGTTGGATAGAGTGGTTGAGAGGGTGGTTCTATTTGGTTTACGAAATGCTATTTCAGAGAATAATGGCTAGTCACTTGCAAAACCCCATGCCTCTACCTCCCATCAATGACCTCACTTGCATTGTCACCGGATCTACTAGCGGCATAGGCCTCGAAATCGCCAGGTCTGCTCTCTTTCTTTCCTAAAGTTTGCTCCTTCGTTTCCTTTGTAAGCAGACTGGAGAAAATGGATGTGATAGCTAAATTTTGAATCTGAAAGCCATGTCGGCTTTGTGCTTCTACTCGGTTAGCTGAGAGCTTCGCCGAAAAAGACTAATGAATAATACTGGAATTTTTGTTGTTATAAAGTAAAATGGAGAAGTGGACAATTTGCGGTCTAGGTTTGAGTTGCTTTGATGGGAGTAACCTTTAGCAAGGAAGATCCCTACTAAGAATAGATATGGTATATTTACTTTATTTTGTTTCCTACATTTGCAAGGCAGTCAAGCAGAGCCCACATAGCTATTTATTTAATTTACGGGTGCCGCCTTTTCATTTATCAAAAGGGGGAAGGGGGGGGGGGGTGTTTGCTGAACTAGGGCTTTTGTTATGATATTCTTCCATCATGCAGGCAATTAGCTCAGTCAGGGGCCCATGTTATTATGGCAGTGAGGAAACCAAAGGCGGCTCAAGAGTTGATCCAGAAGTGGCAGGATGAATGGTCAGGGATGGGCCTTCCTCTCAACATTGAGGTAACTTATATGACCATTGGTGACATCAAACTTTCCTCTGTGAGGTAGCTTTGCTAAACTCTGTATGATCAATTAAAATACACATGTTAGTCTTAATGGTATGTTTACTTTTGGCAATTGATTGGAATAATTGGAAACCAATGAGACTTCTGATCTTTGAAACTTTATATCTTGTTTAAAAATTTTAATTAGATCATCATATGCTCTAATCAGTTTATTAAACATGTATATTGCACGGTTGTTAAATTGTTTTATTGTTTGGTTGATATCTACTTGTGGCTGCTCAAGGTGATGGAGGTTGATCTTCTTTCACTGGACTCTGTTGTGAGGTTTGCTGATGCATGGAATGCACGCTCTGCACCCCTGCACGTTCTCATTAATAATGCAGGAATTTTTTCCATTGGAGGTTGGTATATCTGATTTAACAGTTATGATGCTGATTTTTTGGCGCCCTTTAGTATGCCTATGGCATTGAACTTGTATCAGCTTCACGTATTGATTCTATCATATTATAGAATGAAATTTTGAGCACATAATTATAATTTTTGGATATCGCATATTGTAACATTATTTTTATAATATTTTTGTGTGATACTTTAATAGGGGATAAGTTAAATGTTGAGACTTTTGGATTAATTCTCACTGAATACCACTAAAACTGACCCACTCACTTATATTTGTTCTATTCAGAGCCACAAAGATTTTCAAAAGATGGTTACGAAGAACACTTGCAAGTGAATCATCTTGCTCCGGCTTTGCTTTCCATTCTTCTTTTGCCATCCCTTATTAGGGGTTCTCCAAGTCGAATTGTTAATGTGAATTCCATTGTAAGTTCTATTTGAACTTTAGTTTATGTACACAAGATGAGACCGAGCACCTAAAAATCACTTCAAATAGATTTTTTAAATAAATTATAACAGGTTCTATCCTTAAGTGTTTGTGTAATAAATTCAACTGTATCCTTTGTTAGCTTTTGGTTTGTGCATTACTTGAATATGTTCTTAGCTTTTATGGTGCTAAAGAATTTGGAAAGTTTTGATCGCTGTTATTCCTTGCTACCTTAGGCTATGTAATTTGTAATTTACTCTGTTGCTTACAAGAATGAGGGGTAAGTTCTTTCAAGAATTCAGTTTTACTAGCAACCTGGATGTTCTGAAGAGTTAAATTATTGTGGGTGACATTCTCCTTCTGGATTTATGTTCAGTAATTTGCACCAAATTAAACTAGTTACGTTTGGTCTTACTTTTCTTTTAAAACTTTATTGTGTTATTATCTGAGATTGACATATTTAGAAAATTAATAACATATGTTATTTCTTTTTAGTGTTATGTTTTTATTTTTTTGTTTTGATAATTTGACTTGCAAGATGCAAATGCTATAGCATTGTATCCTCAATCTCAACTATTTTTACCATGTAGAGTATTATTCAGAGATCATTGGTTTAGTTGGAAAAATCCAGTGCCAAGAGTCTGAAAATATTAGCTACAGTAATTGTCTTGTCTATGACTCTTGCGTGATGAAATGTCTTCTAACTTGTGGTATTGATTTGATATTTTAGAGGCAGTCTTTTAATTTCAACAAATGGAAGCCAGAATAGTTAAAAGAGCAAACTTGTAAAGGTTTAAATTTATAGCAAATTGAAAGATTAAAATTTTCTTTGTGAAATTATCATAAGTCCCTTGTCCTCAAATCTTCATATTTTCTATTCCTTCTTTTCTAGAAACAAAATGTTGAAGAATACAGCTAAATGAGCCCTCCTTCTCTAGCAATATTTGGAAATTCCTCTGCATAGTTGGTTTCCATCTCATGCTTATGTTCCTTTCTTTTTTGGGCAAATTATGTGATGAGCTTCATTCAGTTAAGCGCAAAGACACATTAAAGCTTTAGCATGGTGAAGTGTAAGTTTCACTAACCTTTGAGTGTCAAAGATAGAAACCAAAACAGAAACTTTTATCTACATTTCTTTTCCTTTGCACCAGTACAGGCTATTTTTCTTGAAAGCTCTATAAACATGCGGACATTTTTCTCCATTGTGATTTTTATTGTTGAGAATAAGTTATACAAAATCTGACTTTTTATTAAATCATGTATAGTAACTAGAAGTTAGATGCTTTTTAGAAAGAAGACATGTTAAACTAGATATTAGAGTAAGAAATGGAATTTATTAATTGATCTTCGCTAATTACCTGTTGTTCTTTACTAGTGTGATATTATTCTGTCCCATGGCTCTTGTTGCCAGGGATTTTGCTTTACTGTTCCTTGGCTCTCTACTAGTCTGATATTATTCTGTTTTTTTTCATTCTTTCACCCTTTATCTTATAGAGTGCTTTGTCCATTTTTGTTTCTGTAGATGCATCATATTGGCTTTGTTGACCCTGAAGACATGAATTTCACTTCTGGAAAAAGGAAATATACAAGTATGTTGGGGTATTCTAACAGCAAGCTGGCACAGGTGCACTTACCCTTTTACAACATTTGTCCTCTTTTAATGGCAAAGGCTGAAATGTATCATTGATCAATTTTTTTTCTCTCTTCTCTTTTATCACAATAAATTGATTTTGAAACCTGCCTAGTTTAACTTTTGGATATTTGGCTTTTATGAATGTGGAATTTTCATTTTAACTTTGTCTCCTAAAAATGTGAAGGTAATGCCTATTGAATTTTACAGTTAGATGATGATTTACATGAAAATGCGTAAAACTGATCCTATGTATGGATTAACTTATTGATCATATTCATACTGATTACTTTATTGATTTTACTTTATGCATTGCCTGTGGACTTTGAAACCCACTTACAGGATAAAAGATTGAAATCTATCTTATCTTTCTTATTCTTTAAATAATGAATAGCCATTCAACTTCAACCTGGTTTGCTGTTAACTTTTTCATTCATTTTCTAAATAAAATTTGTTATTGCCTTATTTTAACCTGAATTTATCTGACTTTAACTGCAAGTGATGAAACCTGATTACCTATTTTTTCCTTTCACACTAGTCCAGTTCATCCTTCTTTTTAGCCCTCAATTATCAATATTAAAACTTCGATGTCAGAACTCAGAAGCATCAGGTGTGAGAAACGTTAACCTTAAGCGTTGTCCTTAAAACAAAACTAATGGCTTCAAAAAGTTTAAGAGAGAAGCTACTGTTTTCCCTGTTTGGTTTCATTATTCATACGAAGAGAACGAAAGAGAAGACCTGATGCCATGATCTATGTGTTTCTTGTTCTGACAAGGATTAATAAAAGCTTAGACAACCTGTCTTATTGGGTTGCTGACTAAATTGTATAGAGATTGTGAATCTCAAGTAGGCATGTTATGAGATAAAAAATGCAGATGAGAGCCATTTATGAGTTCAATTCCTTGTATTGTCCCTCTGTTTTCATTCTTTGTTTCAATAGTTTATTGATGATTTATAGTCTATGGTGGAGGTAAGGGAATTGAGATAGCAGCCTCTGATATCAATCTTATGAATGATAATATATATGGAAAAAGAGAAAGGAAACAGAAGGAAAACTGTGTTGAAGGGCTTTTTAATGTGAAATGAAAAGAGAAAGAACGAGAGGATAGATGTCAATTTCCTATTCCCTGCCAGTGGACTTTGAAGTTCCCCAGCTGTACAAAAAAATATAGTTCTACTCTATATGGTTGGGATCCTTTTGTTATTTCCCACTCTGAGTCCTTGACCATTGTGCAAGTGGGCATTTTCTAATTTAGCTTTGAAATGTGGTGACAAAAATTAGAGTAATAACTTGCTCCTTTGCAACTAGGTTACATGGAAATGTATTTCCTTACATTTTACCAAAATGATTTTCTCCTTTTATTTTTCTATTTCATTCCATAGGTTTGTGCTCTGATGGTTCCATTTTCAATAAAGCATTTTTGCTTACTAGAAAAAAGCTGCTGTAGTATTGACTGGAAATTAATTATAACGAGATGTGGGGTATGCTATTGCTAACTTCTTTGTAATATATGAATGATCTCGGTGATTATATTGTCATAAGATTTCTTGGTGAAATTCAATTGAATATCCTTTGGTGTAGAGTAGCCTAATTATATGCATATGATTGCCAGCATCGTTCTTAAATGACAACTTTTCAACATTCTGAGTCATTGCTTTCCTTCCTAAAATGAGAAAAATACACTTTTGGTCCCTCACTTATCACAAAATTGTCATTTTGGTCATTCACTTATCGAAATGTCCAAAATAGTCCTTCACTCGTTAGAAAATGTTACACTTGGTTTTCTATTTTTTTAATAATTACCAAATTTAGCCCTTTTACCAAACTCTAAATCTAAGGGACTAAATCTGATATTTTTTTAAAAAGTAATGGACTAAATCTAATATTTTTTAATAAGTGAGGGACTATTTTAGACATTTCAACGAGTAAAGAACCAAAATGACACTTTTGTAATAAGCGAGGAACCAAAAGTGTATTTTACTCAATACTTTTGTTGTTTGGTTTTTGATAGAATGAATTCTTGATACTATAGTTGCCATAACATTGTACATCTTTGTTTTTCCCTTTGATTTTCCATTTTTCTGTTTTCATAATCTATGCTTTTTAGTATTGGCTTTTTAAGTTGATTTCTTCCCGTCAATGATGTAAACTCATGTGAAAGTGAAATTACTTGATTTACATTCCACCTTGAAGTTGTGAATTGATGAGCAGTTGGCCTTTGATTGCAGGTCATGTTTAGTAGTGTTCTTAATAAGCGACTCCCTGCTGAAGCTGGCATCAGTGTAGTGTGTGTGTCACCTGGAATCGTCCATACCAATGTTGTGAGTCTTTTAAAGAATTTGAATATGAATATCTGTTTCTGAACAGTTTATATATGCTTTGTACCGTGAATTTTTGTTTCCCCAAAATCCTAAGTGATAATTTAGTGCTGAATATGACTTCTTTTATGAAGATCAGCGTAGGATCTAATTATATTTCTGCCATGTGGAAAACTCCAGAGAAAAGAAAAAGCTTGTTTTTCTGTTTTTGGCCCAGGCCTGGGGTGGGCGCCCCGGGGGGGGGGGGGGGGTGGTTGGTGTGGGGGATGGGGAGATTGTTTTCGTTGTACACATATTGCTGTAGAAGTTTGAGAGATATAGGCGAGCACAACTAAATAATATTTCAATTGAATATAGCTGAGTCTGAATCTTGAACTGTTCCTAGGAGGCTCAATTCAATCTTTCTTTACCATTTTTTTTAAAAGGTTAAATAATTGGCTCCTCCCTAAACTAATTTATTTATTTTTTGAAACACCCTAATTCAATTTTTAGTTCATGAACATTTTGTATCTCTTATATTTTCAAATTTATCTAATGCAGGCAAGGGATCTTTCCAAACTTGTTCAGGCTGCTTATCATTTGATACCTTATTTTATCTTTAATGCTCAAGAAGGTTAGTTTCTGTTCTTTCAGGCTAGAAGTGCGTAATAATCATGAATTATCATATATGTAATGGACATGGGATGGGGCTGGCTGGGTTTGGATTCATTAAAATTCATTGTTTCAATTATATAGAAATACTTGTTCTCTCTCTTCTGCGTTCTGCTATACTTATGGTTCTAAAATTTTTTGTACTCTAAGCCAATTAGTAATATGAATCAGCGTCCAGGCAGTATGTCACAAAAACTTGATCCAAGCATTATGATTAATCGACCAATCATCCCAGTTCATGAAATATTTTTCTATAAGCATTTCTGTGAATAAATTTCTCACGACTGACATTGAAGATACACCGCCAAATGCAGGTTCCAGGAGTACTCTTTTTGCTGCCACTGATCCTCAAGTTCCAGAGTATTGTGAAATGTTGAAGGCAGATGAATGGCCAGTTTGTGCCTTTCTCTCTCAAGACTGCCGTCCAACAAATCCATCAGAAGAAGCACATAACATTCAAACATCATATGAAGTATGGGAGAAGACATTAGAGATGATTGGCCTTCCTTCAGATGCTGTGGAGAGGCTTATAGAAGGAGAAGAAGTAAAATGCCGTTATGGCGCCCAGCAGGAGTAGTCTAAATTTACACCATAAGCTAACGGTTAGTAACACGGAGAACTATATGTGTTCAAATTGAAACCAAAAATCATTTGGCCTCTGAATGTTGGGGGACCAAAATTGTTAAAAACAGTTTTAGTTCACTTGACTGGCAAGTTTTTCTTGCTTGGAAACAATAGCTCATGATTTTACATCAAAAGTACTGTTCTACACAATTCAATGATTCTCACTTTTACAAAATTGGGTTGAAATTTTCAGGAAGGAGAATGACACTATGTACCACTTTAGATAGAAAATAAAAGTCGGCGGCATAACATGTGGCCAATAAAAACTCTTGGATGTATGGGATTATATTTGGAAACAAGACTTGTGAGATTTTTAGATGTTTCTTATAAGTTTCTTTTCCTTTTTTTTGTTTTTAACAAAGGAAGATACAACATGTAGACACTATTTTACAACTCAAAGTCACACCATGACAAATCTTATTTTGATCTCCACGAACAGTATCATTCTCATTTTAGTTCTCTGCGTTTTAAAATCCATCCAATCTAGTTGGTCCACTACTGATCAAATTCTTCTGACAGATTAATGTTGGGGCATAGTTTGGTTAGATGCCATGTCATAGATAATGTGTCATCTCACTTGATTGGTTAGCAAAGTTAGCTAGTCACCAATGGAAAGACTAGAATGAATAGATTTTGAAACACAATGGATCAAAGTGAAAATAAAATTTTGTTTAAAATCAACTTGAGAATTGATCCATTTATGAATGACGAAAATATAATTTTAGTTATTACATCCTAAATTATTAAAAAAAATTCTTTCACGTAATATCAAACACCATATATATCTAAAATTTCCCCGTGTTTGGCTGCTAATTTACACAGTCCTTGGGCAACTCTTGGAATCTGCCAATGTCCTTAAAACTTAAGACAGTCATAGATCAAATGCCTTGCATGAAGCCCACCTTAGTTGGTCCCTCTTATGATGTCGTTTAGATGCCTCTACCATGGCTTGTCCCATAACACTTGGCCTTGGTTCTTGTGGTAGCAAACTGACATGCCATGATGTTGAATTGAAAGAACCAAATGTTAATAATACATATGGCTGGTGGGTCCAATTGGTCTTGAAGACCAATCATCTGCATCCCACATTGAGCCATGGATAGCCATAGCTTTGTCTCCTTGGCTAGGCGAAGCCTTTCTTCTCCTTGCTTGAAAAAATTTGAACTGAAATCTTGTCATCATGGAACCTGTAGTCTTAACAAGGCAAGAAAGTGGGTAAAGTAGTTTAAAATTCAACCTCTTCAAAAGTAAATTCTAAAGTACTCATTCTATTATGATCTCCATAAATAAATTTAAATTTACATTGGGTTAACGTGATTTTAAATTATAATTTTAAAATTAATTTTAGTTAAATATGATTTTATGTTACTGTGATTTATATTTAAAAATTAATTTTTATTATTTATACAACTTATTTAATGCAAAAATAATTACCATTTACTTTTGTATAGATAAAAATTTAAATGACAAAATTGATTTTAAAAACAATCAAATATTAAATTAAACAACAATATTTATAAGATAAACTCTTATTTAAGTGTACAAATAAGTTTTTGTATTTCTTAAACGCTAAACTAAACACATTATAATTTTCAAAGTAATTCTTAATAAATTCTTAGTTTCATTTTGGTTAGTCACGTTTTGAAAGTTATTCAATTTAATTTTTTTGGTTACCTAACTGCTAATTTTTTGCCACATACGGTAACATGACAATTTGTTTGGGGTGGAACATCATTAAATGTGACTAAATCCACTAACAAAATTAGCAATTAAGTATCAGATGATGAAAACTCACAAGGAAGCAACATTAGAGTTGGTCCATACGGGGAGTACCAACCTATGGTTTTAGTGAATTATGATATATCATACTAAAGGGAGTGTGGCTTGAAGAAAGAAATTTAGCATTTAATTTTGAGCCAAACTAAAGAAATAAAAATTAAATTGCATTAATTAGATAACAAGGAGAGAATTTTAAGTCTAAAATAAAACTCAAACTACTATAAAGTTATTAAATAATAATAGAACACACTTAAAAAATTAGATAGAAAACTTGAAGTCACAACAAGAAACTGTTTTTGAGTTAAATTATATACTTATATATCTTAATTAAAAAAATTTAATAACAAAAATAATAAGCAACACCATCTAAATTTAATCCTCCTTTTCTTTTTCGCCTTCCAGTTTCTCTATTGAGCAGCTATTATAACATAAAAAGTCTATTTCAACCCAAAAAATTTGGCCTGAAAAAATAAAATTAAAGAAAAAGAAGTTCAATTAGAAAAGCCTATCAAACTATTTTTGAAACTCTACTTGAGCTTGAAACATTCAAATAAATATTTTGTTAATAATAATAAACTTATTATTTAAATATTTTTATAATGTAACGTGACATTTTAATAAAAAAATAAAATTAATATATTTTATTTAAAAAATTTATGTCAATATAATAAATTATTTATATTTATATTTTTTATTTATAATTATATAACTAATAATAATAATTAATTATTTTATTTATCTTACATTTTAAATAATAAATTAAATTAATCATAATTTAAAGAGGTCAAATTAATCTAATAAACTCAATCTAAAAAATATAAATAAAAAATTAAATTAAAATACAAATTCAAACAGGATTCAAATTCAAACTCAATTTTTAAAATTTAACTCGTCCATCGTGTCTAAAGCTAGACCGTATGGTTTGGGTGCAAGCAGTTAAGCCTTCAATAGATTGGGCTCACTGTTTCAAAGCTCATGATCCAGTGGGTATTGCACACTCCTCTGACCCACGTATCACATGAAATTCAGCTCCATCCTCACCAGGACAATGTTCTGAACGGCATCGAAGGATTCCCACAAAGGATGAGGGTCTTCTGTGAGGTTATCTTCGGTGCACTTACTCCTACAGTTACTGCTTCATTCTCCAACAGAGACAGCGTTCCATCCCATTTCAAATTTAAGACCTTTTCTTCTGTTTCTCTCTGCCATCGAAAGCGGTTTCTGCCCATTTCACAGCCCAGCTCGCCGAGGAAGACAAATGGCAAGTATGGCGGAACTGGTCGGACATATGGGTGTTCCACTTCTGGGCAATGCAATTCTTCGGAAGATTTCGTGGTCGTGAATTTTTACCATTTTGTGTTTATCAATGACCCAGAAGCAGAAGTCGCCAAACACCTTGCTTTCGTGGAGGTTACCTCTCATTTTCTAATTTTCATGGGTTTCCTTCTCTTGTTTTGCTATTTGAATGTGCGTCTCTCTGTACTATTGCTATTACCAAATGCTTGCAACTGATGGTGGTACTTGTCCCATATTAAAGTTTCATTAAGTTTTTTTGACTAAAATCATAAATTAAGTATCGCAATAGTTATCTGTCGTTCTATTGCTTACTATTTCCCTTCGAAATTTATAGCAGTTTAGTTTCTGATTCAGAGCAACTCTTTTTTTTTTTTTTCCCCTCTAGTATCTATACTATACCATAGAAAAAACAAGAAAATGAGAGGGCAAAAAAAATATTGCTGCTGCAAAAGCAGGAAAATTTAGAGACAAAGAATTTCAACCCGCTATTCATGTATGCATCTATTAATACGTGCATACTCTGGCAATGGTTACTGGTTATTTGTAAATGACAAATTGCATAGCACGGAGAATATTGAATATGTTTTCTTAGATGTTGCGGTTAAGTTAATTGCAAATTCCACCCTTTCCTCTCAGGTATAAATTTTTCGTCTATTGACAGGGTCTTGACATAAATGGCAGAATTTATTTGAATGAACAAGGGATCAATGCGCAGGTTAGTTTTCATTTTTTCATTCTATCTATCAATTTTACACATGTTTCTGGTCCCTTCTTTTTGGGGCGAGATTTAGGAGTTGTAAGTAATTCCATCATGAGACATCCATAAAAAGGGTTCTTATTTTTCCTGGTCAGAGAATGGCAAGCGTGATGTCCAAATCTAAGTTTTTATATCTCCATGATTGAGCTTCAGGTGAACTAGAAAATGGAACCTTGATTTGTCTTCTTTTTTTGTTTCTCCCGCTTCAAACTTAAACTACTTCAGTCCGGAGTTCATAGGGGTTGAGAATCTTGTTTGATGTCAATCCTTAGCTAAACAACCTTCAAAAGCATACTGATTGGCATAATGCAGCTCTTTTGTGAGTCCTTTACCCCCAGTAAAGATTTTAGAGGAAAGCTACTACTTTGAAAGCACCACAGCATGTGTATGGAAATATGTAACTACCAAAGACATTAAAGGGAGATATTCTGAAGAACCCCTATGTGCTGGTGATTATGTGACTAATGAAATAAATTAATAATAATATCATATCTAAAGGTTATGGCTGTAGGATCTATATTTTAATAACGTTGCCTACTTTGCATCATTATATTCTCTTCACAGATTGCAATGTTACCTGTATTAAAGGATCTTTCAATGGGGGGGTGGGGGTTGAAAGTGGGATTCAAATCTCAATACATATGTGGTTCTTTGTAAATTACCCAGAAAAAATATTTTCATATGTCGCTGCTTGTCTAGAGGTTGTAACTTAAATGAAGTTAACTTTCCTAGAGCAGCTACCAATCAAACTTACAGTGTTTCAGAGTCTAAACACTAATGTCTCATGTTGATGTGGTATATTACTTACTCTGTGCAGTATAGTGGGCCATCAAAAGATGCTCTAGCATATGTTGAATGGTTAAGACAGGATGACAGATTTTCTGACATCCTAGTTCAGATTTCTCCATCAGTAAAAGGACATGCCTTCCCGAGATTGAAGTTGCGGTATAAGCCCTCACTAGTACAGGCAAGCTATATATGCTAGTGCATCATAATATTAGTATGCCATGAAGTCTTGTCATCCATACAAAGCATGCTAGGATGGACAGAGCTTTATAGTCCCTTATCTTTCTTTCGTTTTTTGTTTTGGTCATGCAAGAGTTTGTTGAAACTAATTCATTTGGTCAAATATCATGTGTAGTTAAGATTTCTGAGTTGGAGCTTTGTAACTAGTTTCTGTATACTCTACATTTATTATCTTCATAATGTTTAGGAGGAAGAGTTGTGTCACTTAAAACAACACTATCACCTCTAACTTTTATTTGTCGTACAGTTTGAAGGTGGCATATCACATCTTCCTCTTCTTGATCGTTCAATGCGAGCAACACCTTTAGCACCATCAGAATGGAAAAATAGATTAGAAGCAATCAATAGGAGTGATCTGACATCAAAAGAATCTTCTGCTGCCAATTACATTTTATTGGATGTGAGAAATGGTATTAGTTCTGTTCTTCCAAAATTATATGAGCTTTGCTTTCCTTTCCTGAAATCAGACTATATTTTCTGTTTACAATGTTCTTTATTAAATTGGACTGTTTGGAGGTTGAGGCAAGTATGTGGTGTCGATTTTATTTCTCCAAAGAGGATGTCCTGATTCCCCATTGTGTAAGAGCAAGCTTTGTACAATATCTTTATGAGATGATCTTCATCAAGTATTTAGGGACATTAACCCATACCAAAAGGCAGACTTTGTTATGTAGTTGCTAACTCACAATCTTTCAAGAAGAACTTTTTGCAATTATTTTCAAGAGTAGATTATTAGACAAACATCAAGCCAATATCAAGGTTGTCAAACTCGTGAATTTTAAGCAGACTCGTAAATGAGGGTGTAGACTTGTAATATAGAATCATAAGAATTTACCTCTATTAATAAATAACTATTGAACATAACCAAAACTTAAAAGTACAAATAAAAAATTCATACATGAATACAAAATATTACTGTAATAACTCATATTATAAAACTAAGGAATGATAAAATAGTTTTTTAGGAAGATATATTTGAATCATAGAACTTTTAATTATAATTAATTAGATAGAGATTGAGTTTAAAATCTATTAAAAAAAAAATTAGGAGCAAGCTTTGCCATTATATTACTCATTAATTTAGAAATTCAAAGTAATTAGAATTTAAAATAACAGTAATTACAATGGTAATGATTATGTATTTTAAGCTATGAAATGGAAAAAGATTTTTAAAAAATTTAAAGTAGAGTTAACCATTTAATTACAATGTAATATGTTATTTTCTATTACTTGCAAGTAAAATGCATTAGAGTCATAACAATGTAATTGTATTTGTAAAATAAGCTTTTTCTTTTTGTGTATGTGTAATGGTTGAAATAGTTGGGTTGGGCTTAAAGTTAGTAAATTTTCTTTCAAAAAGTTAATTGGAATGCTGGATTATTCAGATTTGGGCTAAAAACTGAAAATTTTTTTAACTTGGTTAATTTTGTTCAAACTCAGCAAGTGTGCCCAAATTTGATCGATTCTATATGAGTTTAACTGAGTACCCAAGTTTGGCTAAATCTATTCCAGTTGCAATTCTAGGACTGAATTAGAACAATTTCTCCACCTAAAAACGTAAAATCAGCGAGTTTAACGAGTTGACTTGCGAATTGATAATCATGGCCAATATTGCCAAATGATGACTTTTTGGATATAAATTTGATCTTAAAAGGCAGTACTGTGGCTCATATTTTCTCTCTTCTCTACATTATTATTTCTTAAGATCTATTTTTGTGTTTTCCTTTCTATTTTTAGTTTTGAAAAACATTATTGAGTTCATAGTTAATTCTAAAAATGAATGTATTATTTCTCGTTTTCAGGTTATGAGTGGGATATCGGACATTTTCGTGGGGCTCTAAGACCTAATGTGAACTGCTTTAGAAGCACTTCATTTGGTCTGTCTCAGGCAGAGGTAGGGTCATTATCTGATGTGTCCATAAAAAATGATAGTAGGAATTTATCATGCTGCTTGTTCCTGATAAGGCCATGTCTGGTATGTATTTCATGTATGTTTGGTGCAGCTGAGATTTTCTACAACTAGTCGGGATGATATGACATCTTTCAAAATAGAAAATTAAGAACAGAGCCAAGGAGGCTAAAAGTGTGTTAAAGCTGTCCAATCTCTCGGCATATAAAATATGGATACTGTCCTAAAACAGCAAGCCACCTGAGAGATTCAATAAACACAATCCTATTTTATGATATATGTAGGGTTAAAGGTATGCTCTTGAAGATGCAGGCATTAAGCTTTAGCCAAATACACCAGGAATTGCAAAATCCACACGCTGCCACAGTAATTTGACGTAATGCTACGAAATCATGTTTTTCTTGCAGCATTATAGCTGTTGACTTTGGTTTCTTGTTTGATACATTTTTATTTTTCCTGGTCCTAAGGTTAGGATATCATCAGTCACTGAAAAGAAATCTTGGAAATTGATCTTTCCATTGATGGCTGTTAATATACTCCATTTTTGTGTGCCTTCCCTTTTAGGTCACTGCTTCAGATCCTTTATCAAATGTAGATAAAGAAAATACAAATATATTGATGTACTGCACTGGAGGGATTCGTTGTGATGTATATTCTACAATACTGAGGTAAATTATAATGTCGTTTTTCTCCTGTAGATTTTATTGCATTATTACTTCCAAGATTTGGTCACATAAGGGGTGAGTTTTCAACACACAGACAATGTGATGGTTTTCTATAATGTATCAATTGAATAATCACTAAAATTAACCGTCAGCTCTAAAAACTTTTGAAACTAATAACTAATAACTTAGTGACTCATCACCTATTTCCCATGGTGGTAATCTTAGTATGTTTATGGTCTTGGCCAGAGAACTTCTGGGAATTGAGCAATGCTGCTGGTTCCTTTCTTAAGCAGTTGAAGTTATAAGAATTAGATATCTACTTGAGGATGTGACTAGGTTGTTAAGATACAAGTCTATTCTATTATATATTACACACCCACGCTTCTAATCTTATGCTCTTCAAATTCTTTCTTGTTCGCGTGTGTGTGGGAGAGTAAAGAGTGGGGAGAGGGGTTACTCTGATACAGGGAGGCTGACTCTGCCTGCTTGCATGGCATGTGATCACTCTAGTTATAAGGAAACAGTTGTCTAATGGAGCTGAAATGTTTAAGTAAGAAATGCAAGATATTCTTTTTTTTTTTTTAAATAATGCTAATTTTGATGAAATGATTTGGCGCCAGACAGAAGGGCTTTCAGAATTTGTATACCTTGAAGGGAGGTGTTTCTCATTATTTAATGAATGAAGGTCCTGCAGAATGGGTAGGAAATTTATTTGTGTTTGACTCTCGTCTGTCTCTGCCTCCATCTTCATACTATCCTGGAGCCACAACTGAAACAGACAGGACTCAAGTCTCTGCAAATGATAAGTTTGCAAAATGCTATATATGTGGTTCTCAAGTCAGTGAATTGAGGCATAGGAATTGTGCAAATCTTGACTGCAATTTGCTTTTTCTGTAAGATTTCTTTCTCTTTTGCATTTTCCTTAGCTTTACACAGACATAACATGCCTTTTAGGCTTTGGCATTTTTTTTCGCTTCATGACTTAGAAAATTCAACTGCGTCAAGCATGTCAATCTTCATCTTACAGATGCTGCAGAATATGTGTGGAGGATGTAAGGGGATGCTGTTGTTGGAGTTGCACAACTGCTCCTAGACTAAGGCCTGTTTTAAATGGAGATCAGAGATACAAAAAATGGCACATCTATCGTGATATAGATGTGCAAAGCAAGATAACAGCTTCAGCATAAATAGACCTTTGTTTTCATAACCAGCACAACTTCTAAGAAAGGGAAGTGTTCAGGTGAGCAATTTCGTTCGTTGTTATTTGTTATCTTATTGGTGATATAGTTACAATTGTCGTTAAACTTTTTTTTTTTTTTTAATTGTATATTACTATTGTAGGAGCTGAAGGACTTTTTAATTGATTGACCATACAGCCCAAGGCATCCTTGCCTGTAAGTTTCCAATTCCAGGTACCCTGCGGTATGCAATGGATATTGTAACCATGTACATATTACAAGATTTAGCATTTTTGGTAATGTGTTTCACTCATGAGTCCTAATCTTTTCAGTTTTGGAAATGCTTGATTTTGTGAACGAGCATCAAGTTTTCTTTGAATATCTTTGGATTGAGGTGAATTAATCAAAAGGAAAGGAAAAGTTTAATTGACTTTTTTTTTTTTTTCCTGTTATTTAATTTTAAGTCAAACCATCTTTTTAATTCTATTCCCATTCTTCTCAGTGCAAAATATTCACTTTTGTATAATTGACGGGTTTAGGAAGATCAACAAAATGCTTTAGAAGTGCAATTGTAAATTTTGGACATGACTGTTATTGCTGTTAATCAAAATATTTTCTTCAATGGTGAAAAGGGTTTGTTTTAATCCCTCGTAAGTTTGGTAGCATATAAGTTTAATTACACGCCTACAAATATACTTCTTGATCGTGTTTATAGTTTAGGTCAAAATTTAATTGATTCTAAAAGCGAAGTTAATTTTTTATATGCACGTTGATTAGGCAACTATTGCTTTCTCTTCAACTCGTCATCTTTTTCCCTTGTTCACTCTCTTCCTACGCACATAAGTATATCGTTCATCTTTTGAACACTCAGCAATGGACGTCGCTTCATTCAATCCGCAATGGTTATTTTGATGGTTTCTTTATTAAAGCGATGGAGACTACGACAAGGAGTTTGTGGGTTTCGAAGCTAGATTTTTACGAAAAGGAACCAAAAAAAAAAAAAGATCACTAAGGCTAGGTCCCAAAAAGTCATAGTACAAATTTGTTAGATAATTAAAACTAATAATGGAAATGATAAAAGGACGACAGATACATCAATCAAGTAACTATAATGACTACATATGATGGTTAAGTATGTCAAGTTAATTTTTTTCATTTACTCTTTAAATTTGAGAAATTATATTATAGGAAAAAGACGTGCTACGTTAAAAGGGCAGAAACAACAAAACCCATCCCTTCGAAATCTTTTAAGATTAATCAAATTTAAGCCAACCCTTAACTAAACGATCATTAACCAAAACAAACAGGGAGGCAAGATGGTTAAACCCAAAACGGATCTAAGTAATAAGTGTATGCATCAAGAAATTTCAGAGAGGTCCATGAATCCAAGATAATGATTCTCAGAGCGCTTAACCCCTGTGATACCTAGTGTGTCATCTTGTTACTACAACCTACCTAATTCAGCTCATAGATTTGCTTACTGCAATATATTAAAGAATCTAGGACTAGGACTAATAATACAACACAACTGGACTGTTAATAATTATAATGCAGAATGTCCATTGTTTACTTCTGGGAGAACTTTAGAAGACCAGAAATTAGCTGCATGCTCAACTGCTCCATTGCACCAATGCCTGCCAAAAACAGTACTTGTTAAGTGACCCAGGATAACCCAAACGTAAAATATACCAGCATAATTAACATTCAAGAAAATGAACAGAAGCGATCTTCCAAAATGCAAATGCTATCAACTAATTTTCCGCAAAGCTCATACATGTCAAATGAAAAATCCTCGACTGTGAACCATCAATCTGAAGTCAGAAATACGAGGCCGATAAACAATGAACGATATTACTTGTGATCTCATTGTTACAGAACATTAATATACAATATAAAGATTGTACATCCAACCAACTGGACATAAGCACAAGTGACCAGCATAAGGAGGTGACAAGCCCCTCAAAAGCTCAAGAGTCAAGATTTGTAAGTCTCAAACTCCACGTTCCGTTGTCTAGTATCAATGGACTCTCTCTCTACTACTTTATAATGACTAACAAGTGACAACTATTACAGGCAAGCACCAGCTAGTTTCATCTTTTCATCGAATAATAAGCCAATTTATAGGGCTCCACTCCTGCCCACCTTCCCTTTCTCCCAATCTATCAAATTAGCTGAGAAGATAGATAAAGAGGATAACAAGCGCCCTCAAAACAGGAAAGGCAGCCATATGGATGTTCATAGCCAATTTCAAGCAATGTGCATCAGTAATGAATATTGAATATGGTGAAAAAGTTGTACAGACTACACAGATTCAGAGTACATTATTCTGGAGAAAAGCAATTATTCATATACTTTTGTGAACTACTCATACTACAAGTCAAAAAAATATATATATTTGAACTAGGTACAGCAATAAACCCCCCTCCCAAAAAAAAAAAAAAAATCTTGCTCTTGCTTTATAGTTTTCTCCGGTGATTAATTGGTAAAAAGGAAAGGTGTGAATATCAGTTAAGTTTTGCATAAATCCCGATCTCAACCATCCAAAAATCCAACACATATTGATCTTCAACCAATATAAGATACACAAAGCTTATAATGGCCCAAAGTTACCTTGCTCATTGGTAATCTTTGATCAATTGGCAGATGAGAAAGGTGTGAAGATATGAGAGGCTCAGCATAGAGCTATTTAGGAAGAGTACTTTGATTCCTAAGCAGCTTAGCAAATCCTAAATTCTCTCCTTAGCTAAAGGGTTTATTATGTCAATAGATCATCAGATCTCAGATTTTCCGTTGCTTTTGGTAATCAATTCATTTGTAGAGACGAAATGAGGAAATAATCATCCATAAGTTTAATTTCCAGACTCACTACCAATGAATGACTCCAGAGAGCTTCAGAAGCATCACAATCATAAAATATAAAACATATGATGTCCTTGAGCAAAGTTCCAAGTTATAAAAGAGAAATCTCTATGCTTACACTATTCAACCAAAACCAACTTGGAAGGCTAAGTGCCAAGTATGAATAAATTTCTTGAAAGAAAATTAACATTGAAGCAAGAATCTTCCTTTCATTGCCCAGCATATATCTAGCATCAAACCTATACTCTTATATCTTTGATGTACCCTGTCTTAAGAAGGATGGCACAGACAATTATGCCCTGGTAGACAAAATTTCTTTCTATTCATAAAGACATCTAAGCAAACAAGATCAGTTCGAAATTCTACTACCCTTATGCCTCAAGAAAAGGTCCCTTCCACAAATCCACCATCATCTAAACATAATCATACTGTATAACATAAGAATTCGAAACCAGTTGTCAATTAGGTGATAACAGCCTCATTCCTTCCTACACAGACCCTTAATTTGATAGAAGGTATTTCTAATATCGTTCATTACTGCAGAGAATTTTTCCTATTAGAACATTTCAAAACCCTAAAGTACATAAATCCAGGCACAATTAAATTAGAGAAAACACAGTTATGTATTAACTTCTTCATAATATAGAAAGATCTAAACTTCAGCAAACCATTATAACTATCACTAGTATCTCAACTTATAGAAATCAATAAGAAGAATCGAACCTGAATATAAGAGAAGCAAGATATTGAAGATGGACGGAAGGCCGAAAGGATGACAATTATTTGCAATAACGATCCGCTTTCTTCTTGACGCGATCATCGAGGGCTTCCTCGATGGACTTGAAGTTGGTTTTGGGTTGGTAGCCAAACTTCTTGGCCTCAACCGGGAACAGCTCCTCGTACTTCATGCGCTTCGCCGCGTCGATCGTGTAGGTCTCTCCTGAGCCTCCTCCGTCGGCGGCGGAGGGCTCCGCCTGGTGCTCGAGGTTGGAAGGGTCGAATTCAGCGTCGCTGGGATCGTCGCTGCGCTTGTTTTTCTTCTTCTTCTTCTTCTTCTTGTCGATGGTTTTGCTGCGAGTGGCGAGGGTTCCTCCTTTGAAGCTCAATCTCCCTCCTTTCACTTCTTTGTATGGATCCGACATACTGTGTCACGCTAATCTATGGAAATCGCTCGTCTCTCAGGGCTTTGCCTGAATCTATTATATGTTGCAGCTGCCTTCAGCTTTCTCTCGAACTTCTAGCGGAAATCAGGATTGCCTGATTCTTTTTATTGCAAAGAAGCCCCTCAGCTTTACTGTTATTACAATCACACGCTATAGATTTCAATTAAATTAGAGTTATACGTAGTTATTAATATATTTTTTTAACTTAAAAAAAATAAAAAATTAGATATTTATTATATTTTAACAACTATATAATCAATGTTTAATTAATTGATAATAATATATATAACTCGATTAAAAATTTATATAATTATTATACGTAAAAAATTATATATTTATTATATTTAATTATATGTCAGTATAATAAAAATATAAAAATTATATATAATTTTTTTTCCTAATTAGCTATAAGAATTACAAATATATTTATTATAAAATTTTATAGGATTTTTTCATAAAATATATATTTTCAGAGTCCAAAAATAATTTTTTTAGAGTAAAGAACAAAGTTAATTTAATTCTTTTAGAATACTTTTCAAAATGAAAAATATTTTGTAATAAATATTTTAAGTTTATAATCCTTCACTGTCATTTTCCTTTTCTTTTTATTGTATTAGTTTCCTTAGGTTAATTATGTCAATTATGCTTGTTAATTTATGCATTAGAATTTGACATGTAAAAAAGGCACTAATGAAAAAAAGAATCGGAGTGAGGATTCTCTTAGAACAAAATATTTAATATACAGAATAGAATTTTCAAATATTTTCTTTAAGATACTATACTTCCACAAATATAGTAATTTGTATTTTTTTTTATGGGATCCTAAGGAACGAGAATGCTTTCTATGAAATTAATATTGATATTTTAAGAACCCAAAAACCTTTATGAAGGAGAGGTTTTATTTATTTTTTTATTTTATTAATAGTGTTATTGTGGATATTTCAAACACAAACATCACTTTATTTTCTAATTTCATTCATATTGAACATATTTTTTTTTGTCAAATTATATTCCATTCCTTTACGTATGAAACATAACTTTGGTTTTTAAAATTTATTTCTATTATTTTTCATTTCATTCCTAGTTTCCTTTTTTTATTCCCACAAAAATTATTTATACATATAAAATATAGCCTTGGCTTGAAGAACCCACCAGTTCATCTACTTCACCATAATCATAACTCTAGCTTACCTTGTCTTTTCAATTTCAATCCATCTTTTTCCTTCTTTCATTCTTTCAACTAAACAGAACTTTATCACATCCATGAACTTATTTACCCTTCCTTTTCCTCTCTCATTCTCATACCTATTTCTTCTTCTTCTTCTTTTTTTTTACATATTTCTGACAATCAAATAAATTGACAGTGTGCTCGCTATGAGATTTGTGCAAAACCAAAGAGAGAATAGTTTACTGTGACAATAATTGGCGTGAATCGTCTAATTAATTTTTTTTTCATAAATGAATTGATAGTTTATACAGAGTAGAATCACAGAGGTTCTAAGGTCTAAATGTTGGCAAAACGTTATAAATGGCCATAACGTTTGATTTGAAATAAATTTGGTTCATTATTATATTATTCAATGAATATACTCGGTTGAAATTTTTTCTTAGAGTTCAAATTCCACCATTTTTCCATGATTGACAAGATATTCACAACTCACTCCTCTTTGTTTCATTTCATTGGCATGTAAACTCCTGACCATAACCATGGCTATCTTAGGATATATGTACAGGTAGAGAAATGGTTGAGACATAAAAGACAACATTTCAATCATATTCCAAGTTCTAATCCAGAATCATCAGACACCCAGTTATGCTTCTCCTCCTGCTCTTGCTGTTTAAGGGTCTCATACAAAGGAGCATTTCTAGTCTCAGGAAGCCACAAACTCACAAACCCGCTACTGATCGATAATAACCCAAATGCCAGAAACGAAAGAGACGGACTCAACCGTCCCACCACTACCAGCAAAGGCGCCATGGAAGCCCCTAACATCAAAGCTTGACGCAACATTGAAACAGCGAAATTCCTCACATTTGTGGGAAAGAGCTCTACGCAGTAAACATATAAGACATCAAATGCAGTAGAAGCACCCATGAATCCAATTGCTTCGATAAACAGCTGAATCCAATTGCCTCCAAATTTTTGTGCCTTCAAACTCTTTGATACTTTGCCTGAAAGAAATGTGCAAAAGATGCAGGAAATCCCAGCCATGTAAGCGGACACAGAGAACAGCAAGCGTCTGTTTGTGAAGCTTAAGAGGAAGCTGCCTATTAAAACTGCAGGAATCTCCATTAATGCATTGAGGAAAACTGAGATGTAAAGATTGAAGTTCAAGTTTTCAACATTCAGTTGAATCCCATAGTAAACAAACCCAACTCCAAACCCGGATAACATAACAGTGGCCATTCTTTTTGCAGCCCATTTTGTAGTCCAAAGGCTCTCTTTGTTGTTTTCTGGGTTTGTGTCATTTTCATTGGTGGAGCCAAGTTTGGCTTCAGAAGGGTTTGCCAGGCGTAGATTGTTGGGGAGTTTCTTCCCATTTAGTCTAGCAAATCTATCCAACACTGCAAGAGCTTCTTTGGTTCTCCCTCTGACCAGAAGCCAACGTGGTGACTCTGAGGCAAAAGGGAGGAATAGGATGGAGTATGCAAGAGGGAGAAGGGATAAGATTTTGTACAAGTCTCTCCAGCAAGTTCTGGTGGGGTAAGCCAGAAGAGGGAGAGAAAGAAACCCAGCTGTGAAGAAGAAGAAGCCTACTTGGCCTACTTGGCCGCGCCATTTGCGCCCTACTGATTCTGTGCAGAGGACAAGGCAGCACATGCCAATTCCAGATCTAGCAAACCCCATTGCAAAGCGTAGAAGAGCATAAACCCAGACATTCGGGGAGAGAGATGTAACAAAGCCTGTTATGGAGGTTAAGATGCAGGAAACCAGCACTGTTCTTTTTCTTCCCAGCCATGAGTCAGCCAAACGGCCATATACAGCAGACCCTACACCAAAATTTAAGCACCTAGTGGATGTAAGTGTTTATTATTCCTAAAATTTTTTTCACATAAATCAAGTTAATTATCAATAGAGATTTAGACATGTTTTCCGCACTTTTCAGTGTGATCTATCTCTAACATGCTTAGTTATTATGAATAGAAACTTAAGTATATTAGACATACTCTTCAATGAGATCTATCTCCGACATGCTTATACATTTATTCATTATTAGCTTAATTTCCTATCTGTTGTAGACTGAATCTAACTTAACTCTGGAAGGAGAGCACAAGAAAGGGAGAAGGCCTCCCCATAAACCTCACAGATTGATAAAACAAAATACATAATTTAACAAGTTGAAGAAAATCCGCTATGTAATGTAATGGCTACACTTCAGTTCAAAAATTTAAATTGTTAAGTGGATGTTTGTGAATAGTTTTATCATAGTTTCTTGCAACAGTGAGAAGTCATGGGCAATATGCAAGTAGTCTTAGGTTCAAACCTTCGTGTTGTTTATACAACAAAAACAAAAACAAAACAAACAAGAACAAAAAGAAAATTTAAAGAAGTAAAGCTCGTGGATCAAGTAGTATTTACCTACGAGAGAACCAAGGAAGAAGAGGGAAGCAGGAATTGCAGCAAGAAACTTGCGATCACAGATGAGACCCCACTCAGCTATGGTGGAACTTGTGTGCCCATTAATCCATTCCCAAGTCTCTGGCACCAATTGACAAACAGAATCATTACTGCTATTGCTGGAGCTATTACCGCTGAGGAGGCACAAACCAGGAGTTTTGCACCTCCAAGCTGGTGGTTGTGCATCACTGAATATGGTCACCAATGTACTCTGGGAGTCAAATATCCATGCCAGTGACACCAAGAGTACATGCAGTACTTGGGAGATCCCCAAGGACCCCACATACCCTTCTACTACTTCATCTACTGTGAGCTCAAGCTTGGTGCTCACTTCTTCCTTGTCCTCACTGGACAGAACCAGTTTTTGCCCTTCATCTTCCATGGCTCTTACAATCAAAGACAATGAAATTGGTGGATTAACTTGCTCTCTTGTTACAATCTTCACACCCTTTATAATGCTGTTTAGCTTACTATTGCAGAATTATAAAAAATTAAGAGATTTTTAATTATATTTAGTTTTTAAAAGATCAATAAATCAAGCTAATCATGACTACGTAAGCACATTAGACATGGGTCTTATTAAAAATTGCGTGACATCTTTACATGTTCACTGATTATTAGCTTATTTTGTCTATCTTTTGTCGATTAAGTCTGTCATAATTTTCTAAAACATTTGGTAAAGATCAAAATAAAACCCCAATTTTTTGTAATGGAATGTGAGATCAGAGTGGCAATGGCAGTAGCCACAGGCCAATTGGAATATCTTGTGAGAGTGGAAAGAGTTTTGATGAGCCACTTATCAATAGAAGTTATTTAAATATTAATGGGGTAATGTGGAACAAGAGTAATGCAACAATGATGAATTGTTGGTCACATGGCAATGCATGGCTCAGATTAGAGGGCAAAGATCAAAGAAGTAGCTAGAGATCACGCTCATATTGTGAACTGTGAAGGCTCCAATATCTGCTGATTTGTTGCCAAGGAAAATTGCCCACTAATAAATCATTTGAAAAACTACACTGATTTTGTACTAAAATTCTCTGATGAAAATATAATATGAATTTTTATTTTGATTTAACAATATAGCATTGCTTTTTTTTTTTTTTTTTTTAAATTTGCTTTTACGTATCATTTAATTAAAGAACAATATAAGATGAGTTTGCATGATTTACTATTTGACCTTCTGCTATTTTTGTCCAGGTTCAAATTCCATCACATATAATTGGAATGGAAACAAGAGAAATAATCTCAAACAGCTTACTATTTTATTTTCTCAATATTTATTCTGGCTCTGTTAGCCGTGGCCTACAGTACTATTTATCTAATATGGGGTGCAAGAAGTGTTGTGAAAAAATTCTAGCTCTCTTGATGTGTTACCTTAGATTGTAGCAAGTAATTAGTGCAGTTGGTAGTTACTTAAAAACTTATAAAATTGAATTAATACAGTCACATATAAAATAATCTAGATCCTCTACAATCCTTAAAGGAACTGCACGTCGTTCGATCACGCAATTTTTCATCTAAGCTATTAGATTAAACCTTGGAAATCGCACACGGTCATAAAAATAACATTTTAGCCGTGTGCAATTTTCAAGATTAATTTAAATTGTTAAATCACATATTTCTTTTAATTTGAGCCTTCGGAGTCACCTATTTCTCCCATAATCCATTTTGCATATAAAGTAAACATGATGATCCCTAGTGGAGCAGGCACAAAATGAAACTTGGGCTGCCCCTCAATTTTAGAAAAAAAAATTGAATTATTCAAAAACAAAAAAAGTTATGATTTCATACATTTTAAGATATATTAGTGTTCTAAAATGTATCTTATTTTTGTAAAAGCCTTGTTATAAAAAAAAAATCTTAATTTTAACATGTTTTTATTTTATAAAATGATTAGAAAATAAAAGGAAATATCTCATCAATTTATATTTAAATTTTTTCTGTCTTTAGAAATTTCAATCAAGCCTATACTATTTCAAGCGTGTGCCATTGTCTCTATATTCTAGTAATTTATAGCCTCGGACGAATCCAATGGGAAGTGCGGCAGGCCATTGCCTCACTTAGATTTTTTATTTTTAAAATTTTAATTTTATATGTAATTTTATTTTTTATTTTTTATTTAGTTCTTTAATTTATAAAAAGTCATCTTCTTTAGATTGTAAAAATTTGTCTTCATTGATTCAAATATTTGATTCAAGGACTTACATGTCTCTTATAATCAAATCCTAAATTTGTTCCTATTTATAACATAAATTCCTTGGGAGTATAATCATAGAATTTGGTAATTTGAGGCCAAAAAAATGCAGAGAGCAAGTTTATATTGTTGGTGTGATTGAAGCAAGGTGATATTCTACCTAACCCTGGTGCCAAATGACGTGTTAAGCAAATTCTAAAGTCCATTCAATAATTCCTCAATCTTCTTAGTTAATTAAGCACATAAACTCAAAGGTGGCATATGAGTAAGCTTACAGATTCATAGCTTTTTCCAAATTTTCAATTCTATGTATGTCCATTAAAAAACCAATAAATAAAAGGAAGAAAAAAAATGTGGTCCATGAGAAGCTCTTGTCCAACATGTGTAACAATCTGCAGAATGTGCTATAAATTATTTAGCTAGAGCCACAAATAATTTCTAAAGAGGATAAAAAAAGAAGTTTAGAGTTAATCGTCTTCTTTTGAAAAAATATTATTATATTTTTTAGGGCTAAAAAATTCGGATTTATTTCAATCCCGTAAAAATATTTAATTTTTAAAAACCGGTGTAGTATGATTTAATATCTTTGCCAAGATAAAATTAGAACAAAGTTAGACTTTTATATAATAAAGTGATGAAAAAATTTTAAGGAGAAACGAATTGATATGGGAGTGATTTTTGAAGGATAAAAATGAGTTTTAGTTTTAAAATAATTAAAATGTAGCGAGAAAATTATTAAATCGACCTCTCACTTTTACACTTTGTGAAAGACCTAATAATTATAAAATACAAAAGTAGTGAACCAATTTTGTACTCAATATGTAATCATGCTACATTATTTTCAAACACTATCATTTGGAAATTTCTTAAATATCATAATAAATTATGCGGCTACCCCAAGATGCACTAATTAAAGGGTTAATGGATATCCCTTTCATTAATGTGTCATGAATTATGAACAAAACATTAGCAAAAAAAAACTGTATTAATTTATGAATGGTGGCATGTTTTCCTTCGTATTGTAAGACCCCCAAGAAAGGGAAGTCAATAGAAACAATATAGTAAGAAAATGTTTATACACTGGACCTGGTATTAGGGACAAAAAAAGTTTAATAATAAAATTATGATGATGTCATATTTATCTTTTCTTTGTAAGTGTTATAAATTCATAAAAAATTCTGTTTGAATGAAAATATGTCTTATATGATTTTGTTAAAATTACAACAACGCTATTATGAAAACTTTTTTTTATAAAAAGCTAATTTTTTTTAACAGAAATATTGTCTATTTTTTTTTCTTATTTTTAGATCAATGAAAATAATATTACAAACATTTTTTGCTTTTTAATTTTTAAAATTCAAAAATTAATTTTCAAAACATAATTAAGAGAGGGCCATATACTTTTAGCTGTTAGATTATTTGAAAATCTGTGTTTATAAAAATGAAAAAATATATTGTATAAATTTTTAAAAAATCTCATTTAATTTTGGAGAAGCCAAGTTCTGTATAATTTTTTTGAGGAAATTCAACATTTGACTCCTACACTTTCACTATATTTTCAATTTGGTCCTTAGAGTTTTTTTCTTTTCCAATCAATTCCTTACACTTTGCCACCATTTAAGAATCCATTCCTATCATCTTGCTCTGTCATGATGTCATGAGAAAATCGTTGAGTGGAAAGACAGACGCTTGGGTGAAAGATGATATGTCAAAGTAAATGCCAAATAATAATGACTATAACATATCAGAGGGCTTCTTCTTTTGGGGGCAACTCGTTCAAGGCTGGAATACATCGCAGTTCATGGCTGGTGAGCAATTTCATTGTTGGCTTTTCCCATGGAGTTCGAGGAATCAAATGGGAGCTCGAATGGAAGACAAGAAAGAGTATTCTGACACTATTAATGACAATTGGCAACATTCATGGCATGGAAGGTACAAAATCTTAAACAAAGATTCCTTTGATACCCTAACTACAAGGTAAGGTATTAATTGTCAAAAAGGTAAAAACAAATTTGATGGTTACTTTTTTACAATAAAAAAAGATGGTAGAAATTTTGTTACCACTTTTTGATAAAAATAAAGTTGGTTGAAAACTGCTAGCTTTGTGATAAATCAATCATCGTCAACAACAATTGGTTTAAAGACTCCAATAGAGATGTAGAGTGGTAAGCTAGTTGATTATTCATCCTTATGTGTGTTTGCATGTTTGGCATATGTAATGTATAAACCTTAAGAAGGATCAAAATTAGATCCAAATATAAGAAATGTATATTTTTGGGTTATGCTAAAGGTGTAAAAGGGTATCACCTATGAGATCCCACTGCCCATAAGGTTGTAGTCAACAAAGATGTAATATTTGCATAACACGAGCTGCAAAATAAAGAAGAAGAGAGTGACACTACAAAATAAACTACTACTATTCAAATTGGAGACAATAATTCTTTTAAAGCATAACTAAAGCACAAGGAACAACAACCAAATGAGGCTAGCATGGAAGTCTGGCAGTCAATCCATCAATGGAGTACACCATAATGACACTCAGATTATGTTATGGCAAGCCACGATACATACTGTCTTTTCATGGAGGAAAAAGTCAAAAGGCTATAACAAGTCCAGATGCTTGCCTATAGATGACAGCAATACAAAAAGAGATGGAAACCTTGCTTAAAAACAAAACATTGGAACTTGTTACACTTTTGCAAGGAAGGAAAGTCAACATGAACAAATGGGTTTACAAAATCAAATGCAATGAAAATGACAAAGTAGAAAGATATCATACGAGACTAGTAGTGAAAGGATATGCTCAGAAATAAAGGATTGACTTCAATGAGGTATTTTCTTTAGTTGTTGGACTTATGACTATAAAAGTGGTCCCGGCTATGTGCACTACATTTGATTTGTATTTAAAGCAATTAGATGTGAAAACAACTTTTCTGCATGGAGAACATGTAGAAAAGATATATATGCTCCAACTAGAAGAGTTTGAAGAAAAATGGAAAGAAAACTTAGTTTGTAGGTTAATTTAAAGTAAGTGCCAAGGTATTCATACAAGATATTTGATTCCTTCATTATTAGTCTTGGGTATAATTAACTGAGTTTAGACCATTGTGCATATCATAATAAGTTTAATGATAATGATTTTATCATTTTGCTATTGTACATGGATGACATGTTGGTAATAGGCCCCAACAAGATCGAGTCTAAGAACTAAAAAGACAATCAACTAGAGAATTCAATATGAAGGATTTGGGATCAGCAAACAAGATTTTACATATGCAAATTCATTGGGACAAAAAAGATAGGAAGATTTGGCTTTCATAAAAGAATTATCCAAACAAAGTCTTGAGATGCTTTAACATGCAAGACTATAAGCCAATTTCTATCCTACTTCTTGTCAATTACAAATTATCCTCAAGTACGAGTCCTAGTAGTGAAGCGTGGAAAGGATAGAAATGTCTTGAGTACCATGTGCTTCAGCAGTGGAGAGCCTTATATATGCTATGATATATATGAGACCAGATATTGCTTAGGCAGTAAGCAATATCAGCATATTTATGCAAAATTGGAATGAGGTGAAAAGGACCCCTTGATACATTAAAGGGACCTCGAATGCTGCGTTGTGTTATGGAGGATATGAATTTATAGTAAAAGGTTATGTTGATTCTGATTTTGCTGGTGATATTGATAAAAGAAAATCTACCACAGGTTATGTGTTCACACATACAGGAGCAGCTGTGAGTTGGTTATCCAAATTACATACTATTATAGCCTTGTCTACTACAGAAACAGAGTATATGACAATTATACAAGCATGCAAGGAAGCAATTTGGATGCAAGGTTATTGGATGAGCTGGGGCATAAGCAGTTTAAAATTCTTGTATACTGCAATAGTTACACTGCTTTGCACCTTGCAAGAAATCCAGTCTTTCATTAAAAAACAAAACACATAGAAGTTTAATATTACTTTGTAAGAGAATTGGTAGAAGAAGGAAGTGTAGATATGCTTAAGATTAAAGATAACATAACAAATGCACTAATAAAGCCAGTAAACAACTAGAGATGGTGTAGATCCTCAATTAGCCTAGCAGAGACGTGAGCAACTAGAGATGACAAGAAGGAAAAAGACTTTGAACCCACTAAATTTGACTGTAAGTGGGAGATTGTCAAAAAGGTAAAGACAAATTTGGCGGCTACATTTTGACAACGAAGAAAAGATGGTAGAAATTTTGTTACCACTTTTTGACAAAAATAAAGTTGGTTGAAAATTGGTTGCCACTTTTGACAAAGTGGAAGATAAGGTGGACACCTTTTGAAAAAATAGAAGATAAAGTTGGCACCTTTTAACAAAGTGAAAGATAAAGTTAACAACTTTTAACAAAGTGGAAGATAAAGTGGCCACCATTTAATAAAGTGAAAGATAAGGTTATTGAAAAGTTTTGAAGAGGATGCCTATAAATATAGCATTTCCCTTTGGGGTTTGGCATTGGAGTGTGAAGAGTTGTAAGCGTAGTGATATCTCCTTTGTTGAGAGAGTGAATAATAGTTCCTCCACTTGAGAGAGAGAGAGAGACAGAGAATTATGTGTTTTTCCTATTTGAGAGAGATGGATAGTTTGATTGTTCTCTCTTCACTTTCAAAGAAAGGTTGTACAATCTCGAGTTATTGAAGGTCTTTCCGATTCTTATCTGTGGTTTTCCTTCATATAAAAGAGTTTTTCACGTAAATATCTTGTGTCAATTCTTCTTTTCTCATTCTTCAATATTATTGTCTAGTACCACGATCCCTAACATTAATATCCCTTTAATTGTTTCAATTTCTAATGTTGTAGTTTAATGTTAGTGATATTGGTGCTGATATAGGCTTAGAAAATGTAGTTAAATTTGACTAAAGGATATATTTCAATTCGAAATTGAGATGTAAATGTTTTACTTTGAATTGGTGCCTCATTTTCATATGAAATCGTGAATGTTATATTTGACATTTATTGCAATTCTTTATTGAAGTCATCCTTTAACTTTTGTGAGTTTGATTATAAATTATGCCCTGTGGAATTGAAGCCATTTCAGTTTCGGAAAGATTTTCATACTTTGCTTATCGGTGAGTTGCATTTGATGCCATAGACAAAAGAGAAAGGTAAGACAAAACACATTGTTCGATTGCTTTTGCATTTGAAAAAGGTCTTGATTATTTATGGTCAAAAGGCAAGAGATTAATTAAACTAAGCCTTTGTCTTGGGACAATAATCATGATGCAAAGAATGAAATACTTGGTTGTTAATTTTAGAATGTACAACGTATGAAATATTATAGGATTTTGTATTACTAGTGAATTCCTATGCGTTTAAGATTTAGTTAAGCAGAGAGAGAGAAAGTGAAGCACTGATCACTGCTACACTGGCCTCCGTCCTAATGCATAATCGTTGACCATGACTTTCCCTTTCCTTTCTGATACACCAATCCATTGCTTCAATGTTCACCAACTGCCAATCACCATCGATTAAGAATTTGATCAATCATACGTGGTTGCCATTGCAACCTCAGCTTCCCTGCTTTAGGAAATACATTGAAGGTGAAGTACAACCCTATGTCAAATCCCCAACGAGTCTTGAGATCTTGATGCCAGAAAAGCTATTGTTCGCTAAATCGACTTGCTAAATCGAAGCTTCTCGAACATGGATTTATATAGAGACCCAAATAATGAATTCCCCTTTAGCACGAGTTCAATCAATTTCGGTGGAAGTAATTTCATGAGTGACCTACATCGCCTGAGTGTGGATCTAAACACATCACCATTAGCACCACGCGATCATCGATCGGATGGTCAAAAGTCACCAGTGTTGGCCTGAAATGCACCAACAATGCGATGGTTATTGCGACTGCAAAGAGCGAGATTGGGTTTTAAGAAATGAGGCAATGGAGAAGATGACAAAGAAGTTGTAGGAATTGTAGCATAGGTGGTCGTGGTTCTTTTAGTTTTGTAGTGGAGATTTCACATCATAACATGACATAATGTGTATGAAATTGAAAGGAAGAATCAATTATCAGGAAGAAAAAAAAATTATTTAGATTCTCTCTCCTAAGTGAAAGCCAAACTCTTCCCCTGTGTGGGAGTCATTATTCCCTCTAAGCTCTATCAAATTGGCTTATAGAGGCTACTAATTAACACTGCTTTTCTGATTTTTCAATTTCCACGTTCCTCCGATGGAAGAAGATAACGGTAAAAGCAAAACTAACATTGTGCATTTAGATTGGGAGGAATTTGGAAGAAAGAGTAAGAAATCATTGCTTATGGATGTTCCTATCTCGTTGAGTACTACTTATTCTATTGGAATCTCGACTATTGGTTATACAAATGAAAGGCTCGATGGCCTGCCTACAAAAGCCATAAAAAAATCATGAGTCTAATAGCATGGAATTGTTAAGGTTTAGAGTGTCTGTGGTAAAACAATTCCTACACAATACTTGTACAAAGCATAAACCTTTATTGGTCTTCTTGATGGAGACTAGAATGACACAAAGACAGGTGAACTTATTTTAAAGAACTCTACGATTTTGTAATGTTGTCATTATTGATCCTATAGGCTTATCCGGAGGGTTAGTTTTATAGTAGAAACAAGATGTCAATATTCAAGTCCTCTTTGCTTTTGGTACTATTATTCCTGTTAAATTGTTGAATGGGTTGGATGGAAGTGGGGAGTCATTTCCTTTGTTTACGGACCACTTAAGGAGCAAGACCGGGTTGCCTTTTAGAGACAATTGCGTCAATGTGCACCTGAACCTGATGTGCCTTGGTTGTGTGTGGGAGACTTTAATCATTTCCTTTCCAATTCAAAGAAATATGGTGGTAGAAATAGAATATTACATATTTTCTCTAATTTTAACTCATTTATGTTTGATTATGCAATGTTCGACATAAGTTTCAATGGTTCAAATGAATACCTTTTTAATATGCTAAGACATATTATTTATAAAAAACTTAGTGTACCATGACATTTTGATAAAGAAATAGAAAATAATACATTTTATTTAAAAGATTTATGCTAATACAACAACTCATTTATATTTACAACTTCTCTATATATAATTCTACATGTAATAATAACAATTATCTATGTTATTTATATCAAGTTTTAAGTAACAAATTGATTTGATCATCACTTAAAAAAGCCTAATTGGCTTAACCCAAAAAAAATATGGATAAAAGCATGAGTAAAAAAGCTAAATTAAAATACAAGCTCAGAATTTTTTGAAGCCTGAATTTAAACATGATTTTTAAAAGCCTGACCCGATGATCAGCTTTATTTGGCAGCTTTGGTGTACTATTTAATTTCATGAGGAACTTAACTAAAACTTGGGTAGCATTGATTTCTTAGAGTAAGAAAAAGTTCCCTAATAATATAAAAGTGATTGACAAACTTTGTAATGAATATCAATAATATTGTAATAGGTAAAGGGATCATAACGATATTGAAAGGATTATGTAAATTAAAAGGAACTTGAATGCCTCTAGACTCATGAAGAAAAATATTAGGCACAAAGATCTAGGATCCAATGGTTGAAATGTGGTGATAGAAACTCTAAATTCTTCATTTAGTAATCACTGAAAGAAGGTGTAACAAAGTCTTGATATTAAGAGAAAAAGATGGGTTCTTGGATGGATGATCAATCAACAGTAGCAAATGAATTTCATACACTTTTCTCTAATCCATTCTTATCAAATAGTGAAAGGGATTTCTCTAATGTGCTTAACTATGTTGCTCCTATAGTTAGTAGTGAGCACAATAATTTCTTAACGAGACCTATTGTTGATGATGAGGTTAGGAAGATGGCTTTTGAATTAGGAGCTTTAAAAGTTTATAGGCATGATGGATTCTCAGGCACTTTCTACCACCACTCATGGGATGTTATAGGAAGTCAAGTATGTCAATATGTGAAGGATTTCTCTGTTAATGGTTTTTCATTGAAAGATTTAAATATGAATATTTTGGTTTTGATTCCTAAAGTGGTGGTCCAGAACAGGTTACCCAATTTAGACTAATTAGTTTATGTAATTTCTCTTACAATATCATTTCAAAGGTCTTGGCTAACAGATTAAGGGCTCTACTTCTTTGTTATATTATAGAAAACCAGAGGGCATTTCTTCAAGATAGATTAATATGTGATAATATTCTGGAGTTAATGAAGCATTTCATTATATAAAATCTAAAAGGGGTGGAAATCATGAATTCACTCTAAAGTTAAATATGAACAAGGCATATGACCGGGTTGAATGGGATTTTTTGAAGCAAGGAATGTTAAAGATGAGCTTCTCTATCACTTGGGTAAAACATATTATAGAGTGTGTTTCCTCTGTAAACTTTAGCTTATTAATTTCTGGAAGGAGAATCACTGATGTTACTCCTAAGTGGAATAAGTTAACAATAACATTAATTGGTCTCAGTCACCTACAATATTAATTGGCCTCAGTAGCATTAATTAGCCCACTTTTTTTAGTGCATGTTATGGATATAAATACCTATGTAATCAAAGTGTTGAGTAAAAGCAAGAAATAACTTTTTTACCTTTATTACATGGAATTAAAGCCTTCCCTATTCCTTTTTCTCAATTCTCTCCATTATTTTAGATTATGTGTTCCCTAGATCATTATCTTAAGTGATTAGTTTTGTCTTACTGCTAGCATAGAAAGGACCTGCGTATTAAGATCTGTTGGACCTAGGGGTCTGGTAGCCTGAATCCTGGCATTTGGAGGAATGTGGCTACTTAGTTCCCTTTCATTCTTTGTCTTTGGCAATTAACTGCTCCTTTCCAACATAACCCAAGTATGCTACCAATGATTGGTGGGGTGTGAGTAACTGTTTGGGAGTCTATTTTCACTTCTGTTTGGTGCATTTTTCATTTATAGTAACCAAGCTAAGTTACTTTGCCATAATGTCTAAAGCAAAGTCAATTGTAAATGACATGGTTCCAATGATGGCCAAGATCACAGAACATAAGTTGAATGGCTCTAATTATTTAGCCAGGAGTAAAATAATTCACATATATTTAAGGAGCATTGCTAAAGATAATCAATTGACTAGTGATCCTCCTATTGATGACATTAACAAGCCTAGTTAAAAGAAGATGCTCGATTCTTTTTACACATTTGAAACTCCGTTGACAGTGAAGTAATTAACCTTTATGAATTTTTTAAAGAACCAATGGATTATTTAGATTTTCTTTATTCTGGAAAAGGGAATGTTTCTTGAATTTATAAGGTATGCAAGGCATTTTACCATCATGAGAAAGAGGTTAGATCACTTATGGCATATATTTACAGACTTTAAGAAAACTTATGAAAAGCTAAACATACTACTATCATTGAGTTATGATGTCAAAATATAGCAAGTTCAAAGGGAACAAATGGCAATAATAAGCTTCCTAATTGGCCTTCCCTCTAAGTTTGAGGTAGCCAAATCTTAAATTCTCTCAAGTTATGAGATTTTATCCATTTCTCTCCAAGAAATTTTCAATTGGGTACTTTTGTACGGAAATTTCTTCTTCAACCCCATTCAACAATGCCCTTGTTACTAAAGGAAGTGGCAACGATACTGGCCGTAAGATGGATAACCAAGGAGGAGGAAATAAGAATGCCGACAACTGTCACAATGACACAGAGAGTGTTGAATGCTACTATTGTCATGAATTTGGTCATATAAAGCATACATACAAGAAATTACTGAATCGTACTTAAAGGACCCAGGCAGCTAATGTTGCATCCATTAGTTTTAACTAATCATCTGAAAAATCAATTATGGTTTCCACATATGAATTTGCCAAATTTTGCCAATACCAGGACTCATTGAAACACTCAATACTGGTTACTATTCTTGCAGAGTCAGTAAGCCTACTATATGTCTTATCTCCTCATCATCCAAATGGGTCTTTGATTATAGTGCCATAGATCATATGACAGGTGTCATTAATCTCTTTTCCCCCTTTCAACCCCACAAATCTTCATTACTTGTAACAATAGCTTATGGGACTACCTATTGCATTACGAGATCTATTATGATTAATCCTACTTCCTCAATTACATTATCATCTATCTTAAATCTTCCAAAACTTACCTTTAACTTAATTTCTGTGAGTAAGCTTACTCGTGACCTCAACTGTAGTATCTCATTCTTCCCTGACCATTCTTTTTTTCTTGATCTTATGATGAAGGTGATTATTGGTAAAGGACATGTATCTGATGATCTCTACATTCTTAATAACTGGATACCATGATCGCTTGCTTGTTCAATTTTCCTATTTGAAGCTCATTATTGATTGGGTCATCCTTCTTTAGCCTTTTTAAAAAGGTTATATCCTCAATTTCATAGTGTCTTATCTTTGGATCGTGAGTCATGTTAGTATACTAAACATCACCATAGTCTTTCTAGTCCACGAGTCAATAAACGAGCTAGTTTTACCTTTGATTTGGTTCATTTTGATGTTTGGGGATCATGCCCAGCTATATCAAACTCTAGATTTAAACATTTTGTTACTTTTGTCGATGATTATTCTCATATGACTTGGTTATATTTTATGAAAAATTGTTCTGAGGTGTTCTCTCACTTCTGCACCTTATGTGCTTAAGTCAAAACTCAATTCATTCTTTCTGTTCAAACATTAGTGAGTGATAATTCCAAAGAATATATTATTGACTCTTTCCAGACTTACATGACTCAACATGGAATGCTTCACTAAACCTTTTGTGTAGACACACTTTCCTAGAATGGAGTGGCAAAACAAAAGAATAAGCACCTACTTGAGACAACTTGGGCACTCATATTTTAGATAAAATTCCCTAAACAATTTTGGGCTAACATTGTGTCTATAGCATGTTTCTTAATTAATCATATGCCTTCATCTGTCCTCAATAACAATAGCCCTTATGGTGTCTTGTTTCCTGACAAGCCATTGTTTCACGTGGAGCCAAAGATATTTAAAAACACTTGTTTTGTTTAGGATGTTCAACCTCTAGTCACTAAACTAGACCCAAAGTTTTTAAGGTGTGTTTTCCAAGGATACTCTCGTACTCAGAAGGGATATTAATGCTTTAGTCCTTATCTCAATAGATATATGATATCTATTGATGTTACCTTTGTTGAGAACATACCATTCTTTGGCACACCTTTAGTGTCTACCAATCAGATGAAGGATAAAAATTGATTGGTATATATAAAATCACCTCTAGATATTCCCTTTACCAAGCAATCATGAGATTCTTATCCTTCACCATCTCTGGCTCATAAATCCACATTATCACTGCCTAACATTCATGTCTATTCTAAAAGGCAAGAGATTCATGATATGTGTGTTGCACATATCCTTCGCCATTAGATCCAAATCCCAGCACTAATGACCTTCCTATAGCCTTTTGTAAAAGCAAACGACAGTGTACTTATCCCATTGCTAATTTTGTTTCTTATTATCATTTTTCACTTTTGTCTAGCTCTTTCATTGCCTCTTTAGATTTGGTTTCTACTCCCAAAACCCTCAAGGAAGCCTTAAACCACCTTGTCTAGAGCAATAAAATTATAAAAGAAATGAATGTCCTGGATGAAAATGGAACATGAGAATTGGTAGATTTACTTCCCGACAAGAAAACTATTAGCTATAAATGGGTGTTTATAATGAAATTTAATCCTAATGGCTCAATAGCTCGCCTTAAGGCATATCTTGTTGCTAAAGGTTATGCTCAGACATATGGAGTGGACTATTTTGATACCTTTTCACTTATTGCTAAAATGAATTCAATTCAATTATTCATTTCCTTAGCTGCTTGTCATAATTGGCCTTTACACCAATTGGACATTAATAATGTTTTCCTCCATGACGATTTACAAGAGGAAGTGTATATGGAGCAACCACCTGGGTTTGTTGCTTATGGGGAGTATGGCAAAGTTTGTTGATTGTAAAAATCTTTATACAACTTAAAGCAATGTCCTCGTGCCTAGTTTGGAAAATTTAGTGAGGTTATTCAACAATTTAGCTTGAAAAAGAGCAAATGTGATCACCCAGTATTCTATAGACAACCTGAAGTAGGTATAATTATTTTTGTAGTGTATGTTGATGACATTGTTATCACAAGAAACAATGATGAAGGGATCCCATCCCTTAAATCATTCTTACATGCTAAGTTCCACACTAAAAACTTTTTACAACTAAAATATTTTCTAAGAGTTGAGGTAATAAAGAGCAAGAAAGGAGTCTTCTTATCTCAAAGAAAATATTTGCTTGATTTACTAATAGAAACTAGTAAAATATGAGCAAAGCCATGTAGCACACCTATGGCTCCTAATTGAGGTCTTACAAAAGAAGATAATGAATTATTTAAAAATCCTGAAAAGTATAGGTTGGTTAAAAGGCTAAATTATCTCATAATAACGAGACTAGATATTGCATAAACTGTGAGTATTATTAGTTAATTTATGTCTTCACCTATAGTTAATCATTAGACAACTCTAGAATAAATCTTATGTTACTTAAAGGGGGCCCTAAGACGTTGTCTACTATACAAGAATCGTGGTTACTTTAATATTGAGTGCTTCACTGATGCTAATTGGGCAGGATATAGATAGGAGATCTACTACTAACTACTATTTAATTATTGGAGGAAATTTAGTGTCTTGGAAGAGCAAGAAGCATAATGTGGTATCTAGATCCAGTGCTAAATTAAAATATGAAGTTATGACACAATCTACATGCGAAACAACTTCTTATGGAGGAAGTTGGATTGAAATTATCACTACTAGCAAAACTTGGTGTGATAATCAGGTTGTTCTTTATATTACATCAATCCCAATCTTCCATGAATGAACTAAACACATACAAGTTGATTGTCATTTTGTTTGTGAAAAAGTATAAGAAAATTTGGTCTCTATAGGATATATGAAAACAGGAGATTAATTGGGTGATATTTTCACAAAAGCTCATAATAAAAATCGAATTGAATATCTTTGTGACAAGTTGGGCATGACTAATATCTATACATTACTTTAGGGGGAGTGTTGAAACAAGTCAATAATAGCATTAATTTGTCTCACTCACCTACAATATTAATTGGTCATACTCGCATTAATTAGCCTACAATTTTTAATAAATGTTATATATGTAAATACCTATGTAAACAAATTGTTGAATAAGTGGAAGAAATAACTTTTTTCCCTTCATTACACTCCTCAAAGTGGTCTGAGGCAAGAGGACCCTCTTTCCCCTTATCTTTTCATACTTATGGTCTATGTCTTATAAAAAATGGTTAAAGTTGTAGTTGATGATGGTAGGTTAAAAGGAATAAAATAGCTAGAAATTGCCCTATTATCTTTCACTGCCTATTTGTAAATGGCTCATTATTCTTCCTCAAAGCTACTGTATCCAACTGCCAAGTTATCAAGAGCATTCTTCATGATTACTGTTATGCCTCAAGTCAAATGGTGAATTTGGATAAGCCATATTTGTTCTTCTTTGGTAACTCTCCTTCTCCTTTTAAGGAAGAGATTTGTCATCTTTTAGGTATTTCCTCTACTATATCTCTAGGGAAGTATTTAGGACGACATGTACTATGGGGTAAATCTAAATCAAAGGCTCTTAGGTTAGTTAAGGAAAGGGTCTTAAAAAAATGCAAGTTGGATGAATGGAATGTTATCCCAAGCTGGAAAGGAGGTACTTATCAAAGTTGTGATTAATGCAATACCCACTTATTCTATGTCTTATTTCTTATTTCCCAAAAAGGTATGCCAGGAGTTGGATAGTATGATTTCAAATTTCTGGTGGGGTCAAAAAAATGATGAAGGGCATATACATTGGTTTGCCTGGAAGAAATTGGTGAGTGCCAAAAATAAAGGTGGATTTGGCTTTAAGGACTTTTGGAATTTCAACCTTGCTCTTTTGGCTAAGCAAGCATGGCGAATGATAAAGAACCTTGATGAATGATGGGTAAGATTTTTTTTTTTAATTCCATATTCTATTCCTTAATGCTAAAAAAGGAAGTCAAGCTTCATGGGCCTGGTCAATTGTCCTTGAAGGAAGAAACTTTTTAGCTTAAGGCCTTTGTTGGGTGTTAGGAAATGGAAGAAGCATTAACTTTTGAAAGGACCCTTGGATCCTTAATATAAAAAATTTTTGCTTATTAAAAGAAGTGTCATATGAGGAACTGGATGGTTTAAGGGTGGTGGATGTTATTGCTAGAGGAACTTAGGATCCATTACTAGTGTCACAATGGCTCCCTGATGATGTCTTGGAGGCTATAAAGAAGATTCCCATTCCAAGCTTGGGTATTTGGACAAAAGGAAAGAATGATGCCTATACTATTAAAAGAGGATATCAGTAGACTATTCATAAATGTAATGAGGAGAGGAATATTGCAAGTTCTTCTTTCTAGTTACCTTTAGGATTTTGGCAGAGGCTTTAGCATCTCAAAATCCCTCCAAATATCAACCATTTCTTATGTAGAGCTTGTTCTAGAACTTTGCCAACTAAAGAGAATTTATATAAAAGGCATTGTAACCCTAATCCTCTTTGTCCTTGTTGTTTATAAGTGCCTAAAACTATAGAACACATGCTCTTTTTTTGTGAATGGGCTAAAGTGGCATGGTTCTCTAGTCTTTTTGCATTTCAAACGGAGTTATGTGGCATAGGAAGATTTAATGAATGGTTGTTAAGAGTCTTCTTTGATATGGCTTTTTTATGAATATAACATTGCTATATTTGCTTTTCTTTGTTAGCTCATCTGGAAAGGGCGATGTTCACATGTCTTTGAAGATATGACAGTTAATCCTTTAGCTATTGTAGCTATAGCAACAACAAGGACTACAAAATCTGGCATACTAATGATCTTTTCCCTGGCACTCAAGGTATAGACACACAATCCCCTACTCAATCTAGGCCATAGATGCCCCCTCCCCTCAATCACTACAAGATTAATTCAGATGCTAGCCATAAGGAAGACTAATCTTTATATGGAATTAATATTGTTATTCGGGATTAGAATGGGGAAGTTGTTGACATGTGTGGTTATCGATGTTCTTCTTCTTCTGCATTTATGATTGAATCCCTTACACTTAAAAAAAAGGACTTGGAATGGCACTTGATTTGGGGTTGATGTCTATTAAAGTTGAAACTGACTATAAACCCTTAGTGGAGGTTATCAATGAACCTAATAAAGTTATTGATTGGAAGTGTAGGTCAGTTGTTGAGGAACTCGATGCTCTACGTAATCCCTTTGCCTCTTTTTCCCTAAATTAGATTCCTTAAAATGCTAATTTGGCTACAAATTGGATAGCCAAGCATGTTGATACGAGCTGTGCCTGTTTGGCTGGGAGTTTTCTCTCCCATCCGCCTTACTTTCTTCCATCTTTTGGGAGAAACTTGCTACTTGTGTTGGTGTAGGTTGATTTACTTCAGTAGTTCTATTTTCAATTTTCTGTTGTTTGAAATATGTCCTTGTTTTTTTTTTTTTTGTTTGCTATAGTGTCTTTCTATTTCATTATGATGTTGTGTCTTAGATTGTTTTCGATATTGCCTGTCTTTTGTTTACTATAGCTTCTTTCTTCTTTCTTTTCCTATGTTTGTACTATTCTATTTTTTAGCAAGGAAGATCTTATTTGACCAAAAAAAATAAAAGATTTAGTTCAGCTTTGTTTTTTCTTTTTTTCCCTCTGATTGGTTCTCTATTCCATATAAGTTAGATTATGTAGAGCCTAAGTGACAAATTAGTGGCCACATGTGCAGCACATCTCATCTCCATCTACCACATCATCATTATTTACATGAGTTTAACGGTAAGGATCAATTATCAAATATTTTAAAAGTATAGAAAATAGATTTGATTATAATTTAAAAAATTTGTTAATTTTAAAAAATTTTAATTAAAAAGTTCGATTTGTATAATAAGAAGGACTTGGACTTTTTTAAAACATGATAAAAACTTAAAAAGTTTGAATAAATATTTTTTAATGAAAAAAATATTTATTATTTTAAAAATTGTTTGTATAACATGACATTTTAGTAAAAAGATAAAAAACTAAAAATTTATATCTATACAACAACTCATTTATAATTATAATTTCTCTATATATAATATTACAAGTAATAATAACAACTAATTATGTTTTTTATCTCAAATCTTAAATAACAAATTAATTTGCTCATAACTTAAAAAAATTTGATTGGCCTAGATTAAAAAAATATGAATAAAAACGCAAAAAAAATTTCAATTAAAATAGGATTAGGACCTTTATGTGCTTGAATTCAAATTAAATTTTTAAAAGTTCAACTCAATTATTAGATCTAATGGAAAATAATTTGAAAAAAAAAAACCATAAAGACCAAATTAAAAATTGCCGTAAACTATAGGTCCAAATGATTTATTTTCATAATTTTTGTTAATTTCTTCTCCCTCTCACCTTGCATTTGTAGTAAGCTTTAGTTACACATTACATTATTCATTGAATCATAATATTTTCTTAATCTAATCCGGAAACTAAGCGATTAATTAAACCAAGCACTTTATGTTCTTAGTATTTTAATGTATAAAGTCACTTTATTTAATACTACTGCCTACATTTTGAGATTCCTATAATGGCTACTTGGAGACAAAATTTGATTTGAGGATCAATGATAAACTGAAGGGAGATTATATGTCATACACAATGTATGTACATTTATAATTATAAATAATAAAATATGGTTTAAACTTTAAAAGTATTCTGTGCTAGAAATAATACAAGATGGCATTTAAGAAGGGAACAAAAAAAAGATTAAAAAAAACTATTTTATAAAAACATTAAACTTTTGAAGTTGAAATTGGATAATTAAAAAAAAAAAATCTTAAATCTAAAACTTTCTATGTGAGGAAAAGAAAGAGTTATTCTAAATGTTTCGACTATAAGGAAAAAAAGAAATTCACAATTGCAAAATTTTGTGTCTCAGAATTTCCAGAACTTGAGCAAGTTCTTCATTTACCACGTAAACTTTTTGCAGTGATCTGAAACTCCAACGAATAAGTTCTCCAACCTTCAAAATCAATTTTGTACTCGTGTTAGTTAAATTCCCATATAAAAAGTTTTATTGAGCACAATATTATATATATATATATATATATTGAATGCAAAACTTGTAAGTAAATAATTTTAGCAATTAGAAAGTTTAACAGTAGACGTATAAGGAACTTTAGGAATTTTTATGAATAAACATATATCTATAACAAAATTTACGAATCAAGGGTAAATAATTACGAAATATATATAATTATCCATTCTCTATTATGAATTCAAAATTCAATTACTAAATTTATAGAAAACACATTTAAGTATGTTTTTTGGAATTCTTTACTATTAATTTTTTGAATAAAAATCATGATATCATAGTTCTTTTATGAAAGAAATCAAGTACACAATGTTGACTTATAGAAATTATTAAAATATTATATTTTTAATCAGAAGTTATAACATATATTTAAGAAATTTATTAAATTCTTGCCCCATTTTTGTTTATTCCTTATTTCCTATATTTTATATTTATATACATACATATATATATATTTCCTATATATATATATATATATATATTTTTTTTTTTTTTTTTTTTTGTTTACCTCTTTCTGTGGTGTAATTCCAACTCAATCATCAATCCATAATACATCTTTTTTTTTTTGCCATGAATTAATGGATAGTATTTAATTTTAATGCAAATTAATGTAATAGATCATTTTTACCAACCTCTTATATATACGCAAAGCTGCAAACCCATATAGCTACCTCCCTTTACTCTTTCGAGCACGATCGAATGATGTCCTTCATGACAATAATGGGCAACAAACATAGTATATGAAAAAAAATTAATATTTAGAAAAATATTATATATTATTCAAATATATCCAGAGTCAATATTATTAAATAGCAAATAAACAAGAATGTAATAAGTTGCGTGGGCGCAAAAGTTTTGCATGAAGTGAAGAAAAAGCATGAACAAAAAAAAAGACATTAGGCATAAACAAACAATGAACCATAAGTTAATAAATTAATGTACTAAATAATGAAATAAAGGCCTTCCTAAACTATTAAAGTATTTGAGAAAAGTGTAGAACTTGAACTATAAAAAATAAACAGAATTGAAAAAGATGAAGTAAATGTGCAAAGTGTCAATAATGATATTGAATGTTGAATCTACCAAAAGTTGTTTATATGCCGATGACTGAGTGAAGACTAAAGAATGAAGGTTAAAAATTTAAAATAAATTGACTGAATTAAAGTTAAATAAAAACTTTAAAAACTCTAAAGGAACCAAGAGCATAGTATAAAAATATATTGAAAAAAGTTTTAAAAAACAGTGAATTTTATTTTATTTTAAAGTCATTGTTTAATATTATGAAGGTTCAAATAATTTTTTTTTAATATATGTATAGGGCTAAAATCTAATTCTCACACATATAATTGTAATTTATCTATGAGTAGTATTTATAAACACATGTTTTACAAAATTACAGATTTTTAGATTACCTGCAACTTTGTGGAACGGTCCATTGAGAAAGTGACTCTTTTTTCCGATCTTCAGGCAAAGCCATATACTTCTTCCAATCCTCAAGCAAAATCTGAAGATCATTGATTTTGTTGTCCAAACCAATGCAACAATTGGCATGCATTGTGCAAACCTCGTTGAAGTTCTTGCTGGGCTGACAAAACCCTCCGAAATAAGCTGTGCTGAGGAACCTAATCTGGAGCTTCTTGTTGGGAATGAAGGGGTGCCATTTGATCTTGTTCAGCACGTCTTGGTCGTGCAGTTTAGGGTAGACTGTCCTAGAGTTGTACCAGAACTTGTAGAACCAGATGGTTCTGTCGTTAGATTTTACATAGTTGAACCCTCCATTTGGCTGGTTCTTCAAGTCATAGGGGTCCCCATGGAAGTAGTCACAAGCAATTTGGAAATCTGCATCCTGGTGAAATCGTGGAAACGGGTCTCGAAACCACATTATATCTGTATCCTGCAAAGCATTAAACCCAAAAAAAAACAGTGAATATATATCTACATAAGAAGCCTTTCGGTACAGATATTATCTAGTATTTTATATATTTTCATGCTATTACAATAAAAAGTTGTCAAAGAAATAATACAGTTTATATTTTATGAAAGTTAACTAAAATTTTTAAAATCTGAGATTTCATAAATTTTAGATGATAATATATCATAGTATGACTCCTAGTATCTTGTTAACATCATAATGAAAGTGTACTTGTAAGGTCCAGACTATTTAATGGCATAACAAAGGGTGCAAAAATGGCTAGTGAATTGGTTGAAGCTGATGAGATATACTGATGATGATAAATTTCACACGTAAGTGGGATTTCTCCCACTTGCAGAAGATGCTAGCTAGTTGAGCAACACATATTCCCCAACAGTACCAAACACAGACAACTTCAGTGTCTTCTAAGATGCTAGAATGAAACATCATAGTACAGATTATAGAATACTAATGTATAAAATATTGTAGTGTTTTAAATTTTTATGTTTGGTTATGACAGTTGAAAGTTGTCAAGGAAATAATGCAATGAAGGAAACAAAGTTAAAACTTCTAGAATGCTAATTTTTCAATGCCTTCTGTTATCTTAAATGATACCAGACATACTAAGTATTGGATTAACAAACAAGGACATCCTCAAAGCCTCCCAGTAACAGGATGAAAATAAGTGATCGTGTCTGTGCTGTAAATTTTTGTAGGAAGTATTTTCTAGGAAGCCAAACATACCGTGAACACAAAGCTGTACCCCATCTGCAGGACAGTGCCCAGAAAATCAATCCTCTTCCACATCATGTGGAGGTAATCTGGGGTCATGAAGAATGCTTCACTGGTGAAATTGTTACCATCTGTTTCAAGGCGATAACAATGTGGGTGTAAAGCAGTGCAACGATCATGTGCCTTCTGGTCCCAAGTTATGACCACCACGTGCTTCAGAAATTTCTGTGTCTGCTTCCCAATACGAAAACTCTCCAGAAACAGATCAAATATGGAACCTGGTTCTGCCCATGCATCGTTTAATGTTGTTATTATCACTGTCTTGTCCTCCATTGCCGCACTTCCCAGAACACTCTCTAGCTTTGGATCAAAGTCTCCCTGATATCATAAAAACAATTGAACACCAGGGAATCAAAACCAAAGTTCATATTTCACAGAAACATTTCATCAAACACAAGAAAGACATGACAGGTCAAGTTAGAATTAATAATATTCATTAAAAATCTGTGTATATGTAATGTACGTACATGCACGGGCACCTGTGCATATTTCTTCCTACATGTAGGGTTCATATGCGAATCAAATTGAGATCATTACATATATGTATGCAAGAGTTTTTTTCCACATTCCTAGAAATAGTTGACAACTACGTGTACGAAACACTCATCAGCTCTAGTTTGTAGTCTCCGTCAAAAACAAGCCAGCATCAAAAACTCGAAAACCAGAGTTTATATTTCATAGAAGAATTTCATCGAACACGTAGAAGATGTAGATAGCATAACAGGGCAAGTTAGAACTATAATCAGATAGTAAAATCAAGCATTAAAGAATCAAATTTCACATTTCACAGGGGAATTTTACTGAACATATGGTAAGCATAACAAGTCAGGTTACAATACATTCATACGCAAAAATCTGACAACTACAATAGTTTTCTCATATTCAAGACATACATAAACTCTCTATGACCAAATAACATCACAGTTCATAAATTTTGGTTCAATAGTATTATAATCATTTTCAAAACTGAAGAATCTAAAATGGAAGATAAATTCAAGCCTTGACACAGGCCATTTGGGGGTGGCCCGGGTGGGTGGTGTGACACTAATCTATTGAAATGACACATCACAAAAAAATATCCTAATGGAAACGATGGGATCCAAATTCCAACCCTTCATTCCTTTCACACATAAATAACAAAATACTTAGACATTGAGATGTGGACATGAGACACTGACCACTACAAATATTATTGTGCTTCACCAGTGACCTCACATTTACTTGCTATTTGCTTCTCTGTAGGGACTAATTGTGTCATTTCTCGTGTAGATATGATAAATTCCGAAACTTCTACTCTCAAAGGAAAATTGTTTTCTTTCGGTGAGAAAGTGGGCTGAACTAATCCCCACCACTATAGTACGAGTCAAGATCATTTTATTTCCATATGGTAAATTTTATATGTTTTCAAAAGAGAATAGATAAAATATATTTATATATTCTCACATTATATATATGTCAAGTTGTCTCCCCGATTCACAAGAAATTTATAAAAAGAAAATATAAAAAATCTATCCAAGAAGAGGTCGAAATTTGATATTGGCAGAACAGATATACCTAATTCAACAATTGCACATGTTTGTTATAAAAGAAGCATAACATATATAATGATTTGCACGTGTTCGGTAAAATTCTATATAATGATGAGTCGAAAAATTCAATAAAAAATTTTCTTATTTACATTTGAAAACCATTCACGAAGATTGATGATAATAGAAGAAAATTTATAATTAATCACCATAAGTTTAAAATATTTATATGAAGAATTTTATATTTTCAAATTATTTTGAAGGACCTAGTGATCAAACATTTTTTTACTCCAAAAGATCCTACCCAAAAATTCTTTTATTGTATATTCTTAAAATTTTTTATGAGAAAATTCCTTAAAATAATAAAAGATAGATACTAAGTCTTTTAGAATAATTTAAAATTTAAAATCTTTCATAATAAATATTTTAAATTTATGATCCTTATTTTTAATTATCTAATAATAAGAATAATATGAAAAAGTAGAGCAAGATTTTGAAATTTCAAGCTGCAAAAGTCTAATTAATTTCATAAATAAAATAAAAAATCTAACAATATATACTAAACTAATCTCTACATACGTCTTGTAGACTCGTAAAAATATTGATTAGTCTTAATATATCAAATCAATTGACACATAAATATACTAAAACTAGTCAATATTTTTTAACTCAAACTAGTTAGTAGTTTGTTTACGGCCATAATAATTTACTTTTATTTTCTTTATATATATATATATATATATATATATGCATAGACATGGAAAGCTCCCCAATTTAATACAAATACACAAGTAAATCCAAGTATTATTTTAGTAATTGTTTTTAAGCTTTATACAAGTATGTTACTATTATTAAACTATACATACGTAGAAAGACTTTTGAAATCTAACAATTAATTCCATAAGTAGAGAAGTTTAATTATACAAGCAAAGAACCAAAAATGATCAAATATAATTTTAATACGGAATAGAAGAAAGTTTTAGCTAAAATTGCAGTCTTTGAGTAGCTTACACAATCTAGTCAGTTATATCCTTTTTATCATAAATGAATGTAACAATCCAATATGTATATATTGGAACCTATATCATGTTTGAAAATTTTTTAAAAATATAAATATTGATAAATACATATTTATCAGACAAAATACACTTGGAGAGAGAGAGAAAGAGGGTAATTAACTTGAGTAATTAATTAAAGTGGCCATAGACTTGCTACAACTAGAGACTAATTAATTTAATGAAATTCCCAATTAAAGAGGGCTATTATTCCCTAAACAAGTACTTTAGCATCAAAATGTCCAGTATAAGAACTAGCCTATAATATTTATGAAGCCTCTAGACTATGCAAATTTTTACAAATTTCAATCACTCCTACCTTCCAAAGGGCTATTAGCTAGAGGAGATATAAATTATCTATAGTATAATATGAAAAAATACATAGATATTAAATAATTAATTAAAATAAAATATTATTTATTTTTTCTCTTCATATTTATCGCCTAAAAAAATTATGCTTCAAAAGCACGTCTATGTAATTTAATTTGAAGTCAAATTTGACCATATATGATAATATAGCTAATAAAAGATGGACAGAGATGTGTGTGTATGTGTGTGTATATATATATATATATATATATATATATATATATATTCACCAAAGCTTTTATAAAGTTTTCCAAACTTCTCATCATTAAAATATATTTAGTATATTTAGATGATAAAATGTAAGTATAATATTTCTCTTAAGTTCTAGAAGACTTTTTTCTATAGTTTGACACTTCATAATTAAAGCTAAAAACACAATTCTCCCCATCTTTTATTTTCATTAAAAAAATATATCATCACAAATACTTAGAAACACTTTACGCTGAAAGTATAGTTGTTGATGAACCATTGACATAAACTATCTAATAATAGTAACAGAAATAAATATCAAATAATAACTTGTATATGACTGGGCGAAAAAAATAATAGTATGTGTAAAAATAAATATTTTTTTAAAATTCATAAAAACAGATCTTTTATATAACTAATTAAGAAAGCGAATCATCTTTTAGAAACAAACCCAATGAGTTACTCCAAAAGTCTAAAACTTTGGGCTATGGACGAGCATGGAACACACAAGCCCCATGAAAACCCCCCCACTTATTTCGCCTCTTTTTCCTCTCTCACAAGTTACAATTCCATAACCATTTCCTTTCTTCCTTACTATTTTCTTCTCGTCTACCTCCTTCTCCATCAAAACCCAAAAAACCCAGAATCATAACACACCCACCAATCATAATCATATGTAAAATAATAATTATAATAATTATAATAATAATAATAATCAGCACAAACATACCAAGAACATACTTCTTCCTTTCTTTCTCACTTTTAAGGAAAATAAAAACTTTAAAATATCGACCCACCAAGCAAAACTCAGTCCGATTCAAGAGCAGACCACACAAGATTCCAAGACCAGAAAAAAGAATCAAACCCCACAACTCAAAATCCAATCTTTCTTTCTGGGTTTAATTCGTTAATCAGAATGAACATGAAGACTTAAACCCAGACTCATGAATTGAATGTTCAGAAGCAGAAAAAGCAGAAGAATAAGACGAAGAAGAAGAACGAAACAGTGCGTTAGAGAGAGACCTTGATGACGGGCATGGAGGCGTCGAAGTAATGAGAGAATACAGGAAAACCGAAGGGAGGCGCAGAGTTATACAGAAACATCCACAACACAGTGAACCCCACGAACAGCAAAGCGATTTTCGTCACCCTTTTCACCAGCACATGGCTGCCGGAGCCGCCCGAGTTCCACGGTGGCTTTGTGGGGTCGTCGCCGGCGCCGGCGATGGCGAACTCCTTCATTGCCGATCAATGAAGAAGACAGATAGAACTCTGTTTGGCCTCTTCCTCAATCACAACTTAGACTCTTTGGTTTCTTCTCCAACCACAAATATAACAACATGTATGTATGTGTGTACATGAAATATATAGAACTACATATAATAAAAATAAAATAAAATTCTCATTTATGTGTAATTTACAAAACCAAGGAGCACACTTTGGATTATACCAATTTGAATTCAAGAATTAGAAGAGTTTTTCAGAGACTAAATTCTGAGAAAGAAACAGAAAAACTCTTCAGATTCATAAGGAGTCACCATGTTTAAATGGTGGCGATAAGGTAGAGATAGGGAAAGAGGGCAAGTTGCAGAAGAAAATTAATTAAATTAGTTAATTTTAAAATCATGGTCAAAAGAAGTTAAGATTTTTTTTTTTAATTTATGTAAAAGTAAAATATTGGGGTTTAAGGGCATATAGGACTACTTCGTCAATTACTGGCTGCTAAATAACTGTACTAAAGAGGAATATTCTAAAATTAACGATGAGTTTAATTCTTTGATGTATAAAGATATTTTGTTATCATAATCACTTATGCTTTCAGTTGTATTTATCATTTTAAAAAAGTTTATGAATTTAAAGCATGTTAGATACAAATATACAATAACTGAAGCTAATCTGAAATATTTTATTGTATTTACATTTTGATCCCAAATTTATTTATATTTTGTTGATAAATTTAAATCCCTTTATTTTTAAATTTGTTAGTTGACTCCCTCTATTTTCTTATATTTTCAATAATTCACGAAGAAAATCAATTTTTTAATTTGTTAACTCAACTCTCTACTTCTTTGTGTCCAAATTTTTAATTACATCCTTACATCCTATTTACAATGAAAAAAATGAAAAAACTAAAAGATATAAATTGAAAAATTAAAAAACAAGGAACTTTAAAATTATGAATAAAATATAAATAAAAATACAAGAAATAATTTTATATTAATATCAAATCAACCTACTTTAACATATTATGATTAAGTAACTTGTTTTAATAAATTACATAAAAATTGTAAAAGCAAAAACATAAAATGCAAGAAGAACTTTAGGCAACATTGCGTCCACTGTGACCCTTGTGCCCTAATCATTGTGCCTTGCACCTTCTTTCTTCCTAACATTCTTCTAGGCTTGTGTTATTTCTTTTAATAAATTATTAATGGATGGCACGTGATTATTTAAAATAAAAAAATTATATATGTACATTTATATAATATTATACTTATGTATAATCTTTTATATTTTTATAACAAAATTTTAATTAATATATAATTAATCAAAATAATATAAGAAATGTATAATTTAATTAAACAACTATATAATTATTTACAAAAGTAATAAATATATCTTAATATTATAATTTAATCAGAGAATTGTATAATGAAGATATAAATAATTATATATAAAGGAATTTTCTCATAAGACAAAATAAAAATTTAAGTAACTATCTTTAAAATAATAAATGCAAGTTAAAACTAATTCATTATTTTAACCAAGATTATGAACCAAAGTGGGACAGCTCACTTATTTGGACTATTTTATTTTATTTATGTATGTTTTTGTTTTTTCTTTTTGGAGTTTATATTTTAAGTTGCGTTGCATTAATTCTGAACAAGTCATACTAAAGGTCAAGTTCATTTTGGTCATTGGAAGAAACGTATGCTATTCTCTTATGTTGCAATTATCCATCTAATTACTTTAAAAAAAAAAATTAGGTACAATTTATATAATATACATATATATATATATATATGTGTGTGTGTGTGTGTGTGTGTGTGTTTCTTATTAGATTTTCTTCAAATAAAAATATAATAAAATAATTATTTTATTATATAATGACTTCTTTTAAAAATATTTTACACGGATTATATTTTTATTAAACATTTTCATAAAATTATAATTAAGACAAACGATCTTTTCCATTAAAATTTTATATATCGCACACAACGTTTGTCCTATTCGATGACGTATTCTATTAGGTTTTCCTAAATAAATTGTCATTTCCAATGTCGATAACTATCTTTCGTGGAACAATTATTCTTTTCTTTTCAAAATTCAAATAGCAATTTGTTTTATACTAAATCACTACTTAGTAGTAATTTAATTTATACAATTTTTTTAATAAATATTTGTGGATTATTTCTATGACTTTCGTTGTTATCCAAACCCACTCTGATAACAACTCTCAACACTAAGATACAGTTAATCATATTCAGAGTATAATCTAAATATATCTTTTTTTTTTCACTTGTGTTGAATTATATATATGATATTAATTCAATTTTAATTGATAAATGTTATAATTATTTAAACATTATCCTGTAATTAAACACATTAGAATTATTTTGTACATTGAATTCTCTTTTATATATCCACTTTATCTCCACTGTCACAAAAAGGTTTGTAATATTTCATATTTTTATATTTGGTAAATTTAAATCTTCAATTTGAACACAACCATGCAGAGGAGGAAGATTTAATTGGTATAAATATTTATATTTGATTTTATAAAAATCTTATTTTCTTTCCTTTTAGTATACAAATAATTTATGTTACCATCATATTTTCATAGTGATCTAATTATTTAGTTTAGTTTATAAGATGAAGTTAATGACTCAATCACATAACTTTTTTCTTCTTAATTTTCAAACGCTAGGAATATTGGTGTCATACAAATCAATGGAGGGATTAATAATTAAAATTAAATGATCATCATCATTACTTTATAGACTAGGTGTTAGAGAATGAGTCACATATATATACCCTTAAAAAAAATAAAAAAAGTTGTTAAAATACTCAATATTATACTTTTATCTTTTGGATGAAATATGCACAATGAATGCTTCAATACGTTCTTTTATCTATTGTTTTCCCCTAATTTAATTTGATTGCATAGTTTTAACACATTTTTTTGGGTTTGATGTTGCCATAAGAAACCTCACTTTGAATTTTTTGCATTTTTTTTTTTTTTAGAATTATGCAGATTGGACAATTGAGATTGACCCGTTGGGAAGAAAATTCAACATGCTTTCTTGATTTTCCTTAATTTTCTTATCATTATCAAACAATAATGCTCTTCTCTATGCATTTATCATAACAAAATTAAATCTAATTACTTAGTGGGCTTTTTCCTTAAGATGCATGTATTTTTATTTTTAAACAATGGAAATTCAAAATTAGTTACATATATATAATGTCATGTATGTATGTAAGTGCATCTTAATTACTAAGAAATAAGTTAATTAGTTTATAAGTACTCCATTAATATTTTATGAAACTAGCTAGCATGTGATACAATTTTTAAAGAACACCATATTTATTTTGGGATTCATTGCTAGTCTTAATCAAAAAATAAATTTCCTATATATCAATATAGATCTATTTGAATTAGAATTAAGAATAAAATCATATATATATATATATATATATATAGAGACTAAATTAATATTATTAAAATTCTTTAAAACCAACATGATAAGTAATTCATTATTAAATATAAACTTGATCACAGGAGGCAAGTGTAAGTCATTTCTTGTTGGGGTGGCAATGGATATTTCGCCACCACTTAGAACTTTTAGAAGCACATACATAAATTGATTTTTCAATTAATTATTAATTATTAATTATTAGTAATTAATTATTTAATTTATGGGGAACAGAGAAAGATGGCTGCAAAAAGCCAAAGCCAAATTGGTATATCCAAAAGAGTATATTACTTCTGATCTTGAGCATCTCCACATTGAAAAAAGCCAGAAGATATGAAAAGAATATTCAAATCTGCTTATTCTATTCTTTTTATTAGGCAATTTGTAACTTAAAAGGTATCATTAATTTCTAATGTTGGAATCTCTATCATTCCCCATTTGATTTTGGTAAATCTTTCCAAATATTTATATTTTTTTTCATTTGGAAGCTACATACTGCAACCCTAATTTTATAGTTCAATAGGTCTCTTTTAGTTAATTAATAGTTTTTAATTATTAAATCTGAATCGTTAGATTTTAATTCAACAATTCAAATTGTTTTTACAAAATTGATAAATATTTTACAATAACAAATTTAAATGGGTGGATTACAATTCAATAGTTTAAATCTTTATTAAAAAAAATTGAAAAATCTCATATTACAAGAATCCTTTGGGCTGATGTCACATGATATGGATGGAATTATCTATTATCTCCACAAGAATCTTACCTAATTTATATTGTTATAACTATTAATTTTTCTTAAACAGCAATTGATTAATTAATCCCCACAATTGGAAACCCTGATTTGCTAATCTATTGATTATTGAAGTAGTGAATGAGACAATGAAATAGCTTATACTACAAGTCTTTCATGAATTGCCTCAAAGTAAAAGTTTATTTTGAATGCCTTATGGCATAATAAGGCAACAATTAGTGGCGATGATTTAGTATTAAATTAATTGTGTATTCTAATTATGATGATATAACCTAATTAAGGATTCTCCTTTGGATATTAATTTTCTTCATAACTAATTAATAGCTTTACATAATGAGATTGGTTTCTGTCAAATTATTATTATTACAATTATGTGCAAATACCACCATTCACATGAAAATTTTGACATTAAAAAATATAATTAATTATAATATATCAAACCCAAAAAAAAAAATCGTATTATTGAGAAGAAATTGAACCTAAAATAATTAATTATTCATGAGAAATGTTTAAATATGTGTACTAGAGTCAAGTAACTAGGTGACAAAATATAAATTTCTATATATATATATATGAATTAATGTTCTTATCAAGGATAATTATCAGTAATTTAAAGAACTTATTTTTTGAAGTGCACTATATATTTTATTGGATTGAATTTTCTTAAATCTAAACTTTGGTATTTTTAAAAACTATTAATTTAATCTTTCAAACTACACTCATCTAGTGACTTGTGCATCTTCATTTGCTAAATAATTCATAACTAGGGGTTTGATTAACTGGGGTGGGTTAAATCCTTATGGTGGCCAAAATAATATGATCAAAATCAACCTAACCCCTTTGAAAATTTCACAAACCATAATTACTAATTAATTACAAGGAATTTATTACTATAAATCCAGATCCAAGCAGAGGAAGTTTTGTTCGTGAAAGAAATCACATATTTTCAAAAGGCCCCACAAATTTATGCATGATAGCCTTGCCTTAATGTCTGCGTCAAACCATTCTACATCAATCCAATGACATTTTAATTAATTTTGTACTATATTTCTTTGTTTAATTGTTGCCATTAATTTCTTTTTCTTTTTGTCTTCTTCTTTGTTTTCTTCGTCTGGAAGACGATGGTATCATTATTGCAGTCCCTGCATTTGTCCCAATTCAATTACGTCCTCCTCTGTCAATTATCTTCTTCCTCCACTTCCTCTTTCGTTGACTGTGTCCACACCAATGTTATGGCTAATAAAAAAAAAAAACTAATTGGCCAAAAAAAATTAAATTTTGCTAAGAGTGCTCTTAAAGTACTAATTAAGGATGATTTATTATATATAATAAATTACTTTTAACTAATAAAATTAATCAAGAATTATTTATTTTATCTATTATTAATAATAATAAATATTTATATATTAATTTTATAAATTAATGTTAATTTATTATGAGTAATAAATGATTCTTAAAAGTTTAAACTAATATTTATAATTACTTGTATATCATTTTTTTTTTGTTTTTCTTTATTTCCAATGACAATAAATATTTGTAGAGAGAGTGTGTGTGTATTACTAACCACAGTTAATTACTTTTAGTAATTGTAATATTATCTAATATATATATATTTTTCTTATTGAGTCAAATTATAAATATATAATCATTTAATAGATATTATGGTAGGAGTTCTCACGCTTATTCGAATGGTTGCGGGCTTGAATCCTTCTTATAATAGATATTATGAATTAAAATGTAATAGTAAATAAAAAAAAGTTATTATTTTGACTGCTCATTTATTGAAATATTTAAAATAATTTTTTATTTATTAAAAAATATCATATTTAAATTTTTACTTTTCAAAGAAATACTAAATTTAAGATTTAGGGTTTGGTAAAAAGATTAAATTTAATAATTTTTTTTAAAAAAATGAGAGATCAAGTAATATTTTTTAATAAATGAGAAATTATTTTAGACATTTTAATAAATAAGAAATTAAAATAATAATTTTATAATGAATTACAAACCGAAAGAATATTTTTCTTTATAATCATCATATTTTTTCCCGTAATGAATGAACATGTATATATATAATAAAACAAAATAATCATATATCCTGTCATCATATGAACATTGAATCCTTATGTTCATAATTTTTCTTGCAATGGTTGCTTTAGAAATATATTAAAACTGTTCATAAATATTCCATTAGAAGTTCAAGTTTTGGAGTTGAAAGTATTGTAAGCATAATATTGCATTCTCTATTGGTCACTATGCATTTCTTTCTCATTGAAGGAATTAATCCACGAGATGGCTAAGACAATTGGTGATGCTCTTCGAGATTTATAGAGAATATTTTTTATTATGATAGTTTAACAATTAAAAAAATAAAATTGTAATATTTCAAAATACCAAACCCTCCTCCACAACAGAGTTTATAAAAATAAAATTAAATATTTGGATGAAGATAATTACACTCATTCTGATTGATGTTTCAATTCCCATTCTGACTCGTACAGAGACAAACTTTGAGCAGTTTGAACTTTGAACCCACCATCTTCTGTGCTTTGTAAGCGTCCACCTAAGGTTTTCTTAACTTCTATCATCTTTTCTAGTACTTTCAAAGGGTTAATATATAAAAATATAAAATTAAAGTCAAGTAAAGTTGCTTAAATTTTTTATTACCAAATTTTCTGATAAAAAATAACAACTACATTTTTCTAAAATAAAAATTCATGCTAAGTTGCAAATAAAAAAATCAACTCATAATGAACACTTCAACATTATACATAAATTTTGCCATGCAAAATGAATAAACAATGACTACAAAACGACATATAAGATGAAGATCAGCAATGTACTATTTTTAGTAAAATCCAATTCTTCTTGCCCCCGAAGTTGGACTGTTTAACGAAGACACCGATCTGAAATCTGAAATGAAGCCATAAATGGAACTGAGGTAGGCAGTCAGGAGATTGCCTAGCTCTGAAAAGTCTCCAAAATTGCAAGAAAGACAAGAAGTAAAATAGTAAATAATGAGAAGTCTTTAACCCATAATCAAAAAAATAAATGAATAAATAAATAACTTCCTCCGCATCAAAAAAATAAATACAGATAATGCAGAACATAGTCAGATCAAACATAATGTCGTATTGGAAGTTGGAACTTTGACATCGATTGAAATGTCAGGAATTACTGCTAGACATACAGGAATCTTAAAGGATTTCCATGAAACATACAGAAGATACATTACACGTAAACAACTTCTGGGGCACATCAACCATCTACTCAAGACACATGGCATCAGTGGAAACAAATATTATGCAGTTACAGTCTCATATAGATTGACGATTCAACATACACCAAAAGTTATAGTCAATTTCCAAAAACGGCCATCAAGTTGAGCTTTCACGCCAACAGATCAACTGACGTATTGTAGATTTTGCATTAGCAATGTGGTCCACATGTTAAAAAAAAAAAAATTAAAAATATATAAAAATATATATGGACCATTAAATTTTAATTCAATAGTTCACAATTTTAACGCAAAATCTACAGTAAAAGATCCTATTACAGAAGATCTGCTGTGGAACTTTCACTTACATTATCTACTGTCTCTTTGCATCTTGTATGCTGAAAAATTCTTCAAAATAAGTGCCAACCAAAACAACACCCCTGGCATGCTATCAGTACAGAAGCATTAGGTAAACATTCTTAGTTGGCATTACAGGCAAAGCCAGCACTAGAACATCATTGCAGCTCCTACCATTTATTTTTCTACGAGCGGAGTTACCCCTATTCTCATACAGTTATTCCAGAATTGAATTTCTTAATTTGAAATTAACCCAAGCATTTCATATGAATATAACTAGAGTCCTTTCCAATCAGAATTACATATCGTTGAAGCAAAATAGAGTAGAAACGACATGAAGATAACTGAGAATCAAAACTAAATTCAAAAGACCTAAATCCTGAGAGAGTAATTATTAGTAAAATTTCAAAGCAATTCTGATTTCGATACAATCAAGAACTAAAATTGATTGCCAGCATTTATGAGATAATTTTAGAGAGACCTTTCCACAAAAGAATCCAAGTTTTTCACTAATGGGTGCCATGAGGAAGTAAAGTTGAGTCGTCAGCTTAATTTGGTGGTTTCCAGATGTGCAATTCTATCTGGTGCCTCTTTCATTGAAGCGCATGAAAAGAAATATATGAGCCACAGTAGGGGAAAATCAGAGTTCTATGCAAGGCAGATGTAGGTTCCATGCAAGCAATCACACAAAATTTTAGTCTACCGTTCTTATTTAACCCAACTACTCATAATATTAGAAATGCACTCTCTTTTCTTGCTGACGCCATCCTACATTCTTGTCTTAAATATATTTAATCTTGATTTTCATATTAGACTCTTTATGAGCCCAAAATGGTTCCTCCATGCACAGCAAGCTATTCAATTTATTGCTTTAAACAACCCACTTTGCCTCGTCCATTTTAGGGACTACAACATCTTCCCTCATTGCACTTGCATATTTCTTTCCAACCGGTGCCCCGGCCTGGGAAAATAGCTCCACCACTGCTGGCAACATTCCATAATACCTCTTCAACCCATTTACCAGAGGTTCGCTAGATTGTGGATCTGGAATGTGATAGACATATACTGGAGGTACCAAATCATCAATCGTAGCCTCCTGCCAAGCATGCTGTCCATCCCTCATCTGGTGTTTGTGAGCTTGACAATTTCGTACCCTATGACCTTTAGGCCCCACTTGCACCTCGGGACAATATCCACAGGTTTGGACAGCATACTTCTCCATAAGTTTTGAAGCTCCTGTACACATTTTCTCCCAGACTTTCATTCCTTGAACAGCAATACCTGCACCAAAGCCTGCTAGTAAGCATAGTTGGTTTTTTAAAAACAATAAAAGACAAAGGACATAACAAGAGAGAGAAGAAAACAGCATTTGTCTTCACTAACCTTGAATATCATTAGAAAGCAGCTCCATAAAATTTAAGCCTTCATCCACCCCCTTTTTCTTATACCAAAACCCACATGCATCTATGTCTTTGCCAAGAGAATTATCTTTTGGGAACCTTTTCTCAAAATCAATTATTCTACCAGCCACGCAGTAAATAGGGGAGGTCCTTCTCCTGGTGGGATAGTCAGGTATGTCAACACCTGCCTGGACACACAATTCCACAATTGCGGGAATTCGGTCCACTTCAAGCATTTCTTTATGTGAAACTGCCCTTCCTATTCTGTCATACAGATGAAATGACTCTACAATTGGCAAAACATGTTCGACACCCCCTCTGACCCAGCTATGCTGTTTGCTTGATAGGCTTCCTCTAACATTACATGATTTTATCTTATGTGGTGGATGACCAACATGAGCTTCTCCACACAAGCTGCAAAGTAAATGTTCACAATCTCAGTTATGAATGTATTCTTTAAGGAAAAAAGCCTAAGTGGGGAGATATGTCTACATAATTCACTTGCAACAGCTCATTTTTACATCAAGAAATTCTCCAAAAAACCACCAAGAATTGAACCATCACTCCATCAGATTAAAGCTCTTATCTAAAAATTATCTACAAAGATGTAAATATGATGTAAAAACATGACCTATCATGAAAAACCTTGTAGAAAAATACTAATAGCTTAAATAAATAGTGGCACCACCTGCATGTATAAACAGCAATGTGCTTGACAAGCCTTGAAACGGTAGATAAAAGTTCAAATCTGGCAGCATAAACTTCATGAGCAACAGGAATTAACTGCTTTACCAACAAGCCATTTTCAGGTGGTTTTAGTATAATCTCATGCACCTTTTGCCTATCCTTCTTCATCTGTCTAGCTTCACGCTTCAGTTCATTAAAACTTCTCACCAGCGGTTTCCTATCAGACTTCTTCAGTTTTCTTGGCAGCTCCGATCTAGGAACAGTTGAGTACCAGAGGCAAATGTGCTTATTTACTCCCCTTAGCGGCTGAGCAACAGGATCTTGTGTAACTCTCTCAAGGAAACTACCAACAATATGAACACGTCTAGCTAGCACCATAGCCCACCAGAAGTTCATATCTGCTGAAATACATTTCAAGACATAACTCATACATTGTTAGAGTGAAAGCTAAGGAACAAGAGACATGGCAGCAAAAGTTCAAATATTTTTTTAGATATTTGCATCTGTATAACAAGGGTATCAAACAACTATTTAAAATAAAGATAACTAAACAATAATTCCAAATAAAAATAACTATAGCAGTTACTAACAGGTACCAACTATAGATTAACAACTAATTCTGAAATTAAGAAATCTGCTACCAACTTCCTAAAAAATAAAATATCATATCAACATAATTTAGAAAAATCTCAATAAACATACACAATATATTGGAACCAACATATTTTCAATCATTCTTTTCCTTCTATTTTCTGGTCCAATAAGTGGCAAGCAATTTTATGATAAAAACAAGGGCCAAACCAATCTAATCCACGTTGTCAAGGCTCATAGTATTAGGACAGCCTGACATAATTCCAGAAAACCTGACAATAGCTAACATGGATTCCTAGCTATAAAAGAAAAATGAGTCTTGACCCACAGAAATGCGGCCATTATCACTGTACCAAGGAAACAGTTATCTTACCTATTTACATTACGATACATTGCCAGCTAGAGACAGCCCCATTTTTCCCTCCTTGTTCACAAGACAAAATACCTTGTAACTCATACATTCTAAGCAATACAATACATCATTGATGACCTACGCTTCCTTTTGCTCTATTTTGCCATGCCCTTGACACCAAAAGAATCCATGGTCAAAAGGTTTGACCATTATATTGTTATGCAAGCATCTTTGCAAACTAATGTTACGGAGATTCTAATCAGTATTATTCAGATTGTAGCCCCTAAAATCAGGCTTCGTATTTATGCATCGAGCAAATTCAAGGATAAGCAAACAACATTACGGAAACTCAAGGTTTACTGATCATTATAAAAATCATTCTTTCAGAGCAGAACAAATTGCTGATTTTCTTTTCTTTTTTCCATTTTCAAGCTCACTAACAGCATTGTTTAAAGACCGCATCAGATTAGATAAAAACAGAGAATCAGGGGCATTACAGCCAGAAAGGAGCTAGCTTCCCCCACCATTTCCACATACTACTGGAAAGATCAGTATTACCAGGGAACCGCAACCCCATAGAGCAAAACGTTGAAAATAATAATGATAGAACATGAGGGAGACCGGCAAAGGTGCACATTTTCTAACTCGTTATAACTAATTGAGATTTTTTCCCCTTTTTTTGTATGATAACATTCTTCTACTTTTAGATTTATAGTATACCCTCATTCTCTGCTGCACCTATAACCCCTATCACTTTAAGTTACAGTTAACAGCGTTTTCTGCAATACAGAACTCTTAATATTCGTCGTGGGTACCTTAAAACCAATGCTCTAAATCATTTCATTGAACACGTAACATGCATACCTAGGACTAGGCAAGGTTAGGTGAATTAAATAATCAGCAACTAAAATTGCCCCAAAAACAAGACCTTGACCAAATCAAGCAAAAGAAACTAGAAATTAAGAGCCCTGTTAGTTCCGCAAGTTGCAAGAGATGAAGAAGCATGCAGAGGAAGAACTTCACCTGTGTCGCAGGTTTGAAACTTGAAGCATAACTTCCGAGTTGAGTCTGACTCGGTGAGTTCAGTTCACGGTATTTGTCTACGTGCGAAATCTGTAACTCTAGAGGCTAGCTTCGCATCAGAACTAGACGAAAAAGCTCAGAACTTTTGAAGGGCCACGACAACGGCGTCGGGGTTCGCTGGACTGGCTCAGGAAAAGGACCAATTAGCTCTCAATTACATGGGCCTTCAATCTTTCGTGGGCCCAGTAATTTTGAGTTTATGCAGCTTGCGCTATTCTCGATATATGGCCCACTACATATTGGGCCCAAATAAATGTGCTTCATATAAATTATAATTAAAAAAATGATAGTACAACTATAAAATTAGTTATATTAGTACAATCACACTTGAAAAAAAATATGTGACAATAATATGTTAAAATATATTGATTGTATGTCAAATCAAAATGATATGTTGTATTTATATTTTTACTCTAACATTTTTAAATTTTATTTATGAACCTAAAACTTTTTTAAAAACTTTTAATTTATCCTTTTTACTTTTTAGTTGTTAATAACTTCACAAAACTTTAGTTTATAAATTAAAAATAAGAATAAAATTAGAAAGTTGTTGAGTTATTAGAAAATAAAAAAAGTACAATAATGAGTACACAAAGTAATAAATTAATATTTTCGTGTATGTTATTAAAAAATAAAAAGTTAAGAGAGTAAATTGAAAATTTTTAAAAGAATTTTGTATTCATAAATAAAATTTAAAAATAATGGGGTCAAAATATAAATAAAATAAATTATTTTAAATTGGTATACAATCAATATAATATGACATGTCATTGCTACGTATCTTTCTCTTAGTGTGTCATGTAATAATTACATTGATACACTCAATTTTATGGTTGCACCAAAAATTTTATCTAAAAAAATACATTTTCAGTTTCTCAAGTATTGCAAATTGTGATTCTTCACTCATTGTAATGTTTAAAATAATTTTTCACTTATTAAAAAATATTACACTTAATCCCTCATTTTTTAAAAAAAATACCAAACTTAATCTTTTTTACTAAATCTTAAACCCAAAGAATTGGAAAAAAATTGACCACAAGTTTATCATAAATATTATCATCTCTTAGCTAATTCTTTTGGATAGAGACTCGAAAGGTTTGATAATCTTTTAAAATAAAGTTTGACAATGTTTTTGATGAGATATACTTAAGAATGTATATACTTCTTAAGTTATTTTCTTAAATATTTTATTACCTTAAATATAACTTTGGTCCTCTAATTTCACAAAGCTTTTAATTTGGTCCTTCTAATTTAAATATATATATCTCTTTGTGACATCTTTAATCTAAAATTTGATATTAAACTTCACAATTTGTTTAATTAAACGTTATTTATTTACCTAGCACTGTCAATTTGCACTCAAATTTAGCATTCAGGCCATCTCTTTTAAAAATTTTGCATTACAAATTTGGATGGAAATGTGACAGATAGTAAAAAATGAATCATTTTAAAAATAAAATGGCAACAATGTCTATTTTTCCAACAAAGTAGACTAAGTTGAAACCTTCATGCAACCAAAAGTACCAAAAGTGCATTTAAAGATATTTTATAATAAGATTAACTTATTAAAATATTTTAAAATTAGAATAAAATTATGATATGAACCCAAAAAATTGACAGACCCAAAATTACTTCAGCTTTGATTCCCATTTATAATTTCATTATATGAACATGCAATTTTTGTAAAAAGAAAAATTAGCATAAACAAATGTTAGGACCATGTCTTAAACATTAATAATATATACATGATAATACCAAAATGAAATAATAATTGTTCCCCACCTTCAATGCATTGGATATTATATAAAAATATATTTCAAGTACAGACCTCACATGTATTCAATATTTGCCATATTTATAATAAAGAACATATAAATTAGTAGAAATAGTAATGAAGCGGATGTGATGAGATGTGTGACAATATTTTATTTGAAGCAAGGGATGAGAATGGCTTTAATGTTTGATCTTTGGCCTCTTCACAATCATCACTGAGCACAGAGCATGGTGTGCACAATAGTCACTCACACTCCCTAGCACCGCTATGCATACAACACAATTCAACAAGTTATTTCTAATGATTTTTTTTATATTTTATAAATACAATTTATCTTCTAATTTTAATAATTTTATAAGTAATAGTCCAACTAGGAGTGTTCATAATTCAAGTGATCCTTGTAAAGTCTATTTGCCTTTGTTATATCGGGCTAGAAAAATATTAAAAAAATTATAATGTTTGCTAAGTTAAATCTCAACAAAAATATATTAGAAGAAGGCACGAGGGGCAGTTGTCCCTCTTAAATTTTTAAAACTTTTAATTTTCATATGTAATTTTATTTTATTTTTTAATTTAATTATTTAATTTATAAGAGTACATTTCCTTTGATCATAAAAATTTGTAATTCTTAATTCAAATCTTTAATCCAAAGATTTTCATCCCCTTAAAATCAAATCATAAATTTGTCCTTAAGTCTCAAGCCTATCAAAAATACGGCCCAACTTGTATTCACTTCTAACCCTAACTAAAAAAAATAGAAATAGTTCATTGACTAAATGATAAATAATCATTCCAATATTATTCTTTAGACAACCTCATATTTTTCCTTCTTTTCTTCTCATTTCTCTTCTCTTTGCTTTTATCTCTTTTTTATTAATATTTGATAAAGAAATTTTCTCATATTAATCTTTGTATGGTAGAGCTACAGAAAATTTATATATATATATATATGCACACACCTTGGAGTTGATATTTGTTTTGGGGAAAAAAAAAAAAGCTCATATAACTTGTAATGCAAACCTGACAAAAAGATCTAAACAACGTCGTACTTTTTTTTGGGTTATAAACGATATGATAATTTATTATTTGAAGCTCTGTTGCTTAAATTTATCAAAGAATACAATATTTACAAATTATTCCTAGTAAAAAATTTAAAAACTTCACTTATTTTCTTTATAGGAAAAATAATAATAATAATTCTAAAGGGGATATTAATATTCCTTTTAAGTTTTCCATAGCCATGGCTACCAAGAAGCAAGATGGAAGCATTGTGTCTATCTACAGCATCACACAGCACATTCCTTGCATCACCTTCACCCACTTCCACTTCCACATCATCAACCTCCATATTATATATTATATATTATATATACACACAAACTCATATATTAATTAATTATATTCTCAAAATATAAAAAAGATTGAGGCAATATATATATTTATAAAGTAAACATACCAATTTATTAGCACAAATCTGCTTAGCAACCCTCTTCATCTGTACCTGCAGTGCAGGAAGAGCTTATGCTCCTAAAGCTCCTATAAACTTTTTTACATTAGATGCTACATTTTTATACATATATTATATCTATCTACTCTTATGCATAGAGATTTTCCGTTTCTCTTTTTTTCTTTTACATTATGTTTGTTCCAAACCCTTTAGATGAAATCTTCACTTAATAAGAGTCATGATCTATAGTGCATATAAAGATCCAACACAAGCACATCATTTTGGGTGATGAAATTTAATTTTATTTAAGAAAATGAATGCAAGGAATATCACTATACCAAATTAGATCTTCTATATATAGTATGAAAGAGAACAATCTGGATCCCCTACTATAACAGCATGGGATAGTGTAATTTTTTGAACTAAAAATATAATCATGTATGGTCATTTTATAATTATAAGAAGTTACAATATCTCTTACTCTATAGCAGAAAATCTACAAAAGAGAAAGAGAGAAATGAAAAAAAAAAAATGAGGATGAGAAAGAGTAATGGGACTTAAGAGTGTACAATACTCGACTAACCCGGTAAAACCAACCTGACCCAAAGCTGCTTGGGTCAAGCCTGGTCGAACATAGAAGAAGCAAAGAGACCAGAGAAGATAGGTACCCGAGTATTTGGTTTAGGTCAAGTCGGTTTACAAGTTGATCCTAACACTGGCTTGACCCTTCTCAGGGGTATATATAAAATAATTTTTTAAAACTTCTTATTTACTTAATAGTTAATACAATTAAACAGATTAGGGTTTGTTCTTCATTTTTTGATTCTCCTCTGCAGTTAAGTGCTCATCTTTTAGGAACGCTTCGTGTGACCTAGCCTCTCCATCAGCCTAATACTCTAGCTGCCAGCCACCACTTGTATATCAGTACGGTCACCAGTGATAACAATAAGAGGTTAACAATTCCTCTCCCTTCAACGACGCACACCCAACTTCACATCTGTCATGCGATGAAGATTGAGAAACAAAGGATAAGGGTCTGCTAGGTTTTTTCCTATTGATTTTTGACCCCAAAGGTAAGCCTATTACCATTCTCCAGTCTCCGCTATTGATTAGCTTAGATTTGTCTATATCAGGGTTTACTTGCAACTTCTTTTCTTAACTTCTCTACTTTTTTGTTGTATTTTTACCTCCTTTTGTTACCTTCTTGCTATGTAAATCTTTTTACTTTTGCAGTACTGGCCTGTGTGGAAAAAATTGATAAGGAAACCAAATGTGGAGTTTCTAATTGATTTACTGATATTAGCATTTTTTTTACTCATTTTTTGTATCTTGGTTTTTCGATGTACTAGTTCAATGTACTGGTTTGATCTCATGTAGAAGTAATGTATTTGGACTTGTATCATTTTGATTATTTGAATTAAAGATAATAGGATTTTTCCAATTGTTTTTATATGTTTTCTTCCTTTAATTGTGATAGTATACTAATGTGTTATAACCAATGAATAGAACATTATTTTTGTCCCTTATTGTAACAATTATGATTTCAACTTGCTTCTTTTCAAGCATTCTACTTGCAGACATCACAAAAAGCAATGCAACAAAATTCTCCTAATGTTAGTTACATGAAAATTTTTCATTATTAGTCTTGCTTTTGTTTCTGCATCAATTTAATTTTATAATCTAGTTCCTGCCCATTTTATTATTCAAATGGCAATTTTCACATGGTCTCTATTGTTAACAACTGATATCATTTTAATAGCAGGCAAGAGGTATTGTCAGCTGCAACTCTATCCCAAATAGTGAAACAAGGATAATTTGTTTTCAATGGTAATGCATTGCACATTTGTTTGTAATTGTTATCATAAATGATTATGTGTGTATATCTATTTCTTGAATGGATATGTTATTGTAAGGGCCTTATCTTTTGTGTTCTATTTTTGTATAGGAACTCAAATTTACAAATGACAAGAAGTTTCCAAATGGACCACCTATAGAATTATTCAACAAGGTATTTAGTTGTTGCTGTTGATTTTTGTAATCTATCCTTTACCATCAATACTAAGTTATATAATTTATATTCAATACACAAAATGAGTGATTTTTATGTTTTCAAATTTCTTTTAATCTTGTGGCCTAATTTATATCTCTCTCATGCCTCTGAAACGAAACAAAATACAAAATACCAGTTGAAAGAGCTACCTTTTCTTTAGGTTCTTCTCTCTTTGCACTCTTATGACAATTTAATAATCATTTATGTGTTGTGCAACTTTAATAATGCATGAATTAACACTATCATTCAATTGATTCTTTAACCACTTTAGTATTAGACTTAAGTATAAGGTATACTATATCTCTATCCAACAATCACCACTGCTGATATTTTCAAGCCAGTTTTAAGTAGATAGATCATAGATAGATTTCACACAAATTGGCTGCCATCTATTCATATAATAAATGAAGAAGGCATGGCTACATCATATTTGAAGGAAATTCATTCTTCATTCCACAGGTCCTAACAGTGAAATTAACTCTTTTGCTTCTTCTATATCTCCACATAAAAAAAAAAAAAAAAAAAAAAAAAGGTTGTAAATATTCTTATGGCATGTTGTTCTTTTATATTAGATTATTGAAAATGGAATTTCATATGCAATTTCACTAAGGTGCCAAGAAAGGAAGCATGGAACCTCACAATTATTGAGCATGTGAAATGTTAAGTAAGGGATAATGGCCAATTTTGGATCTACACTTATGATATCTATGAAGACAATAAGGGTTGTACATATGATACTTATTTCAAAATGCTTGATTACTTCTACATTTTTTTTAGGTGTTCATACATTACTACCAGCTTTGGACCTTAATAAACTTACTCCTAATTTGATTAAACTCTAGTAAGTAATGATCATGATTAATTTTTACATCTAAAATGACAACATTTGTAGTCTCCAATATACTATATGTTGATTTTTTTTTTCTTTTCAACTTCTTAATATTTCTTTCTCCTCCTGCAGCCAAGAATCTACATTGGTAGAGGAATGCATGAGTTTGTTTTTGAATGCATCTAGCTATTACATCTATTAATTTAAACGTTTATTGATTGTTCCAACTAAATACAACTATGAATCCTCCAATGTAATTTTGGTGCGTATGACTATATGGTTGCATGTCATATTTCTTGGTTCTGTTTGGATATGTTAATACACATTTTCACAACAATTTTACTTTTTCTAGTCTTTACATTAAGTTATGTATCTTTTAAGCAACAATTTTACTTTCTATGTGACAAGGAATTGATACTTGGAATGAATTTAGGATGCAAGATTGTCTAATGGATTTTTTTTCCTCCTATTTTTGCTAGATTTTTTGTCCCCATTATCCCTAGCTCGGCATGCTATTATTCAATCTAGCTTGGTCTGATCCTAGATTGTCCATGCTAGGTTTGAATATCAGGCTAGCAATTCTGGCCCAGTGTGCATCCAGAGCCGAGTCTTAGGGTGATAACAACCCGGACCTGACCTATCTTTTGAATAGCCTTAATAAGAGGAGACATCTCTCTTACTCTTCGTTAATTAAGTAAATTAAAAGAATTTGGAATGGTCAAATTTTAATTTTAATAAAAAATGAAAGGAAGCTTAGTCGTAATATAATTTTAAAGATATGATGAAATCAAAAAATTTAACATATCTATAAAATTATATGAATGATTTTATATAATATCTTACCATAATAGTATTAGCATAATTGAGTGACTTAATTATATAAAAAAAAATATATTTTTATGATCTCTCACTTATTACATAATTGTTATGTTGGTCCCTAACTTATTATAATACATAAAATAGTCTTCCGTTTATCGAAAATTGTCATACTTAGTCCTTAACTTTATAAAAATATACCAGATTTAATCCTTCATATTTGGGTTTAGAGTTTTCATAGAGAAATTAAATCTAATTTTTTTTTTAAAGAAGTATGAGATAATGTGTAATATTTTTTAATGAGTATGGAACTATTTTAAATATTACAATAAGTAAAGAACTAAAATGACAATTTGACGATAAGTGAGAGATTAAAAGAATATTTTACTCATAATTTTATTATAATATCTAACCAAAATAGCATTAGCATAATTTAGTGATGTAATTACCAGGTCCAACTACATTAATGGCCTGAGGGGGAGATGGTTTGCCATAGACAATGACAGGCTTGATTTTCAAATATAATTCAAGCATAATTTTTAAATATATATTACATGATAACATATGAATGATAATAATAGCTATTTGTGTAAATTATTCTTGCTTTTTGTTAGAGATGTTCAAATTACACAAGCTTTATCACTATTTTGAAATAAATTTCTTTCCATTTTTCTAAAATAAAAAATGTATTAGATTGATCCCTCGAAAAGAAAAACTAAACTACAATTACACCTATTTTGACCAAAATAGTCTCTCTCTCTATATATATATATAAAGTATTAATATATGTATTTGACCAATATAAAAGATAATTAATTTTCTAAATTTAGAATATATCAAATTTGATTTTTAATACTACATAAATAATGTTCAAATAAAATTTAAAAAAAATATTCTTTAGTAAGTTATGAATAAGATATATCTATATTGTTTTTAAGAGCATTATACTCTTAGAGAATTAGTGTATGTTTTTATAATAAAAGAATTTAGAATTTAAACACTTTCAAGGATGAAAATTTTTTACCATGTTTAATTTACCATTCAATACCATACAAGAGTATTGAAATGAACTTATTGACATAAAATTAATAGCTATTAATTATCAAATGTCTTTTGGTATATTTGAAAGGAGAGATGCTTAATTGTCAGCTACATATTTTATGAAGAAAATATAAATTGATGAAGTACTAAAGAAGAGTATTCATCAAATTTTAAAATATATTAAATTTTTATAGTCTTTAGCTGGCCGAAAAAATCAAAAGATCACCAATTCTAGCTCTTTTTACCTCAATAAAATCTTAAAATTAGATATAATTGAACTAAAATAAAGCATTTAAATTACATTGGGTGTCATCTTTGGTACACTCACAATTATAAGTACACAAATGCACCTAATTATAATGTAAGTATATAATTGTAATAATATCAACAACAAAAATAGTAATATTATAATTATATCCCTCCATTATAATTAAATATACTAATATACTCAAAATTGTAGTATATCAAAAATTTTAACATTAAATTATGGTGTCAAGTCCAACAAAACAAACTCAAAGAAATTAAGTTCTTCACTGAACTCATCAATATATTCCCTCCCCAATTTTAACAAAAGAGGCTCATTGAAAAAATACTTCCACCATGAGCACCCCAGCCATGGTTATCTCTTATAAGGCTTAATACTATATGACTCGGAATAAGCTTGAGTTCATATTTTTTATTTTTTTATTTTCATTTTCGTAAGAGCCTGACTCAAATATAATCAATTTACGCATCCATTTATTTATTTATTTATTTTGGATCAGACACGGAAAGATAAAATATTAATAGGTGTTATCTGAACAAAGTGAATATCATACTTAAATACTCACACACATAACATTTTTCTTTGACGTATGACTTAAAGCCCCACTCTCGAAAGTGAGCATGCTTTAGATACTTTTTTCTATTCTAATACTGAAATACAATAATAATAATAATAATTTAAATGTTTAGCTGCCAAAAGCATTTCACTCAAATGCTATATTGTACTTCTTTTATAGTATTTAAATATGGGATTGTATAGGAAGACTTGTCTGATTTCAAATGAACTTAAAAAATAATAATAATCCATAAGTCGCGTAGAGTTCTATTACATAACCCTAAACTCAATTTAAGAGGGGTTGTGATTTGATATGAAAGGTTTATATATTATGTTTTATAAACCTTATTAGTAGAGTTAACAAGTAAATTTAAGCATATCAAACGATGAATTTGTATCATCAAAGCTCTAATTAATTATTGAAGTAAAGAATATAGTAGTAAAGTTTAGGGTTTTGGGGATTAGTAAAGTTTAGTCCATTTCCAATAGAAGTAGAGAGGTTGAAGCGAGAGGTAGAGGAATCAAAAGCTCCAATATCTACCTCCATACTCCAAAGCATTTTCACCATTTGCCCAGCACATTGTAAACCATTTATGTTCATCACTTTTCCCTTATCTCAGATCACTGAAGAAAATGGCATGGCTAGACAAAAGAATCATGCAAATGGGGTTTTCAAAAAAGCATAAACATACCAATTCTCATTAAACAGTTTACTCGTCAAAATTTATGAGCTGAATCTACAAAAGATAGAGAAATTTAGTTGTTCATTATGTAATAGGTTTCTAAAACATAATTATATTCTTAGAAATTACAATCCTCCTTTTATTAAGTTAAGAGCCAAGCTCTTAGACGTGGGTAGTTGAACAGTTGGTTGAAATTTTTGAACCTGCTATCCAATCTATAAATTGAAAGGTGCTTTGAAATTGTACAGCTGAGTGGAAATGACAACTGATGATGTAACCCAAAAAGCCCTGTAAAAGCTTGGTCCTCTCTGTCCACAATTGATTTCTTCGCATCCTCCGCTGCATGATGCCTTCTCATTAATCTATTTTCAACAACTCAATTTCAAATTTTACTCAAAAAATTGTCCTAGTTAGCTAAGAAATGAAGAGCCAAACTTACTACACATAATGCATAGAAACTGTTCGACAAAATGCCTAGCAAAGCTTTTTTTTTTCCATATAAAAGCGGCACTGCCTCAATGCTTCAGGCATGCTTTCTCCATGCTTGTTTTACATATTGAAACAGGCACTAGGTTAGCATAAGTTACTCTGAAGTAAGAGAGATTTCATATACCATAAAGTCAATGGATAATTGTACAAAAAACTGATAAATGTAAGCAGAGATATTTAGATTAGTGATTGTGCAAACATTTATCTCTGCTTCTCACACTAGAAAAGTGCTCTATTTTTCCGTTAAAAACCCATAGCTTACTAGGGATTGACTTTGGGATAATTGACCAAGAAAAACAAAGATCTAGTTCAGAAGTTGAAATAGTTTTATACCATCTATAGAAAGATAGTCGGCTAGATCTTATTGGATAAAGTACGTTAGGAACGTAAGAATATTCACATTGCATTAATAAAGCATCAATAAAGACATATATACACTTTTAAAATCAATTTCTGACGGTTTTCAAAAATATATATATCCAACATGAATAAAAGCAAATTAGCCTATAATTAAAGCATGATGATGATGATGATGATGATGATAATAATAATAATAATACAAATAATAACCAGAATATGTAAAGAAACTTCAATATCTAAATATCATACGAAAACACAAGCCTCAAAGGACAGCCATATAAAGTAGACTTCAACATGAAACTAAGCAAGTTAAATGATTAAACATAATTTAGTTACAAGAGACCACAATACCTTATACACCGAAGTATTGCTCAATAATATCCTAAATTAAGTTTACACTCCATAACAAACTATCAAAGCAGCTTCCAAAATAAATCACACGAGCGTTGTTCAAGCCTTAATTTAACTTAAATACAGGCATACAGCTTCTTAACAATAGAACATGACCCTCTTCACATTCTCCTTAAGCGCAGGAAGGGGCCTTACAGCAGCACTGGCACCCGGCAGGCGAGTGCTGCGTCCTGCACCACCAACTCCACGTGCAGCAGCAGCACCACTAGCCATAGAACCACTCTCCGATGTCTCAGGTTCCATATAAAATCGAGCTCGGAAGGCAGCCAAATGAGCATAGTATGCAGGGGGCACTACAATATTCATAAAGCAATAATATGTAATTACATTAGCAATGAATGAGTCATTCAAAAAGTTTATATTCCATATGCAGCTGCATGTTATTGATAAGTACTCACCAATTGAAACAGAACGAGTGCATCTTGCATAACTGCAGAAACCATGAAAATACGTCAAATTTGAAGTACAAATAATTGTAAAAAAAAAAAGGAAGATGTCAAATTGGAGACCAAAAAATAACAACATAAGGGGAGCTCGTATTACGTATAACAAAGGTTGTTTGTTAATGTTTGCAGTGCATCAGCTGTAAAATTATTTTCATCCCATAACACATGGTAATGAGCCGGACGGCTTGTGCCCTGTAACAATTTGAACTGTTAACATAACTTTACATCGATTTACAAATTGTGTATCAACTCAATAAAGGTAAAAAGTAAATCACCTGTATCCCAGCATGGCTACAAAGATAAAAGTCAAACTCAGTAGGGTGGCAAATCTTGGAATCTACAACGGTGCCTGCAAGGTTGCCAGATGGTGGTTTAACATCACATCGAAGAAACCAGGAAACAAAGGCCAGCATGTACCATAAGTTAACAGAGTATAGAAAATACCAGGCAATATATTCCCGCTTCGGTCAACAGAACTCTTGTCATGATGGTTGTTAGGGAATAGCCTTGTATGATGGCGCTTTTGAACAACCACAAATGTGACAGGAGGCTGATAATTAGGCTCCAGGGATGCACACGCCTGTCAGGAAAGCAGCAGGGGAAATGAATATGTCAACGTCATATAGAGGTCTCATGATGAAGCTAAAAAATATTACCTTGCGTATAGCATCAAGCTCGAACAGTAAAACCTGATAGAACTGGCCCTCACTCACACCATCCCTGCAAAAAGTATATAATTCATATTTTGGCCCCCAAAAAATCATATGCGCCTTAAAGTTGGATCATATAATGCTACCTGTAAAATATGATCCGCTGTGGCTTCTGCCCTGTGGCCCTCCGGAATGATATGAGCAGTTCCCTGTTGATAAATCAAATAGAACAAAATAAAGTAGATCCATTAACTCAAACATTCTAACCCAGGAAGTTGAATTTTTAAATATAAATGATTAACCCAAAGACCCCCCAAACCCACAAACACGAGAGATAGAGAGTACTTGATCATTCCACCAGTTACTGTTCCCCTCACTGGATCTTGCCATTGTTTGAAAAGGTCTTGGATGAGCTCCTGTCGATGTGCCTGAGCACACACCAAACCAGCATACTTTGTAATTTCAGGCCAATCTTGAGAGGCCACAACCTAATACATAAACCAAAAGTGATTTGGATGTAAGTTGCTTCCAAAAGCAGCAAAAGCCTAAGCAGGTTGAACCTAAATGCAAATTCAGGAACATACAGCAGCAATGGATGGACTTGAATCCTCTCCAGGATGTGGATGAGTTACATCAGCTCCAAAAATAATCGTAGGTCGGTCACTCACTAAAGGAATGCGCCGTGAAAGTGCATCAACAAGCACTGTATTCCTTCCACCAACCTTAACATTAATTTTCAAGGCAACATTTGCAAGGTACTGCTTGCTCATTTTATAAACATGCTTAGTCAAACAGCACTGAGAAACAACCCCAAGATCTGTCTCACATATACGTTTCAGGTCACCTGCATAAGAAATTAGAATATGTCAGTGTCCGATAAGTCCACAGGAGAAAACAAGATGCAAAGATAAGTGGAAGGCATTATTACCATATAGAGAGCCATTATTATCAGGCAAAATTACAATAAGAAGATCAAGCTCCTTTCCCTGCAGTCTTGATTTTGCATCAAGATAGCGTGTTTTGAGAACCTTATCCACCAGGTCAGGGCGAGCGCTGAGTGGGGAAAGTACTGGTTCAGGGTTGAACGCCTGAGTATGAAAAATAGGTCAATCATTCACCAAAATAAAAAATAAAAAGTAAATAATATGGCCACAAGAACAATTGAGGAGCAGAAAATAATAGGTAATATCCCTGTACCATGCCAGATATATAACACATTTGAGCAAGTTCATAACAAAACCCACGTGCCACACTATCTTGAACATTCCTGGAAAAATTTATGCAGATCCAATGGTTGACTGTTCCTCCATTGACCATTTTCTGAAAAAATTTATATCAAGTCATACACAACAAGAAGTTATTTCAGATTTGTTATCAAGGACAACAGTGAACCTTCAGCAAGAGAAGTGCACCAACTTACAGCCAATATCCTATATTAATTATTACCTTAATTTATTGTATATGAACACAGTATATGTGCAGATGTGTCAACAACAGTGATCCGTGAGACTTCATCGAAGATATGCATGAATTTACCAAATTAGGGGAAAAAAAAATTACCTTATTCATCATATTCCATTGACCAACTTGAGGTAGGCAATCCTTTTCTCTACCTGTATCGTGGTATTTAAGCTGCAGCAACATAAGTTTAACTTCATTTAAAAAATTGATATTTTACAAGTTCAAAGTGAATAAAATTTATTCCGATGAAAGATGGAAAAAATACCCAGGGTGCAGGAAGGATGCGGGCTTCGACTTGGGCTAGCTTCTCACTGATTTTAATTCCAAACTCTTTAGCATAAGGATCCTCATGGTAAGCATTATGATGAACCGTCTGAACAGGGACAACAAAATGCATAAGAGAAGACACAAACATATCCAATCAACGCACATTAAAAAATTTGCATTTATAAGTGTAATAAGACAATCCTGTCAAAACCAAAAAATAATGCTAGAAATACACTTAACAAGTAATCCAAATTTTGGTCAAAACACATTAAGTACAGCTTGATAAAGTAAACAACCAAGAGCAAATTAAGACTGCAGAACTATAAATTTCTCAAATTGTGTCAATGCAGTGAAAACTTCAAAATACCTACAGCCCAAAGATGAACCAGCAAAACCCTTAAAGTCTCAGACCAGATAATAGAGAGAATATATCCAATTAAAGGCAATAATACACACAACATCCCAGCATGAACTTTAATGTAAAAAACATAATACCAGTATGATTCATATATACAAAATATAAACACACACACACACACACAACATGGTATGACAAATCATCTGCATACCTGCATAATATCACGCTCCCTTTCGATAGGTCGCTGGCACGTGACTTTGAGCAAAGCAGTAATCTGTCTTTCATTCAGCCTCTTCGAGTATCTTTGACCTTCTACTATCTTACAAACCTACATTTGGGACAAGATATTACACCATGCACTTCCATATAACACAAAATAGCTCATCATTTCTGGGAATGTTTACCTCCATTGGTAAATAGTTTGGTCTCTGTGCATTGCCCACTTGCAAGCAAGGCCATTGCGTATGTTGAATGACAAACCCATACGTCTCATAGAAATACTCCACAACAGACTTCATTGTTCCCCTCTCATCAACAGGGAATCTAAAAATTGAGATCCCAAAATATGTCAGCAGATGATTTTCTGTAAGCTTAAAAGAACTAAGTGTATTAAGGCACTAATACTCACGTTAGCTCTCTGGTTGCCTGTGAAGTCAGACCAGAGATGCGATATTTTCTTCTCATATTTCCCCGGTGTGTCACTTCAACTTTGACACCCCGAAGTGCTTTCTTAATCTGTCAGTTGCAAAATAAAGGACTATATCAATTCTCATTACACAAAATACATGCAACAAAGAAAAACACAAAATAACTAAACATGTTTGTTGAAGCTTCAAATGGGAGTACCTTTGGCACATAGTGACTACCAGATGTATGAACATAAGAGCATGCAGTGCTACACTATACAAAAATCTAACCTTTACACGATCTGCATCAGACAATGGGCGGGTGGAGACATCCCTATTGAGCAGCTGAGTCACAAAGTCAATTACTGGCAATGGTTCAATAAAAGCAGTGGAGGACATATCTGCATGACAAATAGTGAAACATTAAATTGTTTTTCTAACTTAACAAATTTATTTGACAAAAACTTAATTTAAAAAAGAAAATGACGAATCTAATATGATTTTGTACTTCCTGTCTGCCAACTGCTCAATCATCGCTGTTAGTAGATTTTTTATCCTATCCATCAACCATATAAATTATAATAAAAAGTGACTGCTTTAGTTTAACTAAGAAAGATACAATATAAAGATGAATTGATATCTTGATACCAAACTAATAGTAAGATAACACTTACCAATGTTGAGAGATAATCCCATCTGCGTGGGACGAATACTTTGATAGAAACCACGCCAACTTTCCAATCCCTCACCTAATGGTTGCCTTCTACCTAAATCAGGTGAATAAAATGACCTTCCAACAGGACAATACCTTCAACAGCAAAATCCCAATTAGCATCCAAGACATGATCAGGAAAAGCTAAAATGCACTCACACAAGTTATACATAGAACCATATCCACTTATCAAGTACCTAGTGGTGGGTAGTTCACGTAAAACGATGTCAAGAACCTGAAGAGCTTCTTGAGGAGCATCAGTTTGCCTCCCCTGCAGAAAGAGTCCTAGATGATGAAGGTCTGCCCGGGCAGCCAATTTTATTACAACTTTGAACTCCCTCTCTCTTCTGTGATAAAACATATACAAGATAATATCATATAAACAGCAATGAATTATAAATTAAGAAAAACTTCAGTAATAAGCATGATGTACCTTGGCCCTCCTGATCCATCATCCTCATCAAGGAGAGTGATTCTGAACTCCTTCGAAATAAAAGGAAGTGGACCAGCAGTATAAAGACTCTTGCGCCCATCATAAGCAGGAAGTCTCTTTCCCAGGTGAGACTCCCGGTATAGCTTCACCAACTGCTCCATAACAGCACGGTTGACACCCCTTGATGTCACTTCTGGTGTGATGGTAACCTAAATCTCATTAAGAAAACTATATCAGTAATCCATAAATTATAATATATAGGAGTTTATCCCAAGCTAAAGGAGTAACTTACATCATACTGATGGAGATCTTTTTTAGGTAACTCAGCAAAGAAGTGGTTCGCCTTAACTATACATTTGGTGCCCATGCTACCGTTTCCAGGCCTAAGAGGAAACCTCATTGATTTACTTGAGGGTGGAATAGGAGAAACAGCTTCTGAATGAATTGTCATCTGTCCCATTTGCTGTTCCACTTGTGAGGTCTCAGGCAGTTGAGATGAAGAACTGGCCTCAGATAATGCAGAACGAGGAGTCACCCCAGCTTGATATGGAACTGAGGTAGCTTGGTGCAGCTCGGGAGCTTGAGGTCGGGATGGGCCACCATAAGAAGGTCCACTACCACGGCCACTGCCCATGCCCCCACCACCACGACCGCGACCTCCCTGCTGAGGGGTACCTCCCCTCCCCCTTCCTTGATAGTCAGGGGGGCCACCATACTGCTGTTGTGGTACTCCACGACCACGTCCCCCACCATAACCTCCCCGTCCTCCTTGGGGACCCCAACCTCTACCTCCTTGAGATCCTCCCCCTCCTACCACCGGTTGTGTGGGTGGAGCACTCCTTTCAGCAGGGTGTTGAGGACCTTGACCACTGCCACCACTCTCCTGAGTCTCAGAGCTTTCACCTCTGACGGGTGCTTCAGTTCTCTTTTTTCTCACCATTATGAGCCCTACAAACACAAAAAATATCAGGAAATTCTTAGGACAACCAAGAGGAAGATAGTAGACACCTTAGTTGGAGTTAAATTAATTAATCATGACAAACTGAGACAGAAATAGACTGGCCCAATTGAGAGACAAGTAACATTTTCCACCTAATGCACTTTGTGAATGTTTCAGGCTAGTCATAGAAAGAAACATCATTCACAAATTGTCAGTTTTAAGGCTCTAGATGCACAGAATGAACCAAAAACAAAAGATATTATATTAAATAAATAGCTTCTTTATGGACAAAACTCAGTATACAGAGGTAAGAATATACGGGCGAAAGAGAACTAAATAGCACACAGTAAAATCTTCCTTTGGAAAAAGGAGACATAAATGAGTTAGTTGGCGGGCAAACCTCTAGTGAAGCCTAGGGTACTAAAAATAAATCCAATAAATTTGCGACAACATATTCACAGGACAGGAAACAGAAAATGCCATCAAAATTCCAACACACAAGAAATCAGTCCTTCAATCTTCAAATATTTCAAACATTGTATTTTCAGACCTCATTAATTCAGTTTGTTCCGTTCACAGAAGCAAAGCAAACGCATGAAGCCGAAAAATATTACTCACAGAAAAAGTGTCCAAAACCCCCAAAAATAAGCCACCCATCCATGGTCTCACACAAACATTTCAACCAAAATGAAACCCAACACTAAAACAACTTTACCGTTACCTTCCAAACGGAGAAAACAACATAACTATAAACAATAATCACTCAAATGACAAATCTACGAAGGAAATGACCCTATGATCTCCAACCTAATCAGCATTTGCATCACTAAAAGACCAGAAATCACCAAACCCAGAGCAGATACGGTAAAAATGAAAATAACCAAATCATCAGAATCGGAGTTAGATCGGACCCAGAATAACTCACAACAACGTCAACCACAGCCAGTAGATGGTAGATCTACACAGCCAAAACCCATAAAAGCACCAGTAAAATTCAACCCACAGACCAACAAAAACTGTGAGCACATGACCATCAAAGGGTAAAATCGCGTGGAATAAAGTCACAAATCATCATCGACAGAAATAACACAGCACCGGAACCCTAAAATCAGAGAGTGAGATTACCTGGAAGGAAAAAACAACCGTTTCCTCTAGCTGTCGGAAAAGCAGTAAAGGCTCACTGTAGCAAATTGTACAGCACCAGAGCGAAATACAGAAGACGCAATTGGTACGGTACAATAACGCACCCACCACCACTCTCTCTCACTTTGCTTCGCAGTGACGCCCAGAGAGAAAGAGAGAGAGAAATGAAGAGAAAGGCAAATGCTCAGCGAAGAAAACCACGAAAATGCCCTCAAATCCGCTTCTTATAAAGTAAGGGGTAGGTCTTCGAAAATGACCACTCCGTCCCTACCACCTCCTTCCCCCATACTCCTCTCTCCCTCGCTTGCCAACCCCTCTTTACCTCTCCTACTGGCTCTCACAGTTTTCCTTTTGGATGTGTGTGGGGTCCACAGGAAATGAGATTCTCGAACATTCCACGTGACCGGTGACGTGGCCGTGAGGAAGAGACTTGATTGGCTCACTGTCCCACGTGGATGGTGATGTGGTCTGCTGATGTATTACGCTACGCTGGGACCCACCGTGTGTGTGTTTGTCGGGTGCAACGTAGGGCCGGGGGTCACATGATTGGCCACAACGACTCTCAATTGTGTTTTCATCCCAAATATTCAAAAAGTTAAAATACATATATACACGTGGCATCGTAAGAAAATGTTGTACTCGCCGTTGCATTAAGAGAAGTGTCACCTTGTATTCTTCTACATAGTATAAATTTTTCATATATATATATATATATATATTCATGCATATACAAGGACAATTATAATAAAGGATTATAATTTTGAAATATTTATTATAACAAAAATTTATATCTAAAAGATTGAAGGACTAAAATATTTTCTTACTTTGAAATAGTTTACTATAAAATTCTAAAAATATATGATATAAGAGTACTTCTACAGTTATAAAGTAAAGTCGATTGAGTAAAAAGAAAATTAATCTTTAAATTTTTTAAAATTTTTTAAAATTGAAGATTTTTTTCATAATTATTGTCTTAAATTTATAATATTTAATTATAATTTTCTCCCTATATATTTATCTTTAGCATCTCTTTCAATTGTATAAAATTTTATCAAAAGGGAAGTAAGAAATTGAAACTATTTTTTATGAAATAAAATGAGAAGAAATTTCACTTTCTTAAAAAGATTGTCCATATTAGCCAAATAGAAACAATTAATAAAGTGAGAAAAAAAAAACTTCTGAGAAGTGCGGAAAATAAAAAAACTTTTTAAAGAATATTTTTTCGTTAGACAAAACAAAAACTTGTAATTATAAGAATATTTAGTCAATGGTAAACTAACTATTTTTAATGGGTTAATAATTGATAATTTGTACAGAATGAAGCAAAATAAAGAGCGAGTTTTGTGTTTTCTTTACTTCATTTTAATGAATTTGAATCAAGTAATAGCACTACATAATAAATTTTGAATCACTGGAAAATAATGAATTATAGAATCACAAATAGTTTTGAAAGATTTAATGGTCCAAAATAAATATAACACTTGATCCAACCATTATTTCAATGATAATTCTTGGTTTGTTTTCTAATTATATATCTTTTTATTTTTATTAATTAATTAGACTTATTTTATTTAAAAATAATATCCAAACCTTTATTGAAAATAGGAGCTAAAAAGTTGCTTTTCATTTTAAATTGATGAAAACACATAAGCCATAGATATATTTTCTAAATGTGAATGGATGGATTAGTTCAATTAAGTCTAATGCAATTATTTTAAACCTTTACCTTTTACCATATTAAGACATTTTACTTGTTAAAAATGTTTGTAGATGGTAACCACAAATAATTATACTTATGGAAAGTTAGTTTATATTTTTCATTATATAATTTTTTTTAATGATATTATAATAATTTATAAAAATTTGAAAAATATAATAGTGTGATACTGAAATTATAAAACTACACATGTATTACAAAATGTTATATTCATTTTATATTTTTGTTAAAATAAATTGTGTAATACTTTTAATTGAAAATCATGAGAATATAAAAAATCGTACATGCTTGTAAAATATTATGGCTTCATGAAAGTGTCATGAGGTACTAATAAAATCAAATGTAAATAATACAAATAATGTGTAATAGATTATAGTTTCCATCTTTTATATCACGGCATAAGTAAATTCATCTTTAAAATAACAATTTTTCGTAATTGTCAATGTATACTTTTTAAAAAAAATAAAAAACGTATGTTTATTTTTTCAGGATATATATTAGCCCATTTTGAAAATGTTTTAGGCCTAAGAAAAATAAAGATAATCACATAAAATTTAATTTTCATCAAGTATTATCATATGTTTCATTAATAAATTTTACCCCTTTCTTGTTAAATAAGGAAAGTCATAATAATAAGAAAAGAGACTAGAGAAAGATATCACTTGAATCATGGACAAAATTTATACCCTTACACAACATTTTATAATTTGAATTTGAAATTGAAATTAATTGTAATAAGAACTTAAATTAAATTACTGATGTTATAATAATTGAACTATATTAAATTATATATATATATATATAGATTGTTTCATAAATAAATAAATAAATATATATATATATATATAGATTAAAGAATAAATTTTTAAATGAGTAGCCCACTTTGATCATTTATAAATGAGATATTTTATAAATTAATTTTTTATACAGTTACTTTTAATTTAGTTCATTATAAAAAGAAAGTTTACAGTTTGAATCCTCACATATAGATATTTTATAAAGTTAATTTGTTATCAAGTAAATCATTATCAATAATGTCCTAGTATTAATCTGCTATAAATGAAATTAAAATGCATGATGACATGCAAAACATAATTTGATAGGTTTTCAATAATAATTTTCTATTAATTTGATTTTAATTATTATATAGTTAATAGCATATTATTGATAACCCATATATTTATGATAGAGTAATTAACAAGACTCATTTATAAATAAATATTTAAAAGACAATTTTGTCAAAATTTGTCTAGTAAAAATAGTTCTAGCGTGTTTGTTTAGTATCTGAAAAGTTCAAGGATCAAGAATTGACCTAACAAACACTACTGTTTGGCTTGGCATGATATTTTCCTCAAAAATATAATTGATCTCTAAATTCATATAAAAAAATCGCTTGTGCATTGAATGAATTATATTAATAGTAAAACTTATTTTTTAAATAAAAGTTTTTATACAGGCATCATGGTTGCATGAATATTATTTTTAATCAAAATTAAATTTATAAATTATATTAATAAAAAAAATTAAGCTAGTTTGGTCCAACCTAATTATTTCAATAATATCTACGCAAATGAACCAAAAATATAAGTATTAAATTAGATTCGGTCTCAAGACAAAAGTCTAACTCAATCAACCTTATTTTTTAAAATATTTTTTCACTATGGGTCATTTTTTATCAATATATCTACTTATTTTATTATTTTTTATTAAATATGAATTTTTTAATTAATATAGCATACATCTTTTATTTCATATAAGCTACAATTTTCATTTCTTTTCAAATTTCCAAATTCAAATATCTATTTTTAAAAAAAAAATAATCCAGCATAACCTATCTCAAGCTAACTTAGTTTAGTCACTATCCGATGTGGCAAAAACCTAGCCAAGTTAAAATTTTGTTCATTCTCAGTTTCTACAATTCTAAACCAAACAAGTACATATTTTATCTTTAAATTTAAAAATAAATGTTATAAAATATTAAATGAATAAATATACAAAAGGGTAAATTAAAGTTTTATTAGTGGTTCATAGATGGTAAGGCGAACAGTACATGATGATGGTGACGCTGACAAGTAACGGCTGCAAAATCCAAAAGGTTGGTTTGACCATAATTGACCCGACCTTTAAAGAGTAATACTCCAGTGCATCCGTCCACACAGTAAGTGCCAAAGACCTTAGTGCTAGGTCCCACATCCTACTCTATCACCTTGACCCTACCTTCTTCCTCTGCTAAATTATGATAAAATTACAAAATTAGTTTTATATTTTCATATTTTGTAACAATTTAATAAACTAATCTATCATAAGTTTAAATTTGTAAAAAATTAATTTTTATTAATTTAAATCTATATGAAAATAATTAATTTTATATAAATTAAAATTTATAAAAGACTAATTTGTCACAATTAAATTTTGAAAGACTAAATTATCATAAAGTACAAAAATAAAGAATCAATTTAATATTTTTTCATTAAATTACATATCATATTATTCTTATTTTAATAATATTGTTTATCCATTTAATATTTGATTTTGTAAAAAATATTCCTTTCAACTTTTATAATGTCTCTAATTTTCTCCACAATGGATTCTCTTTTAAAATGAAATTACTTAGTAGTTTTTTCTATCATATTAATTAAAAAAATAAAATAAAGATAAGATTGAAACATTTATATTTAATTTTTTTGACCACTATTATATTTTAATTTATAATATCTGTTCTCATAAATATTTAAGCCTGATACTATTCAAATGAGCGTAAGAGACCTACAACTATACTATTGTTGCTATACTCTATTTTTACTTAGTTGAATATTTTATTTCTTCATTATTAAAAAGGAAAAATAAAAAAATTACATTCTTAATTATTGCTATTTGTATAACAATTAATAATTAATATTGTTAAAACGCATTATTATCATTCGGTTCATATCATTGTTGCCATTTCATCAATTTGTTGAGATTAATCATTTTATGGTAGAGTTTATGTATATCTTTTTATCTAAGTTTTTAATAAATTTTAATACTTTTTGTAATCTTTAGTCTTCCATTTTACCCATCAACAATAAAAGTATAAATATTTATTTTCTATTGTTAAATTTGTGAACTTCTTAGTATATGTTTGGATTGGTGTGGGTTATATTAAGTTAATTTAATTTTTAAAATTGATTTTAATCAAATGTGATTTTGTATCATTATGATTAAAAAATTTTATTTAAAAATTAAATATTTTTATTTATATAATTCATTCAACACAAAAATAATTATTTTTTATTTATAGACAAATAAAAATTTAAAAAATAAAATTGATTTCAAAAAAATCAAACGTTAAACTAAACATAATTAATTACAAAACAAACCCTTATTTATATGAATAATTTCAAACACTAAATCAAATACATTATTAATTGCTACAAGTGTTGCTAAACATTATTTCTATATAAAATAAATTCTCTATGCTTTCTGCACTTCATTAAAAAGTTTAGAAAAACGTCATAATATTTTTCTAGTGAACATTATTTGAAAAAAGTTAAACACCCATGAATTTTCTCTCAACTCCCACGCTTAACATAATTTAACAGAAATGGGAATGTCTGGATCTGTATATAAAAGTAAAATAAATCTGGTAATTAAGGTTTAAAACTACAAAAGTGTCTCAATTAAACCCACCTTCTAGAATCTTCTGTGTGTCTCCATCTTCTTCAATACCATGGTCTTCTCTCCCTTTTAAGCTATTCAACTGTTAACTATTGTAAGAGTAAAATTGGTAGAAGTGGGATATGTCTTATTCTTGATGTTAATCAATCAATGATATTTATCTATCAGAACTCAAAGATTCTTTTTTTTTTTTTTTTCTCTCAATCAATGCAAGTAATCTTAAATGATTGGGAAGGCATAAGAACTTGTCTTTGACACAGTAAATGATATAATTAAGCCTTAAACTATAGGTTAACGATAATTTATTATATTCAATAATAATAACAAATATTTATTGATTAAATTTATTATATTTTATTGATATTTTTTATTAGTGTGTGTAATTATTAAACCTTAATAAATAAAATTAGTCGGTAAAAATTTATTATTATTAATGAATATAATAAATAATATCTAATCAATAAATTAGTTTATGAATATTTTTGATTATTATCATTATGTTAATGAATACCCATCAACAATAAAAGTATAAATATTTATTTTCTATTGTTAAATTTGTGAACTTCTTAGTATGTGTTTGTATTGGTGTGAGTTATATCAAGTTAATTTAATTTTTAAAATTGATTTATGTCAAATATGATTTTGTATCATTATCATTAAAAATTTTTGTTTAAAAATTAATTTTTTTATTTATATAATTCATTTAACTCAAAAATAATTATTTTTTATTTTTTAATAAACAAAAATTTTAAAAATAAAATTGATTTTTAAAAAATCAAACGTCAAACTAAATAAAAATATTTATTTTCTATAATAAACATTCGCCAACAAATTCTTATTTATGATTAATAAAAGTCAAAATGGATATACAGGAATATAATATAATACTATATATATATATATATATATATTAATCATTGTTATTATTAAGTATATGATATGATACTGTTCAATATGTCACATTCCCTCAGGGGGCTTTGGTGGCCAAATGCATTTTCCGTTGCTGTTTATTAATTTGTAGGATTGCAAGCAATGCATATTCTGACTTTCTGAGTGGCCACACGTTTATCTAAATTAATGTTAATAAATTGGATGAAATTACATTTTATTTTACACTATTTATTTGATACATTAATTTCCCTTGAATTCACCAACCACAAAAAAATAGAGTTAGTTTCATACTAATATCTTCAGAAAAATAAAATTATTATTGTTTTTTAAATTTTCAACAGCCACTATATATTATGATTAACCAACCTTATTTTTGGCATAAACATAAATTATTTCAATTTAAAGCGTGTGTTTTAATATTCTTAAAGTTTATTAGATTAGTACATAATTATATTATTTTGATTTAATTTTTATTATATTTCTTCCAAGAGTCAGAAGGGAGAAATTATTAGAAAGAGTTCAAAAAAAGAAAATAAAAGATTAAACAATAATTTATATTATTCTCATTTAAATGCTTAAAATTAGCTTTAAAATAAGATAGAATAATTAAGCATAACATAATGTTAATATTTGATTTATTTTTATTATTATAATTAATTATCTTACTTTAATTTATTGATATGTAATGTTGAGAAATCATGAATAGCATATAATATAAAGTTCAGTTTTTTTCTTGCAAAATTTCATGAACCAGAGAACTTTAAAATTGCATAATTAGTGTGATTTTGAAAAATATTATAAATTTATGATTTAGGAATTAAAATTTCTTTCACTCTCGAAGATCCTGCCTTAAAATTCTGGAATCTTGTCTTAGGATGCTTTTAATATGGGACTATTTAGACTAAGGAATTTTAGTCGTTGAATCATTCAAAATAATTTACAAATTTTTCATAATAAACATTTTAAATAAAGTTCTAACGTTTCAAATAGATTCTCTTAATCATTTCAAATTAGATGATAAGAAAACAAGAAGCTTATCTTAATTCTCACCTAATCAGAGTGATCAGCATCCTAGTCATCCCACTAACTCACCCCAAAAGCCCATTAATATATATAATCTGCAATTAATAATTTCATTCTACATTTAACTTTTTTGTCAAATGACACATTAATATTAAAAAAAATAATGTATAACGAGTTTATTATATATTATCAATAATTATTCCATTCACTCACTAATTTGTAATACTATAATTAGATAAGTCTAATAATTTAAAAATTAAATTATCATTTTAATCCTTTTGAAATTGGAGACAATTTTTATCTATGTTGCATAGTTTTTACGGTAAATATTGTTATATTTAAAATATATCAATGATTTGAATGTTTGATAGAAATTATATCACTTGTTAGACAAGGATTTTAAATTCATCCAACAGTTGATAACATTATCAATTAATTAAATAAAATAAATTGCGTTTTAGGTATATATTCAATAATTTTTTATTTTATCTAATTATATTAAAAAATAAATAAATTTCAGTAGACAAAGGATGGAATTTATTATCATAATATCATGTAAAGTTGACAAGACAAATACAAATTATACTCATAAAAAAGAATTAACAATACTTGGATTAATTTGCCAATAGTTTTTCATCACAAAATAATGACGTTGTTTTGTGTTAATTGCAGGTGATAATTTACTTTAAAGTGAATTTGTCTCTCATAATTGTTATTATTGAAGAGGACACTAATTAATCTTTATCTTATCTAAAATAATGAGAGATGTACCACCAATAGACATCTTGTTTAGTGACTTGTGACTTTGGAATATACTTAAATCATCACATAATGCTCTCTCATTATTGGAGGTGCAGAAGATACATGTCACAATTCTTGGCTTTGTCCAAATCATTTCTTTGAATTTTTACACAATAATCGCTCATGCTTAATGATATTTAATTAGGTGAATCAGATAATTATATGTAATATGATTATTCAACTTGAAATACGATTGCCAAATTACGTGGTCAGGCAGTTTCAATAAATTAATGTTTCAATAACAAAAGTATTAAATTAGTTATACATTTTTATATTTTGTTATAGTATAGTTGTTCAAAAATATATTGTAATAAATTAATATTTCAAAATTTTTATTTTATATAAAATTAATCTTTTATTAAGACTAATTTAGTATAAATTTAAATTTATAAAGATTAATTTTTATACAAAATTAAATTTGTGAGTGACCAACAAAGTACAAAAGTAGAAGATCGATTTTGTATTTTTCTCATAAATAAACAATATAAACTTTTTCAATTTAATCTCTTATTTTTAATTTTATTAATTTTTTTTCCTCACATTAACTTGAATTACATAATGTTCGCCACATCTGATATAAATTAAAAAAATGTGGTTTTAAAAAATATTATTTGTTATTAATAAAACGTAGTTTGAATTGAAAAAATTACAAAATTAATAGAATTAAATTAGACGCTAAATTAAGATTTTTTTGGTAATAAATAAAAAACGCTGATTTGTATGCTTAAATGACGATAAGATTTTATTCTAAATATTACAACGGTTGGGGTATTCAAGCGTAGATATATATATTTTTTGTAACATTAATAAAATGTTTTATTAAAATCATTTTAAGTTAACCCAAGTAGTTGAAATACGTGAGAATGTAAATAAACGATAGTAAATTTAATCTTCTTTATCAAAAAATTATAATGAATTATTTGTTACTTTATTTTAAATTTTAAATTTTTAATTATTATTATTATTATTTTTTTAATATAGTTCGGTGACATTACTTTAGGTTCAGCTTTAGTTTACTAATTTTATTTGCTTGATTGACTTACAAAACCACTAACATGCTTCCTTCTGTAGGAAGTTAACTCTACTTCTCCATTAAGTAGCTTAATTTGTTGGGTTATAAGAAGAAAGTCATATGACTAGTTTTTTAAGGCTCTTTATTGACCATGGAATACTTTTTCAAAGTCAAAAAAATAAAATATTTAAAAATTAAATAACAAGATAAAATTTAAAAACGAAAATAAAAATGTAAGACAAAAAGTAATGGATTAGGAATATATTATTACTTAAAAAAAGACTTCGGGGACAAGCTAAGACCTTCACTTTCATGGCATATAAAAAAGAAAAAATAGTGGTAATTTGCCACATTGCCAAGTAACTAACCATAATATAATAAAAAGATAATTAGGTGAATATATTATAAATAGTGCATTAATAAACCAATTAATATAAATAATATTGGAGAAGTTCACACCGCTTCCATAACCCGAGAAGCTTACGTCACCTTGTCCATTATTTGTAACTATTCACCGACAGTCTTCTTTTGTCTACCATTTAACACCACACTCTCTTCTGACCAAACCTCATACATATGTATTTATCATCCAAATTATTTAATAATATATATTATGAAGCATAATAAAATTATAACTTAAAAATTTCACTCAGTTCACTAAATTTAGTTTGAAAAAGGTAAAGCTTAGAAAAAAATTTAATTTGTAAAACATGTCAGATGAGATTTTTTAAAAGTTTAATATGAATTTAAAAAGTTTAAATAAATATTTTTTAATAAAAAAAATTATTATTTAAATTTTTTTTAATGTAATGTGATATTTTAGTAAAGAATAAAAATTAATATATTTTATTTATAATATTATAAATAATAATTAAATATATTATTTATCTTAAGTTTAAGTAATAAACTAAATTAAAATATCATATTTAGTATACTCTTAATTTTGAGGGTATAAAAAATTTTACTTTAATTTAAAATATTATTTTTTGTACACTCAATTATAATATAAAAATATAATTGTAATAATATTAATTTAAATATTATAATTATATTTTTATATTATAACTGAGTTTACTAATAAATGTATCAAAAAAAATTATTTTAATTTAATTATAATTTTAAAAAACTTGATTGATTTGATTTTAAAATATAAATAAAATTTTAAATAAAAAAAATAAATTAAAGTATAAATTTAAAATTTTTTGAATGAATCCAATAACCAGATCTAATAATAATATCCCTTAAATCGTACGGTAGCCAGCACAAAAGCAAACAGGGGCACCAATGACACCAAAGAGCACGGACCAACCCTTCCCGTATATGTAGGCGAGATACCTCTATCGCCATGCTCAAAGCTGCTTTTCTGACATCCTCCTTTGAATTTTTTAATATAGATCCTCTATAATTTTTATAAAATTTTTGTAAAATTTGTAGAAAAAAAATAAGTAAAAAGGTGGCAAAACATGTTGACTCATCTAGATTGTTTAATCCAATGCCATGGTAAATTGTGTTGAAATTTTTAACTTTTTTATAATATAATTAAATCAAAGTTAACATTTAATATTTTAGAGTTTTAAATAACTTTTATTTTTATTTTATTTTTAAATATTTAATATTTAATCAATAACAAATAAAATAAATAAATTTTTAGTATTAAAATTAAATAGTTAGCTTAATAATTAGATATTTTTATATTGGACTTCAAAAATTTTAAATAATTTTTGGTAGTTCAATGGACTGAGTTTAGTATCATAAGTCACCAAATTAAAGTGGGTTAAATAAACTTATATGTGTCAATCTTGTTCATTTTGACAATAATTCCATACATATTATGCCTTGTGTCACAATTTTTTCAAAATTTATAGAAAAATCAAGAATATTTAAAAAATTAATTGTGCTGGTTTTTCTTCTTACTCAGACAGTGTCCTGGGCATCATCTACCAACAATATATCATAATGATTTTTAATATAATACAATATGTTAAAATTCTTATGCAAACTTATTTATTAGTATGATATATAGATAACATCACAAGACTTATGAAAAATAAAAAGCTTCAAGTTATAACTCATTTACGTTTAACAAAAAAAAAAAAAAGGAAAAAAAATCAAAGCAACAAAGCAATTTAAACAATGAAATTGATATAGAAAATGGTATGCATACCACTGCACACATTCAATAGGCATCAACACAAACACTGTAATATGATGAAATATAAGATGTCTAGTGTACCTTCAAGAGTTGCATTGAATATAACAGAGATATAATAATTTACATAAAGTGTCTTATCTTCACAAGCTCCACATTTAATTTAATGTAGACAGTGAATTGTATAATGAGTTATATATATATAGATATATATATATATATAATGCACCAAAATTTCCGGGCATCCAATCATTCTCAGTCAGAAGAAACTTGGAAAAGCTTAATAAGATGAACCCACATTATTAAATTATTCCCATCATTGATTTGTTTACTAATTTATTTTCCCACAAAGAGTGGTCTCTTTCCCTCTCAATAACTCTCTGAGTGTGAAGAGCCAGAAACAAAATCCAAATTCATTTCTGGCATTTTCAGGTATGAATGGTACATTAGACTTCAATTCATATGCACAGATATTATGGCCAAAACATACAATGAATCAGAGGGTGTCAGATATGTTCATGTGTGGCTTTTTTTGGTCTGAATCACTTCCTTATGTTATAAGAATTTTAGCTGTTTAAAGATGGGAAATTGACAGTGATTTTGACCATTAGGTAAGAACATAGAAATTGCATACAATGGGTCCTCTGAGACATCCCATCTGATCTAATCCTGAGTAATTGTAACTATGCATATTTATAAAAGAGTAATATTTTGTTTAATATTATTTTTTAGTTTGATCTCACAAATAAAATTACTATAAATCTACTCTTTGTATCTTTGAAATTAATATATTTTTAAGGGTATTATTGATAATAATTTCTTTGCAATGGATCAAATTGAAAAATATTCATATGTAAGAGAAATATTTTATTTATAAGGATTCAAATTAAAAAAAAAAACCTTATATGAGACTGAATTAAAAAGAAAAACTTTATTATGCGAGGGACCAAATCACATATATAAATGACATTCAATGATTGGCATTTTTCGCTTGCAATTTTCACTAAATTATTTCCAATGCTGATTCTTGCTCATTTCTAAATTATCTGTTCGGCAAACTAAGCCTTTAATTTTAAAGCATTTGTCTTATACAAGACTCTATACATATATATATTATAGCATTATTAGGGCAAAGATGTTGATTGATATTTAAATATTAAATACTAATATATAACAAATGCACATTACAAACATGGTTTTAGAATAACAAATGTTGCCTTTGTTCCAATAAAGAAAGGTCCAACAAATTTTTGTTTTATCTAATACACTATTCAAAATTTCAAATACAGTTTGAAAGTGGGGAAATTTGTATTTATTGAATGATATAATTAGAAGGAAACAAAATGAAAACACCATCACCAAAAATTGGGCTACATTTACAAGACTGTCAACAAAAGAGCAGAGAAACAAAAATTTTCTATTCTTGTGTATGTAGCATGCAAATACTGCATCAAAAACTAAAGGGAGACAATAACTGAGAAAAAAAATTTAGCCCAAAAAAGTTCAAAGGTATTTCTAACCAGAAAAAATATATTTTTGATTTCTTACTCATGACAAAATTATAATTTTGGTCTCTTATTTATTGAAATACCCAAAAAAAAGTCCCCACTCATGTAAAAAATATTACATTTAGTTTTTCATTTTTTAGAAAATTATCAAATTTGTTCTCTCTGTCAAATCTAAATCCTAAATCTAAAGGATTAAATTTGATATTTTTTAAAGTAAGAAATTAAGTGTGACATTTTTAATAAGTAAGAGATATTTTAGATATTTTAATAAGTGAAAGACCAAAATAATAAATTTATAATAAATGAAGGACTAAAAAGATATTTTAATATATTTTTGGCCATAATTAAAGAAAAAAAATACACAAACACACGCAGAGCATCAGAATCCGACATACTTCATTTTGCAGACATTATTGGATTAAAAGTTGCTAAACAGTAACTTTAAGAAGAAAAACTGCATGCAATTTGTGGTTGCAGACAGATCTTTATTTGTCCGAAGTCACAACTATGCAGAATCCATATACATACAGCAAGGGAACACTGGCATATGAGATAGTAGAGCTAGATTTTCAAATAGAAATTTGCATTAAATTATTAGTCAATATTCGCATAGGACCATGGGTTCGTCATTTCTAATGTCGTCCAGGTCAATGTGCTAAGCTGGCTTCAAAAGAAGGACTTTTGAGTTTATAATGAAGCTCGTACATGATGATAAGGAGGAATTATTGTTTATATTATTATATTATGATTAATTATTATTTGAGATATGATTTTCTAATTAGTTTAACGAGGAAGTTAAATATTAGTTTGTATTTGAGTCCAAAAAGATTGTATTTCTTTGTGAATATGATTGAACGAGGAGTAAAGTATTATTTTAATTTTTTATTCATTTAAATATTAATATATTTACTTTAAATTTAATTAAGATTAAAACATTAAACATGCTAATTTATAATTTAGTAAGGGATCAAATTATAAAATGAATTGATAAATGAGAGATTGAATTAAAAATATATTTATAAATGAGATGTGAAATCAAGAATTTAGATAAGTGAGTCACACCAAAAAGAAGGAAACTAAAGGAAGAATAAAAAAAAAAAAGAAACAGAGTAGAGGGTGAATTAAGGAAGGAACCAGAAGCCACGCCAGCCATTGCTAAAACTAAACATGATGAAGCTAAAGATGCTAAACCGCATTACACGAAAGAAAAAGAATGATAAAGAAATCATTCTCAGTGATATTCTTCACCAAGATACCAAAAAGGAAAAGACAGAGGATGCCTATTGCATCTTCTTAGGATACACCAAAGTAAACAGGACGGCTTAGATCAGAAAATTGGATGATAAGCTATTAAACAATTCAATCATCGTTGATGCCATTGGGTTTAGAACATAGAACCCTATGCTAAATATAATAAAATAGGATGTTAGATAATACATATACCTTGTACTGAGTATAACAAACTTACTTCTTTGTGATGAATAATACATATAATAAAACTATACATGATATATGCCCCCACAAAAGTCCTTAACTAAGTCCAAAAATAACAGTAAGAGGAAAGAAGCAGGTCAATACAAGGAGGAGACACATTGTAATGGAAACAAACAGAAAGTCACAGGACGCAGATATAGACGGTGAAGTCATCTTCATGGGAACTATTTCTTCATCATATGAATCAAAATAAGACACTTTCATTTTAAATCACAAGTCATACAATTGACAACCCAAGTAGAAACAGAAGACAAAGAATAGGTAACTTACCAGCAAACCAAATTTAAAGGTACTTCTAGGTTCTAAGAGAGGTCTGCAGATTTTAGATGGTTCTGCAATGTGGGATTTAGCAGAAGAATTATTAGGAAGATCAAAATTTAACTCTCTGATCAAACTATATTAATATGAGAAGTGTGGTCTTTAAGATTATTCGGAAAGAAAATAGTTTTGACAAAGTCCGAGGATAATTTGACAGTAATAGCCAAGAACATATGCTTAAAAGATGAACCCAATGCTTAAACCTATTAACAAGAGGATGTGACTTAATAAATTTTTTCCAATTAAAAACATAATACGTAGTAACCTAGGGAATTCTTTTCGGAAAGATAGAATAAATGGTCCATTTCCAAGCATAAGCTCTGATAATTGGCTTAGGAATTTCATCAAACACATACCGTGCAAGATCGGCTTCATTACATGTAACCCAGAGATGGCTAAGCCTTTCGAGGATAGCAAATTCCTGGAAATGCGTATTGTGCTGAAGAATATGTTAATCCAAAAATCCTTGCTTCGGGTAGAGAATTGGATTGAAGATGTTGACATCAAGATGAGCTATTTAACTAGGAGTAGAATCTACATTGCGTGGAGGTGAATAATCAGTGCTTCCATTGCTTCTTTCAATCATAATTGTAGTGAGATGAACATAAAATGCGTAATGGGAATATTTAAATTTGATATATGCTTTATTTGAAGTTATGTTTGTGAGTTTGAGGACATAATAAAGTGATCATTAATAGAATGATATAAAATATAATTAAATGGAGTAGAATGACTTGAATATAAATATATTGTTTAAAAATTTTAATTAAAAAAAAAAAGAAATACATGTATTAATTTTGTTTAGAAGTTATGATAAAATGAATAAAATAAAATACTCATTAATTATTTTTTCTAATGTTACATTATTTTCTTGTCCATATTTTTTTTATTTATTAATTATTTTACCTATTTTTTCTGTTTAATACATTTATTATAAACTATTTACGTTACTTCAAAAATTTTAAAAGACTAAAAAAAGAATTGTTAAAAAAAATTAAAAAAAAATTCTAATTTACATGATAGATTCATTCATTCATTTTTGTTTTTGTTGTCATTTTGAAATGTTAAATAAACAAAAAAAAAAATTGAGAGGTTATGATCATAATGATAGAAATTAAATAAAGTTGTAACAATTGGAATGATCTTTCATGGATGATAGGTATATTAATAATTTGATTTCTTAAACTATTCTATTTTATCATTGACCCTCAAATTTGAAAGCATACTAAAATTGGGATTTTGGATAACAATAAATGGTTTTGATATCCTTCTTTTACTATTCTATTCCACCTTAGAAAAAATATTTAAACATAAATCCAACTTATTTTAGCTATTTTGTTTCTTCCAACTTCCTCCTCAATCATCTATTCAAACATAGGCCGAGTTTAAACACGTATAAATTGAAGATAATAGACAAAGATAAAAGAAATAATTGTGTTCATTTAAATCTAAAGACTAAAGCCTCATCGTGATTTCTTATAGATGGAGTATTTCTCAATTTATTATTTTAGAATTTTCTTATTAATTTAATCTCTCATTAAATTATTTTTTCAATTTGGTTCTTTATATATAAGTATTTCATAATTTTTTTTATAAATAAAATAATTATCAATAATATCTTCAAAAAAATATGTTAATTTAAAAAAATATAAAGGATATTATTGATATTCATTTTAATTATGAGGAATTAAATTGATAAAAATATCCATATATGAACTATTAAATTAAAAATTAATATCAAATTGAAAATAATTTTATACATGAAAGATTATATTGTAAAAAGAAATTTGTAATATCGATTTAAAATTGTATTCAAAATTCAAATATACGAAAGTGTTATTGCCATTTTGAAGGCCATTTTGATCCCCAAAAAAAATCTTCCTTGGTCATTGACCCAAGTTGGAGTGGGCTCAGAAATTGGGCCTATTATAACTTGAACTTGGGCCAAGGCTATGTTTTTGTTAATGGACAACTGGAGAAAAGTTCGACTTCAGTATATGAACTTTAAATGACCAGTAAATAGTTTTCTACATTAAAAATTAAAAAGTAACTTCCTAAGCCTTCACTTCACCCTTCAAAAATTTAATTTTTGCCTCTTTTTCTTAAGAAAAATTCCACTTTACACAATTTTTCTTATGAGTTTTCATTAGTGTCAGTAAAGATGAATTGAAATTATTTGATTAGTTTTTTTTTTTTTTTACATATGTCATTCTTTTATGAGAGAAAGTAATTGAAAAATTATAAATAATTGTACGTAAGTCTAATAAAAAAAATACTAAAAATGATCCTTAAATAAGTATTAAGAAAAATCACATATCAAACATCAGAAAATTTATCAGCATTTGCCTTTATAGATTTATTAAAAGCATTATTGAAACTTAAAAATTTACTTAAAATGAAAAAAACTTAAGATTAAGATAAAATATAAAATATAATTTTATTTTTTTACTTTTTAAAAAAGTATTTTAACCTCTATTTTATTATCACAAATATTTAAAGAACAAATTATATGCATATTTTAGTTATATTGTTTTTTAATTAAAACATGACAAACATACAATTTTTAAATAATATCACGACAGACGTATAATTATTACAAAAATTATATAATTTTTTAACAATATTATAAATTATTTATGTTATTATTAGTCAACTGTAGTTGTATTAATTGAAAAATGTGATAATAAAGATATAAGAAGCTAGAGTCCAATCTAATTTTTTTTGGTTAAAAAACTGAACTAATGGCGAAATTAACAAATTAACATACCAAAATATCAGGTTACTCGTTAATGTTATTATAAGCAACCTTACTCATTATTTACTGAAAGAGCAACTTGTTAAATATAATTGACAGTCTGCCAGAACTAAAGTTATGGGGTGGCCATCTAATAAATTAACAAAGTCTAAAGAAAGAGCACATTAATATTCCTGTGTGTGCAATGTGAAAAAGTTACGTAAACAAGAAAGACAAGACAGGATTGCAAGATCTTAAAAAGGCAACATTAACTAAAGTATATATATATATATATATATATATATATATATAGAGCAATAAATTGGTCGCCAATTTGGTCCGGACAAATTTTTGATGTCAAATCAGTATCTTTCAATTTCTATTTTGTGTAAAATTATTTTTCTATTATTCTATGAATTTATTAATTAAGGATTAATGAGGAATTGATTAGACACAAATAATTTGTAAAATATTAAATTATTACAAAGTATAAAAATAAAGAATTAATTTAATATTTTTTATGTTTCTCTCTATATATAGAGAAACTTTTAAAGAGGCCTTATGAAAAAACTCATTCTCCATATCAAACCAGTTTTTTATCATTTTTATTGTGTGCAAAACTAGTTTTTTATTATCTCACAAATTTATTAATTAAGAATTAATAAAAAATTAATTAGGTCTGAATAATTTGTGAAATATAAATTATTATAAAATATAAAAGTAAAAGATTTGATTTATATATGTGTGTGTATATATATGTATATGTATAATGAGAAACTTTAAAAGAGGGCTTATGGAAAAATTCATATGAAGAGACAAGAGGACATTAGGGATTAAAAAAAGTGAAACTCAAAGCTGAAACATTGCGATTATTGCTGAGTAATCATTACGTAGAAAGTTATGCTATATAGCAAAAGTTCACTGATTCAAGCCAGAAATGACAAGAAGTAGAAGAAGAACCCAAAATTAAAAAAAAAAAAAAGGAAAAAAAAAGTGAAGAAGCAAAAGAAAAGTAGATCCACATATTAAAACACTGGTTTCTGCGGCTTCATCTTCACCTTCACGATTAATTTTAGCTATTTAATTTTATGACTGTTTAAAAGCTGAATCTGACCTTATATATATATATATATATATATATATATATATATATATATATATATATATATATTCTAAGTTCACTGCCATGGTGAAGTTTATGCATGTTTCATATAAATTTCATTCTTTATATACTTCTATTGATTAATATTTCATATATTACTTTTATGATGGTTTTTCCAATATTTAATAGTGCATTAAATAAGAATAATAAAGCTAATTAAATTACACTAATTTTTCCAAAACTTACACTTGATTTTTCTCTAATTTATTTATTTTTAGATAAAGTTAATTCTCAACACTATATGTGTTTTTTCAAAAAAAATAAAATTATTTAACTGTTTTTACTATCATATCAAAATAAAATAAACTTACAGTTTTATGTTATGCAAAAAACCGACCTTTTTGACAAAAGTTAAATTAAAGGAGAGGTTTCTGCAAAATATATATATATCTTTGGATGTAATTTTTTTTAACAAAAAATGTATGAGTAGGGAGCAGGGTAAGGATCATAAGATACTCCTAGCAGTTATTACATGCATACACGTAATTTTTATTAATGCATGTGTTTACAGCTTGAAATACTATATTAATTTAGAAATGAAAATACTTTCGGTGAAAAATGCAAATAGGTCAACCAAATTGTATTATTGTTTATGGAGATACACACACACACACACATATATATATATATATATATAATATTTACATTTGAAGTTAATTATTAGAAGGACAACCAAATAAAAACAATGTATTGATATTCTTTTATTTTATTTTTATAATAAATTTATTGAACCTCCTGTGAACAAGTACACTTTGATCTTTATTCACGTGGTGTAGTTTCCCAATTTGGCCATTTGATTCCAACATTGATTAACACACTACAGCATATTCAAAGTAGGTTTTCCTCAATTTGTCAAGTTGCATGAAGCTATAGTGTGATTCATGCATAGCAGTTCTTTTTGTTTTATAGTTATTAATTAAATCAAGTACTTGATTCATTACCAGCAATTGAATCTCAATCAGAATATGTACTTGCAGAAATGAACAAAGACATAAATTATTGTGTTTGAATTGAAATTGATTTAATCTAATTTTGTGTCAACTTAATTTTTTAAATTAATTTTAATTAAATATAATTTTGCATGACTATAATTTATATTTGGATATTAGCATATTTAAATTAATTTTTGTTGTTTACATAGTTCATCTAATGAAAAAGTATTTTTTTTAATTTCTGTGCAAATGAGAGTTTGGAAGTAAAATTGATTTAAAAAAATATCAAATATCAAACCAAATGAAAATATTTGCAAAACAAATTTATGTTTAGGTATATGCAAACGAGCTTGTGAATCTCTCATACCCTAAACCAAACATATTATGATTTTATAGCAATTCACAGAACTTTAGTCAAGAATTATAAGGACTAACTTTTCATACAGATATACATGTATGCCACAACAAATATGGACCATCTTATGTAATTTAAATGAAATGCATTATGGACATCAAATTGTATATGTATCACTATCAAAAGCACAACTATAGCGTTTTAGTATTAGAAAATATATCAAAGGTTGGCTGGGTCTATCAATTCTTTTTGTACTCAAATGGTGGCATTTGACATTATTTTCCTTATGTCATTCTCTTTTCAAAAAAAAAAAATTATTGTAAAAAATACTTAGAAAATTCATTCATACTGTTGAATTAAATATTTACTACTGAGTTAAAAGTTGTATAGTTATTACTTAATACGTAACACTACGTTAACTTAAGTACTATGTTTTGATTTGATTATGATTTAGTCTCACACTTGAGCTTGCCTCAAAAAACAAACAATTTGATGAATTTTACTACTTCTAAGACTCACTACACAATTGGCAAATCTGACATAATGGGTAGATATCTCAACTTGAAAGCTCTCGACCCTCCAATGGCATGCTTCCTTTAGGCCAAAATGTTCTTAGAAAAAGAAAGAAAAAGGGTATGGTCATCAATTATATATAAGACATTGAAACAAGGCAAGGATTATGGATAATAATTAAGCTTGGAACTATATATATATATATATATATATATATATATATATATATTATAGAACTACTGAGAAGAAAAGGCTTGTGACAAACGTTACGCCTTTAGAATCTGTTAATATCTGTCAAAAGAAAAAGAGAGAGATAAAACTCAAAGATAAGGAACTTTGGTTGCTTCATGTTTGGGTATATATAAGCAGTGAAGGGTGTGATGGGTGAATTCCCACTTTCACAGATAGAGAAAGAGAAAGAGAAAGAGAAAGAGAAAGAGAAAGAAGAAAGAAGAACTGGGAAGGAAAATAATAATATGGGGCCTGTGGGATTACCTCCTGGTTTTAGGTTTCATCCAACAGATGAAGAGCTTGTGAATTACTACCTAAAGAGGAAGATCAATGGTCAAGAGATTGAACTTGATATCATTCCTGAAGTCGATCTCTACAAATGTGAACCTTGGGAATTAGCAGGTATATATATATATATATATATATATCCTTCTCTCTTATATTTTATTATTCTTATTATCATCTTCAAATTTAACCCTCCCCAGATTTATAACTAACTGCTTCTACTGGTATTTTTTCATTTGGTTTTCTCTCCTCCTCCTCCTCCTCGTCCCATTTTTTGCTTGCAGGCATGTTCACAGTTCTCTTTCACACTCACACACATGGAAACACATTAATTCAAAGTGAAAACCTAATTTTCTTGTGCGTATATATATATATATAAATATATATATATCTCAACCTTAAGATATGTTTAGATTGAAAAAGAATCAATAAGAAAAGGAAGGAAGTCACCTCCCATTGATTTAAGTCTAAATCATACACGTCCTTCAGTTTCTTTCTCTTTAATCCTTTGATGCCACCAGTAGGCTGATAATTTTACTGGAAAATTGTTCTTGTGTGTGGTAGAGAAATCGTTTTTGCCCAGTAGAGACCCAGAGTGGTACTTCTTTGGACCGAGGGACAGGAAGTACCCGAATGGGTTCAGAACGAATAGGGCAACACGAGCAGGGTACTGGAAGTCCACAGGGAAAGACAGAAGAGTGGTGAGCCAGAGCAGAGCCATAGGGATGAAGAAGACTTTGGTTTACTACAGAGGAAGAGCTCCTCAAGGCATCAGAACTGACTGGGTCATGCATGAGTATCGCCTTGATGACAAAGACTGGGACGACCCCTCCGGAATACTGGTATTTCAACAATCCTTACATCAAACACAGTATAATATTTCAGGTTGTTACACCGATAAGGTATGAACACAAAAACAAATTTAAGATTTGATCCTAAAAAGGACGAAAATCTATCCCTACGCTCCTCTTTAGATCTATCCTGTATGGACAAACAATGATACTGTTATATGACAAGATTTGAAGTGTTCATGTTTAACTTAGTATTTTGTTGTGTTTAGTAAATGTTTGGCATGAGTCAAACACAAACACAGTTATTTTTGTGTGTGTATGTTTCATATAGCCGTATGTTTACTAGGTTTCTTTTGTTCATTTTTAATTAGTTTTAGTTCTGGAAGTACGTAAAGGTCTTCAACTGAGTAAAAGGTTAATAACAAAGACCTAAAAATTATACTTAATTTTCCCCCTTAATTGTAGGAAGCCTTTGAGATGATTTTTCTCAATCAATGTGACGTTATTTACTCTAATTAAGGTCTCAGACATGTCTCATAGTTATTCAGCCTAGGATTTGCTTTGGTGAAAGACACAGAGTAAGAGCCTGAGCTTCAAAAAAGATTTGTGACAGTGCGTATATGAACTTTGACCCAGGATATATAGAACACGAACACCAAATACCAAGTTTAAAATGTTAATGTCTAATGTTTATGTGTGTGTGTGTGTGTGTAAATATATAATATATTGAAGGGGTATATATGCTTCAAAGATGCATGAGTCCGATCCAAGAAAAGTAGAGTAGTCTTTAAACCAGACCATGGTGCCCACACTATACCCTTTAACGATCAGAACTTTCTTTTATCTGTGAGTGTATGAGATGTATGTACTGTACACTTACACTTGTCAGTCTATATATTTGACCCTTCATTATACCAAACACACAAACACACACAGAAAGCATGGCCCAAATATATATATATATATTAGTTTTAAGTTCCATATTTCCCTTCATTTTTATTCACTGTAGAGGAACTTGAAGACACTGCATGACGTGCATGCAAAGCTTGGCCTTTTCTAGTATCTATATTACTCCTCTCTCTCTCTCTCTCATCTTACTTTACTTTTGTTTATTATAGATACTCACAAATAGATAAATGGGTGAGATATTCGTTGCTTGCGTTACTCTAATACCTCTAACAGACAAAGTTCTATACAGCGACTATATAGTTCCTTTTGGCTTGATTATATATAATATATTATGTAATGAGACAAAAGTTCTATTCCTCTTCTAGCTTCAGATCCAATATATCTCAATATTCTTAGATCCCATAGTTATTAGTTTGTGTTTGACAATATTGTTTACCTGTTCGTTCCTTCTTGATCTATAGAAAGATTCCATGACTAGCTAGCAAACCCATGGATAAAGCAGCTGCTTCTCCAGCTCTTCCATTTTTTATTTTTTGTGTCGGTCACTTTTTGCTTTATTCCCCCAACCACCAAAATTAACCATAAGATATGCTCAAAATCAATCAAAGGAGACACAAGAATACCATTAGATACCAAAATTATTCATAACCTTGTGATTAAGCTAAGATTATATTAATTATATATACGTTCACCAGGTGAAGAGAGGCCAGGCTTAAGGATAAGATATACATTGGTACTTTTACTGTAATTTTATCAAGGTATAACATAATATGACTTTGTTTGATATGACAATTAAAAGATATACATATGTGATAAAAAGAGATATAATATATTATAGAAGTTTAATGGCTAAATATTTAAGTATGTGAGATTCCTCCATAGTTTTTACAGCATTAATGAAAAATCATAAAAATAAAGAAACCTTCAGTACTTTATTGAATGTTTGCTTCATGAATTAATGTATTCTAAAATTGCCAACCAATTATGGCATTTTCCACTTTTACCCCCACTTTGTACGTTGTAAAACATTTTGCAGATTTATTTAGGCCTTGACAAGGTTCAACGCCAATTTAGACCTTTTCAGATGTGGTCTTTAAAACCAACAAGCAAGTTGAGCTTCTTTGCTTTTTTCTTGTTTTAGAGGAAAAATAAATGAACTTATAGGTCTACGCCAACTTAGCACACCATTCTCTAGACCCTTAATTATTTAGCACTAAACAAGTTAATTAACTACTTAATTAATTGATTTGCAGGATGCTTATGCGTTGTGCCGTGTGTTCAAGAAAAATGGAATATGCTCTGATGTTGAAGAGCAGGCAGGGCAATACAGTAGTTTGACACTAATAGAGAGCTCCCAAACCTTAATTAATGAATGTGAAACAATGTCCCCCGAAGTAGCAGCAGGAGCATCATCTTCATGCTTGGAAGACGAAGCCAAAGATGATTCATGGATGCAATTCATCACAGACGATGCTTGGTATTCTTCAAGTAATAATGCAACTGTGGCTGGTGGTGAAGAACTCTCTCATATTACTTTTACAAACTAATATATTAATTTAAAGCCTCATGACAGGGCAGATTGGTGGTGAGAATAACTTGAGCTAATTAAGCTTACCTGTTTTATATAATGAGAGATAAATACATTTGAACATAACTGTTGGATTTTTTTTTGTATTCTTTTGTAGTTTATTATTGTTCTTCCTAATTGGTCTTAATTTGTGAGGATAGTTTGGTGTGGTGGGATTGCTAGAGTTCATAGCATGATTTTTTTTTGGCTGTTATGTATTAACCTCTCTTTGGAGGTGATCCGGGTTTCACTAATGGAATAAAGGGCAAAAAGACTGGGTAGCGGGGGAGGCAAATCAAAAGTGTTATCTCTCATTATTGTAGTTGTGATTTCTTTTGGGGTTAATTAAATGTTTTCAATCAAAGACAAATGAAAAAGGCTTTGGTTTTACAATAGGATATGCCATTTTGAATAGAGTCTTTAAATTCTAATGGTTTCCTCCCTGACTTCATGTCTTGGGGACCAATATACATAACATATATGTATGTGTCAGTGCGTGTGAGGGAGGGAGGGAAAAACTCCAGGTGTCCAAATTCTTGAGGTTGCTGGCAGCATATGGCAATTTATAAGTATATTAAGATGCCAAGGTCGAAATTATACTGAGCAAGTGGCTGCTGACTTGCTGGAGATATTTGAAAAAAAGAATTGTAAATAAGATGCTTCTCAATTAGATCTCAACTAACTAAATTAGTTCCTTCAAGACTCGAGACAATTTTTCAGACTAAAACTGGACCTGTGACTAAAGAAGCATCTATATATGGAATAAAATGCTATGAGCATACCCGAGCTCGTTGCCCCTTCCTCTCTTCCCAGGAAACAATAGCTGCATTGGCATCTCTCTCAGCTAAGCATCTTTTATATGGTACAAACCCTCTAGAAGACTTTCTATGCTGTACAATTCCTCGCTCATTATGAGACAATTGGCTTTGAGAATCATCAGATTCTGAGTTCCTGTCTCCATTTTCCATTTCACAGACTGGTTCAGCATTTGAACCCGTACAAGAAGTTTCCTTCTCTAACATGCTCTCTTTCAAAGAGGGACGAATAGGTGTAGGATTTAGAATTTGGTTACACGAGCGAATGTGAAAAAATGGATGACTTTGGTACATATTCCACCGTGACAAAGCTTCATCAGGTGCACGTTCAACAAAACACGGGTTCTCTTTCGGGCATTCCGCTTCAGCTCCTTCAGGGGCTGTATTCCAGTCAGTACTATTACACATGCCCAGTGATAATTGTGTACCTAGTTGGTTGGATGGCCATGCATGGCCGAGCTTTTCATTCTCAGCACCATGCACTTCATCAAACTTGCATGTAATTGACTTGGGGGTATCCCCGTCTACATCCGGTGACTTTTGATTTTCTACCATGCAGACAGTTCTTCCAAACAGCTTAATACTTGCGGCACGTGGCACATTGGTAGCATCTTCGTTAAAACATTCAATGTCCATGGAACTCAACTCGGACTTCTGGAATAACAGCAGACAATTCGGGAATCAATCAAAACCTTAATCACAGTAAAAAAAATTTATGAACACGATTTATGACACTAGCTAAATCCTGTAAAGGCATGAAGCCATCATACCGTGGAAAGCAACTGCAGGTTCAAACCAGCAGATAAAGATACTGAAGCTAGATATCCTTTCTCTTCCACCTCAGATGAGCTAGATGTCATGCAATCATTTTCTTTTTCGACAGGTGATAAGCTGTTATTTTCCTTTTCAGCAGGTGATACACTGGCTGAGTGAACGTCAGTGGTGCAAGAATTAGGTGATTGACATCTGTTAGCCTGCTCTGAAAATGCTGACGAAAATACTTCTGAATTAACTGCAGATAGCACAGAGGTCGGAGACTGGGTGTCTTTCTCTGCAACTAACAGGTTTGGGGATGGAGATCTTTCTGGTTCATTTGCTATGGTGTGTCCTTTGATAGAAGTAACTGATTTACGGGGATATGGATGCAGGGGTTTCCTCTTTGGCCGAGGAGGAGGAATATCACTTGGTTTTATAAAACTTTCAGCACTGCCATCAGATTCTCGCACAACCTGAACCCGTAAGAGATTCAATGCATCAGAATCAGAAACGTGCAGTAGATGAATACATCAACAAATTTTTTTAAAGCTCTTAAGTTGCAAATGATCACAATCATTTCCTCTCTCATACCACTAGGTCTAGACACTGTCAAAACTAACATACTGATTGTATCATGCATATATTAGCAGTATTTATAAGCTAAAATGTAAATATTAACCTTAGAGAAGAACTTCTGAGCATGGCTTCGAATCTGAACTGCAGTTTTAGTACCTATATGTTCTGCAGAAAGATAAGATTAACTTCATCTATCTTGACAATATATATGAGATATTGTTTAGTTCAGATCACTTTGATTAGATCAGCATATGTAGATAACCTTCGATTTGACGCCAACCACGTCCATACAATTTCAAAGCTTCGAGGAACTTCTGATGCTCTTCCTCTGTCCACTTCTCCCTCTGCTTGGAAATGGTATATGGTTTCCTCACCTGTTAAAAGTTGAAATAAGTTTAGAACACCAACGGTAAGAATGAAATAGAAGGGAAAGGGTTTCTCAACATGGAAAGTAAAACAACCTTAGGAGTATGGTTGTTTCCATCAGTTTTATCCTTCAACAGGGCAATATTTTCAGATTTCGTACCATCATTGGAATGGTTGTTACTAGCATTGCCAGAGTTATTCAACTTTGTTCCCTCTATTTGGTCCTACATCCACAGCAGTAACAGATGAGCTAATTACAGTCCCCAGTAAAAGAAAGGAAGAAAGAAGGGAAGCAGAAATAATTATTTCATGATAAAAGGAACTTATGCACACTTTAATATAACGCAATTTCTAGGAGACAGTTTATTTCTATTTAAAACGGATTAGTTCTTCTTAAATTCTTCTTTATCTATTAAAATAGGAAGTTTTTGGACGAGTAAATGTGAGTCGAATGACGCCTACTTCCTACCATGCTTTAAGGCACTATATGTAGCCTATGACAGATTCATTGGACTCTCTTTCAGACACACATGCCTATGCATAAATGCTCATCTACTATAACAAGTCTACACTTACATCCCAGACGATCAATATATTATGTATTCTCTTCTGTATTGGAAAAAATTGAATTAATTGATCGTAAGTGAGGCTCATTGTAGTATCATCTGTGCTTGGTTGTCTATCCTTGCCTCCAAATTATATGAGGAGGCAAGAGAACTTATTAATTGGCTCCTTTTCCCACATAATAACAATTTATTAAGGACTTGAAATAACTGGATTGTACATTGCATTGAGTTGCACTACTAACAATTACAACCAGAGCCAAAGAAGTTTATCCATTCAAAGGTAACTAAAGCCAGTCCAAGCTAACTTGTAAATCACTTCGAATAGGGGAAAAAAAAACTTTTATAGTTCTTACATACATAGAAACAGATAACCACGAAGGAATTTCAACATCTAATTGCAGAGCTACGATAAAACGAATACATCTATAGGAAAGTTCCAATCCATACAAGTTAATTTGTCTCCGTCTGAGACCGAAACATTCTCAAAATATTTAAGCTACAGATTTTATAGTCGATTTAATTATTTATGAACAGAATAGAAACAGAAAAAGATACAAATAAAATACAAGTGAATCAGCCTTAGGGCCCTGTTTCTAAGTATAGAGCTATCCAGGCAATCCACAAATAAAATTAAAACTAGGAACGCAAATTGAAAAAAAAAATCCCAGTTTGAACTGTTCCTTGTGTACCTGCATCTCCATTGCAGCAAAATCAGAGTAAGTCCTGCCGGAGAAAGCACTCTAACTTTTATAGAGGACAACCCCAGCAGCCTACAACACACAGTTACCACTAATTAAACCACACCTTCAAAACCAATAGATTCAATCGGACAAAATCACACAGCATCATAGACAATCCCTACAGTTTTTTTTTTTTTTTTTCATCCGGAAACTACGTAACAATCTTATAACGAACAAAACAGCTCCAACTTTCATTGCATAAACCAGATCAACCAGATTCCCAATGTCAAACTCTGATTTTCTTCCCAAAAATTAAAAAAGCTGAAAGCCAACCAGGCTTCAGGACGAAACACAATAAGAGTGAGATAATTGAGGATAACATATACCTCAGATATTGCTGGAGAAATCAAAACTTCCACGATTTTGATTCCCGGGAAAATATCTACTTTCTCGAGAACTTTCTAAGTTCCGAGAAAAAATAAGGTAATCTCAGAGAGATTGCAAGAGCAAAAGAATGAGGAAATGGAAGGAAGGTGGAACAGAGAAGGAGGGGGAAGAGAAAGCGGAAAATGGGAGAGATATAAAATAGTGAGAAAATTAAAAATAAAAAATTATAAAAAAGGAGGGAGTGCCACGTGAAGCTGATGAAAAATATTTTTGGAAATAAAATAAAAATCTCCATGGAGGGTTCGAGAAGAACTTAGAGGCTTGTGGCTGAGAACGCACTGGACCCCGGGACACGTGGCGGTCCGCTATTAATACCCTTTTTTTCCGAATTTTATGAGAAATTTTGGAGAACAGTCTTTTTATTTGTGGAAGACACGAGAGCTGAGCAGATAATTGGGAAGATTTCATCAAGCAAAATTAATAGATATTTTTGTTTAGTAGTGTTCCTTTTTGACACACACGATTTTGTACTTCACGCGCCAGTCCGTGGTTTGAGTTCCCGCCGAAGCGTTTGTTAAAGAAATATATATATAATTAAAATATAATAACTATATAATATTTTAATATTACTAATATCATTAGTCAAAAATATATTTATAACATATTAATTAAAAATTTTAATGACAAAAATATGTGTTTATTTTATTTACATGGATAAGCTTTTAAAATTTAAAATGTATTAATGAAATTTGAAATGATAAATCGGAATTTCCTATGAGCTTGAAATATTAATCTCATTATATTTAATTAATAATTAATTAAATGTTTGAAATATATTTTTAAATTAGTGGAGTGTGGAGGACAACTAAGCAAGCCGCCAATAGGCTAGCAGGCGAGTGTGTGATACAGTTGCTTCTACAGAGTCCAGAACTTTCACAAGTTATGTGACTCAAGGAAAAATCCAACCCATATATTAATTGGTGAATTTTATAGTGTCTTTGATAACTGTTTATTAAATATAATATTTGGGCATCTAATCTAATTTATTGATAATTATAATTTAATAATTAAAAGTATAAATTATCAGTGTCCGAAAAAACGCCTTAATACCAAAACTTTGGATTTCAATTTTTGTGGATGAACGAAATAAAAAAATTATTTACATTTTTCTAATTTTTATTAGTTTTTTAACTAAAAATTATGATATATGAATTAGTTCTTTTGAAAAATAAAATTGTGAAATTGAGAAAAAGTAAATGTTAAAATTATTTGGTCCTTGTCTTTTTCCTCACTCTTCCTTGTATTGTTTTAATAAAAAATGTTAATATAAACAAGAATAAACGTAATTACTATTTCTTTATATATTTGATATCTGATATTTCAATAAAAATATAATATATGTAAAAAAAATTATAAAAATTATTCACCTGTTATATTTTTATTGAATACATTTAATAATAAATAAATAAAGCTATACCTAAATGCTTTAATGCCCAATCATGTGACACTAAGATCTGAAAACCATATATTTATTTACAGAAATTATACAATTGGCATATTTTTATTGGAAAATTTGGTAACAAAAATATAAAAATTAAAACCTAAATTTTTTTAATGAAAAAAATAATATATACACATTTTCATTTTTCACATGAAGTGAATAAAAAAATTACATCCACCCACCTAAGAATTTGAATTCTGAAAACAAGAATTTCAATTTATTTGATTTTTGGTGTTGAAATGGAGAAAAATCTAGAAATATCTACAGCCACTAAAAACAAGTTGCGACAAGGACGGCTGGCCGAGTTGGTATGACTTGTGGGTGTTGCGCCGTAATCGGCTACGGTGGTCCCCACCATTCTTTCCCCTGCGCTTTTTGCCACCTCAGCCTTCCACTTTATTTTACCGTAAACGCCAAGCTTTATTGCTTTCCTTCATCATATAACTCTCATTCACGCATAATATTAAATAAAATTATCCTAATCAATATTAATACATTTGGATCTAAATCCATTCTACTTTTTAAACCGAAAATAAAATCATATGCAATCATTTTATTCAATAATTTAAAATACATATAATATATTGTAATAATACTGAATTTGGGATTAATATAAAAAAATAAAAAATATGTAAAATTAGTTTTTACCTTTTGTATTTATCATAACAAATTAATTCCTCATATATTTAAATTTTTAAAATTAATATTCAAAAGTTTCAAATTTACAAAAAAATAAATTTTTTAAGAGATTATTTTATTTAAAAATTAATTTATCACAATTTATTTATAAAATACAAAATTATTACAAATAAAAATAGAGAGTGATTTAATATTTTTTTCTTGTAAATAAACTAAATAAAGAATGATTAGACAGGCTCAATGAAGTAGGTTGATGTGGCCTATCAGATATAGTTCTAAACAAGTAGGCCTTGCTTCCTAATTTAATAAATCCCCACAATAAAAAAAAACCTCAAAAATATGTGAGCCACAAATAGACTTAAGGGTTTAAAGAAAGCTGTTTGTTAGTTGGAAGAACCTAAACTCTTTATGGCCTTCATGACACGTAGCAATTACAAAACTTCCAACCTAATAAAATCTAAATTACTATTAAAAATATATATTTAAACAATTTTCAAAGTTTAATTCATCATTTATCTTATTAAAATATTATATAATATTTAAGATATAAGTTTGTTAAGATATTATATTATGTATATCCATAAAAAATATTCATTAAAAAAAATAAAATAATAATTATAAAAAATATTACTGAATCATAAGCCTAACTAGCCTTCTAGCTAGACTACTATACGATATTACAACTTACTAAAAGAGAGAGGCTTGAAAAGCTTTGGGTATAATACTTACAAGTATTCTGCCGTCTTACGTTAAAAAAGATTTAAATTGTAAAAACTCTAAATACACTTAATAAATTGTAAATATCTTATTCGACCAATAACTTTAATCAAATATGAATAAATTTATATAAATAGAAGATTAATGTACATCTTTTACTCTGAATATATTTATATTACTTTATTTCCTTCCTAATATACCCAAAAAAATGTTCATAAATAATTTAGAAGGTAACTTTATCTTAATATCGCATTATTATTTTTATTTTAGTTTTTCAATTGACTTTAAAAATATGGTAATTATTTATTTAAGAACGTCTTGTTTCATGCTCGCTGGGCTTGTGTAGTGGGAACGTGGGATCTGTCTGACTCTTATCATCTTTTTTATTTTTTATTTTTTATTTTTTATTTTTTTAAAATTGGGTGTAATTTAATGTTATAAAAAGTTTTGGTTTTCTCTGTGAAGACAGGTGGCATTTTGCAGGGAGTCACATGAGTGCCTCTGAGATCCATAGCCTCAATTAGGGGATTTAGGGTTTTGATTGTGAGCCACAAAGATTATTTCTTATTTCTAGTCTGTGGAACGCGATCTTTTCCTCTCTTGTAGTCTAAAGGGAAACTTGGATCCGGATCCTCTACAATATTATAGGATATATAATAAAATGTGAATCGTTAAATTTTAATTTAATAATTTATATTTTATTTATTTATTTAAAATATAAAATATAAAATAAAATATAAGTTATTGAATTAAAATTTAATGACTTATATTATAATGTAAATTCTATAATATAATATACTTACTGTAAGAGTTTAAAGGGAGCCCTTTGTTATTTTCATTACTGACATTTTTTTAATTAAAATTTAATAAATATTAATATTTTATATATTAAAAAAAAAAGTTATCACAATATACAAAAATATAGAGAAGTTGGTAAACCCTACATTTGGTTGTCTACTGTTTTTCAACAAGATAACATCTTATATATTGCACCAAATTTTATATTGAAATATAATTATATGTATTTTAAAAATCAAAATATGCATGAGTTTGTACTTAATATTCATAAAAATTTGAACTTTTGAAAAAAATAATTAAAAACAAAAAGAAGGGGACAGAATATAACCATATAGAACTGAAAATTTGAACTATTAAAAAATTTGAAAATTTGGACAAAATTTGAGCTAGACAATAATTAAAAACTACTTAATATTTATAAAAATTTGAACTATTGAAAAAAATCTAATAGTACAGATTTCTTCAACTAAGAAATTAAAAAATTATAAACAAAAAGAAGTTACTGAATATAACCATGTAGAATTGGAAGTGAAGGATGGAACAAGATCTCATGAGTTTGTACTTAATATTTATAAAAATTTGAACTATAAAAAAAATAATTAAAAACAAAAAGAAGGGACAGAATATAACCATATAGAACTGAAAATTTGGACAAAATATTAAAAACTACTTAATATTTATAAAAATTTGAACTATTGAAAAAAATATAATAGCACAGATTTCTTCAACTAAGAAATTAAATTATAAACAAAAAAAAGTGACAGAATATAACCATGTAGAATTGAAAGTGAAGGATGGAACAAGATCTCATGAGTTTGTACCTTGGATTGTGCGTTCTCATCATTTCTAACAAGCTAGTGGTGGTGAATGAATATGCCTCTTACTATAAATTGACCCATTGCATTTTATCTTCTAAGAATTTAATCTCTTTATTTTATGGTCACATTTTGGAATTTGATCCAAAACATGATTTTGACGCCTTCCATTCTGTAGCAAACAAATGTCCACTCTTTGTCTAATGAATAAAAAAAAAAAAAGTATATATTAAGTCCTCATACATTCTATCATTAAATTTTAATTTATTCAAAAAAAATTTACATGTATAAATTAAATTCCAATATGTACGTAGCACAAAAATTTTGTGCTAGTATTTTTTGATGTTGTGTTAAAGTGTACATATAGTTACCATTTTATTTATTGTTCTATATGGTCCTCATTTTATCAATTTTGGATATTATAAATTTACTGTATTTAAAAAGTTATAAGTCATTGGATTTTTATCTAATTGATTTAAAATTTAATTAATATCAAATAATTTTAAACAAATTTTTAAATTTTGAATTATTATATTTTTGTCGAATGGTCTAAAATTTATCTGCATTTAAATTTACAACTTCACCAAATCTATTTTTTATATTACATTAAATTATTTAAATGAAATTAATCAGATAAAGCTATAGTAACAATATTTTGACGTGGCTAAAAGAAACTAATTCCCCTGTAGCAGCGGTAATTACATTAATCAACACATTTATTGGAAAATATTTGTTAAGTATGAGAAAATGATAATAAAATTTCTAATTACAAGACAAGGTTAGTTATGTTTGGGTTGCACTTTTTTTTAGAAAAAAAATATTATGCTCAGTCTAAAATCTACCTGACTTTTACATATTATTATTATTGAGCATGACTTGAATTCTATTTAAAAAGGTCAAAAACTCTAAATTTGTTTTGGCATTAAATTTGGAATTAGGATAAAATGTTATGTATTTGTGAGTTGCTAAATTAAAATAATTGATAATAATTACATAACATTACTACAAATCAAATTCATTTCCTCATAGTCAAACGGACAATTGAATTCTCCAGTTAGATCCAGATGTTTTGAAATTTTCCCTTATAATTACTACAGTTTTTTTTTTTTTTTTTGTGAGAAAAGATACTGATGCGACACAAAATTCTACGAATTTGTGGCTAGAAAAGTTACAACTCTTATAATCTGTTTTCGATTTAATATATTATCCGAATTGATTGACAAGAAATAATAGACTTGCATATTCGTATCTTTATTTATTTAATAAAGACAAATATAATTTTGGCCTTTTATTTTTTTATTAAATTGGTCATTCAATAATTAAAAATGTTAAAATAATATTTCAAGTATGAAACTTTTCATAAAATAAAAGTCTTTTAAAGTACCAACTAAATTCACTTTTTCATTTTTTAAGAATTATTATATTTTTTTTTCATTTCTAGATAACTAAATTGATACTTTTGCTAAAAATAAGGGATTAAAATTATATATTATTTTAATTTTTACTTTATAATCAATTTGATCTTTAAATTATAAAAAGTAGTAAAATCTTTTTCTAAAAATAAAAAGTGAACTAATTTAATCTTTTTTAATATAATAAAGTAAAGGTGAGTATATAATACGGTGATTCGACTAACTTGGTCATATCAGGCTGAGTTAGGCCAGGTCTAAATAAAAAAAATTGTGAATCTATCAGGCCAAGATAGGTTTCATAACTAGGCCGAATTGAGTTGTTATCTACTTGCTCAACCTTACTCAGTTATATATATATATTTATTTTAAAAATATTATTTGTATGATTTAATTCGATTTATTTTTTATAATAAATTTTTAATATATTAATTATTGTCAAATCATAATTCTTTTTTATTCAAAATCTTAATTTTTATTCATTGTATTTTTTTACATTTGAATCATAGTTTTTTTTTTGTTTTTTTCATTTTTAAAAAATGTTTTTATTAATTAAAAAATATATTTTGTTAATAAAAATTATTGAAAAATAAATATAGACCCGATCCAATCAAATCTGATTTGCCCTGATCATTTACCGAGTCATACAGGCCAGGCTGGATCTCGGAATAAATTTTTTTACCTTGATGTTAATTGGAACAAGTATTAAGTTTCAGTTAAACTTGCATATCTGGATCCTTAATCACCCCTATAAGAAAAGACATTTGTTTTTTGGAGAGCTTTTTTATATGACTATTATAATACTATGTAACACTAAAAGTGAATGACTAAAATTATATTTATATTATTTTATTTTTAAAAAAAATACACACTTCTATTTTGACTTCTTGCTATTAAATCTGCTACAATTGATATTAATTTCTTGTTTTATGCTTGGACAATATTTTGGTCCTAAGATATCAATAAGACTTTCAACATTTTCTACGGTTTAGTTGTACGTAACTAATTTTGTATATTTGCGTTGCACATTATTTAGTGCTACCTTTTATCCATTTTATTTTCTTTTTGTTCGTCCAACTTCAAGGCATTTTGATGCGGATAGTATAGCCTCAATTTTTGGGTTTTTATTAAATTTTCAGTCTTAAATTAATTATTATTATTTTTAATTCATTCTTTTATTAATATAAATATTGACATATTTAGTTCAAATTTAGTTTAGAATAAAAAATTGTATATATTTATCTTTATATTAGTAAGAGATCAAATTAAAACTAGATTTATAACTATAGGACTACATTGAAAATTAAAACTAGACTTATAGTGAGATATTAAAATAATATTTTATTATTTTAATGAAATATTAAAAGGCAATTTTATTTTTTCGGAGTGATATAAACTGACAAAAATTTATGAGCAAGCACTTTTGCAGTTTTAATTTATTAAAATTAGTAAAAAATTTTAATTTGATATATTCATGAAAGCAGTTTTATTTAATTTATTTGTTATGAAAAGTAAAAAAAATTTATATCAATTAAAAATAATTTTTATTTATTAGTTTAATTGTTAAAGTATAAAGTGATTGTTTAAATGTTTTAAGTTTAGATTTAATTATATGATATATTTGTTTGTATTTTTTGATCATTTTAATTATTATTTTTATTTGTAAATATATATATAATAAAAAATCAATTTTATTCATTATATTTAGCATTTTTTATTGAAAAATTTAGATGGTAGGGTAACTTTGCTTTCAAAATACTTTAGAGTTATAAGTATTATGTTTTTTGTTTAATTTCATCCAATTAAAAAAAATATGAACAAGTGTTGATATATTTGAAATTATAATTGATAATATTTATATATAAATGAATGGAATCTTATTTTTTGTGATTTTAATAATAATATTTTTAAATTATAATTTTTTATTTTTGTTTATAGTATTGTTTATTTAGATAAAAGTTTCAATTAAATTTAGTTAATTGATTTTATTCATTTTATTTTACTGTTTAAATCATAACTTTTAAGTTAAGTTATATCAATTCATCTCATGTATAATTATTGGTATAATCCATATTTTAAAATTTGTAATTTTGTTATTCTTCTGTATTTATAATAATTAGTTTAGTGCACAATAAACAAGATTAAACGGTAAAATGACAATTTTAATTTCGAATAAAAGGATTCATAATTTGTACCTAAAATAATTTTTAAATAAATAAAATCAATAAATTTAATTTCATTATCAAAATAACAAGGAAGGGAAAAATCTTTTACGCTTCATATATAAATTTTCATCCTAATGAATTTTACATATCCATAAACTTTTTATGCATATATATTATTAATTTTGTTTCTTTTAATATATATATATATATATAAGGGATCACCCTCCCCAATAGTACTCTTGGTATTCAAAAACAATAAATTAAAATAGTTAAATTAAGCATATTGGCATTTATTTATGTTATACTAGAATTTTGAAAAAGAAAACTATTTTCTTATATATTTGGCATCGAAAAAGTTCTACAACGCGTAAAAGTCTCTTTCATTGTTATTTCATTCACCTAATCGCTGGTAATATACAAATTCATCTCTCATATCAAATTTTATAAAATTTAAATAAAGTCAATAAGGTAAAATTAAAGTCGAGTCCATGAACTAAACTAAAATAAAATAATATGTATAAAATACATATCATTTTTTTTTCTGTCACCAAACTTCTCTATTGTCCCCTCCTCTATCCCCTGACATGCATCAAACTTTTCAACTCAATAATATCAAATTTTGAATAAACATAGAGTTATTACAACAACAAAAAGTGAACATCAATAAATTATAAATGAGAAATCTCTGAACAGAAAGTCAATACCCGAACCATACATAGTCTTTCATGGAGTGCAGTAAATCTGGGCAATGAGAAATCTCAGTATATATGGTGCGTTCTTGACTCCCTCATTTAAGAAAGAGAGAAAGAAAGAAAGAAAAAATAGCAAAAGGAAAAAGAAAAAAAAAAAGAAAAAAGAGGAAGATGTAGTTGGTGTGAAATGCAATGAAAGCTTTCACCTTTAGCAGCAAAAACAGCTCTACCACCAGCAGCAGCAGTAAATAATCAGAAGCTTTCTTCTGCTCCTTAATGAGAGGAGCATTCATAGTTCCCCAACTAACCCAAAACACTTCCACCCTCTCATTGAATAACACCACCACAAAAATAGAAGAAATTCTTATATAGACTGGTCTATAAAAGATGAACAAAACTTGAGCAATGTTTTTTTCTGTGCATTTGTTATCTATTTCTCTAATAGCTGGACTAGTTTTGACCAACAAATAATTGATAGACCAGAACAGTGATTAATAGACATATAAGCATATTATTATACTTTTTCAATGAACCCACTTCAAATATGCTTATTTGTCCATTCATGATGCTTATTTATTTGATCTACTTATTTTTGAGACGCTGATCTATCTAAGAATTTCTCACCACCAAAGTCTCTGAACCCTTATCTGACCAGCATATTTAAGGATGGTAGAAGAGTGAAATCAGTTTTTTTTTTTTTTCCTCTTTCTTCTTTTCTGCATGTAGCAGACAGAAGCAGCAGGTTCATCAGGAACTAGGACAATTCAAGGCTGCTTTTATTTGCTGCACAGTGGTGCTGATAAGGTTATTAACAGTAGTCACAGACTCCAAGTTTAACTTTGCTGATGGTAAGCTGCTAACCAGAATCTGAAAAGCGACTGTCACTAGTGAACCCCCAGACCTCTCTGTATGGTTGTTTCTCTGTGAGTTTGAGCTAGTTGATGCTTCTTGTTCAGACTGTCCATCAGGTGAAATGGTAAAACCAGAAGGTAGAAGAGGGATGTATGAAGGGTCTTCTCCACTCATAGCTACGTTAATGGCTGGAAGTTCAACTGGGCAATAGACCACAAGTGAACCAGAGGAGTCTATGCAGGTTTCTTGCAGTATAAGCATGTTATTCTGGTTAGTGTTGAAAGCCTAGGCAAGAAGAAGAAGAAGAAGAAGGTGAAAATATATGTATAAAAATATGGGAGCCATTGAGAGTAAAGTTTCTTACACGAAGAACAGATATGGAGTTTCCAGGGTGGGATCCATTAGCTATATGAGCTACTTCTTGCACAGCATTTCCGTTGGAAAGAACATCCCACTGAGAAACAAATATTAACAACAACTTTCAAAACATTTCTTAAGGTCTCATAATCAAATAATTAATTAAGGTCCTGTAAAAGACCTTTAACACGTGAAATAAATTTATTAGAAAGTGAATCATGTGCTACTAAATTATAAAAGATGTTCAAATCTATTTTTATTGAAATGAATTACTTTAGGTAGATATAATCAATATGTCAGCATATGAGACACACTGCTTTGATATATCTAACTTTAATAGTCGAGTCTATATAGGTATGTCACTCATTGAAAAATTTGCAGAACATACTTAAAAACTTTATAAATTTTCTCGATAAAATCAATTATTATCAAAATTTGAAAATTATCAGACTTTCCTGCATTATAGATATATACCTGAGGTCTTTTTGCTTCATCCTTAAAGAAATTGAACACTGTCTGTGGAGGAATGGAGAGCCAAATGGTGGTGGCTGCACTTAACACTACCCCACTAGGCTGGCCAGGATCAGTGCTCTTATGAACAGTGACTCTGACTTCAGCCTCATTCAACCCAGAAAGTGTTGTCCATTTCTGACCAGTTGATGAGCTAATGCATGCACAGAAACTTGTGACCATCCTTTGCGCAAGTTTCATCATGCTTCTCTTGCCTTCTGGCGATGGAATCACTGCAATTCCATTAACATGATCAGATTTTAATCAGCAAAAGTACCATCATCACAGAGATGGTGTCAAAGATATATTACCTCCTCCTAGATCCCGGGTTGAGTTGCCTGTCACCATGAGACAAGCAAATCTTTCACACATCCTCCCGAGAGTAGTAAGCCATCTTTCTGCTCCAAACGCCTTCCCATTATGGATAAGATTTCTGTATAGCCTATGAGTTGGAGTTTTTTCTTCAATTTCTAGGTGTTCAACCCATGTAACCTATTTGATAACTTGGAACGGTTAGTATGAAATGCCAATTGTGGGTATCAAATTCATTCAAGTTCAACTACCTTAGAATACCCATTGGGCATGTCCTGGATCATGCAGCCAGATGGAAGCCTATGAGACCGAAATTGAGGAGCGAATTGGCTATCATGGGGAAAGTCATAGGAAACATCTACTATTGCCCATAAGCCTTGCTCAATTTGCTGACAGTAACGCAGGAAGTAGAACTCTCTAGTTGGAACTAGTGGAGAAAGCACATGCAATTCTCCATACATCTGAATGAAAAGTTTGGAGTCAGAAAAATGAAAGTTTGGAGTCACAAAATGAGAGTTTGAGTTCAAAAACTTATCAATTATACTTCTTCTACCATACCAATTGCAAAGAACCACTATGACCACCCAACATCCCGGAAGATATAACTTCAATTGTCCTTGCCATTGAGACGATTGTGGGAAACAGTTCCATCCACTTCTTCTGCAATATCAGAAAAATAAGTTAAAAGTTGAGGCTTTTTTTTTTTTTTTTTTTTTTTTTCAGTTTTGCATGCTGAAATTTTAAAAGGAAGAAGAACAGAGAAAAATAAGAAACTTACTGGGTCCATAAACATGCCAACCAAAGTTAAACCATTCATGATAACAACTCCTGAATCTCTAGATGCTTCAATCCTTAAGTTAGGGTTCTTCAAGTGATTATTTACTTTTGGGAACATTCTTTCATAGGTTTCATGGTTAAGAACGTCTCTCCCCTCTGTGCTTGACGACTTCATCCACAATGGTTCATTAGTCTGCAGAAGCCCGAGTAGTTCTTCCATGGCATTTGCAGCAATGTCAGACATTAAAGACTTGTCCATATCTGAAAGACTAGCAGGTTGATAAGGTAAATTTTGCATATATGAAGAACTTCCTGTGAGAAGATCAAGATCAAGGGAAGGAACACCAAGCCCTTGGGTCCCATAACTTCCCATTGTTAAGTCCAGAGAAGATATACGGAAGGGCTGAACTGGTGGGAGCTGAGAAATTGGTCTTCCTATGTATTTAGATGTAATGCTAGATACCCTATCCAGCTGCCAAAGAAAAACCATTTCAATGTATGAGAAAATTTCCAGTCAAGTAGGGGGAAAAAATCGGAAGGATTACTTTATTTACCTCTTCTTTCAGCTGGACATTCTCCAAACGCAAATTTTGCTCATCAAAATAGGAATCCTCACTGAGAGGAGGGCCACCACAAGAGGGGCATATAACATTTTTTAGAGCCTCTCTTATGGCTATGTTCTCACATCGTATCTTGTCATTCTCTTCTCGTAATGCCAAGTTATCAGCTCTTTCGTGCTGGGCCTGAATTAAACAAGAACTAAAAGCTGACATAACGCGATGTGATTCCCTTGAAGTTAAGAAGACAAAGTTATAGAAAATACAATGATATTACCTTCATCTGTGTCCTTCTATTTTGAAACCAAAACTTGATCTGTCTAGGAGCCAAGCCTAGCTCTCTGCTTAACTGTAACCTCTGCTTCTCATCCGGATGTGGACACTCCTTGAACATCCTTCACAGTTCATCCCGCAAAACACACACACGCAAAAACAGACATAAGCCATCATCAGATTATATGCAGCCATTACTCAAACAGATAATGAACATTGTGAAGGCAATGCAAGTGATGGATCTTACGATTCGAGTCTCTGAATCTGATTAGCAGTGTGACGATGGTAGCGTTTCTGCCTCCTCTGGGAATCAGGAGAAGCATCATGGTGATGATGATAATCCCCAGGGGACCCACCGCTTCCACAACCATACTCCATTGTTGTTTCTTTCTTTCACTGAAGGTGTAGCAGAAGTGAATCAACTATTCCCATTAAAAAGCAAGAGAATTTGGATCGTGGGATGCTTTGGAAGGAAATAGGAAACAACACCCATATATACTCAGATTGTATATGTGGTCGAAGGATGATGAAACGGCTGAAATAACATGAAAGAGATATTAATGGGGACGATTTGATTTGATTAGGGAGAGTGAGTTAAGGCAAGTATTAAGGAGTCACCACCACTAGTCTCAGTGAGTCAGTGAGAGAGAGAAATAAAAGTGAGTGTATCAGAGAGTGTAACTGATGGATGGGCTTTTAAATGCATTGCTATTGCTATTTCCATTGCTTCAGAGAAGAACGCGGAGAAAGAAAGGATGTGCCTTTAAGTCTGTATCTATTCAATCTCTCTCTCTCTCTCTTCACTTTCTTTTTCCAAAAGTAATGCTTAGAGACACTGGTGGTACAACCACGACCAGGTTGCTTCCCCATGGAGCTTTAAATGAGGTCGCCGGAACTGTCACCGGCGTTCCATTTCTCAGCCTGTTGTGGGTGAAAATCCCAAATATAGCCTCCTTTGTTTTTCCATTTCAACCAAATTTACTTTCATCGCATTGATGTACATTCTCATTCTCATTCTGTTGATGATAACGTTGAAATGTGTTACTAATGGTTAAATTAGTATAATCACTTTATAATAGAAAGAATGTGTAGCTACTAATATTTTGAAAATGTAATTAATAATATTTTTACCGAATTTGCTATTATTAATAGATAATGATGTTATCAACATATTTTAGATATACACTAAAAAATTTTCCTTTTATAAAATATAATAAGACAACTTTTTATATTACAATAAAAATATTAATTAAATGAAGATTAAAATTAATAATAAAAGACAATGTGTAAGTGCTGAATATTAAAATGTAACTAAGGATGATAATACTTAATTGAAAGTTTGGATTTGAAAAAAAATATATTTTTAAATATAAAATTAATTAAATTTTAATATTTTATTTTGTAGATGAAAAATCTATTTATTATATTTTAAAATTTATGTACGAAAATTAAGCTTATGTGCCAGTTTTAAACATTTTATTTCTCTGACTTCATTTATGTTTGAGCTACGACTTTCTCTCACACCACACCCATTCTTGGGTTGATTACACCCACTTCGTACAACAGTGTGCATAAAAGTCAAACGTTAGTCATATATATAATATTAAGTATTTATTGTTATTTATATTTAATTTAATTTATTTTTTAATAAAAAATAATGTTGTTTAAGTTTAAATTATGAATAAATTGAATTTTAAATGTTAAATAAAATTATTGATATACCAAATATAAATTATATTTAACTTTTATAATATTTTGAGAATATAATAAATATTTTTACCTATTCATTTGAAAATACCAATAGCATAATGGAATTGAAACGTGACAATTACAACTTGCATTTCAGAAATTCTAAATAACCCATCGTAAAATTTTTTTTTTTCTTTAAATTATATTCATAAAATTTTCTTAATCATCTTTTTTTTTAATTAAAAATATCATATATAAGAATTTTTTATTTTGAAAATTCCAATTGTATAGTATTTAAATATAAATTATACTTATTCTTTACATGAGTATAACAAAAGTAATCCAACTTTTCACACTTATTCGGTTGGTTTCACACTCAAGTTGTAGTGTAAATAGATATTATGAATTAAGATGTGATAGTATTTTAAGAAAATATTTATTCATTATTTTCTTATTAAGTTGTATTTTTTTCATTATTAAATTTTTTATTGAATTTTTTGGATTATAAATTTAAAATAACTAAATTTATATATATAAAAAAAGATCTTTATAAAAATTAGGTTTTTTCATCTTATATGTAACATTCATTATAACAACTCAACTTTTGAAAAAATTCAACTTTTTATAAGTTCTTTTTTTAAAATAAAAGGATTTTCGTATTTGTGAGTGGTATTATTATGTCGATGTGTTAGTTGTATATTATTTTATAACTAAATTAAAGTTTATTTATTTTCTCTGTGGCCTGAAAATTAAAGTTTATTTTATGAAGCCGCACTAAGCAACAATTTTCACCGTTCAAATGATTCCTTCGTAATATAATATAAATTCAGAAACTTAAAAAAGAATATTTCATTACAAGATGACAAATATTTTTGACTGAAAAATTAAATAAAATTTAAATGGTCAACAATATTATCTTAATGAGTTGAACATCAGCATTTCTAAAATTAAAATGGAAATTTTGTAATTTTGTTTTGTGTGAGTGAGGAATAGAAAATTGTCCAAGTGGACTCATCCTCAATCTTGGGAGATTATAAAAGAGAAATTAATGGATTTTTCCAATTCCCAAATCTCCTGATATATGGAATTTCAGCAAACAACTTTATCATATATGAGGAAACCATAATTAATTAGAATCCCATAATTTTTCTTTCCCTTTTGGTATATATTAATTTATTTTCCATCTAATTTAACTTGATTGCTAATTGCATAAAAAAATAGAAGTTTGGAAATTATACTTGTTTTGAGTTCTTTGCATAAGATTGTTGTTGTTTTATTTCTTAATTTTTTTATTGTTAATTAATTTTGTCACTTCATATGCCAACAAATGTTTTTCAATTAAAAAAATAATTATGTACATGTTGAAGAAAAAAAAAAAACTTAGCTAAAAAACCTACTAATGAAATTTATCAATGAGGTTTAGTTCGGTAATGTTAGAGTTATCTCTAAAGGGTATGAAGTTTAACTGTAAAAAGCTAAATTAGTTGAAAAAGGAAAACCTAACAATTATTTTTAAATTTCCTTAGATTTCGTGTTTTATATATGAAGAAATCTTTTTTTTTTTTTTGCAGTAATTGCATAGAACATTAAATTTAGATTTAATAGTTCTTAATTTTGTATAAAAAATATTTTAAAAAATAAAAACTAAATATTTTTTAAAATAAAAATATATTAATTTTTCAAAAAAATACAAAATGATAAGTTGTTAAAGAATAATAAACTGTAAAATATATAAAATAAATTGTGATATATTAAAAGTAATTCAGTCTTTTTTTAACTAGGTGTCATTATGTATAAAAAAAGACCTAAAATATTAATATATTTTTATTTTTATTTTTATTTAAAGAAAATATTTTTCATAAAAAAATTAAAACCCCTTTATTGTAGAAAAAGAACCGTGCTCTTATATAATATGTATGCGTCACAATTTTGTTGTTCACAATTTTACAGTGAAGTGTAAATTTGTTCTTTTACTTTTACAATTTGTAATAATTTAATTTATATAAATTAATTATGATAAATTAATTTATTATAAATTTGAATTTGTATAAAATTTTTTTATAAATTTAAATTTATATAAAATTAATTTTTTTTATTTATATTAATACCAGACTAATTTTACATAAAATAAAATTTATAAAAAATTAATTTATTATAATTATTTATAAAAAATTAAATTATTACAAAGTATAAAAGTGAATGAAAAATTTGATACTTCTCACCATAACTTTATGTTGAATTGCTTCTGATGTTAAGATATTTAATAGTACAAAATCTTTTCCTTTGGATCCATTACAGCGGCTATTCACAGCTGGTATTATAATTTTATCAACAACCTTCAAATCAAACTTTTAAATTACTGTAATTATCAGATTAAATTTTAAAACGTTATTGAAATATGTAACTTGTAAAATTATTTTAGACCGTGAGATAGTATTGTAAATTTAAAACATACTATTAAATGCTTATAACATATTAATTAGAGGAGGGGATTTAGACTCAAAATTTTTAATAAAATTGATTTCACTTAATTTCGTGTAATTAATAATTACAAATATAATTATAAGTTTAATACAAAAGACAAATAATAATAATAATTACAAATATTATTATTATCATTATTTTGTTTCATCTCCATGTTCTCCGACTAATTCATGCATGAATGCGTGCTAATTACTATAGCTTAATAAAAAGATACAAATTAGCATCAAATGCCATAAATTAAATAATAAATAATGTGAATTTAGTATGGCAAGATTTCTCGATCATTAACAAAAAGATTTCAAACAAATCGTGATTTGTTAAAGTGAGAAAAGGTTTATATATTTGAATATGATGCTGAGAAGGTTTTTCCTACATAATCATAAACCATGTTGACATAATATGTTAATACACTATTAATTAAGATATATGTAATTTTGTTCAATTGTATTTTTTTGACATATATATATATATATATATATATCAAAATTATCATATCTATAAGTGTATTTTTTTTTTCTTTTTTCTAATCACTAGTCACTACAAGAATTTGTTGAATCCTGTGATAATAATGATTATTTTCTTAAAAGATAATAAACATACTCTTAATTAATATCCAGAAAAAATAATAAGACGACAAAGTTTTGTTTGTTTTGATGGTGTAAAGTGAGAAAAAATATTAAAAAATAATTAAGAATCCTATATGATGTTCCTAATTAAGGATTTATTTGGCAGTTTTAATACAAAATTTTTGGAGAAAATATTATTTCGATCTATCTCCTACTTTTAATTTTAGTATCAGTCTAGTTCTTTATGAATTTTCAATATTAAAATAATTTCTTTTAAATTGTCAAAATGTTATAACTAATTTAACAAGGACTACTTTTGATTAATATTTAATTTTTGAAAGATTGATATTTTAAATTCATAGAAAATTATAAATTAATACTAAAGTAAAATGTAAGAGACCATGATAATATTTGTTTTTCCTATTCTTTGGTTATTATTGAATGCATAAATTAATTAACTAAAATCAGAGTATGACTTTACAGGGTCATTAATAACTAATATAAAACACGTGTTGAATTTCATCCCAATATTATCTATCTCACAAATACATATATTCACTGTGTTAATTATATATTAAAAAATTAGTCCTAATATCTAGGAATGTATATGTGAAGATGCCTAACCACAATTAATAGAATCAAATACAAATTAATTTTAAAAAGAATTAAATACAAATTACTGCATGTAATTTTTCTGTCATATATTACAAAACATGAAAACGTGTCAACTGAAGCTTGACTCTTTAAAATTGAACTGACTTTCTAAATAAAAATTTATCTACAATAAGAGAACTTTAAAAAATTATTTACTTAACACAATTTCTTATATTTTTGTTATGAAATTTATTCAGTTGAAATGTAACAAAAATATAATTTTTTAAATAATCATATAACAATTGTATAATTTTTAAGTGTATGATCTTAACAATTCAACATTAGAAGATTAATTGTTTAAAAATATATATTTTTACATATGTTATAACTTTATTAAAATATAAAATAAAAGAGAAAAATACAAAATTGATCATTCCCTTTTATATTTTGTAACAATTTAGTCATTTACAAATTAACCATGATAAATAAGTCATTTACATATTTAAATTTATATAAAACTAGTTATTCGTAAATATAAATTTATACAAAATCAATCTATTTGTTTGGATTATTGAGGGATTAATATTACATAAAATATAATTTCTGAATGATGGATTTGTCACGATTAATTTATGAGAAATCAAATTGTCATAAAATATAAAAGTAAATGACTAATTTAATACTTTTTTCTAAAGTAAAAAAAATAAAAAATATATGTAGTTAAATCTCATCCTTGAAAAAAATAAAAACATTTCACATGTAGCTTTAAAAGAAGGCATGGAGCACCTAAAATATGGCCAAACAAAACAGAAATTGGGAATTGGGATAGAGATATTCTGACTATAGCATAAAGGGACCACTTTTTTATAAGTAGGCTTAAAAAGATGACGTCATATTTCAAGAATGAATACTTTACATTTTTTATTGCAAAAAATGCATCAAATAGTCAGATTAAAATTTTTTTAAAAAAGAAAAGAGTTAAAAAGTAAACCTAAGTACATTACATTTTATGTTTTGTATGTCTAATAATGCCACCTGTGCTAAAGTTTTCCTGGAATGTATATAATTTTGCTGCATTTTAAAATTTGTGTATAATTACTAACAAATATTTTACACAAAAATTTTAAACTAGCCACAACCCAGCCTTAATTTTATTAATTAATTTTTTTGGCCAAGAATATGATTAATTAATTATACGAGAAGTGGGCTATAATGTGACTATTTTAGATTGTGTCTCCAAGTAACCCAAAATCCCAAATAATATAAATGCAAAGCAATAGCATTATGCATTCTTCATGTGCAATAGGGACTAAATTCATAAACATCATAATATAATGGATCAAAATGAAAGTATACTTTCACAAGGGGCAAATTTAATTAAAAATATTTTATTTGTAAAAGATTAAATTGAGAAGATAGTTTTATTTAATTAAACCAGGTTTTAGTGCTTACTTTGTAATTTAATCTATAATTTTGATACAAGCAATTCACATTGAAGCTATTAAAAAAATTATTAAGATTAACTATATTTGTCTAATCTTAATTACATTACAGAGACATTATTCCAGATAACATGTTTCTCTCATATTAATTGGTGTAATTAAGTGTCACTCACAAGTAATTTAAATTATTTGAATTAATTTCCTACCTTTAGTTGATTATATGTATGCTAGCCATATTAGTTATTAGAGATGTATGCATTGTCACATCCCAAAGTGATGTGACTCGCACGAAGGTGAGGCATAACTTACTTCCGTGAATTAATAATAAATCATACAACATGATCAAAATAATCACAAATTTTTATATAGAGTATACGCAATTATACTAGTCAGTTAACATATATAATCTATAGAAAGTAAAGATAAATATATGATACACAACGTAATTTTTGTGTAAAAATTTTGGTAGAGTTTTCCATGAAATATGGACTTCCTGAAATTTTCACAGACAGCAACACATATCAAAAAAATATAGAGAGATTTGTTCTCACAATGATTATTAGTTTTACATATATATATATATATATATATTTATTTATTTATTTATAACTTACAAAACCCTACTTGTGACATATGGAGCTACTAAATATCAATATATACCATATTTACAACAAAAGAAACTCTTGCCCTTGCGGACAATGCAAGATTTACCAAAAGGAAACTATCTCGATGTTATATTATGGAAGAGGGTCTAAGCTTAATACTACTATATGAAAAATGCAGAGAAATAAAAGTGAGTGATAATCACTTAGTGAATCAAATACCCCTAATTATACCGAGAGGGGAATAGATGAAGATAATAGAATATTTCACAATCATTTTATTTCTACCTTTAAATTGTATAACCACTATTGAAATAAAATAAAACATGAAGCATTTAATAAAAAATTAATGCTTTATATCAATCAAAGACATTTTACAAAAATAAAAAATATTGATAGACATTTATAAACCCTGGGTTTTTAATACATTAAAGTGGAAAAACATCCCACAGCACCAAACAGTAGATCAATCATCATATGCTAGCCATTGTTAGTACTCACAATAAAGTTCAGTGATCAGTAAGTAGTGAGCAAATGAGTTCATGAATAGTCAGTGGGACGACATTAATGCTTTAGTACAATGATATAGTTCATGGTGTATTATGACTAACATCTACTGCCTTTAGTTATAGAGTTATGTATCAGATGAAATTTCTAAAAAAGACTTTTTTCATAACAGTGAAAATATTTACTAATATACTTAAATAGTAAAATCTTAAAATTTCTAGAAAATTATATAATGGACCAAACCACTATATCTACCAAGTTTATTTAAAAAATCATCATAATAAAATATAGTATATCTTCAATAAGAGATTTTAAGAATCAGGTAGTATCTAAATTATTATATAGAAGTTAATGTAGTTATAAATAAAACTTTACCATAAAATTCGATAGAAATTTTGAAGCAATTAGAATTATTCTCAAGAAAGGATTTAACTATCTTAAAAAGTTTGTTTCCAAGGCATTTGAGTGAAAAAAAACACTGATTTTCAATGGGAAAATTTAGAAATACAGAAAACAAGTATAATTAGTAATATCTACTCACATGAAAAGTATTATATCAACCTCTTTTTAACTTTGTTTATAATTCCCTTGTTGACAATTGTCTTAGCCACCTATAACATTAAATAAAATGCTTTTAACCTCAATTATTCATGAACAATTTTAACCATTTAATCATTTTACCTACCTATTTATATAGTCATTTATTCACTTATAGCCCATAACTTCTTCAATTTCACTTGCCTCTCTTATCTCTCAAAATATTAAGAAATCAAAATTTTGGCCCACTTTATTTGATAGTCCCCCAAAAATGCTCAAGGCCTTAATTTTATTTAATACACTTAATTATACACTTAGTAAAATTCCAATAACCGACCATTAACACTAATGTCACCATAGAGATTATTCAATTGAATTCCAACATCCTTCATTAAACTTATATTATTGTTTGACGCTATTTCATCAAGCCACATAAGGTTTCCCATTCAAATTTCCTCTATTTTTTTCTATGAAAAGTTTAAGAAAAACAAGGAAAATTAGCAATTTAATTTATAATTCAAATTAAAACTTCCAATAATCTTAAATCACTTCCTATATGCATAATGATATTTGAAAAGCTCAAATATTCAAATTTCACCTCTTTGCAATATCACACATAGACAAAAAATTTTGGGTTTTACAATCTAGAAGCTAAAACTCACAATTAATAAGTGATTTTAACGGAGAGTAATGTGAAAATGACATAGAATATGAATTTTAATTCAATTTAAAGCAATCACCCTGGATTTAGCTCAATTTTGAGTGAACAATGCCACAAATTGGGGTTTTTCGATTTGGGGCTACTTTGGTCAAATTGATTGGTGATTAAGATAGATAGTTGGCCGAAATTCACTTTAAAACCAAGTTCCTAAGCTAAATTAAAGTAAAACACACATAAATTTATGAATTTTCGAGCTGGAAATCAAACAACTAGAAGCCTAACAAAAATTAATAATGTTAAACTTAAGGATATATTATATTCGTAAGAAAAATTATATGACATTTACACACTTAATTGATAGTAATATTAATGATTAGATAATATATATTTGTCAAAATGAATTAAACTTATTAAGTTAGCTATTTAACTCACTATTTTAATAAATTAATTTAATATAATTATTTTAACTTGACTCATTTAAAATTTATACGTAAAAAGTACGTTTTTTCTTTTTTAATGAAGGTCCTTTTATTTATTAGTTGTAATAGACTAAATTGGTGCTAAATCAAAATTTTTAAAAAAAAAAAAACACTGGACAATTTGTGTGATTTTGACCGAACAAAACTGGGCAGATTTAAATAGTGATTAGTAGTACTTTTTAATTAACTAAGGGAATTGAATATAAGTATTTGAGCCATTAATATATATTGCAACCAACTATGAATAACACTGTAAAAGTTGGTAAAGAGGATTTTTAGCATTCAAATCCCTATTTATTCAAAAAAATTAACTCATCAATACACCCTAGCTAACCAAATTGAATGCTCTCTATCTATCAAATCCGAACTTTGTTGTCTATTTTCCGTTCTCTTCGTAAAGGAAATAAAAAAAAATTCCAATGTTTTAATCTTAAAATGCAATTAGTAAAAATCCATATATATAGACACTATACGTGACACGTGCCATTTCAATTGTAAAATAATCATTTAACATGCACTAACTATATTCGCATATATGTATTGATTTTTACATATGTAACAATACACTATTTATTAATCTCAGATTTCGTCTAATTTTCGTATCAGTTATTTTGTAAATTGTTCATATAATTTATTTAATTTTTTTAAAAATAATTATATATATTTTTTGAACCTTTGATCAGTGCTAAAAATAGAAAAAAATATCATTTGAATCCCTTACTAATTTTTTTTCAAAATAATCTCCTATTTATTAAAATTTTTTAATTTTGATCTCTCTAAATGAATCAATAGGATTCAACTTGAAACATTATATATGATAATTTTTAATTAGTAAAAAACCATTTTAATAAATAAAACGAGCAAGTCATCAAAATTATAATTAAATCATTAGTCAATGATTAAAATAATATTATATATATATATATATATATATAAATAAAATATTAATGTGTGATATCCAAATTATTCAAATGTTGTAATAATTTTTTTGGTTTTGAGTACGGACATTTAAGTAGATGAGAAGAGAGGAGGCAGGCAAGCTATATAATTAAATTGATAAAACCAGATGGTAGTTAATTATTTAATAGCATTAGTGTGTGTGAGTGTATATTTATATATATGTGTGTGTGTGTGTTTGGTAGGTTTCCCAACCCCATGCGTATACTGCAACTATACTCATTAATGTATTTGTATACGCAGTTTCATACGTTCAAGTACATCCACTTCACTCCACAACTACTCTTTTATGTCATCCATATCAAGTGCACAAGAAATTCAAGAGTGGGTGGAAATTTATTGAAATTGGTGTGATATATATATATATATATATATATATATATATATATATATATATATATATATATATATATACTACTTGTTAGTTAGTTTCTCTACTATTGAAAATTTTTTATGTGATTCACTTTTAATTAGTTTCATATTATTTTTGTTATTACAGGATGAACAAAACTAACACAAAAAAAAAAAAGCATTGCGGTTATTTTAATTTTATAAAATGATTTTATTATCTTTTAAACAATTCACTATATTACTATAATTGTTTATGGGTTGATCAATTTAACTTGTGGGTTAAATATGTTAGTTAAGTGAATTTGTGAGTTGATCTATTTAAAAAATTTTGTATATTTTATTTTATGAAAAGTTTAATATAATATAATATTAAGTGGCATTTATTTTTATTTTATTTGTAAATATTCAATATTTGATCAAGCAACATGAATGGATTTTGGTATTTGAATTAAATATTTGACTTAATAATTGAATATTTTGTTTGAATTTTTTTTCTTCTTCCTTACGAATTTTGTTTTAAATTTTTTCAATGAACTAAATAAGTTATTCTGTTTGATTTACTTAGTAGGCTGAGTTACAGGTTAACCAACCAACTTATATAAGCCAATTCAGGTGAATTAGGTTGGCTCAATTTCACACCTTTATATATTACTCAAATATATATTTAATATTTGTTATGTTGTATAAATAATAAAATAAAGATGGTATAGGTGGTGATCTCTCAGGCCAACTGGGCCAACTGAAAACATAAAAAGAGCTTTGCAAAATGTGCCCAGCCCAATTTATGTTAATGGACCTCGTTAGGCCGATGAATGGAAGAGTCAAAAGTTTATAAATGAAATGAATATTTTTTTGATAATTTATTTATTATAAAATTATTATTTTAATTTTTTATTTATTAAAAAATATCACACTTAATTTTTTATTTTTTTTTAATATCAGATTTAGTTCATTAAATTTATGGTTTAAGGTTTGGTAGAGAAATTGAATTTAATAATTTTTCAAAATGTAAGGGGATTAAATATGATATTTTTCAATAAGTGAGTGACTATTTTAGGTATTACAATTGTTGCGAGACTAAAATGATAATTTTTTGATAAGTGAAGGTGAAAAAAATATTTTTCTTATAATTGGTTTTTTTCTTTCTTTTTAAATGTTTCATTTCTTGTACATCTTATTATGGGACATTTCATACCATGAAACTAATTTAGAATCACATGGATTTGTCATTTTTTATAAAAGTATTTAAGTATTCTGACAAATTTGCAACTAATAAAAAAAAAAAGAAGGCTTAAAAAGAGAGTAGTGAAGTTGTAGTTGTTGTATATGATTTATTTATTTTTAATATTCTAAAAGTTCAATTTCCTAAATTTATAATTTTTTACGGTCTTATATATTTAAACATACATTCATGCTTAATTTTATTTATTTATTTTTATTATTCCAATTTACTTCAGCAAAAAAATTGTAAATAAGGAAAAAGTCTAGAATATTCCATTTTGGGTTTATTATAAAGAGATAGAGAACTAGATTCTGAAATTATAGTTTCATGTGCGTCCATCCCATGATTGCTTTTTGAATATTTGTGTGACCTGTAGAGTATGTTATATGATTATTTTTCCCTAAAATTTAATAAAATTATTCCTTTTCTTGTATCTAAAGCAAACAATATTAAAAAAATAATGATAAAGATAGTGTTACACCTAATTGAAGAATAAGAGTCACCATTGTGATTATTGTGCTGCAACTTCATCAAGCTTGATTTGACTGTTGCTTATGGGACTAAAAAAAAAATTAGTGGATAATTTCGAAAAGAATTTAAAAAAAAAATATAGTTGAGGACCACATAACTTTAAAATATTTATTATGAAAGACATTAAATTTTAACATCATTTTGAAAGACTTAGAGATCAAATTTTTTTTTCACTTTGGAATATCCTATCTTGAAACTTGGGATCTTTTTATTATGTATTTCCAAAATCTTAAGATAAGGTCATTGGTAATTAAAAAAATAATTTTAAAAATTTGAAATCCTTCATAAAAAATATTTCAAACATATAATCCTTAATTGTAATTTACTTTAAACATATGTTCATCATTAAAAAATGCCAATACAATAATTTTCCCCACCAAAATATATATACAAGATAGTGGTGACGGTTAGATAGGATGATGTAAGAAATCATTGGAAATAAAATGATTAGATTACATTACATTCAACTTTATAATTATTTCACCATATGGTTATTTTTCTCAAGAATATAAATGAAATTAAATACGTAATTATATCAGTTTGATGTTAAAATTATTTTGATGCATTCAAATTCTCAATAATTTTTTGGGGGTAAATTTTATCATAAAGCGTCATGTACTAATTTTTGATTCTTATAAAGAATTAAACGTGCGAAATTCAAGTTCAATGAGCAAATTTAGAAAACTGATAACTTCAATGTTTTCTTGAATAATTAAAGCCAAAAACATTTTAGTTTTTTTTTGATACTTGCGAAAAGAGAATATAATATTAAAAATATTTAATAATGAGAGATCACCATAGTGACCTATTCTTTTTCATTCAAAATAATTTATTTAAAAAGATTCAATATATAAAATAAAAGAGAAAAATATGCTTCTGGTCCTCCACTTGTCATAAAATTGTCATTTTGTCCCTCATTCAATAAAATGTTTAAAATAGTTTTTTACTCATTAAAAAGTGTTACAATGCATTTTCTATTTTTTAAAAAATTATCAAATTTAGTTCTTCTCTCAAATTTTAAACCCTAAATTTAAGGAAGTAAATATAATAATTTTAAAAAAGTAAGAAACTAAATATAATATTTTTAATGGAGACTATTTTGAATATTTCAATAAATTTAAAATTAAAATAATAATTTTGTAATAAATAAAAGACTAAAAAAATATTTTACTTTAAAATAAAAGTTACACTTTCCGATTATTAGGCCCTCCATTGTCAGAAATTTCTCAAGCACTAAAAAATTACAATTTGTACCTGACTATGATCTTCAACCATGACATTTCAGTATTCAATTTTTTCATCTTATTTTCTTTTTCAGTTTTATTTATCAAACACATCCCACAATTCCTTAACCATAAGGGATTGTGAATTCTTGAAGAATTAAAGTTTTTTCCTCTTTCTCTCTCTCTCTCTCTCGTTCTTCAATAAGCTTTGGCCCCAGGATGCCTTTAGTGAATGCAATGTAAGGACCAATAAGTAATCTTTTAAGGGAATATATTCACACAAAAGAAGACAAAGAAGAATTAAAAGCTTAGGGAAGAAGTTCCACTTGAAATTTCAAGGCATTGCTTGGATTAGAATAAAAGTTAGATCCTTACACCCATATACACGCACCGAGTCACTGAGTGACAGAGACAGAAATAGGGAGCCATAATTTTCACACACATCATTCGTTTTCAGTGACATAAAATTCACACCACCAATAAAGATAGTATCTTTTTTGTATTACTTAGATCTGATTCATATAAAAAACACACTAAGATAAAATCTTAGTTGTATTAAGTTAATGTAAAAGAGTACACCCTTAAATCTTCTGAAAAAAGAACTTGGTCTAAATAAAGCTCAAAGATAAACGGGACTGTAATTATAAGTAAAAGGAAAAAGAATACTCATACCCCCACTGTATTTGCTTGATGACAGAATGAACCCTTCACCCAACTCTGATAGTACCCACCCAACCATTAAAATAACAGAACATTCCCCTTCTTTTGCATGAGAAAGAAGTAGGCCAAACACATTGTAAAAGCAAAAGTTCTTCCATATTGCAGCTTGCAGTGTTGGAAGTGAAACAACTCTGGTTACAAGCAGAAGATGGCTAAGAGATCAGATTTTGCACAAAAGCTGCTTGATGATTTGCGGCTAAGGAAAGAACGAATGAATGCATCTCAGAGGTCAAGCCAATCCAACCAGCTTCCAATAGGTTAAGTTCATAATGGAGATTGTCACTTTTTATTTTCTCGAGTCTCGAAAGTTCTTTTGGCTATGAAGCAACGGTAGTATTGTGTGTGACTCTGCATTTGCACTGCAGACAACAAAATAGATCTGAATTGAGCCCTGGTTTGACGCTATATGTGTTGTAATGAAGCAGTAAAAACACATAATTGAGTGCCATGACATATTCCCATCACAAGCTCTGCATGCATACGAGGCATTTTCCTCACATGGTGTTTGGTACATGGGTATTCTAATATTTTTAACACTTGAAAATCTGCATGTGAATTCTTTGAGCATGAAATGTATAAAAAATAGTATCATTATATATTATGACATATTCAAATATATAATTTCTTCTAGGCATTTCATATTTGTTAGAAGTTTTCGAGTATTTAGAAAACTGAAGTTTCCACATACCACATTCTACCCCGGGAATTTCCTTGGAAATCATTATTCAGAACATCAGATATGTTTATATCACTGACTTATTTATATGAATCCAGATTTTCTTGTCCACGGACGGGGATTACTTATACCGTTTTGTCTTCATATATTTTATTCTTTTTTGATTTTTTTTTTCTGCACCTTTTACTGTCAGCAAGAAACAGGTTAAACAGTTCAGGTATCCTCATCTGGCTACTTAACAAGTTCGTTTATTGTGTTCAAATGAGACCTAAGTGTGCCGGAAAGGAGAAAGAACAACAGAGCATCTTCTGAGAAAAAAACATTATGCATTGGGGAATAGTTATGATGTCATGAACGTTGACTTCTTTATTAAACCTTCCAATACACCATGTTATATTTGAATACAAAATCGAGGCACATACAGATTCAAATTCTCAAAAATATTGCTAGAAAACCTTAATAGAACAGAAGTATAGCTTTACGGTCAGCTAAAACTGAGACTTTGGACCACTGTTCATCTAGCAAATATTTTCTACTGTGCAAAAAGTTTACGTTATCTTATTTGCCTAAAATGTTCATACAGATGCATATGCTTATTCCAAGCAAACATACAGAGGATCCGGGAATAATAAAGCCAGTGAAAATGTAAGTTATGTTTTGAGTATTTTGTGTATTTATTATAAGAGATAGCATGAACTCTGTTCTTTATTTTTGTTTCATGTGCTGCAGGTTGGTTCTAGAACTGGGAACATGCTGAATCGGTCTAGCAGAAGCCATAGATCAGCAAAAGTTGGAGAAGTTTCAAATCAGATTGTTCCATACAGGAGAGGTCAGAGCTGGGAGCAATCGGGTGATATGTCCCTAGCCCTGGCTTTTGCATTTGAGAATGGAGGGAAACTAAGAAGGACTGATTCTTCTTTTACTAGTACAATTATGGGTTTCCTTGGCCAACTTAAAAGGGGAAAAATGAACTTTGGCAAGATGGAAAGACGAGGCAATTCGGACAGGCAACTGGCTCCAACCAATTACTTCCCTGCTCTCTCTCCTCTGCAGATAAATGAGATATACAAAGGCGCACAGAAATTAAACCAGATATTAAGAGCCTCTTCCTCCAACGGTTTCACCATAGATAGACATTCAATAGAATTTGCAAAGGAACTATTGCAAGGAGCCATAAACTTGGAGGAGTCCCTCAAGATGCTAGTTGACCTGCAGAAAAATTCAGAGTTCATTGTCACCCCACAAAAGAAAAATCGGATCATATTATTAGAGGAGGATAATGATGATGATGAGGACAAAAAAATTGAAACTTCGGAGCAAAAGCAACTGGCCCGATCAATATTCTCCTTTGACAAGCCCTCGAAACGTTCTCGAAACCTTCAAGGAAATGAAAACACAAGTCTCATGCAGAGGCCAAGTACTCCAAATTACTCAAAAGGCCAAAAATTAAATTATGAAAAGCAAGATGTCAACTCATCAAAATTACTTTCTCATAGGCGATCAACTACCTATAGCTCTGACATAAAGAATCTTAATGCCCTTTCAGAACAAAATAATCAGTCAGCCTCAGTGCAATCCAGCCTGGAGAAGAGCAGAATACCAAATGTAATAGCCAAATTAATGGGTCTGGATAATCTTCCAGAGAAAGTGGAAGTGAATTACATCCCACAGAAGGATTCAGGTTCTACACAGATAATAGAAGGAATGACAATCAAGCATACTTCAAAAGCAAATGCCAAGAAAATTGAACTGAAGAACAGGCAAACAGAGAATTTGTTACCTCAGAAAAAGCAAAAAGTGATAGAGGCCACTATCATGTCTGCAACTCAGGAAAAGGAGCTCATGTTTGGTACAGATAAAAATTTAACTTCGCGAAAGGCCAGCTCTGAGGTGGTTGTTCGTAAAGGAATAAAAGCATTGAAAGGCTTAGATAAGGTCCCTGTCAAAAAAGACAACCGACATATTAGCACCACAAAGGTAAATTCTATCAGAGAAAGTTGCACAGGGGTTCAGGAGAAAGGAAGAAGACAGGATCACATAATTAAGAGAGGGCAGAAAAGCATAGGAAAAGGCAGAACCAATGATCTACTTCTAAATAGTATGCTGAACCAGATGGAACAATCGCATGAAAGATCAGAAATTAAATCTTCCTCGCCAGAAGAAAAGGAAACCAATGGAAGTATTCATCAATCGGAAAAGAGACACACAAACAAGCACATCCTGAGCAATCAAAAAATGCCTCAGAATCATCTTGGAATTCAAAAGTCAAACTTGGTCTTGAAGTATGGGCCTCAAGATGAAAAACATCATACAGAACAGCGGCTCCAGCAATGTGAAAAGCAAATGTTGCAGGTCAGATCACAAAGAGGGAGTGAAACTACATTCAAGAATCTATCAAAACTCCCACATGAGCTGATCAATTCTCAGAAGAAGCAGATATGCGTAAACCAAGTTGCATCAATCAAGCACAATTCACCAGAAAATTTTGATGCTATGAATTTAGAAAGGTTTTCAATTAGCTTCTATGATGATCTAATCAGAGATGAAGTTTCCAATGACTTAAATGAGCAAGTCAAAGAGATGTTGAAAAAGGAGTCAGGTCATATTTCCTCCCCAAGAGATCAAGAATCTGAACAAGTTAAAGGAAGGAGTGGCATCCTAAAAGTGATGGTTGAAAAAAATGTCCATAAAATAGCTGATAAGAAGGTAAAGAATACCAGAAAGCAAAAGATTGATACGCCAGTAAAGACTGATGAGGTGCTGACCAGAAGAAATGGAACAATGCTCCACAGAGCAAAACAATTAAATCAACAGAGTCCCATAGTGCAGCATGTGATACGAAGAACATCTGAAAAATTCAATGTCTCAAAAGAAGCTGAGGGAGAAAAGGTGGGCATGTCCAAAGAAGCAGATGCACTCATCATTAGCTCCAATGCACCAGTAGCAACCATTGAACCATTGGAAGTGAGAAACCAACCACATAAAGAAGATGAACAGTATAGTCCTGCTGGTGGGGAACTTCAAAGCTCACAGGAAGCAGTAGCTTTAGTTCCCAATTATTTGGTAAGCTCATCTTTACAAGGAAACAAACTTGTCTCACACAATGGGAACCAAAAAAATAAAAAATAAAAATTAAAACTCAAGTAGTGACAGACTTTTTTCCAGAAAAAAAAAAAAACTACAGATGGTGACCTAGCTTTTGTTGGATTTTCTGCAGCATCAAGATGTGAAGTCAGTGGCAATCAGTGACTTGCAACATCAAACTACTCTTGTGGCAGCAGATGAAGAACTCCAGTCTTGTGAAATTGCACCATGTACCATTAATGGTGCGTATAGCTATAAATTTCAGTGCAAGTTCTCTTTTCCAACATCATAGTACCTCCTCTTATGGCATTTAGTACATTATGGAATGATAATAATTTGTTTTTAGCTCACATCCATCATCCTGATTCACATTCCATATAGTAATAATATTTTCCACAAAATCCACCAAATATAATTTTTTTTTTCCTGTTCATCAGAGCAGAGCTGTGGTTCACAAAGAGACCACCATCTTTCATCAAGCCTTTTGGAGAGTGGGGAATTCAATGGTAAGCCTTATACATTATTCCTATAGTAAAGAGCTAAATGCATTAATCAGCCTCACCCTATTATATTTTATAGACACCTGAAATCCACAGAGGTGACATACCTCAATTAATTATTACTTTTTTTGGTCACAGCACATTGACATTACCTTCAACCATTATTTTCAATATAAAACAATGTTTCCAGAAACATATGGATGCAATGAATCAAGCAAATTAGTAGATTTTACTAAACTCCTTCAATATCACAGGAATGCATGAAGACAGAATGGACATTAGTTTCCACTTACGACTGCAAGACCAAAATATGTCTGTACAAAATCCTAAGCCACTCACAGAAAGTGAAAGCTGCCTCAAGTGGAACTTGGTCAAGAGTCAATTGTTTGTCAAAACTGCAGAAGCACTTTTCAGACTTAACATGCCATTTAGCAATCTACTAGGCAGTGGTTGGGATAATCAAGACTTAGGCAGTAAGCTCATATTAGACTGCAGCTATGAAGTGATGAAACGAAAAGGGATACGTCAAGAGTTCAAAGTTCATCCTTGCTCAAAGATATCGATCAGTACAATTAGAATTAGATCCTTAGATGACTTGGTTAGGCAGCTGAATGAAGACATAGAGAAGCTAACTTTCTATGGAAGGAGCAGAATTTCCCATGTTGAAGTTGAGGACTACCTGCCTAAAATGCTAGAAAATGATATCTACAATAAGGTTCCAGATATTGACTGTATGTGGGAACTCGGCTGGAATGATGAGACATTTGCCTTTATTGAAAAATATGATGCTGTAAGAAATATGGAAAAGCTTGTTCTTAATGGACTTTTGGATGAGATCACCAGAGAACTTTGGCATTTTAAGGAGGACTGAATATGACAACCAAAAACTCAGCTGAATGAGACAGCTACTAAAAGAGGAAAAAAAGGTTTTTGTGTGTAGTTTTTATGCCATTTTGTGAATTGTAATGTATAGCAAGATTTAATTTTTCAATGATTTCTAGTCTCAGATAAACCCATAAGGAAAATGCAGAGTGTTGATTCCATCAAAGGGCCAATTTTAATTCCTGAGAAGACCAGAGGAACACCCCAAGTATATCATATCAATTTTTAAGTAGTTGACAATATAAAACTTCTCAGCTGTAGCAGAAACCATGGGTATACTTATTCGCCATGAATAAATCTTTGAGACATATAAAAACAGAGAGAGAGAGCTTAGAATTTCAAGAATTTCATGCATTTACACATATCTAAGTCAAACAGTTGAGCAGAAATGTTTAAGGGTCATGGAGCCCAAAATGATATCCAAAGATAGGCAAAAAATGAAAAGAAAAATTTACCTAAATTCTTAATTCTTCCTGCAATGTGCAGTCCCGCAAAAGAAATGAATGGCCAAAGAAACAGAAAATCCACCCAGTTAGCTCTGCTCAAGTACATATGAAGAAGCCATTGAGCTAGTGAATGATTAATGAAACGAGAACTAATTTGAATAAAAATGCCATACTTTATTTGACAAGCTATTATGGAATTAGTAACAACATTTATGTCGAGATTTTGACTACTTGGAAATAGATCCCAGAAAGAGGATGCAGCAATCTTTATCTTGCTACACAATTAGTGACGACAAAAGCTTCCTTTGCTCCGTTCTCTTGCCACTATAATTGAAACATGTTTTGTTTTATGTGACCTTGTCTTAAACAGCTTTCTAGTGTTTCTAAACCCACTTTATCTCAGATGATTCTCACCGTACAGAATGTTCCACAACTTGCGAGTCTCGGTATTCTTATATATCCTATGATAAGGGAATCACAAGCAAAAAGCCACTTGTGGCAAACTATTGAAGTGATGCAGCAACATGTTACAAATTGCTAATGAATATTTAAACTTTATCCCGTAGGAGTAGGAGAGCCCCCAAAATCTCAATTTCATATCACACAAGTAATAAATAAATAAATAGAGTTTCCATTCTTCATGAGCTATCAGTAAAAGGTACCTCCATACCCACAAGAAATTCACAGCTAAAATAGTACTAAACATTTTATTAGATAAACATAATATTCTCAGGAAACAAATAAAAACACATGCTCAGCTCCAGAGAAAAACAAATTCTTCATATTTTTGGTTTAGAGGCTGCTAAGACTCAGCTAATAAGAAAAGTAACTTCAACAAAAATGCCTGTAACTAATTTGAAATGATGCTGATTCAAGTATCTACGACCAACGTTATGTCTATAAAACAAAATTTACACGGATAAGTACCATAAGTTCAGTGAACCTTTGAAGATATACAACCACGAGAGACAGCATACTTTGAGCTCCTCTAAAAATCACCACTTTCATTAGTGATATCCAAATTCTTCTCCAGGCTTCCCCATGAAACATCCTTAGAATACATTTAATATTTTGGGCACAAAATGATTGTTGGAAAAAGCCATAAAGCAGGTGTTTTAATAATTGATCATACAGTTATCCTTGGATTCTTCCTCATCCCCATTCTTTCATGATTCTTTTCTCTAAATATCAGGCATAAAAGGGTGGACAAAAGCGACAGGGGGGCCATTTAAGAGAACCCAGGTTACAGTCAATTTTTTCTGTCATGTGCACAAATACATACCACCAACATTTCCATTCCAATAGTTTAACTATACAGTCCAAGTTTACTGTCGAGCACAAAAGGTGCTTCAAAACAAAATTGCTTGCATTAACTAGCATGTGCTTCATATCAGAGCTGAAGAAAATAATAGAATTCACGGCAAGTAATAAACATCTAAGTTCTTCAAGTTTTCTGCTGACACATCCACATCTGCAAGTTGTCTCCTCTCCATATATTCTATTTCTACATAATCCTGCTCAAAATATTCAATTCTTCATTATAGAACAAATGAGAATGAAGAAAAGATTTACCTAGTCAAAACCCCTAGGGCCACTGAAAACCTTGTAGCTCTCACTTGCCAAAAGATGAATTGCTTATCCTTGTTCTCAAGATGATTTAGTCAATAGCATCAACTTATTGTTAGCACACATCATCTTGGTTCATGTATTCTCTGTCTTTTTGATCTACCAAAAAAACCAATGGCACAGAATTGACTCCTCTTGAAGAGGAATCCTAAGATTAACCCAAAGTAATTTACCAATATTCTCCACAAGAGCAAACACCATCTCTGAAATGGTGAAAACGATTTGTGTCTCTAACATAAATTTCTCTTTGTTCAAAGCTAGATATAAATTTTATAACAGCATGGCAGTCATCGCAGATTCTCAGGTTCTTAATCACTTGAATAGGTTGTCCAGGACTGGTGTTCAGTAATCCTAATACTACAGCCAACTTCTCACTGTGCCCACATAATATCTGTGCCTTATCCTGTTCCTCAACATCTTGCAGCACAACCTTAGTATCAGGATAGTAACCAAACTTAATCATTTCAATATTCAATTTATCTAACTTTTCCAAGATCAGTTTCATTTGTGGATGTGATTTGTCTCCAGCAAGAAGAATATGAACTTTGTGTCCTAACTCAATCCAACTGCAGCCAGGGTTTTTTCTCAAACCCATACTCTTCATCACACCTCTTATTCTATTTACCTCACTCCACATGCCCTTTGAGGCATAGATATTGGACAGAAGAATATAGTTCCCAGGATTGTCTGGTTCTAATTGGAAAAGCTTCTTTGCAGCAATCTCCCCTAAACAAACATTGTGGTGAACTCTGCAAGAACTTAGCAAGGCTCCCCAGATACAAGCATCAGGTTCAAATGGCATTTTCTTGATAATAGAATATGCTTCTTCAAGTTTTCCTACACGACTTAGCAGTGTCACCATGCATGCATAATGCTCCAATTTAGCTTCAATGCCATGTTCTCTGGACATGCTAGTAAAATAATACCATCCCTCTTCCGTTAAGCCATTTTGGCTGCAGGCAGATAAGAGGCAAGTAAAGGTAATAATATCAGGCGTCTGGCCACTTTGCTGCATCATATGAAACATTTCTATTGTTTCCCTAGCCTTTCCATGCATTGCATATCCTCTCATTATCGCGTTCCAAGTAACTAAATTTCTTGTTGGCATTTTATCAAAACAAAGTCGAGATAACTGGATCCTTCCACACTTTGCATACATATCTATTAATGCACTACCTACGTAAACATCATCAAAAATTCCCTTTCTGATAGAGAAGCAATGGATTGCCTTTCCATGCATTAATGCTGCAATATTTCCACAAGCAGGAATCAAGCTTGGGATTGTTATAAAGTTAGGCTCCAATCCTTCATTCTGCATTTCTCTAAAGAACTCCAAAGCTTCCAAGTCTTTTCCATTTTGGGAACAACTGGCTATCATTGATGTCCATGTCACAACATTCAATTCCATTCCTTGGGCCTTGAATCGCTTGAATAACTCCAATGCAGTGTCTACAAGACCATTACGAGACAAACCTGTAAGAAAAGCATTGCATGAACCTATTTCCATTTGGTCAGATTCATCAAACACCTGTGACATCTCTAATGCACAGGCACATCTTCCATACATGTCAATAAGTGCACTGACCACATACTTGTCTGATCCAATGCCCTGCTTGTTCACATAACCATGAACCTGGGTGCCGATTACTGAATCCTCCAAGTGTCCTATAGCAGGAAGGACACAGGAGACAGTAGACCCATCAGGCTTAAAGCCTTCAGAGAACATCATTTGAAACAACATCAATCCCTCAATATGTAATCCACTATTACACAATCCAGCTATCATACCATTCCATGACACCATATTTGGTTCCACACCCTTATTTCTCATCTCAGAAAATAGTTCCTTCGCCTTGTCCACAAGTCCTTGACGAGAATAACCAGCAATAATAGCACTCCATATGATCACGTCCTTCTCGGGCATTCTGTCGAACATTATCTGTGCATCCCCAATTTTGTGACACTTCAAGTACATGTGCACTAAAGATGACTGTACTATTGAATCCGAAGCCAACCCAGATACAGATGCAACACCATGAATCTGTCGCCCTGCTTTCAAGGCCTGTAATCCAGCACATGCCTTTATGGCACTAGGAAGAACATAACAATCCGGCACCAAATTCCGAGATAACATTTGAGAGAAAACACGCAAAACATGGTCAAAATGATTCAATTTCGCAAAAGCATGAATGAGAGTGGAGAAGGAAAACAAATTGGGATCAGGAATAGAATCGAGGACAAGGTTGACGCCGGAAAAGCATAGATTATTAGCATAGACAGATAGGAGCCTGGTCGTGAGCGGGGCATCGCCAAAGAGCCCAGCTTTGAGAATGTGAGCATGAGCCTGGCGTGCCTGCAATAGAGAAGCGGAGTTTGAATTGACACAGTTGAAAATGGTCTGGTATATGTTGTAGAACATATGGAAAGTATTATTAATCTTCACTGAGAACTGCTTTTCGTTCTCAGTGAAAACTTCGATGAAATTTTTCGAGAGAAGAATTTAGTGGGGAAGATTTCGCTGGCAATGACGTTATCTGATTCTGATGTCATCTTATTTAGCCAAAGCATGGAGCTTCGACTGTATTTCAGGATATCCTCACCCTGCTTCTTGTATACATGGCGCAGTTACTATCCGAGAAGTTAATCTTTTGTTTTTAACAAGAGACTGCTTATATTATTTCTAATTGAATGGTACAGATGATTAAAATGATAATTAAACACCAATTTTTTTAACTACAATAAACTATAATTTAATAAAACTGTATTTTGCATAACCCAAGACTGTAGTTTTATTTTTATCTGACAGCAAAAATAATTTATTAATTTTATTTTATAAATATCAATATTATTTAAAAAATTAATTCTATTGATGAAATTTTTTTAAAAAATTACATAATTCTATTAAAAAATCTTAAATATAATTTTAAATAAAAAGATCAATTCTAGGGTTTTGGCGAGGTTTAATCGGCACGCGTCCCCTTCTTTTAATATTCGTTAGCTCCAATTTCCCGCCATTTTTTCCTACTAAACTAGAAATTTCCCGCCCGAATCCCATCCTCACTCAGTCACACACTAAGCAGCAAGAGAGAGAGAGATGAATGCTTCGACGACGAGGAAGAAGATTCAGCGTAAGTGTAAGATCAGAGGGTACACTCTCAAAGTAGACGCTCTTGATGAGATCCTTTCCTTCGTCTCTCGATTTGATGCCCCTGATGAAGACGAAGCCATCGATCTCCTCCTCGATCAGCTCGAACACGAATCTTGTGAGCTTTCGTTTTCAGAAGTTCATACTTGTATTCTTATTTATAACCTTCCTAATTAATCTTTTTGGTTTCTAATTCCTTGAAAATGGCAGTGAAATCTACTATAATCGACAAGGAGCCGGTGCACCGGGTGGTGAGCCTGCTGTTAGAAGCCGAAGCTGCGGTTGAGGAAAGCTCCGATGCTGCTGGTAGTGGTTCAGTCATTCGCGTCGTTGATGCATTCTTAGTCCCTAAATTTCGATACGACTCTATCAAAAAGCAGTTCTACGAGTAGGTTTCCATTCCCTGTCTTTTCCATTGAATGATTTACTTTTGTGCTGAAAAATTACCGGAGTTCCAACTGATCTACAAAGATTATTTAACTGAACTCAGTTTAAAAGCCTGAGACTGTGACCGTGACTGTAACTCAAAAACTTTCCCGTGCAACCATAGGCCTTGCAACTCTGCAGTTTGGAGAAGTTATAATATGATTTTATATACACGTTCATGGCTAGTGATAAGACTTTTTAGGCGTATGCTTTGATGTTATGTTTTCAATTCCAGGTACACAGGCAGCTTACCTATTCATGGGGAAGCATCAGCAAAAGCGGCTCTGTACAGGGATAGGTTTCTCTTGCTGTTCCAGAGGCTCTCTCGTGACCAGCATTTTTCAAAGCCGGCTTTTGATTCTGAGTTTTCACATTTTGGAAGCTGTGAGGTACTACTGGATGCTCCAACTGGTTATAACTTCTGGTCTTTTAGTACGATATTACAAAATTTTGACAACTGTATCTTTCATGCATAAATTAACATAATGAATATGTTCTTAGAAAGGATAAGTTTAATGTAAAATGCAATGCTGTGTCTGGCAGATATCTCCAATTCAATCTCTGGTTGGGCAAACTGGCAGAAGATGGGTCATGGGAGTGATATCACAGCTGGAAGATGGGCATTTTTATTTGGAAGACCTGACTGCTTCAGTTGAAATCAATTTATCTACTGCTATATCCTTTTCTTCTTTGACAATAATAATGTTTTGTTGGAAGAGTTCTATAATTGCATAAGAGGCTTAAAGTAGGTTTTCTTGGGAGCTAAACAATAAAATGGAGAGTTCAAATTGCGACCTGCATCAGTGAATTGAATTGTCCTCTAAATGTAAATGTCATCTTCTACTAACATTTATTTTCATTTCCTGCATGGCTCCAGTTCAATGTCTGGTTATGAATGCCTGCAACTTGTTCACCTACTTAGCTGTCTTACAAGTGTCTTTTTTTATTTTTTAATAAATTTTTGGCTTCTTCGTGTTTATCAGTTTTCTTCTTTAATAAATTCTATTTGCATTATCGTTAAAAAAATTTCATATAGTATTACTGAATTCATGCTGTATAATTGTTTGCTACTCTAACTCCAATGCTTCTAGGCGTTTTGGTGCACAAAGATCATACTTCTTTACCTATCCCAACATGCATGAGTCTAAATCAACTCAAGCATGGGAAGACATATTGAGAGTTAGTGTGACTTTAATTTTTTAAAAATGGGAACAATTAACAATGAGTATGAGAATGCATTCTGCTTTAATTTTATTTCAAGTGTGTCATCTCCTTCATGAGTAGTGTGCTTGACTAAGGATATAGCTTGTCTCACAACTTATATTCACTTAATTGAAGTTCTACAATACTAATTTCTTAGTGTGTTTATTTGCATGGCTGTCTGTTGAATTGGTCTTCTTGACTCTTGACTGACTTGGATGAGGAACAATAGCGTCTGCTAACCTGCTTTGTGTTGGTAGATCCAAAGTATGAGTATAGTTCGTTTCTTGTTAGTTGTCAGTTTGTTGCTATGTGATTGGATTGGAGGACTTTGGTGCAAGGTGCTGAAGATGGATTTGTTGTATTTCAAAATCTTTGATCGTTTCTTACAGTGGAATTCATACAACAATTCAAACTCCAAAAGCATGTGCATTTTGTATTATTAGTTCTTTGACAAGCAATACAAGATAACTACAGGATTCTTTTCAGAGAATACCATAGTTGTGGCAGAAGGTGAGATGCTAGTGGAGGGTATTTTTCAGGTTGTTAACATTTTCTTTTTCTACATCTGCTCGATATGCTCTTTATTTCATGATATCAATAAAACAATCATTTGGTTTTTTATATGCTTTTATTCAGTCCTTAAATGTTTTTAGGATGAACAATTACTTCAGATCTTGTGCAGCTTCTGGTTGTTCTCTACAATGTTTCTTGTTAATCCAACAGTACTGCATGTCCTTGAAAAGGAAGCTGGTTAACAAGATAGTGCAGCATAATTATAACTTTGAAGTCATGCATGCTGTTAGAATTATAATGTTTGTACATGGAACACTATGGGTTGCAACTTATCATTTTGGAACTTGCCCCACAGATTGCTAAATCATATACACAAATAGAGGCTGTTTGTTTGCCAAGGAAAAAGGAAACTTTGACAGCTCTTGCACCTGAAATTGGTCAAATCGCATCACTATGAACATAGAACATAAGCTTATTTGGATAGTCTGTAGGGTTTTCATGTGTGAAGCTTCTATTGCTAAATTGTGAATGAAATCATATGAGGGTCCAATTGGGGGGTGAGTTAGCTTTGGCAATATTAGCAACTTCTATAAGTTACAAAGGCTATATTCCTTTTTTTTAGGGGTCAAACTGAAAATAATAAAATTGAAATTATTATTATGCTTCTTGAATTGGTAGGACATTATACATTAGGGAAAAGTTCATTTTACCTGTGGCCTATTTTCATGCTTCTATCCCATGATTTTGAAAGTCTTCTGAATTGATTTTTGCCAAAATTATCTTTCCTTTGAATTCATATATCTTAAGAATTGATTTGACAACTTATACGCTTGCTTGGCTATTGATGATTTTGAAGGATGTCAGTTTGCTAAGAAGTAAGCAAATTTTTCTCAATCTGTTCTTATACATTCTTCTAAAAGTTTTGTATGATTTGATGATAAAAGTGACTGAAATGTTGAGACTTGTTTAATTTCATTTGATCATGACTACATGTGGACCACTTTTCCTTTGTTTTGCATTCATTAGTGGATATATCATTGTTTGCAGGTCTTAACATGTGGATTCCCCCCATTGGAGGATAGAGATAAGTCACTTAGATTAATTGCAGGGCATGACTTTTTTGGAGGTGGTACTTTTACTAAAGAGGAAACTGTATCCTGACTATCTCTTATCCTCACCAAGTTCCTGCAGATTCTTTATTCTTTTCCTAAAGTTTTGCCTAGTATCTATTAGATTCACCATTGGAATTGTACTTGACCTATACCATTTCAATAGATCAGACTGGCAGAGATGGAAAAGAGAGCAGTCAATGACATGTTTGTTGTACTGTCCGATATTTGGCTGGACAGTGAAGAGGTGATTTGAGTCCTCAATCTCTTCTCTTTATATTTCCTCCTTCAGCACCTTCCTTGCTTGATGTGGCTTGATATAATCTTGATGCTGTTTCTCTGTAGAGAAGGCTATGGGAAAGCTAGAGACTGTACTGGATGGTTTTGAGGGTGTGGAAGTGGTTCCTTCATTATTTGTTTTCATGGGAAACTTCTGTTCTCACCCATGTAACCTTTCTTTTCATTTTTACTCAAGCCTTCGGTGAGTGCCACTTTGGATTGATTTGTTTAACTCAATTGTGAGCTATGATTAGAAAGCAGCAAACTAGAAACACACAACCATTATGTGGTAGAATAAATTTAGTAATTGGAATAATTAGTTCTTATCTAACTACTTTTGTCAGATTGTATAAAAAAAATAATAATTTGTTGTTGTGAGATTAAAAATTGTTAATACTTCAACTCGCAGGTTGCAGTTTGGCAAGCTAGGGCAAATGATTGCTGCCCATCCACGGCTAAAAGAGCAAAGTAAATTCTTGTTTATTCCAGGTCCTGATGATCCAGGTATTTGACTTCATTTGTAATAACTTGTACTTCTTACTTCCTTCTCCGAGCATCAGATCACTCTCAGCAATTTTTCAGGTCCTTCCACAGTTCTACCTAGGTGTGCTCTGCCAAAATATTTAACTGAGGAGCTCCAAAAGCATATTCCCAATGCCATATTTTCAAGCAATCCTTGCAGGTTAATGTTTCATATTTTTGGGATGTCTTCAGCAGCTCTCCATGTTTGTGCTTGTTGTACAGCTGATGATGGGTTTCTCCGTTTCTGATTGTTCTTACAGCATAACAATTGTTTGGTTGCAGGATCAAATATTACACTCAAGAGATTGTATTTTTCCGCCAGGATTTGCTGTATCGAATGCGCCGTTCATGTTTAATGCCACCTTCTATGGAAGAAACTGATGATCCTTTTCAGCATGTAATTTATTCTTTTACTGTGTTTTCTGCCTTAATTAGACAACTTTTTGGATATCAGCCACTAAACCACAAAATTTTGAATTTATATTGCAGCTTGTTGCTACAATAACCCATCAGAGTCATCTCTGTCCATTGCCTCTAACAGTACAACCCGTCATCTGGAATTATGATCACTCCCTTTATCTCTATCCTACTCCACATACGGTACTACTCATAGCTCAATCATGTTTTACCATGATCAAATGTTGCTTTGCAAACTGATTATTTTCATACTTTGAATTTCTACTGATGCCTTTTCTACAATTCTTTTTGAGACAAGGGGTTGCTAAATATCATGAACATGTGATGTTTGATTGGTTGAATCTCCAATGTGTTTTCTTGAACTTATCTTACTTTCAATGAAATAGCAAATTGGAGTGTTCTGAAAAATGATTTTTGCGGTGGGTATATCTTTCAATTCTTTTACTTACTACTTTTCTAAATTTAGGGAATGTTGTATATAAAACTTATGTTTTGCGAGGAAATTTATAGGTACCTCTGCAAGTGGCCCAATTCGAAAGGAACATAATGTTTTAGTTGATTTGTAAAATTTGAATATTTGATAATATTCCATAGCAAGGCGTATGTAATTTTTTTTTCATCTATATCACAAAATTTGTAACAAAGTAAAAGACTTCTATGATGTTCGTGATTATACTTTTACTAGTCTATTTAGTATCTCGCACCTTTAAGCTTTGTTATTTTGAGCTAACAATGGCATAGTGACGATACTAAGCCGATGTTCTGTCCTACAAGTGACTCATTTCTTGTATAGATACTGGAAGATATGTAGAATCTTGATAGCTAACTTTTTCAACTACTGCACATACAGGAAAAAATGATTTGATGTTGGTTTCAATCATGTTATCTTCTGATGCAGATAGTATTAGGAGACAGAAGTGAGCAAAAGGCATTCAAGTACACGGGAATCACATGTTTTAACACTGGTTCCTTCTCAATTGACAGCACCTTTGTGGCATACCGACCTTGCTCTCAGGAAGTTGAATTGTCAGCCCTGTAAGCAGAGGAAAAGTGTTGGTTCACGGGCCTCTAACCTAGGTGTCTCAAATTTTGACCCCGAAAAAAAAAAAAAAACCTAGGCATCACAAACACGTAATTTCACTATTCTCTAGCTGATAAATGCAGGGCAATGTATGGAGCTAGAAATTATGTAATTGTTTTTTTTTTTCTCTTTGGAGAATTGCGACTGTATTGCATAAATTTATTACCTTGTTAACCATTGACAATTGTTGTACAGTAGGAATAGTTTAGGATACTGATGTTCTCAATATGCTTGATGTCTGAATTTTTGAATCGTTATGGAGCTATGACAAATAATGTTATTGATAAATTATTAGACGATTTACTCGTTTAAATTGGTCGTTTATTGATGTCAACAAAACAAAAGTGAAGAATATTTAATGGATGCAACCATAAATTCATGTACCAAAAACAAAGTAATGAAGAGTTTAGGGATGAGAAGACATTCTTTGGATACATTACAATAGTCAACTATTGATCTTGGATATACCAACAAACAAAACGATACATGCGAGTATATGAAAGTAGCATACGTAGCATTAAATGAATGTAACAATATGTAGTTCCCTGGTCAAATTTCAGATTAATATACTCGAAGCATTGCTACCAGAATAAGATATAGTTGATAGTTTAACAAAATAGCCTCTTCCAAGATGAAACACTATGAATTAAACAATAAATTAAAATTTGGCAAATAGCAAGCCATAATGGCATGAACTTTTCATGTTGTTCTGTAATCAAATATTCTTGTAAAAACAATTACAACTGCGACACGCATAACAAAGGTTTCCACGAATAAGAAAGAACTATATTTACTAGATTTATCAACAATGAAGCAAATACAAGGGGCTCAGGTACAAATTTCAAACAAGATCAAGTACGCAAGAACCACAAAAAGGCCAAGTCACAACACAATGCAGAATGCTCATCCTGTAACTAATCAACACCACACGTAGTTTCAAGCTAGTACAAGCTGCTCAGGCACGATATGACAGCGACTTTTCAAGCAAGACTCGAGAGAGAAACGGCCCAATTGGAATCTCCATCTCAAGTGGATCATTCTTGTTGTCTGATCTTAAAGACTCTCGAGATGATGTGAAGTCCTTCAATAAATGCAAAAGGTATTCTATACGACCAATTTGCAGCTGTTTTCAAACTGTTTTTGGGACATCTCACAGCCAAAAAGCAATTTTACATACATGTCAGTGAGTCAGCAGTGACCGTGTCCAACACACCATGCTTCAAAAAAAAGAGCATCCATTTTCAGGTTTGTTTGTGTTTCATTGGATAGAATTATACTTAAGTGATCAAAATTCTAAAACTTGTCATTCACTCATACTGAGAATATTGTTACATATAATTCCAAAATCTTACTTTATGTTCGATAATCAAAGTACAGAACCGCCAAAAATTTTGGTTTCAAAAAACATCCATTCATGATTTAACACAAGCTCTCCCACGAATAAAATAATCTACATTAAATTATAATTTTACAGAAGATTAAAGAACATGAGTTGAAGTATCAGAGCTGCACATATAACTTGACTACAGAGGGGCTCCGGTTGCAGTCAACCTTACAACCTCGATCTTCCTTTTCTTTTCCTGACAAAAGAAATCAACTCACAGACTATGCAATCTTGTCAATACCAAGCAAAAGTTTTAGGACAACTAAGACAACTCAAATGTGCAACCAAGATATGTGCATGTTTTACCAATTTCAGGAGTCCGAAAAGGAGAAATTATGTGATAGAGCAATGCGGTAAATTAAAAAGAAAAGGAAAGAGAAGTCAAATACCGAGAATTTATCCTAGTTCAGTCAAAGTGACCCACATCCAGTTCCCTTACTCCACAAGGGATTTTTCACTTCAATCAACAAGCTTATTTTACACTCACCTCACTAGCAACGATTACAAGAAGGTTTCAACACTCACCCACAATGTTAAGGTTTTTCCTTGTTCACCTAACACGTAAAGGTTTTCTCTCTAGCTAACCACAACTAGCTAGCTCTCTCTAGACTAGACCCTCCAAGAGAAGTACAAATTGTATGAAAAAAATAGTTGACCTTCAAAATACAAGAGAATACAGTGTAACTCAATATCTTTAGTTCTTTAAGTGAGTTAAATTTAATTAATTATTTATTTGCTCTTTTTTATTAGCCTTAATCATATATGTTACGAGTGTTAAATTAGTATATAATTACTTATATTAGATAAATTTTCATAGAATATTAAATTTTTTTTAACAATATAGGGACTATATTAAAACATTTATAAAATATAAGAATTTAATTATAAACTTTTAAAATTGGGACTAAATTAAATTGCATCAAAGAAGGAAAAAGATTTTCCAAATAAATAAGTAATATACCACCATATGCGTCACAAATATTACAACATCAAATATTTTTCTCATCATGTTTCTTAAGCATCAAACAAGGAAAAATAATTACCTTCCAAAGCATAAAGACTGGTTCTCGTTGTCTAAAAGTCTGTTTGGATCACATTTATGGACATAGTACGCATAAATAGCCATAAAATATGATTCTAGGAGGTGGACTAGGGAAGTTTATTGTGAAAAAGTATTATCATAATGGCTCACATGAAAGTGTCTTTATGATGTCTTTTTCTTACAAGATTAATAGTGCATATTATTGAACAATAACATCATTATACAAGCCAATAATTTTTGGAAAAAAAAGGGATGTTCACAATTGTATACGTGTATGAAAAGTTTTGCAATAATTGTGGCTAAACTATGTTTGTGTGTTAAACACAAAAAAAGATGGTGTGATTTAGACATTTATTGAGAAAAAGATAAGTAATTTAATAAAAAAAAAAGTAAATAGATGTGTTACAACCTTAATCAAAAGAGAAAAATTTCTGCTTAGGGAGGAGTTGATACAAAACTAGAAGAAATAAAATTGATAAAAAAATTGTAATCGCCCATATTTATATACAAATATATGTTGGGTGGAGCTCATGTAAAAGAAATAATTGGTTGTGCTTTGGGAAATGAGGAGTTTAGGGACAGCTTTCCGAAGGCTTTGGTTCCCAATCTAGAGCCTATTAAGTTGGATCACCATCTTCTCCTTGTTGATTTATGTTTTTCATAAAGGAAGACACCTTGGATGTTTAAGTTTGAAGCTATTTGGGCTGAACACAGATTTTATTCCGAAAGTGAAAGATAGCTGGTTCAAAGGGGATGATTCTGGCAGGGATTGTGTTCAGAATTTTATTATCAGGCTAATGAACTGTATGAGGGCTCTTATTAGTTCGAACAAAATCAATTTTCCTAATAATAAGAAGAAACTAGAAGAGTTGAAGAAGAGGCTTACGGCTTGTTAGGAAGATGATTTTGTTGAAGAAAAATTGCTGGAGTTTGAGAAGATTCTGATAGAGATTGAACGTGCTTGGGATTTGGAGGAACATTATTGGAAGCAAAGAGCAAGGCTAAATTGGTTAAATGCTAGGGATGAAAACATTAAGGTTTTTCATGCTTGTATAGTTCAAAGTTGCAGACGTAATAGAATAGTAACGTGGAAAGTGACAGAGGACAATTGGGTAGATAAACTTGTTCAACACAAAGGGTAGTAGGGATTTTTTTAGTAGCTTTGAATTATTTTTTGGAGGTGATTTCTGATGATGATAATAGTAACCTGATGCATCCAGTTTTGATGGAGGAAGTGAAGGAGGCTGCCTTTCAGTTCAGAGCATGATGGTTTTTCGGGGATATTTTTTTTAGAAGTCGTTGAATGAGGTTGGGAGTGCTATCTTCAAAGTAGTGAGAAGTTTTTTTATTTTATTTTATTTTATTTTAAGGTCTCTTTGGAAGTGTTGAATGAGACTAATATGATTTGTATCCCTAAGGTTGATAAAGCAGAGAGAGTTTAGCAATTCAGGCCTATTAGTCTTTATAACTTCAATTATAAAGTTATTTTGAAGGTTATTGTAAATTGTATAAGGAGTATATTGAGCAAATTCATATCACAGAACTAGAGAGCCTTCGTACTAATAGGCTTATTTGATAACATCTAAATTGTCCATGAAGTGTTTCGCTACCTAATGAATAAGAGGAAGGGGGATAAAGTTGAGTTCGAACTCAAAATGGACATGAACAAAGCTTACGATAGAGTGGAATGAGATTTTTTGGAGGGTGTCCTTTTGAAGTTGGGTTTCTATTAGAGTTGGGTGAGTTAGGTGATTGAATGTGTGAAATCAGTTAAATTTAATCTATTATTATCTGGAAGGAAAGTGGCGGAGCTAAAGTTGGAGAGGGAAATTCGTCAAGGTGATCCTCTCTCACCTTGTCTTTTTATCATTTTAGCTGATTTTTTACTCTGTAATGATTAATTTTCATGTCAGTAATGATGACTTAAAGGGAGTTAAGCTTGCAAGAGCATGTCCGATTCTGTTCCCACACTTTCTTCGCTATGATATCATGCTGTTCATGAATGCTAAATTAGATAACTGTGTTTTACTTAGAGAAATATTGAAGGTGTATTGTGAGGCTTCTGGGCAGCTTGATAAATTGGAGAAGACGTGAATTTTCTTTTCGAAGAATGCAAAAAGGGAAGTGATGGATGAAGAATGTGGTGTATTGGAAATTGAAGGTACTAGTGACCCGGGGAAATATATGGGAATGCTTATTATTTGGAGGAGGTCTAAAGTTGATGCTCTTATTTACGTGAGGAATAAACTCAGTCAAAAAGTTCAAGGTTGTAAACACAATTTACTTTTATATGCTGGGAGAGAAACTTGGTGAAAGCAATGGCGAGTGCTATACTAGCTTATTTGATGGCTTGTTTTAAATTCCCCGAGAAATCACGTGAATAGTTTGTCAGTATTTTAGCCAATTTTTGGTGGGGTAGTAGGGAGGGGGAGAGAAAGGTGTACTAGAAGGCTTGGAGATCTCTTGCTAAGACTAAATTGGAAGGAGGATTAGGATTTAGAGATTTTGTTAACTTCAATAATTCCCTGCTAGCAAAATCTGCCTAGAGGTTAATTAATAATCCTAATGATCTATTGGCAAAAGTTTTGAAAGGGGTGTATTTTAATAATGCTAGCTTTGAGGAGGCAAAGAGGGGTCATAAAGCTTCATAGGGTTAGTCAAGTTTATTGACAGGGAGAAATTTCTGATGAATGGTTTAGGGTGGAGCACTTGAGATGGAGGAGGGTGAGAGTTTAGTTTGATAAATGGATTCCTGGCATTCAAAAGTTTACTCTAAAGGCTGATTGCTACACTAATGATGACAGAAATTTACTAGTGTCAGATCTTATCTTGGAAAATAGGTGGTGTTTGGATAAAATTAAAAGAAAGATCTCAAGGAAGGAGAATGAGGTGATTTTGAGAATTCCCATTTCACTAACTGGAGCTGAGGACAAGAGGATCTGGTTTTTTTTAGCAAAAATGAAAAGCTCAGTATGAAGTCAGGGTATTGGTTTGGGAGGAATTCTGCAGAAAACACGGTGCAAGATATCCCTGGAAGTTCTTATTAGATTAGGAAGTGTCTGTGGAAGGGTGTTTGGAGATTAGTGGTTCCCAATAAGATTAAATACTTTCATTGGAGATGTATTTCCAGGGCAGTGGCAACCAAAGAAGCTCTAGTGAAAAGAAGGTGTGGTAGTAATCCTCTTTGTCCTATTTGTGAAAAGAAGTGGAATCAGTTGAACATATTTTGTTGCTTTGTCAGTGGGTTAGTAGGGTGTGGTTTGGCAGCATGTTTGGGTTAAGAATTTATGAGTTTAAAATCAGTAGTTTTGGAAGATGGTGTAAGGAATTGTTATTAGATAAAGGGATGGATAAGCATGGTAAAGTTGCATTGGCTTGTATTTGTTGGTTCTTATGGAAAGAGAGATGTGCAGTGGTGTTTAATTGCAGTGAAGTGGATAACAGTAGGGTGTTAGGGGCTGCTTATTGAATGGTGAAAGAATTTTGGAGGGCTAGGGGTAAGTTTGGAGGTGAAGATCAAGCGAATGTTGATGATAAGTTTTCTCAGATGTCTTCTTGGTCTCTCCCATTGACTGGTCGGATTAAAGTAAATGTGGATGGGGCTTTTGTTATGGAGAATAGTAAGGCTAACATTGGAGTTATTTTCAGAGATGATAGGGGGAGCTTCATTAAAGGCTTTGGAGACCCTCTGAAGGCAAATTCCCTTCATATAGGGGAAGCTTTGACACTAAGGAAAGCTGTTTAGTAAGCTTGTAAGGAAGGTTTGGAGGACGTGTGCTTTAAAACTGATTGTGAAGCTTTGTTTCATGACGTTATAAGGCATAATGATTGCAGTGAGTGGAATTTTGATGCTATTATGATTGATATTCGCAAAGGCTTTTCTAAAGTCCCTAAGGCAAAGTTGTCACTGGTGGCTTGCCAGGGGAATGTTGTAGTTGATTGGATTGTGGGTGCTGTTTTGAAATGGATGTGCCCTTCAGGGTTGGTTTTGATACCACCGTTCTAGTTGTTCATGACTCTAGCCAGGGAATTGGTTTTAACTATTGGAGTTGGTAGATCGAGAAAGAGGGTGGGTTAAGTTTGTTTGTACGGGGTAGTTTTTCTTTTGTTTGTTTTGTTCTGGTTTTCTTTTTTGTTTTTCTTCTGTGTGGCTGTTTTGTTTATCTGCTACTGTGTTTGTTTGCTGGTTTTGGTTTTATGATAATTGCTTTTGGCAAAAGGAAAAAAATAAAAATTACTGTTACAATTATGTTAAGAATAATTGTGGGATTAAGCTTTTAAATTATTGATAGCCGTTAGATAAAATTTTTGAAGATTATCATATTTGATTTTAAATGTTATTGAATTTAATTTTTTAATTTTAAATATGAACCGTCAAATTTTACAATTATTTTAATATAAACAAGTGAATTTTATTGTAAAAAAAAATTGTTAAAAATCCCAATTTCTTTATCTTTTTCACCTTGTTGGCTAATGTTCATCAGGAAATCCTAAAATGATTCTCATAGACACCAAGAGATGAATTAATTGAAAAGAGCTAATATAATTATTTTGGTTTTCCTTTTCTAAATGGCTAGTTTGAGTAAAATATCTTTTTGATCCCTTACTTATTACAAAATTATCATTTTAATTTCTTACTCATTGAAATGTTTAAAATAGTCTCCCATGTATTGGAAGATGTCACTTGGTCTCTCACTTAAAAAAAAAAAAAATCAGATTTAATCTTTTAAATTTAAGTTTAAGTTAAGGTTGCACAAACTTAAGGTTAGGCCGAATTACTATGCAACTTGAGGCTTGACCTGGGGTATTCACCAGGTTGGGTTTTTTGCTTGAACCAGTGACCTAGCCTTGTCAAACCTAATCATTGACCAGGCTAGGTTAAACAAGGTGAGTTATGCCAGGTTGTAGATATTTTTAGAGTTTCTAAATACCATCTCTAACTAAGAAAATGTGATTGATACCAAAAAATGAAGTAATCCCCGTCTTTGTGAGCCAAAACAAGTTAGATAACTTAATCAATTTAATAAGAAAGTTTTATATCAGGGTTATTACTGCTTGATATTGAATCACCACTTGATACAATTACTATTAACTATATAATCTCTATAAGGCTTTTGCGCGAAATTTTGATAGAGTTTCTTTTGACTTATATGCTTATCAAGATTTTCACAAACAAATACTTGTAAATTAAAAGGCAAAAGTGCTCTGTTCTTGTAATATACTACAACTTGACAGTCTCAGAAGTACTCTACAAACACTAATTCCCTGCTTGTGACATTTGAAGCTATTAGATTACAAATTTTGCAATGTTCAACATCAATAATAAATAAATTGTGCCATTGCAAACAATGCAAGGCTCAATAATGGGTCATTAGACACAACTCTATGCCATAGAGAAATACTTGAAATCAACCCAATTATATGAAAAATATAAAGAATATAGCATTACGTGATAACATTTAGTGAATAACTACTACTAATAGTGCTAGGAAGAAAATAGATAGAGTCAATAAAGTTTTTCACAAATAATTATCATTTCAAACTAACGGTACGAATTGTATAAGCCAACTTGATGACATATAAATCACATCACATAATGATTACAACTTTTATGACAATTTACGGTGCTTCTAAAATGAGAGTAACTAATAAACATTTAAATCATAATTTTCAAAGAAATAAGGAGGAAACATCCTATAAAACTAATAGTAGATCAGTTATCAAATACTAGCTTGAGTTAACATAACAATGCAGTATAGTAATCATGATGAGCAATGTAACTCACAAACAATCAATGAAGCGACATTGTAATAGTTAAAAGAAAAGAAAAGAAAAAAAAATATATATATATATAGATAATAGAATAAAATAATAATTTATTTTATTTTAAGAGTTGAGGAGAAAAAAAATATTTACTTAAAATAAAAATAAAATTTACATGATAATAAAATACTTAAAATAGTACTTTTAAGAAGTACTGAATGAAGAAGTCATGAATAAGTTAAGAGAAAGAAACAATTGAAAATAGAGAATCAAGTGTTCTGTTTTCTGGAACAAAAACAGAGTAACGGAAATGACCAGGGAGAATGAGCAATAAATTTCTGCTCTGCAGAGTTAATACTTAATAAAATCATAAAGAACATGTTGAGGAAGAAAATAGCTAGCTGCAGTAAAATAGTATAAGAGAAGCTAGGTGGTGTGCAACCTTTCAAACTTTGAAGGATCCAAAAAATAAAAAAGGAAATTTGCTCTGCTTCTTTCTGTGTTTTGGAATCTGCCATAACATAAAAGGTGTATAATTACTTAGAGAAACGGGCACAAATTGAGCAAGAAAATAGAACAAAGCTTAGGGAGCAAAAGTATTGTACTTTTAATATGAATGAGTCCACAAAATCGTGACAGAAAAGAGGCAAGATGCTAATGGAATAGTAAAGTCATGGTAATAAGATAGGAAAGTAAAGGAAATAAGTAAATTAATGCATAATACAACTTATTAAATAGTTAAATTTATCTTAAAAAAGAGAGAGATTTAGTTAGCTGCTATGAAAATGGAAATTAAGAATTCATGAACTACAATCCAAAGGATTTCTCTAACTTTCGAATCTGTTGAAGGAAAATATTTGTCAACTGCACAAGCAAACAAACAGTTATTAGAAAGATAAACCAGTGTGGATAGCCTGCATTTACTGTAGGTCCAGCACTTGATTTTTGTGCTAAATTTTTACTCCACGCTGTCATTTTTTATACTTTCTGGACCTGTGATAATTACAGGAGATTTAAACTCAATGATAAACTAAATTTGAGCACTAAAAAATTAGTTCGAAAAAAAAGAACAGAAAGCTAATTATGCATAACATGCGCAAATACAAGCGATTACCAAGATATAAGGAATATTTCTGACACAATAGATATGGAGTCCTGTATAAAATTTTGATAGTCCTCCTGACTTGAAGGTTTTGACAGCACAATCTAGGGAGCCAGTGTATGGATATGTTCCCTTGGCATCAGGTTGCATTGTTTGAATTTGGGTCTTCCCATAATCAAACGGCAAACTGCAAGCTGATGCAAAAACTCCTGAAAGAGTGATTGCACCTAAACAAGAAGAATTAAATAATAAAAAATTCTACAAATCTGTCAATAAAAGCCAAAAGTAACTTCAAAATTTAGATGTAGAAACTTTACCAAGTGAAATTGGAAACTTGACAATCATTGATATTATTGCAGTCGAACAAAGCTCGGTAAATTATGAATAGTGGAGCATACCGAAAGAAGAGAATAATATATCATTCTCCCTCATAGATAAAGTTGTGTCCATACTTTGGTCATTGTATGTCTTTAAAGGCAAAAATGCCTACCTAAAATGAGTGGTCTATCCTGGAGATAACATGTTTAGGAATGATATCACAAAGCATGCCCAACAAGTCTAAAGGTAACAAGTAACACTATTTTTAACATATTTATGAGTGTATGTGATGCTAACAATAACTTCATCTCGAAATTCTTCCTCCACTATAAAGTGGTTAGTTACCTATTACAGATGAAGCTGGACCTAGACCAAGGGAGTACCAGATAGGCTTATATATATATAGAAAGATGGTCATCACAGTACAAACTCATTCTACAATATGCGCCTTCTAGTTCAAAAAGTTACTCGGTGCTGGAACAATAAATAGGAAAACTTATAAACTAAGATGCATCGATACGAGTATAAATATCAGATATGATACGAAATAATATGTGAAATACGTTAATTTTAAAAAATTTAGGATACAAGTATAGGTTTATTTGTGTAGGTATGTATATATATTTTAGTAAATAAGATTGGTAATAAAGATAGATTATATAAAATATAATAGGAAAAGATGTTAAAATAAAAAATAAAATGATAAAACAATATTACAATTAATAAAAGAGTAATAAAAAAATTAATTTAATATCATTTTGGTGCTTTTTGAAACATATTTTACAAAAAAAAATTTGATACCTATACAAGTGTATTACATCGAGTATTGTATCAAATATGTATTCAATATAAGTACGCTTCTGTTTAGAAATATCCGTGTTTCTTATTAAGCTATTAGCAGGAAAAGCTACAGAATTGCTCATTTTGGATGAGAATTACTGACCTATAAAATCCCGTTGGAACACTTGCGTACGTAGCCCGTCTGAGCAATCCAGCAGATAGACCCTGCATATTATGATTCAATTTTAACACCAATAGAACTATACCAAAGTGAAAGATATATATATATATATATATATATATATATATATATATATATATATATATAAATGGGAAAACCTTAACCAAATCGTTATTCAGGAGATAATTCATACAATAAATAACTGTACAAAACTCACTTTTCCTTGGTTAAGTGAAACTCTAGTGAGAATCAATTATGATGAAACAGCATCCAAAACAATCTGAAGAATTACAACACATCCAGAGATCCAGGACACAAATTGAACAAACCCAAACTTATTAAAATGAGCCAAATTAGTAAACCTTACAGAATGAAGTAACACCCTCATTCTTAAGCATGCTTGCTGTCACCTTCGCAGCCGATCCTTGACCCAATTGAGTCCTCAGCTACACCAAATCCAGTTAAATTGTGAATCCAAAAAATAAAACAAACTGTAATAAATATCTTACGCAAAAAATAATAATAAAGTGAAATATAAAAATAAGATGAAAATAAAATTTAATGACATCATGAATCAATAAAGAGAATCCAGTGTCCTCCAATCTCTCCATATAGCAACAAAAAAGAAATCTAAACAAGAGTTAACAACAAAAAATCAAGACAAGCTCATAACTTCTCAAATTTAACCAAAAAAAAAAAGAGAAAAGAATAATAATAAATAAAAAAATAGAACAAAGTCACCATTATTCTAATTAAAAAGTATAATTTCATAATTTTCACAGTAAACTTAAATGTAATATTGTATAAGTCATCCTATATCACTTTTTCATATTAGTTTCTTCCTTTTTTCTTTTCTTAATCAATTACTTTTAATTTTTTAACTAATGGAACCCTGACTTTCGCTCTACGTAATTCTAATGGCTTTAACAATAACTTAATTAAAATATAATCTTAATTATTTTTTAAACTATTATTCTCTTTACTTGCATGAACGTTATATATATAATCTTTTGTATTTGAAATAATGATGTGCCATCTAATAATTCTTTTAAAAAAAGAATATAAAGAACACATAGTCAGTGTAACCTACTAAGTCGAGATAGAAGAATGCTAGCAATATTACCCTTCGTTTTTTTCATACTGCCTACGTGGGCGACAACTATAGGAAGTGTTAAGAATATTGTAATGATAATATGAATACATTTTACCAAAACAAGCTGATTATTATAATACTTCTGAAAAGACAGATAATACTTCTCTTTATTCTTAACCTCTTTTGTCAGGAAATGTCTTTAACTAGTTCTATTTTTTAGTTTTATCAATTTATTTATTTAACATTTAAAGATTCAGTATTGAGAATCATTTCAATTGCTAAATGCACCGAGTCACAAGTCCCTGACTTTTGAAAGCTTTTACGTATATCTAATTGCAAGGTTCAATCCCACTACCTTGCTTGCCAATGCCAAGTCTTATATAAATACCAACTTAGTTAGTCCTGTGACCTTTTTTTATAACTTGATCACAGTTATGAGTTAAGAATACCCATATTCTTTCTATACTATTCATCGAATTATTTAAATTTAATTTTCCAATGCCTGTTAGAAACACTTCCCATGAAATCTCATTTAACTTCCTTCTTCAGTGCTAATATGAAGATAACAATGTACATATAAATGTTTTAAAGTTAATAAGCAAAAAAAGAACAAAGAAATGCAACGAAGAGCACATGAGACCAAGATTTTAGATTAACAACAAAATAAATAATGTAAGAAACAACTAAGTTGTGATTTTTATAAAGAGAAAATTAAGATAATGCAAAATTAAAAAATTTTAGGGGCCAAAAAACATAATTTTTTTAAATATCGGGGTTTCTTTTTTTTTTTTTTAAACATTTCGTTCCACAAATATCAGCTTAGTTACCATTGTTGAGCTGGCAACGTCTTATTTATCCTTATGTCCCAATGCGTCAGTGCCTCCTATTTTCACCATGGCACTGAAGAATTTACTTAGATTTATACATAAATGACTATATATGCACTATAAAAATTTGCAATTTTATTTTTATTGAAAGTCAAAGCAGTCATGAAAGGCAAAAGTTGCCACCAAGTTGCACTTTATATTTTTTGTTTTTTAGTAGCATCAAGAAAGTCATTACTGAAAGTACTTTTTGTTATTACAAAAGACAAATATATATATATATATATATATATATATATATATATATATATATATGGATGAATAGACTTTAATGCAGAAGAGAGAAGAGAAAAAGGATCACCAATATCATTAATAAATATACTTTAAAATCACATAGCACATCGTGCGTCATTGATCATAAAAAATCTAGATCCATGTATATACATGGTTGAATGAAAGCTACCATTACAATTTACTTTCAGTTGCAAAATTTGCCAACGTGAAAGTCATTTGCAATGTTGTTAACCTTCGATAGTTGTTACTAAAACTCCCTTCAGTTTCTACTTTTCGTGACTACGAAAAGTTAGTTTCAGTGGTAACCTTCAAAGTCACCACAATCAGCTGCTGCTTTTGTCGCTGCTGAGAGTCATTTTCAATATTTAAATGCTACAATTGATGCTTTTAGTAACCAAAAAAAAAAAAAAAATCATCGCTAAATGGGTAAATATATTAAAACAAAGACAATCCTCCATTATTTTACTATTATTTAGAAATGAGGGTGCTTTTGGCTACATCGTTTGTTCTGTTTTACTTGAATTCATTTTTTTAGGGAGGGAAGAGGGGTTAATAATGAAAATAATACATAATGAAGCTTGAGTTGATTCATTTCTCAAGGCAAGTTTCTACGGCTAGTGAAAATTAATAAGTTAAAACAATTTGGTAAGTATAATTTCAATATAGAAATGGAAAGGATTCAATTTGGGGAAGTTTAAAAAAAGGTCAAATTTAAAGTAAAATATCATTTTGATTTTTCACTTATTGTAAGATCTAAAATAATTTTTTACTTTTTAAGAAAACTAGATTTAACGCATCTTTTAAACCCTAAATACAAGGGATTGCCACTCCTTGAAAAGATCTCAATAAACTCTACAAATTTATATGAAAAAGTCATTTTAAAATTTTGACAATTAATGGTCCAAAAGTGGGATAAGTGTTGAGTGTTTACTATCTAAAGTTAAGTATCATCTTATTTTTCTTTCTTGCTTCTTCCAATTTCTAAAATATTTAAGAAAGTCTTTTAAATATCTTTGAATCTTCCTCTTCAATGCCTTCAAACTCTAATTTTCTTTCATGATATCAATTTTCCTTGCTAAATTTCTATCAAAACAATTTAAAATTATGTAAATTTAATGTAAGGAAACAACCAAATATTCTAACCCTTAAAATACATAAAATTAATATTATTTGGTCACTAAATTAAAAAAAATTATCCAAAATTCATGACAAAACCCTAATAAAACATAAAAATATAATATAATTAAGAACTTATAAGTGGAGGATTATTTTGAATATTACAATGTATGAGATACTAAAATAACAATTTTGTGATAGCGAGGGACCAAAAAAGCACAGTACAATACCTAAAAAATTGCAGCAACCAAAATTAGCAGAGGACCTTTGCACCATTCAACAAAAGACTAAAATCTGTGAGGCCTCTCCGATGAGCGGCTGACCTATAACATAATAGATGTTTAATACAAAAGTCATTATTATTTTTTTCTAATTGGTAAGATCCATTAACCAATCATAATTTCATACAAAAATTTTCATTAGTGAATCATAATTTTATAACGTAAAATTTCAGCATCAACTCAAACTTATAATAGCATGTTTCAGCCTCCGCAAATTTCAATACTGGAATTGAAAATAAATAAAGGAAAAACAGAGAGGCGCAAATATGGAATTCTAAATAAAAACTTGGACCAAAATTAAAAAAAAGGTGACAGAGGTCTAATCCTCAACATAGGCAACATTTTAGTTCATACAATCCATATAACATCGAATGATATAGAAAACCTACTCAAAAAGTCTGATAGGGCATGGATTTGGACAACTAAATTGAAAATACGGATGCCATTCATCAAGGAAGAGCAGAAAATGATTTATTTTTTGACTGTATTAATATGCGGAATATTGTACCCTTGTTTCATATGCAGGTTGATTCCCTCAATGCTGGTGAAATGGGTAACATTCAAGTCTCTGATGGTTTTGAAACTCCTCTGGACTTTATCCCACTTTCTGATTATGATATTCTAGATGTGCAAGACCCCCCTTCTAATGAGTTCACCATGATATGCTCTCTCGGTCAATCATTACCAGTTCGCTAATATCCATTTGATCAGAAGAAGAGTTTTCTGCAGCTTTCGCTAACTCCAATATTCTGAACCTGTTCCATTTACCTGAAGATCTATCTCACCTAGAATTACACTCACATGGGGTAAATCTTTAGGAGCTCTCGCAGCTCCCTCTCTCTTTAATTGGCATTCACAATTAGTGGGATTCTCTTGTACAATGTCAGGATGACTGGTCTCAAAACATGGGCTTATAGTTCAACTAGATCCAGGAGGTTTTGTCACTTGGCAGGCTTGGCGCAATCTCATTCCTTATTCTAATACATTATGTTGTGCTAACACTGTATTGGCTCCATTTAACGAGCTTTTCTGTATGGGGCTTCTCAGAAGTTTTTACTTTGCTTCATGGAAAAGATCTATTTATTTTTGTTGATCTATGAATAATCTTATGGACCAACCTCCAACTGATCGCTAACAGCAAAGGAAGTGATATATAATGCATTCTGACTCACAGGAAGATGCTGTTGAGAATAACAGTAAGCTTTCATCAGCTATTTCCTACATTCTGCTTCCGTTGAAGAAACGAAACCGTTCACATATGTTAAATGGGCTCGTCCAGAAAGAAAATTAAGTCAACACTGGATATCATGGAAACAATTCTCGAAGAAGACGAGAGAACAGAGGAAATCTAAGGAAATTATTTTGCTAAGAGACAACTGAGGGTCTAGGAAGCTACCCACATAAAGCTTTCCCAGATGCCATGAATATCCTCAGATGAAATTGTATGTCTTTGGTTGAGATCAAGTTATCCGTAAATAGTGTGATAAATAAAATTTCCTCTTTTGATTATATTAATGTGTTTAGTTTATATTCTTCTGGTAAAAGTGGTGGAACAGTTCTCGCCTGGAAGGATGGTGCCGTTATGGATTGCAGCCCTAATTGGATGTACGCAAAAATCACAATTCAAATGAACTATACTATTTTCATCTCTTTTATCTATAGATTTCCTAAGCTAAACCAAAGAAGTATTATGTGGGATTGGATGAAAAGAACAGTGAATGAAATTAATGGCCCCTGGTTACTTCTGGGTGATTTTAATCAGGCTTATCTGCCTTGGGATAAATTGAGTAACCATTTAAAAATACCGGGAGCCATGAAATTCAGTTTAATAATTAATTAATGTCATCTCATTGATCTTTACCCCAAATGACAGTGCTACAACTGGACTAATAATAGAAAAGGAGAGCAGGAAGTTTATGAAAGGCTTGATAAAGCTTTCTGTAATTTCTCTTGGTTTCACTATCCTGCCAGTTGCAGCTTCTGACCACTCTTTCAATCCTCTCATCAAGACAAATATCTTCCCAGAAAAAAAGATTTTTCAAGTTTGAGCTCTTCTAGTTAAAATTTGATGAATGCAGAAAACTAGTCTATAATGAATGGCAGCAATACTATCAGGGATTACCCTCCTTCACTATTTATAAAAAATTGCAATCTACGAGACTACTCTCAGCATCTGGAAGCGTAAATTTGTAGGGTATATACCTAGGATCATTAAACAGTTGAAAAATGATTTGCAAAACATCAAAGCAATATCTCATGGAACAATACTGGTGCTAATGGCCACGAAAAGGAAATCTGAAGTCTCCTAGAATTTTATTATGATTGTGAATAAATGATCTGGGCTCAAAGAGCCAGACAAACTTGGTTTCTGCAGGGGATCATAATACGAGATATTTTCATTCATTGGCTGCTAAGAGAAAATCTAATAATTTTATATATAGGCTTACAGATCAAAATGGAAATTGGATTGACGATCAACCAAATCTGGAGCGCCTTGTTATCAATCACTTCCAATTTGTTTACTCTTCTGTTGCTAATATTAAAGAAGATCATCTAAACTCTTTGCTTAACCAGATAGATGTTCCATTGTTGACTCAAGAACATATTGCTCTTCTGAACAACCTTTTGAATTTTGACATAACTGAAATCAAAGAGGTAGTTTTCAATCTTTCTTCTGACAGCGCCCCTAGTCCAGACGACTTTAACGCCAAGTTTTTTCAAGAATTATGGGATATAGTAGCCCTTGATAATTTTGGTATGATACAAGCTATTTATTCCAGCAGCCACATACTTAAAAGCATCAATAGAACTTTCATCACTCTCATTCCTAAAACGGAAAAAGCTCAACTTTGAAGCATTTAAGACCTATAAGCTTATGCAATGTGATTTATAAGATTTTTTGAAGCTCCTAAGCAAGAGAATGTGCTATATTCTTGATGACTACATAGCTCCAAACCATAGTGAATTCATTAAACGAAGGCTCATATCCGATAATATTATTCTAGCTTTTGAACTGATGCACTATATACAGCATGTAAAGGGAAAAAAAAAAACTAGATGGTGTGCTTTAAAGCAAGATATTGTAAAAGCTTTTGATAGTATTTCTTGGAGTTTCCTAAGGCCAGCTTTAATTAGAATGAAGTTCCCATATAATTGGATCTAGCTTATAATGCAATGTGTTAGGCACCTAGCTTGATGTTGGACAAAATAAGAGTCAAATTTATCAACACCTGATAAGAAAAATTGATTCAAAATTTCATCTTTGGAAGTCAAGATTGCTTTCTCAAGCTGGCCGGTTAACTCTCATTCAATCAGTTATCAATTCAACCTTAATTTATCATTTATCGTGTTTCCAACTTTCAAAAAAATATGGTGCACAAATTGAATAAAGAATATCCAACTTCTTTTGGCGCTTCAACATGGAGAAACCTAGAATGCACCTTTTAAGATGGGATATTATTTGTTTTCCTACTCATAGAGTGGGTCTAGGTATTCAGCAAATTGCTCCTTTCAATCTTAGTCTCATGGCTAAGTAAGTATAGAAAATAGTTGATCTTCGCAACTAATCCCTTTACGCTAGAGTTATGAGAAGTTAGTACTATAACAATGGGCCTTCAATCTGGACAAGATCTAACTTATCTTGGATGTGGTGTAGCTTTTTGAAATCTCAATGCATCATTTCTGATAAGCTAAAACGGAAGGTAAGGAATGGCTCTTCAATCCTAATAAACTATTTTTACTGGTGGCAGATGCAGTCAGGTTCCCCTAGCGGCATTTCTAGGGTGTCAGACCTTATTCTGCATAACTCACACTCGGAATTCTCAGCTTTTCCATTCCCTCTATGATAGAAACACAACTCTTCAAATCCTCATTTCTTCTACGTCCACAACTGGGCAAAGTGATGTTTTGATTTGGACAAGTAACAATCAAGGCTCATATAGTGTTAAAGATGGTTTCAAGACTTTAATCGGTGAGCACATATGGAACTACACATCTGGTTTTACCAAATGGGATGTTTTTGGGAAAATCAGGTTACCATATAGAAACCTGGTATTGCTCCAGCATATACTTTCTAAGGCCTTTCTAGTTGGTGAAATTCTTGAAAAACACCATGTTGGTACAGATGTCTTATGTTACTTCTACCATGAAGCTTCTGAAACTCTTAATCATATATTTATACAGTGCCCTTTTTCAAGAGCCTTGTAGTTCGCATCTCCCCTTTCAATAAGAACATATCATTTTCTAGAACAAGACATCATTGTTTGGCATGAAAAATGGTTCAGTCAAAGAAAGGGAAATATTGTCACCTTGGAATATCACGCTTATTACATTATAATTACTCTTTATGTAATTTGGTTTTACAGATCAAGTTTGTGCATGAAGGAGGCAATACTAATTCTAGGCAAGCTGTTATCTGGATACAAAGAATAGCCAGGGAAGTCAGTATTGTTCATCCCCCTGTTCCAATAAACCCCAACTATCTAATGAAGGAAGCGATGAACCAGGAACTAACACTATCTACAATAGTGGCGATGTCCTTAGTAATCACGAAGGCTGGCCAATTCTTATTTGGTCTAAAAAGAACAGAACTAGATTGCAAGAAAACAAAGCTGTCATTAATATTTTGTTTAATTCAAATCTGGTGCGGAGAAGGCGTTTTATTAGTAGGATTATTAAGTGTAAAGAAATCTTTATGCTTACACCCATTGGATAAAACAGCAGGATGTAATACAAAATCCTTTAGTTCACATAATCAAAGTAATATGTCAGCGACGATTTTAGGAGGATACTATTTCTTAGAGATACCTTCATCATTATCTCCTTCAGACGGTTGGGATAGACATCAACAACATTCTCCAAGGCTTCTCCGATTTCAAGATTCTTACCTTGCCAAGTGATGTTGAGATAGTTAAGGCGTCATTTTATTCTAGGATAACACGTTTTATGTATCCTTATAATAGTTCTATTTTTGGAATTTGTTTAGTCCCCTTTAACAATATATATATATATATATATATATATATATTGTCACGACCTTAATTGATAGGATATGATCGGCATGGAAAACAAGGTAACCCTTCTCCACGTAAGCTTATCAAATTCTTCAAAGACAATAGAACTTAATTTAATGCATAGAACCTCGTCTGATAAAACCATGACTAATACATTTGTATATAAATATCAAAAGAATCAGTTTAATTTCTATGTAGAAATTTTGGCAAAGTCTTAATTAAAATATGGACTTTCCAAAATTTCTACAATAGAACAATTTGATATACAACAAAATGAAAAGCTTCGCTCTCCAACAAATACATACAAAACAACCCACAATCCATGAAACTATATCAAACAACTAGCCTGTATGCAAGGGATCAACTAAGGCTAATTACAAAATGTACAACAAGAGACCGTTGCCTTGGCAATAAGCAAGGCTCACCAAAACAGAGACATTGCAACTCCTACTCTGTAGATGGTTGTCCTGGATCGGTATTGTAATATGTAAAAATGTTAAATAACAGAGTGACAAAAACCTCAATGAGCATATAATACTTATATACAAAGGAAGAGACAGATTGGCAATGGTAAAGTTTATCACCAAAACATCTGTTATTTAAAACCAAATACCTTTCATGGTTTAATCAACAGTTTCAAAAGTAGAATAAAATCATTAATTTTCAATAAAGTCCAACCTTGACTATAAAAAATATGCATTTATCTCAAATGAATCAACATATAATGAGAATTTAAAATATCCAAATTTAACATAATAGTTGGGAATCTCCTACAGAAACCATTCAATGTACAGAATACAGAACTAGCTTAAGGCTAGTATAATCATATTAGAGCAAATAACCATTATCGGCCTTAAGCTCTGAATAATCATAACAATGACCTTACACCTCAAATAGAATATAGAGATAGGGGCATCATATCCAATCATATCAGAATACCAATTGTAGTATACTACGGCTAACGTCTATTGCCGTTAGCTATAGGGTCTTATTTTATATACATTCCTAAAAGTTTCTTTAATATACAAAAATCCATATTCAAAAATTAGAATTTCATAATTTGAACACCTCAGAATTTCATATTTAAATAATTTAGATAATTCAAAAATTATAGAATCATAAAGTCTATAAAGCCAACCAAATTCCCAGGTTTCAGAATATGCAATAACATTTATAAATTCAGAAGCCTGCCCCAAAGTACTAGAGATATAAAAAATTCATATTTGAAAATAGATAATTAAAAAAAAAATCTTGCGTAAATAGAATTATCTACTCACTTGATCAAAATATACACAATTCAACCTTTTACCCTGCTGGGTATAATAGGACATCTTTAACCCTAAAAATATAACAATTAATATATCTTAAACCTTACATACTAATAAAAATCTTAATTAAAATAATATTTAAAAGAAATTCCCACATATAAATTATTCAAACCAATTTTCTTTTCCAACCAAATTTTTGATACTTATTCCCTCTGTGTTCCTATTATTCTTCTTAATGATCCTATTTTTCATAATTCGCACGTAATGGTATATATGTGCTTTAAAAACACTTCGGGATCCTAATAGTCAATAAACTTAAAGTTTCATCTTCATTGATGCTGAACACTGATATTTTGCACTAAAAATATTCCAAGACTTTTGAAAATGCCCCAATACCAATAAACTTAGATAATTCTCCCTCAATGGAATTTAATTCTTTGTTAGTCCAATAATGTAAACACACATATATACTACGGGTTTATAACTTCCAAATTTCTAGTTTCTTCCCTTTCATTTCTAATAATAGAATTATATACTACTTGAAAGTTTGATTTTTTCTTATAATATAGATGTCATTAAGCCCCCTTATAAATCATCAGTATCTATGCACAATTAGTTCCAATTTAATATTCATCCCAATAGCTCATTACAATATTCTTTATAATCCTTAAGTTGCCTAGCATTACCATTTGAGTCTAAAACTTATTCCAATCATTATCAAAGTAATTATTGAACATTAATAATTACTTTTATTGCACTTTTATTCATAAAACTCCCTTTTATAACGATAGACTTGAACATAAGCTTGAGGAAAATTCTCACAATCACTTACCACCCAAACGTCAACTACTAATAACTCATATTATCCTTCTTCATGCCTAATAACACTAGAGAATCAAAAGTTCTTCAATTATCGATACTTTACACACCTCAATTTGCTACCAAGAAAGAGGATTTTTTAATTTAGTGTTCTAAACATCAAATTGACATATAGAGATTGTTAGAATCTCACTAAAGATCAAAATCCCTAAAGAAAAATTTCAAAACAACTTCAAATTATGCCTCAATTTCAAATTTCAAGTTTCAAATACTATTCACATTACAATTCATGTTCTTCATCCAAAATTAGGGATTTCCAAATTCAAGTATTAATTCACAAAATTGTGTTAGGCCAGGGCAACTAACACGTAAGAGGGGGTGAATTAAGTGTTTACAGAATTTTAGTTCTTCTTAAAATTGCTTTATATAAACCCTTGTCATTCATTATACTTGGAAGAGTATGACGTAGAGCAACAATTAAATCAATCAATGGAAGCTTAATATATATGCTTGGGATATGTATAAGAACTTCAAGTGTAATATTAAAATGCAAAGCATAAATATAATAATTCAACATATAAAGAGTGCAGGGATAGAGAAAGCAAAATCAGAGATTTATCTTAGTTCAGCTCTAACCCAAGCCTACATCCAGTCCTCAAGCAACCTTTTAGGATTTTGCACTATCTCGAAGTTCAATTACAATAACTCGGGAGAACCTCTCCCTCAATTACAAATTCCAGGAAGAACCTCTTCCTCAACCCATGCTCTCTCTTAGCTTAACTCCCTTAAGGAACCTCCATGAGCTTCTTTCTCTCAAAGAAGAAAAGAATACAAAAGAATAACCTTTTTCAAAGAATTGGATATATAAATGAAGCTTTAAGAACTCAATTGACAGAGAATTTGAAAGTTTGACTTAATGATCTTTGTTTCTCTCTCAAAGTTGATATAACAAGTTAAAGATCATATTCTAGGATTTGGTTCTCCTCAAAAATATGTTTAAAAGGTCATATTTATAGATCAAGATGAGATATAGTCATTACACACTCAAAAATACCGTTATTTACTTTAAAAAAATTATCTTTAGGAGCAACCAGTCGACTATCGAGGGCTCACCAGTTGATTGCCCATCAAAATATAACCATTATTTCAAATCTTGGACTAACAAAGGCTGACCAGTCAATTGTTTCCTTTCTAGACTGTACCAAAGGTTAGAATACAATTTTATACAGAATTCATATCTCACCACTCAAATTTATAAGGTCATAGATTTTTCATTTAAACTCTGTTTAAAGTGAATCACTAATCATTAAAAAGCTCTTTCAGTCTAATTTTTAATGAAATAAGTTTTATAGCAATATCCCATACAGTTTGTGAGATGTACATAAAATAATGAACAAATGTCAAAAACGATTTTAAGTAAAATCTATATCTCATTATCTTTTGTCAAGCCCATTTGTTAAGAAACAAAGGTTTTGATGATAACAACACAAGAAGAAAAGTTTTCCCATATAACGTTTAAGTTCTAAATGTTTTTAATGTTTAATCATGTATTAGGAACCTTTGTAAATGGTATTGAGTTGATAGGAATCAATTAAATTAATTGAAAAATCAATTTTAGGTCTTAAAGGTTAAGGAAAACTAATTTGGGAAGTTTTTGTCAGTGAACAGTCGACTAGTCACCTATTGAGAAGCCCCTAGTTTGTTGCCAGCTTGGAAATTTATCGACTGGGCACATTCTGTGAATGAATAGTTGACTGGTCATAAGCCAGTAGTCAACTGGTCTCCTTTTTGGATGAGACTAGTCAACTGCTAGCTCAAGCCTAATCAACTGGGAGCTCTCTGGAAGCAAGCAATCGACTGGCCACTATGAGTAGTTGATTGGTCACCTCTCAGATCAAGCATCAGTCTGCCAACCTTGGGACCATCAATTGGGAGCTCTCTGTGAGTGACCAGTCACTTGGTCCAAAGTGAGCAATCGACTGACAAGGTCTAGAATTTGAAAATTGTGAGAAACGGATCTATAATGGCTATATTTTGAATTCTCTGATTTCCCACTTACTGCTAACAGATCTATTGGACCTTAATCTATATAAACTTAACCTGATACCTCTGAAACATCAAGAAAAACATTCAAGATGTTTATATTAGTTATTTTCATATTCTCTTCAACTCATTATCATATTAGTGCTTCATTGTAACATTTACTCTATTTCAGGGAGTTATTTGATTGTAAAATTTTCTTTCTTCGAAGAGATAGTCTCAAGGAGGTTCTTTGAGAGAGTTAAGCTAAGAGAGAGCTTGGGTTCAGGGGGAGTATATTTCTGAGAGTGGGAATTCAAGGAGGTTCCTTGAAGGTGTCAAGCTGTAAAGCTTGGGAATTAAGGAGAGGTTCTCCTGAGTTTTGTATTGATACTTTCAAATAGTGAAAAATCCTAAGAGGTTATTTGGGGACTAGATGTAGGCTTAGGTGGAAGCTGAATCAGGATAAATCTCTATGTCAATACTTCTCTTCTTACTCCTTTTACATTCTGCACATATTTAATTATGTTGTTTTTGTTCTTTAAAGGAGTTTTTCAGTTGAAATTTTAATAAAACCTAATTCACCCCTATTGGGTTCCAGCCTTACCCAACATGTGGTATCAAAGCTTGGGCTCTTGATTTAAAGACTAAACCGTCTCAAGAGTATAAATAGTTGGATATGGTGATATTGTTTAACCTAAAGGGTTGTCTATTACAAAACCTCTTGGTTTCAATGGTGAAAATTTCACCTATTGGAAACTTAGGATGAAAATTTTCTTTGAAATTGTTGACATTGACCTTTGGGATGTAATTGAGGAAGGTCCTTATGTGCCTATGAAAAAGGAAGAAGGCAAGACTATACCTAAACCTAAAAGTGAATGGAATGAGACAGATAGAAGAAAAGTTTTACTAAACAATAAAGCCAAACTCATTCTTACTAGTGCACTTAGTTAAAAATAATATTTAAGAGTTTCAAATTATGAAAGTGCAAAAGAGATGTGTGAGGCTTTAGCAATAGCTCATGAGGGTACCTCAAGAGTAAAAGAGTCTAAGATTCATAATCATACCCAACAACATGAATTATTCAAAGTAAATCTTGGAGAAACCATTAAAGAAATGCATATTCATTTTACTCACATTGTGAATTATTTGGCAGCTCTAGGGAAGACATATTCACAAATAGATCGTGCTTATAATATCATGAAAGCTCTTCCTATGGAATGGCAGCCAAAGGTGATAGCAGTTGAAGATGCTAAAGGTCCATCGGTAAAATCAGTTGATTTTCAGAAATCTTCAAGAACATGAGCCAATGTTAAAGTAACTTCTTGAAGAGTAAGAAAAGAAAAACAAGGGGCTTGCTCTCAGAGCTTCATCATGAATATGTCCAGATGAAGAAGAATGTGATGGTGACTCTTTGGATGAAATTGATGAAGAAACTCTTGGTCTCTTTGTGAAAAAGTTTAGAAGATTCTTTAACATAAAAGAATGAATGGAAGGAGACCAACCAGAAGAAATCAAGAAACTAAAGAGTTTCCTATTTGCTGTGAATGCAGAAAACCTTGGCATATCAAATGAGAGTGCTCATAGTTTTTGAAGAAACAAGATAGCTTTGAAAAGAAGAAAGGAAAAGAAAAGAAGAAAACCTACTTGTCAGCTGCTTGGGGAGAAGAAAGTGATGAAGATTTAAAAGATGATGAAGAATAAGCCAACCTCTTCCTTATGGTAAATGAAGATGAGGTAAGCTTTCTCTTTTCATATGAAGAATTATAAGATGCTTTTGATGATTTATATGCTGAATTTCTTAAGCTAGCAAAAGCTTAAAAATTTTCAAAAAAGAAAATTCTATTTTTAAAAGAAGAGTTAGAGAAAAAAAGAAGAAGAAGAAAACAATTATTTATTCAACTAAAAGATTCTTTAGAAAAACAAATTGTGAAATTAGAGCATGACTATACTTGTAACACTTACAAGTTTTTGTAATTAGAAAGAGTAAAAGAACAAATGTTTATGCTGTAGGTTGCTAATTAGATGTTGAGCTTTGGCTTAGTGGTAAGACTTTGGCATCTTAAATATGAGGGCAAGGGTTCAAGTCTCAGCTTTGCACTCATCCAAAACATTTTTAGATGTTGCCATGTGTCCATAAAGCAAAATGACTAAATTACCCTTGTTGAATCTTTTTGTCTTTCCCAATCAAATTTTCTGTAGAATGTTTCCAATAGCTTCATCCTTCTCCTTTATCATGTCTCATGCCTGCATTGTTCTGTTGCCTTCTGTCACTCTAGTTGGTGTCTTCTCATCACTGCCAGCTCATTTCTGACCACTGTGTCTCATTTTTCCAGCGAACAACACCTTTTTCTAGTTTTGGCAGCCATTGAAGAGGAATTTTACAACAACTCTAGTGAGTTTTGTTTGATTTTTTCATGGCGATGCTAGTTGTAAGTTGATTTTCGGTCTGTTTCCTTTAAATTTCAGTCTTGAAGACATGCTTTTGGACAAGTTTTTTTTTAGATTGGTAAGTGGTAGCTCTCTTAGGGACCAATCTAAAAATTTTCTAGATTTTGGGGTCAAACATAGAATTTTTGAAATTTTGGAATTAAATGGTTAAGGTTGGTATTTTAGGAATATGATTAATTTTTATGAAGTGATATTTTATTGTTGTTCATATATAAGTATGGTTGAAGGTGGAAGGAAGATTTAAAGTATGGCAAATTGGGATGTAATTGAATAATTAGTAAGTCTATAAGGAAGTGAATTAAATTGATGAGGAATGAGCAAGTCATGTGGTGGAATCAAAGAAAATGAGCTAAGGCTAAGGTATGGTATTTTTTTAGTGGTAAATAAGGAGGTTTAGACAAGAGTTTGGTTATGGAGATGATATGAACTAAAGGAAGAAAACTCTTAATTTAAAATATGTGTTGAGTTAATATTAGGGGTTGGTATGAGACTTGTAGATATTTTGGTTATTTTAGTAAGTTTTTTCAATTTATGAATGTCCTAAGAGGCATTGGAATGAGCCTAAATTAATGTGCATTAGTAATGGTGGATTAAGGAAATTGCACTTTTGTATTATAGGGATTATCTTGTGGAATATCCCATAACTAAGGAAAGGAGGCAAGGTTATTTAGAATATTTCATCCACCAGGTAAGCGATAGCTTTCCAACGGTATCACATGATACATTTTGTTGTTTATTAATTATATTATTTTGTAATGGACTTTTTATGGTTATTGTCCTGTTGTTAATAAGGAAATAGCCTACAGACTTGATTATTATTATTATTTTTTTAATGTGATGTGTTATTGATGTAAGAACAACCAGAACAACATTGCAATGAAAGTGAGTACAAGATAGATTAAACAACGTGAGTTTGTGCCTCACAACCATCTAATTTAAATTATCTAAGGGCTAAGTATCCTTGACCGATGAATATAGTTTCCCTGAGGGTTGTGGATCCTCGATTGATAAATATATTTTTTAAAGGCTAAGTACCATTGACCGTCTTGATTTCCATGGAAGTAAATATATAACGATTATTTTGTATTGCATCATTGAAGTATCTTTCTCTTGTATGATTAACGCATGTTTATGTCTTATTATGGTAAGAATTTAAATGTTGATTAATAGAGAACTAGTCATTTTAAAAGTTTGTGCCAATAGGTATAGTATTAGATATTGAGAAGTTATTATGAAGTAAATTACACAGAGGTCTGCATACCTCAAGGTATTTGTATTGGTTTTGTTATTGGAATGCAACCCATTTATATTTTCTTTAATTTCAAATAACCGCCTAGAACAACTTTCTGAACGTGAGGGTTAAAAGAGCTTTACTTGTACCGCAGAGGATTTTATTCCTTATTTTGCTAGGGTATCATACTTTTGTAATAGTATTTGGCTAAAATGTAAATAATTGTAAATGTGTATGGATGACCACATGTACGTTCTCCATTCCCTTATTTTGTTATAGTTTTATTAGCTACTAGATGATCAGAGAGCTGAGCTCTCTTTTTTGGATTTTTTTTATGGGTAGATATTTGTAGTAATTTCGATAGGTCTCAATTATAAAGGAGACTTTACTAAAATTCCTACAAAAAAATATATATGGTTGTTAATCTGCTTGGTATGAAGATTACCATGAATTTACATTATTGCATGGTTTGTATAACTGTATAATTGGTCAGGAAATATAGTAATTAGCTTGCAAGAATGGGTCATTCTTGTTATATGTGCCAGTTGCACTCTGGAAGTTTGGTTTGTGACAATACTTATATAAAAAAATGAACATATTTCTCTTAAAAACCAAGCCTCATGTAATTATGAAACTTTACAAAAGGAAAAGGATGATTTGAATATCTTACTTGGCAAATAAAGATGCATGTTTAATAAAGCTAATATTGGACATAATCATAAGGAGAAACAAAAATATTATAATAATTTCTTTGTTCCTATTGTCATGACCAACACTCCATTTATCATCGGTTATTATTGTGGCAAGAAAGGGCATGACTTATATTCTTATCTCTATAGGGGTAATAAAATTCTAAAAGCCAAGAATTGGGTACCTAAAAATAGAACTTAATATTCTTGCAGGTGTGTTTGAAAGCTATTAAAACAAAGTGGTACTTGGATAGTGGATGCTCCAAACATATGATTGGAGATAAATCCAAGTTTATTTCTCTTTAACCAAAGAATAGAGGGAATATCATATTTGAAGGCAATAAACATGGGAGAATCACTGGTATTGGAAAAGTTGGTAAGAATTCTTCCACCTTCATTGATAATGTACTTCTTGTTGAATGATTAAATCATAATCTTCTGAGCATTAGTCAATTATATGATAAGAACAATAGAGTTATATTTGATTCAAAACACTGCCTGATTGAAAATTTATATGAAAAGAAAACTATACTCATAGGACATAGAATTAACAATGTATATGTTATTGACTTGGATAATGTCCCTACTACAAATTCAAAATGTTTGATAAGTGTAAATGATGATAGTTGGTTATGGCATAGAAGGCTTACACATGCTAGTATGAGTTTATTAGAGAAACTTGCCAAAAGAGACTTAGTTGTTGAATTGCCTACATAATTAGACCACTACAATTACTATACATGGATTTGTTTAGACCATCTAGGACTATAAGTCTTGGTGGAAATTATTATGTTTTAGTAATTGTAGATAATTTTGGCAAATACACATGAACAATCTTCTTATTTCACAAAGATCAAGCCTTCAAAATTTTTATGAAATTAGCCAAATTTATTCAAAATGAACAAGGCATGACTATTGTGAGAATAAAGAGTGATCATGGTGGAGAATTTGAGAATACCTTATTCATGGAGTTCTGTGATGATAGTGGTATTGAACACAATTTTTCTACACCAAGAACTCCTTAGCAAAATGGAGTATTTGAAAGGAAGAATAGAACTTTAGAAGAAATGGCTAGAACTATGTTAAATGAAAGAAATCTTCTAAAATATTTTTGGGCTGATGCAGTAAACACTGCTTGCTATGTAATGAATTGAGCCATGATTAGGTCCATACTGAAAAAGACTCTATATGACTATACAAAGGAAAAAAAAACAAATATTTCTCATTTGCATGTATTTGGATGTAAATGTTATATGTTGAATAATGGAAAAGATAACTTAGGAAAATTTGATGCTAAGTTTGACGAGGCAATCTTCCTAGGATATTCAAATACTAGCAAAGGTTATAGGGTGTATAATAAAAGAACTATGACAATAGAAGAATCTATTCATGTGAATTTTGATGAATCTGACCCTATTGAGCCAAGCAAGGTATCTTTTAAAGATGTTGCAGTAAAATTTAATGATCTCACAATAAAAGACAAACAAACAGCTCAAAAAAAAAAGGATGAGAACAAATCCATCAAGATAGAAAAACAATCCTCCTCATATGAATCTGACCAAAAAGGAGAAAAAGTCAGCAATAAGCTACCAAAGGCATGGAGCTTTAAAAAAGATCGTTCACCTGAATAAATAATTGGTGAAGTCTCCAAAGGGGTAATTACTCGAAAGTTATTGAGAAATATCTATAATCATCAAGTCTTTTTGTCTTATATAGAACCTAATGGAATTGATGATACATTAAAAGATGAATATTGGGTTCTAGCGATGTAAGAGGAATTAAATCAATTTGCAAGGAGCCAAGTTTGGAAACTTGTTCCTAGACCTAATAATAATCCTGTAATACGTATTAAATGGGTATTTAGGAATAAGCTTAATGAATCAGGAGTTGTTACTTGAGATAAGGTTAGATTAGTTGCAAAAAGATACAATTAAAAAAGTATAGACTATGATGAAACTTTTGCACTAGTAGCTAGATTGGAAGCTATTCATATTCTACTAGCCTTTGTATGCATAAACAATTTTAAGTTGTATCAAATGGATGTCAAGAGTGCCTAATAGAGGAAGTTTATATTGAACAACCTCCTGGTTTTAAGGACCAAAACTTTCCAAATCATGTATACAAATTAAAAAAAGCATTGTATGGTTTTAAACAAGCTCTTAGAGCATTGTATGAAAGATTAAGTACTTTTCTTATTGAAAATAGTTTATCTATAGGCAAAGTTGATACAACATTACTTTTCAAAAAGAAAAGGCATGATATTTTAATTGTTCAAATTTATATGGATGATATTATATTTGGAGCCACTAATGAAAAGTTGTGTAAGGAATTTGCTAACATCATAAAGGAGAATATGAAATGTCAATGATGGGGGAGCTCACACTCTTCTTGGATCTTCAGATTAAACAACAGGTAGATGGAACATTCATAAATCAATCTAAATATGTTAAATAATTACTTAAGAAATTTGGTTTTGAAAATGTTAAAACAAAGGACACTCCTATGGGATCAACTACAAAAATGGATGTTGATGATAAGGGATAGCCATATAACATTACAAAATATAGAGGTATGATTGGATCCCTTTTTATATTTAACTGTAAGTAAACCTGATATTATGTTAAGTGTATGTATGTGTGCTAGATTTCAAACTTGTCCTAAAGAGTCTCATTACTTAGCAGTAAAAAGAATCTTTAAATATATTGTTGGCACAATACATATAGGTTTATGGTATCCAAAAGGATCAACTAACACGTTAGTAGAATATTCAGATGCTGATTTTGCCAGTTGTAAAACTGACAGAAAAAGCACCAGTGAAACATGCTAATTCTTTGGAAATTCTCTTGTTTCTTGGTTTAGTAAGAAACAAAATAGTGTAGCATTGTCCATTGTTGAAGTTGAATATGTTGTTGCTGGTAATTGTTGTTCTCAAATTCTTTGGATTAAACAACACTTAGAGGATCTTGGTGTATATCTTAAAAAGATCACTATCAAGTGTGACAATACCAGTGCAATAAATCTTACTAACAACCCAATCATGCATTCGAGGTCTAAACATATAGAAATTTGGCATTACTTTATTAGAGATCGTGTTCAAAAGAAAGATATCAGTTTAGAATTTATCAAAAAAGAATTTCAACTCGCTGATATCTTTACAAAACCTCTTTTTATTAAAAGATTTTGTTTTATAAGAGGTGAACTTGGAATGGTTAATCCTAATGAATTATAAAATAAAAGACTTAAATTGTTTCGCCATTTGTTGATCAAGATCATTACTGACTTAAGCATTAGAGTGTTTTCTTATTTATTTTGTGGGATATTTTGATTTCTTGAAGTGTTTCACTTGTCTGCAACATTGTCTAAACAAATTTCTGTGCTTAAAAGAGTTGTTAAGTGACAAATCCTTTAAAAGAAAATAGAAACTTGGCCTTAGAAACTCAAATTAGTCACATTTTTTAGTGCCCAATCGACTGCTAATGTATGACCAGTTGACTAGTAAAGGTTAGATGTCACACCCCAAAATCCTTGGAGTGGGACTGGCACAGGACACGAGAAAAATCCCCAAACCTACAAGCCTTCCACTTGATGGACATTCAATACCATACCACAACTATACAATTAACACCATATGCAATATAACTTGCCTTAATATAAAATAAAGGGTTAATACAAAACAAGGAGTTTTGTAGAAATTTTAGTAGAACCTCCCTAATAAATAGGACATCCTGAAATTTATACAATACCTTGTAAGGCAATACAAACATATAAGAGAGCTCCGCTCTCACCAGCACAGCCCATTAGTATATATTCATAATACAATAATACGGAAAGTTCAACTGTGGTCCCTATACAACCCCAGACATACAAAACAATGGCTATCATTCTAAATATATATATACATATAAAAAATAAGCCATAAACATCAAACTATTCAAAAAGAATAGGTCTCGCAATATCCCAAGCGGGACTCACCAACAGAACTTCTAGTCACTACTCTGCCACCTCCAGGTACTCGCCTATCTCTCTATTTGAGACCAAATTTTTTTGACAGATAGCACCCCAAAATCAGTAGCAAATTTCACATATAAATTAAAATCAAAACTTGGTCTAAAGTTGAATGAAATGAAATAACATTTAAACTGTGAGTAATCACCGTTACAAGTAAACAGTTTTAGCTAAATAACACACTTTTCATAACATTGAATTTAAAGTGCCATAAACAATGAATCAACAAGTTTCCAAAGGTTATTTCAAGGGAAGGACTACTAAGGACCCATCTGGTATGGCACACAACCATAAAAGGGCAAATCACAACAGGCAAGGATACACAATCCTCGAGGGCAACTAACCAACCGGCGTGAGGTCATAACTCACAAAAATTATCATTCATCGGTCCTCATGTGATGGTCGTCACACGAAGCTAGCACCATCATTAACCTTACTAGTTAAGTCATTACCTAGGTGTACCAAGGCTAACAATACTACTATTGGCAGCCAATGTCCTATCTAGTCCTTTCAATGATAATGGAATTAAAACAAGCATGCATAGGGGAATACAACCAGTATGCATGAAATCAAATTGTCATTCAATAATAGTTTATCTAGCAGCTATTCATAACCGTACGCATGATGTTTCTTAAAAGTCATTTTCAAAACCATACATAATGCCATTTAATATATTAAGGGATTTCATCTACTCATCATTTCAATTCTAGTAAAGTTTAGTCATGCCAAGATAAAAAAAAAATGATAATTAATAAACATTTCCAAATAATGAAAGGTGAAGCATAAAGAAAAGTATTGGAGAGTGCTATCTGCACACCTGAGTACCGTTAACTACTAGCAACTTAATACCTTCCCTCGGGTGACTTTATCACTCTTATGAACTACCTACGCCAATTAGAAAGCAATAAATGACTCATCTTCCTTCTTATTACTCAAAACAAACCCTAACTTATATTCCCTGATACTATCACTAACTTTCCCAGGCTTTTTATCAATTTATATTTACTACCTTAAAAACTTTCTAAGTTTTCATTTTAGTCCCTGATTTCATACCCTTACCTTTAACCTAAGAAAAATTATGATTAAGAATAGGTTTTCATGCCATACAACTTAACATTATTCTTATAGGATCAATTCAAACCCATTACAATGTAGCATTTCACCATTTTTTGAAAACCCCAAAATTTTGAAAATTTTCAATTTGGTTCCTGTCAGCATAACTTCTTAAATACTAGCCAAAAATCATGCTTCCAAAGCTGAAATTTGATGGATAGGGGCCAAAAATGCTTCTCCTAGTATCATTTTCATGAAAAAAAGCTTAAAACTCATCGAATAGCAGAAAAAGTCACTGGTTGGAGCTTCATGAAGATCGCCGAAAAATCGATGTTGCTGTCGACGGCTGCTGGTGGTGATCGACCAGAACATGTCACCGGTGAGTGAAGGAGTTGGCCAGAGGTGGTGTTGGCTGGCTATGGCAGAGAGGAACAACAGAAATCACCAAAATGGAGCAATGTTTTAGATGCAAAAATGACAGGAAAGAGATGGAAAATGGAAGAAAAAGTAAGAAGGGCAATTTGGTAATTTCACTTGGGGGTGGGTACACGTGTCAATACCAAAATATTCCTGAGGGATGAGGGAGCTGCATCTCAAACCCACACCCTCTTGAATCTGGATGCCCAGCCTTACCACTAAGCCAAAGCTCATATCTGATTAATAATACCTACTACAAATATTAATACTCTTCCTTTTTCTAAGAACAAAATTTTGCATAATAATTTAGCAAGTGTTACATTCTCCCAGCTTAAAAGAAATCAGTCCTGAATTTAAATCGTGACATACCTTAAGCAAATAAATAAGGGTAATGGTCACGCATGATATGTTTATCCTCCCAAGTTGCTTCCTCTTGAGAGTGATTCCTCCATAGCACTTTTACTAAAGGAATCTCTTTTGGACGAAGCCTCCTTATCTGCCTATCTAGGATTTTGATAGGCACCTCTTCATAACTTAACCCAGTGTCAACTTGCACCGTTTGCAGCTCAATAACATGTGATGGGTCATGCAAGTATTTCCTAAGCATAGACATATGAAAGACGGGGTAGATACTTGATAACTCAGGTGGCAATGCAAGCCAATAAGCCACTGCACCGATCCTTTCCTGAATTTCAAATGGGCCTATATACCTAGGGCTCAATTTACCCTTCTTGCCAAAACTTATAATCCCTTTCATGGGAGATACACGTAGAAACATATGGTCGCCTACCATAAACTCTAAATCCCTTCTCCGATTGTTTATATATGCCTTTTGTCTACTCTGTGCTGTATGTAATATCTCTTTAATCAACTTTACCTTCTCCATTGCATCCTGAACTAAATCTGGCCCTAGTAATTAAGCTTTGCCTATTTCAAACCACCCAATAGGAGAATGACACCTCCTACCATAGAGGGCTTTAAATGGTGCCATTTGAATATTGGCTTAATAGCTATTATTGTATGCAAATTCTACCAACAGCAAATAAGTGTCCCAATTGCCACCAAAGTCCAGAACACATATCCTCTAATATTTGAATTGTACTTTTAGACTGACCATCCATTTGGGGGTGAAAAACCGTACTTAAATCCAACCGAGTCCCTAAAGCAGCTTGAAATGCTCCCCAAAATTTGGAAATGAATTAAGGTCCTCGATCAAATATGATAGACAATGGCATCTCATGTAGCTTCACAATCTAATCTACATATACTTGAGCATACTTAGCTGCAGAGTAGGTTGTCTTGACGGGAAGGAAGTGCACAAACTTTGTTAACCTATCTACAATCACCTATATGGAATCACACCCCTTAAGAGTGTGGGGTAAGCCAGTAACAAAGTCAATGGTGATTTGCTCCCATTTCCATTATGGTATCTCTAACCGTTGATGTAAATCGGTAGGCTTTTGATGTTCAGTCTTAGCCTGTTAACACACTACACAACGAGAGACAAAGTTAGCTACTTCTTTCTTCATACCATTCCACCAATAAACTTGCTTCAAATCCTGGTACATCTTGGTGGATTCAGGATGCACAGTATAAGCTGAACGGTGACTTTCCTTTAGGATCTTCTTCTTAAATCCATCCACTTGCGATACACACAACCTCCCTTTAAACCTTAATACTCCTTCTGCATCCACGGTAAACTTTTTATTCTTCCCCTTCTGACAATTATCTATTAACTTATACAATTCTGAATCTGATCTCTAAGCAACCTTTACCTCATCAATGATAGCAGAATTAGATTGCATGTGAGCCATAAAAGCTCCTAATTCACCAATCTCAAAGTTTACCTAATCCTTCTCTAACTGCTGTAGTTCAACAATTAAGGGTCTCCTTACCTTTTGAATATGGGCTAAACTCTCTATGGATTTGCTACTGAGAGCATCTGCCACCATATTTGTCTTACCTGGGTGATAAAGTATGGTACAGTTATAATCCTTCAGTAACTCCATCCATTTCCTCTGCCTCAAATTCAAGTCCTTCTGTTGAAAGATATACTTCAGGCTTTTATGATTTGTATATATCTCACAAATTTCACTGTACAAGTAATGCCGCCAAATCTTTAATGCAAAAACTACTACTGCCATTTCAAGGTCGTGGGTAAGGTAATTTTGCTCATGCTTTTTTAGCTGCCTGGATGCATAAGTTATGACCCGATCATTTTGCATTAAGGCACCCTAACCCCACAGCAGAAGCATCACAATACACTGCATACCCACCAGTGCCAAAAGGCAAGCTCAAGATAAGAGCTGAAGTTAGACATTCCTTCAGCTTTTAAAAACTAACTTCATAATAGTCGCTCCAAATGAACTTTGCATTCTTTTGGGCCAGTTGTGTCAATAGATCAGCTATCTTGGAGAAATCCTTTACAAAACGCCGATAATATCCTGCCAAGCCTAAGAAGCTTATGATTTCAGTAACAGTGGAAGGGCAGGGCCACTTTTGAATTGCTTCCACTGTACTTGGGTCAACTAGGATCCGTTCTTTAGAGATAATGTGGCCCAAGAATGCTACTTGTTTCATCCAAAATTTACACTTTGAGAATTTAGCATAAAGTTATTCTTTCTTCAATCATTGCAACACTGTTTTCAAATGTTGTTCATGTTCACTAGGGCTCTTAGAATAAACCAGAATATCATCAATAAAGACAATCACAAACTTGTCAAGAAATTGTTTGAATACCCTGTTCATCAGGTTCATAAAGGCTACAGGTGCATTAGTCAACCCGAAAGACATTACTAAAAATTCATAATGACCATAGCGGGTACAGAATGCTGTCTTAGGGACATCTTCATCCTTGATCTTTAACTAATGATACCCCGACTAAAGATTGGGGACGACAGTCAACTGCTCATTAGTGACCAGTCAACTGGTCGATGACAAAAATCGTTATTTAGAGTAGTCAAACCTTAAAAACTTGCCAATTTTCCTTTTCTCCCCAGTTGATTGCTCTTCCCCTTTCTTGCCCTTCACTTTGTCGGCCAAATCCTCATAAAATCTCAGAGATTTTGTTTCCAAATCAATTAAAGTCATCGTTTAAACTTAAAATCCTAGGGTTTCACTGATTAAAAGGGGTGTTTTCTGCTATTCTCCATCCTATTCTGAATTACTAGCCTTATTTCTTAATCTTTTGCCTCCAAACCTTCCTCCTTGCCTCTCCAAGACTAACAATGGCTTAGAGACCGACTGCCAAGTGCCTTTTCTCCTCAAGGACAAAAAATGTGGTTGTTGGATTCTCTTCTTGTTCTCTACCACTTTTCTCCTCAAGGGCTCAAGAGGTTGCCTTTATTAAGAATTTTCAGCAGAGGAGTGTGCTCCCTAGTAAGTATGTTCATCTTCCTTTCTTGCAAGAAGAGGGATTTAGGCTATTTGATTTGTTGAAAAATATTGGTTTAAATTATCTTCTGAGTATAAATTTGGATTATAGCCCTAAAGTCATCAGGGCATTTTCCTTTAACCTCACATACAATCTCACTACTTATGTAATTACTACTGATGTCAGAGGCTTTAAGATAGTGTTTGGGGATGAGACTTTGGCTAACATTCTCAGTCTTTCCACTCCCACTAGACATTATTTTACTGATCATCTGAATTCGTTGAAGACTGTGGTTGGGTACAACAAACTGGAAATCATGAATCGAATTAGTGAGAATGTCATTGATAACCCAAACACATCAATTAATATCAATGACCTATCATTGGAGAATCGACTACTGCACTATATTGTTGCCTATTGTCTCATCAATAAGTCAGGCAATTTTACCTATCTTAGTGAGCTGGAGATGTTCATGATGAAGTGCATCTTAAATAGAGAAAGTTTCAGGCTTTTCCTCTTTAGCTCATTATAATATTAGTGCTTCATTGTAACATCTACTCTATTTCAGAGGGTTATCTGATTGTAAAATTTTCTTTCTTCTAAGAGAGAGTCTCAAGGAGGTTCCTTAAAAGAGTTAAGCTAAGAGAAAGCTTGGGTTCAAGGGTAGTATATTCCTGAGAGTGAGAATTTAAGGAGGTTTCTTGAAGGTGTCAAGTTGTGAGGCTTGGGAATTAGGGAGATGTTCTCTTGAGTTTTGTATTGATACTTTGAGAGTGTGAAAAATCCTAAGAGGTTGCTTGGGGACTGGATGTAGGCTTGGGTAGAAGCTGAACCAAGATAAATCTCTGTGTTAATACTTCTCTCCTTACTCCTTTACATTCTGCATATATTTAATTCTGTTGTTTTTGTTCTTTAAAGGAGTTTTTCAGTTAAAATTTTTTTATAAAACCCAATTCACCTTCTTCTTAGTTCCAGCCTTACTTAACATCTTTTAAGTCTAAACATATATTTTGAGAACTAAAATATGTTGAGCCAATAAATGCAAATCCAAATCGTTGAATTTCACATAGTAATACTTAGCCTATGATGATTATACATGTTCAATCCATTGGCTATCTTGATGCATCCAAGCTTCCAACTCTTTCAATCTTTAACTTTTTCAAAGCTTAGAACACCTTTCTCACTTGCTATCACTTTGGGTAGAGCATGGTAATGATATTTCATTCTCTTTACTTTAGTGCCACTTTTCCTTCTTTGGACCATCCTACACATAATAGATATTCATCTTGCAAACCAAATAGTTAGTCCAAATGGTTAATCAATTAAGCACATATTAATATTATATTTGTAACTTATATTTTTCATATATTTGTTATCATCAAAACAATCTCAACAATCTCCCCCTTTTTGATGATGACAATTCACTAAAGAAAAAAATGTCAGATAATGAAGTATACAATGCATTGAGCATATTCACATATTTTCCTTCACTTCTCACTCTGCATACTCCACTCATCATGCATATATTTTTCTTCTAATTTCTTTCCCCCTTTGTCACATCAAAAAGAGAGGAAGAGAACATCTAGTCCCTATTATAATCTTTACCCCTATTTGACATCAACAATAAAGTTCAAGGAAGATAATATATGTCATAGATTAAGCATATATTCCTTTATTAATCAAATGAATAATATTATGATGTCAATTTAGTATTAGGTTGGTCTCATCAAAACAATTATCCATTTAGAGTCAAAGATTCAGATCATGCAAGATTTGATTGAATAGATATACTATCAAATATATAGTTCAATTCATATCTTGTCAACTATGCAATCCTTGCAATTATTTCATATATGCATAGTTCCAGCACATTTAAAAATGTTTTTCATATGCATGATCATATATGCAATTACTTCATCTTCCACGGATAGAATAAATGAAGAAATAAATGTTACCATGTACCATGGATAGATAAGAGACAAATGTCATCTTCTTCTTTGATATGCCAAGAGTATAAGCAAGCAAACCATAAGCTGCAAGATATATATATAGAATTATCGAATAAACTCCCTTTTGAACAATACATAAAAATAATGTATCACCCATTTAACTTATTTTGAAGAAAAATTTTTCTTGGAAAGAATTTATTTTTTCTTTCAAAAGGTGAGAGCCATTAGGATGATATTTCAAAGAAATTTCTATTTAATTGATTCATATGAATAGCTCTTGATAGACATTGAAAGCTAAGCATAGGAGGCATTCATAATTTATATACATAATTTCTTTTCTCATTTCAAAAGAAAAGACTTCTAAATCAATCCAAAACATTATGAAGTGAAATGAGATAGGAGATCAAAAGATATCATAATAAAACCATAATTCTCCTTCTATGTTTGAATGATTGCCATAAAATGAAAGAATACCATTTGAAAACAATGTTTCCTTTTTATAATATCATTTTCAATGAGCTTTTTATGTTTTTAGGCTTTATTGAGTACAATCTCAACAATTTTGAGTCCTTAAAACTTAAAAACTGGATCTAAAACTTTGAAGGTTCAATTTATTAAAAAGAGTATGCAAAAATTTCTTTCAAAGTTTTGTGAACCTCCCTTTAAAATGAGCAATCTTTTAAGAAATAGCTCAACCATGAGAATGTATGCAAAATGGATCATAATATTCAATTTATAAACAATCTAAACCAATGACAAACTAAACATAGTCAATCAGTTAGCATATATGTCATTGATAAGCACACATCTCATATTATAGTCACTCATTATTGCTAACATAACTAAACAATCCAGAGAGTATCTTTCAAAATTGATATGAGAAATCATAGAGTTATAGAGATACTCATCAATTTTGGCAATGTTGAGATGGTTCTTGATTTGTTGCATCTCTTGGAATTTAGCCAATACCTGTCCATTCTTTAATGATATCCAAGCTAGGAACTTTAGGTTGAGCTTCTTTCACTTGGCTTATATATCAAGCTCATTACATAAGTAGAAACTTAAAGATGATTCAACAATTAGCACAATTTGAAGCATTTAACATTTTTCAAAATAGATAAAATTGGTATGAAATCTATGTTCAAGACTTAAATGAGAGTATTAAAATGAGCAAATTATAGATTTGCTAATTTATCCTAAAACATAGATCATTCCAAACATTTTGAAGAACTTTAAGTAAAATTTAGTGAACATGTGATACAAGAGATTTAGTGACGCGAAAAAGTTATCTCATGGTATCCATAGAATGTCAAACTTGTTTTTCATAATTTTCTCCAAATATTTCTATTTTATTTTAATGGAGCATTTTTGTTGGCTATCTTTAGGTTTACCTATGTTAACATGCTTATGAATAGATCAAACATAATGCATTTGGAAGCATGTGATTCATATCTAATTTATTTTAGGTGAGCATATTCTATGACATTCATATTCACTCATGATTACAACTCATGTCACTCCATAATATTTAAGCCAACTTCATAATTCTCTAAAACAAGATCAAAACCAAGTTCACTTCTTTATAAATATTCATGAGCCAAACTTTTGCTTTAAAAAATTTCACAAATCATTTCATAAAGACAATCTTTAAATAAGTATATGAAAACAATTTTTGACATACAGAATTTAACTCAATAAGTCTAGAATACCTCAAATAGAACACAAACCTATTAAAATCTTTTAAGTTCCAGCTCAAGAGATGTATAAGACAATGCGATAGGATGTGAAAATATATCTCAATTAAGCATTGAAGGATCTCATTTGACCACTTGCATTTAAATATGAAAGATCACTTGGAGACAAATATATATTTCAAAACAAGTAATTTTCCAGCAATATCATATAAGTAATATTTGAACATGGATTGCTAAGGAAGTACAAGAAGGACACAAACACTCCAAATAATTATTTGTCACCCAATTATGATAATTTAAACAATGCACATAAGGTGGGTAAGATATAGATATCACCATAATTGCAGTCTTTCATATCCTTGAATTCTACCATTTGGCATTGGTGTGAAGTTGCTTATTTTCCACTTTGAATTTTGACACCAATATCCAAGTTTCAAACATTTTGGAATGTATGCTTCATCAAGGGTGGTTGTTTCTTTTCCATCTATATTGCACTTTTTGTTTGATATTATCAAAGAATAATCCTCCTTGAGCCATTCACTCTCAAGGAATAAAGATTTATAGATAAACAAACTCTCATAACAGAGTATACATAACAATGAAACATTTATGAAATAGATAGTAGATAACACTCTTAAATGTTTTTCTTTATTAATTCAGAGTTTATAGGTTGTGTATAAATAACTAGAGGTCTAATAAATGCATTAGGAGTAAAAGGAAAATAAAAAATTTCAAAATATATCCATTATAAATCCATTATGGCTTGTCTGCTGGTGACCAATCAACTGTTCTCCACTAAGCAATCGATTGCTCTATCTTTCCCTCTTAAAATTTTGAATTCTAGACCCCAATAGCCTACTGCTCACTTTTGACTAGTCGACTAGTCACTTATGGAGAGCTTCCAGTCAATGGTCTCAAGGCTGGTAGTTGATTGATGCTTGATTTAAGTGTGGCTAGTTGATTGCTAGCTAGAGGCTAGTTGATTGCTCACTCACAGAAAGTGCCCAATCAATTAGGGCTCAAGTTAGCAACAAACTAGGAACTTCTTAGGAGGTGGCTAGTCGACTGCTAGCTGGTGGCTAGTTGACTGTTCACTCATAAAAAACTCTCATTCAACTAGACTGAGTCTGCCAACTAGCTGGCAAGGTGGCTAGTCAACTATTGGCTTGTGGCCTGTCGATTGGGGACATTTAGAGTTCACCAACTTAGCTTTTCTTCAACCTTTAAGACTTAAAATTATTTTTACATTTATTTTAAGTGATTCTTAGTAGCTCAATATCACTTACAAAGGTTCTTAAGTTATGATAATACATTAAAGAATATCTAGGACCTAAGTATTACACTAAAAAACATTCATGCAATGTTTGTTATCATCAAAACCTTAATGTTTTCAGCAAATGGGCTCCTTTCATTTTCTATAAAGCAAATTATATCCTTTTCATGGTACCTAATGTTAAATGTATAGTAATTTTTGAAATTTTGCAGGCTTTATCAAACAAAAATATAGGATATAAGTGACAAATACAAAATCATATTTCTATCCAAGTAATGGTTCATGACATTAATCCTTTTATTTTGTTTTGATGAGAAAAAGCAATAATAACATGAGAAGATAATGATTATCCATTCTCAATAGAAGATATGAAGTATATTATGTATATGAGAAAGGATATAAATGACCATAAATTATTGAGCTTGTACTCCTTGCTTAGGATTGCCTTAATCACTATAGAGTTAATTAATCCTTAGGATTCCTTTATTGTTCTCAATTGTTGTTGTATGATTTTTAGGCAAAGGTCACCCTTATTAATAAAGAAATATAACTCTTTTTTCTTTAGTGCACGTCTAATTTAGATCTAAGAAAGGTTAGATTGTAAATACTCTAACATGTTCATATGCCTTGAAGAATTGATTAAGCCAAAATAAGACAACTGAACACACTGAATTAAGCACAAACATTTTCATATATTTAATTTGCAATATATACCATTAATCAATATGACAAAGATATTGAAAGAGTGAAAAAGATTTGGATTTTGGAGTTTTAAAATGTAGAATAGTTGTTTGATGGGATTGATGGTTCCCAATTGAACTTATTGATAACTAATGCACCCTATTAGTTGACTAATGAAAAGCAGAAAGGCATTAGTAGCCTTTATAAGGGATTATTCAACTGTTCAATTTTGATATTCAACTGATGTGAGGGATTGGTCAACTGTTCAAGGTAATTATTTAACCAATAAGAGATAGAATGACTTATATTTACAGATCATTTGAGCACTAGACTTTCAAGGATATCATTTAACCATATATAAACAAAGTAAAGAGTATAAGGGATTAATAAGCATTACATATCTCATATAAATTACATCATAATCTAAAAGTGTGAATCATGATCAAGTTATATTTCAATTCACATGAATGCAATCCTAATACCTAAAGCCATAAGCAACATACCTTAATGGATGTCAAATATAGTTAAATAAGAGGCTTTGTTACTTGATACCTTGACCTTGGCACTTGGAGGCTTCCATTTTCTTACCCAATGCTTCTCCTTAAAAGTTCTAAAATTTGCAATTCTATGTTTTAGTACTTGAGAAGCACTCGTTGGTAGTTCCTTCTTTTCCATGCCAACTGGTCCTTCATTGTGAGGAATTTTCTGCACAATTGAAGCACTAGAAGGACTTTTTGGTACCCATGTTAACTTGGGTCCTTGAATGTTAGTGCAATAATTTCCAGAACCTTTGAAAACCTAAGTATATTTATTTCTCACTAGGGAATTTCTTCTAATAGAGCATAGGTGAGAATATATCCTTCATGACCATAATAATTGCAAACAATAAGCACAGGGATCTTTTAATAAACAACTTTAGAAAATTTTTGCCTCTTATTGGAATGATATCCTAAACTATGATTTTGAAATTTTCTTTTTAATTTTTTTTTTAGAAACTTGGAAAGAGCACAAGTTAAATTTTCAATAAGTAAATCATTTTCAATTTTCAAATCATAACAATTTGAGCATTCAAAATTCAGAGATATTTTCTTATGTAGTTCATCAAATGCATGTGACAACTTTTCATAAGAAGAGATACTATTAAGTTTGGAGTTCTCATGTACCTTTGAATCTTTGTGAGCTAGGCATTGAGGATTTTCCAATTCTTGATTGTTAAGCTCACCTTGGGAATCTTCCTCCTTTTCATTGTTAATGACGTGTTCTTAAGGATTTTCATCATCTTCATGAGGCATAGAGCATCTTTCTTGATCTTGTACACTCTCTTAAGAGCTATCAACATTAACAACTTCAACATCATGATTAAAATGATACAAATTATGAAGAGTATCTCATATATATTTAGTATCAGAGCAGTGTTTGATTTTAACATAATCTTGTTCATTCAAACCACTATATAATATATGCATTGCTCTTATCATGCTCATTCTATTGATTTCGTGGTTTGAAGGTAAAACCATCTTATACCACAACCTATAAGTTTATGTTAATAGATTGAATATAAAACTCCATCAATGAAAAACATTTAATGGTTGTCATACGAACTTTTGAGATAGTGAAATCCTTTAAACAATAACCCAAGCTCTGATACCACTTGTTAGGCCAGGGCAACCAACACCCAAGAGTTGGTGAATTGCGTGTTTATAGAATTTCAGTTTATCTTAAAATTACTTTATATAAATCCTTGTCATGCATTATACTTGGAAGAGTATGATGTACAACAACAATTAAATCAATCAATTAAGACTCAATATATATGCTTGAGATATGTATCAAAACTTCAGGTGTAATATTAAAATACAAAGTATAAATTTAATAATTCAATATATAAAGAGTGTAGGGATAGAGAAAACAAACTCAGATATTTATCTTGGTTTGGCTCCTACCCAAGCCTACGTCCAGTCCTTAAGCAATCTCTTGAGATTTTTCACTATCTCGAAGTTCAATTACTACAAGTCGGGAGAATCTCTCCCTAAATTACAAATTCTAGGAAGAACCTCTTCCTTAACTCAAGCTCTCTTAGCTTGACTCCTTAAGGAACCTCTTTACTTTAATGCCCACTCTTCCTTCTTTGGACTATCCTACACATAATAGATATTTATATTGCAAATCAAATAGTTAGTCCAAATGGTTAATCAATTAAGCGCATATTAATATTATATTTGTAACTCATATTTTTTATATATTTGTTATCATCAAAATAATCTCAACAATTGGGAGCTCAAACGGGAAGAGAACAACTTGAAAATCACTCATAAACAAAAGCCCTCATGCAAAATGAAGGAAATTTACCTGAATCAAGCCAAAATTTAAAGATTTTCATTATTGTTCATCATTCTCACCCAAATTGGATCTTTCTTAAATTTAGAGGCCAAATTCTAAAATTAGCAGCTGCAAATGAGGGAGAATCATTCGAAATACCTACTAGAACAAAAGCCCCATAAAAAATAAACAAAAAACTTACAATTTGAGCTCCTATTTCACTTGAAAATTGCACCCTTAGTTGAAGTGCGTCTTCACTAGAAATTCTGGCACTTTTCAACCTACCTCTTGCCTGGAACTAACTGGTGGTGGCCAAAAAACATTAGGACTTATGGTGGAGGAGCTGATCAGAGCAAAAACTTCAAAAGGAGAAGAAAGAAATTTCGCAGCCCTTGCAAAATGAAGATACCATGCGTGAAGAAAAATTCCAACATGTATAAAAGTGAGAATGAAGGGAATAAAGGTCATTTTACTTTAGGGGCAGAGGGTATTTGGGAAGAGATACAAAAACATCATACTTGAACTTGGTGGGGTTCGAACAAAGTTCTCATGTTGCATAAAAATTGTTACTTGAATTAACATATAAGAGCTATCTTTGATCTCCCATTTCCTTAAATAATTAGAATTTTTTATATTTTTCCTTAGTTAAATTATTTCTTCCCTTAACTCATATAAATATCCACAAAATTATCCTTTCAAGTTAAAAATTTTAGATGTAAAATTTTGGAATATTACATTCTCTCCCCTTTAAAGAAATTCAGTCCTTGAATTTGAAAAACATACATACCTCAAGTCTCAAACAATTATGGATATATAGCTTGCATGTCATTCTCAACCTCCCAGGTGGCTTCCTCTTGAGAATGATTACGTCATAAAACCTTTACAAAAGCAATTTCTTTAGAATGAAGTTTCTTGACATGCATGTAAAGATAGCCACTAGAACTTCTTCATAAGTCTAATAAGCATCCAATTAGACATCTTAAGCCTTAAACACATGAGATGGATCAGGCAAATACTTCCTAAGCATTGATACATGAAACACAAGATGTACGCCTGCTAATTATGGAGGTAGGGCTAGATGATACGCTATTGCACCAATTCTTTCTGAAATCTCAAATGGTCCAACATATCAGGGGCTTAATTTTCCTTTCTTTCTAAATCTCATTACAGTTTTCATCAGAGAGACACGAAGGAACACTTAATCACCTACCATGAATTCCAAATCTCACCTTCGATTATCTCTATAAATTTTTGTCTACTTTAGGTAGCTAACAATCTTTTTCTAATTAACTTCACCTTGTCTATGGCATCTTGAACTGATTATGGGGACCAACATCTTTTACCATATAACGCTTCATATGGTTTCATTTGAATACTTGCTTGATAGCTATTATTATAAGCAAATTCGGCCAAAGGTAGGTAAGTAGGTATCCTATATCCCTCCAAAGTCTAGGACACATGATCTCAACATATCCTCTAACATTTGAATCGTATGCTCAGATTGGCTGTCAGTTTGTGGATGAAAAGCAGTGCTAAGATCTAATTGAGTACCAAGCGCATTTTGAAAAGTCCTCCAAAACTTAGAGGTAAATTGCGGTCCTCGATTTGAAATGGGGACACTATGAAGCTTCACAATCTCATTCAAAGATATTTGAGCATATTTGGCAACACCTTAAGTTGTTTTCATTAGCAGAAAGTGTGCAGATTTGGTCAATCTATCTACAATCACCCATATGGAATCAAAACCTTTCAAAGTTCGAGGTATACTTGTTATGAAATACATAGTTTTTCTTTCCCATTTCCATTCCGGTATCTCAATCCTTTGAAGTAACCCAACTGGTTTATGATGTTCTGTTTTCACTTGTTGGTAAACCAAACAATGACAAACAAATTCTGCTACATCCCTTTTCATTTCTTCCCACCAATACAACTATTTCAAATATTGATACATCTTTGTTTCAAATCTCTATTTATAGGGATGTTATATAGAGAGAATCAAATCAAAATAATATGACTTAACAAATAGAAAGCTCATAGTCCTATAAACATATGCTGAAACATCATGAAGACTCTCCAAACCAAATCTAATGGTAAAGAGACTCAAATAAAAGCAGTGAAGTTAAAACATTGCGTGAATCTTTAAATGAAAACCCTAATGATATTGCCAAATTTAAAAGGACTAAGATGCAAGAAAGAACTCGGTTTGTGAGTATTTGGGCAATGGGAAAGGGCAGAAACAAGGGCAGAGAGAGAAAAAAAATTTTAGGGGGCCATTAATAAATTATAATCTATTATATTTTTTATTAGATGTTTTGTAAAAAAATTTATATTTACTACATATATATTTTTATATAAAAAATAATATATTAACATTAGCATATCGCTTCAATTACTCGTGCAACACAATAATATAAAACATGAAAAGGAATACAAATTATGAGTAAGTCTTATATGATGCACCTCATTTGTTAACATTTTATAAAATATAAACAAATTTCAAATACCTATTGATGATGATGATAATGATGAAAATAAAATGGTTCAAATCATAATTCCTTGTATTATATCGTTCCAATTTTATATTGGCTTTTTATTTTGATTGATTCAGGCACATTGGGAAGAGGAGAAGAAAAAGAAAACTTAGGAATGAAAAGTTGATGGTGTTTTATTTAAAAAGGAGTAAAATCTCTTTTTGGTCCCTCACTTAATACAAAATTGTCATTTTGGCTCTCACTCATTGGAAAATATCACATTTAACCCTTCACTTATAAAAAAATTACCAAATTTAGTCCATTAATTTATGATTTAGGGTTTGGCTGAAGGATTAAATTTGATAATTTTTTAAAAAGTAGAGTAACCAAGTGTGAACATTTTGAGCATTTTAGTGAGTGAGGAACTAAAATAACAATTGTAATAAATAAGGGAACAAAAAAGTATTTTTCTCATGTAAAAAGTAATATGAGTTAAATTACAATTTTCTCTTCCAATTTACACATGTTCTATATATACAATATAGAAAACAAAAGGGAATATGGGGTACATTGTTTTATTTGATCTAAAAAGTAATAGGGGCCAAGTTACAGTTTTCTCTTCCAAAACTTAATTTACATGAGATATATACATTATATATACCAATCAACTTGTTTGGAGGGCCTCTGGGCAGGAGGCTATCGTTCAAGAAGTATACATGTACCTCCAACCAAACTAGAATTCTGCTTGTAGCCTTCAAATACCAAATCAGAAAGAAAGTTCTGTGGTATTAACCATCAAGCTACTGAAGAGTGCAGAGCTAATCCAAGGAGGAAGGTGGACTGGCTTTTCGTGATTTTTCTAGTTTTAATGTTGCTTTCTTTGGATGATAATTGTACTAGTTTGGGGAAATTGGACTCATCTGCTATATGACAACGGATTACAGATAAGGAGTTCAATGCTATTCAATCTACTATATTTTAATTTCGAAAATCATTCCTCTGCATATATGAAAAGCTATATGGATAATTTTATCATTAGTTGAATAATCGAAATTTGGAGTAGTTTATGATATTGAGTTTATGACAGCATTTCAATACTACCAGTCCACTACATCTTCATGCAAGTGAAATTTTAAAATGCCATCTACATCCTTGTTTAAATCCCTGCACAATGATTTCAAGAGTCGTATTATAACAAAAGATACTCTCAACATCCATGATCACATCCTAGAAGAAAAACAAATTCACCATTTACAGTTTCTCTGTTCCTAAATCAGACACCTATAACATGGTCGAAAATTACTAGTTCATGTTCTTCCAAGTTTCAACCTCCAGCTATCAAACTGCTTGTAAGAGAAGAAAACTGAAAAAAGCCATATCCAGAAAACCCTATTTTCATAGAGAAGCCTAACTCGAAGTTCGCTTGATGACTTTACAGAATTGTTTGGCTTCCCCAAGAAAAGATATGCTCTCAGGTCTCACCTCCCCTCCCTCATGTCTTCACACAATTTTTTTTTTCGCTTGCCACTAAAGAAAACAATGCATCTGAAGACTACCAAACAACTTTCCTTCCAAAAACGATTTCAGCCATTTCCCTTTTAAAAATTATCTGTAACTACTTTACCAACAAGATTATTAAACTAATTGACAGGATTAAACGTTATCTCAAATTGCGTACTATAAATTAAGCAAAGCGTGCCTATGCAATATCCAGATACTGATATTCCTTATACATCATCAGTCCACTAAGTGTCGCAGTTCATCAATGCCTTTCTCCTTAGCATTTTGCTTGTCCCACTACTTTCTTTAATTACAAGGAATTCTCACCTTGCTATTCAGAAATCCTTCTCAGCCTGTAATTTCTCACTTCTCTAGTTCATTTACCAAATGCAAGACTATCTACTTCTGAGCTTAAATTTCAGTATCGGGAACTCCTATAAATTTTTGAGTCAAAAATTGGATATAGCTTTAGCAGGAATTAATGTTTCCAAATGACAACATATTTTAAGACCACAAAGCAAGCGCTAAACGAAAAATTCAAAGTTGGTAGATAAAAGCCACAATGGAATGAAGTTTTCAAGTTTTTCTATTACCAAACATGCTTTGTAAAAGCATTTTTATTAATATGGCACTCATAACTTCCACATAATATTCAGCAAACCCAGAGTTACAAAACACGAACAGCATTTATCAGGATATAATAATATGATTTAGCAATCATATTGTTGAAACCAACATTGCTCAAAAGCAGATTGTTGTAATTCATGCCTAGAAAGAAATCATTAGAAGCATTTCAATTTACCATACTTCAATTTTTACCACAGATATTGTTCAAGCATTTCACTGCCTTAAACCCTTATGTCAATGGACCATCTAAAACCTAGGCATATTCTGATCGGGGTTTTACGAAAAGTATAAAACAATGGAGCATAACTTATAAAGGACACTGGGAGCCACCCTTGAAGACTCATAAAAAGGAGCAAAAACCAATTGCAGCTCTCAAGCATTAGTTTCACGCATGCATGATGGGGGTGGCTCATTAAGGGACCTTAACAAGGAATGTATCCGTCAGGTTGTTTTGATATCACTTTAGAGTATTTTACTAATTTTTCATTGTATTCAGAATTATCTAAGTGAATACCAGGACAAGGGCTGTTAATGGGCTTAGACGTATTAGAATCTTACTTTGACGCTCAGGAGTTTCTTATCTACGAAGCCTAAATCCTCATAGACTTAGCAATTCTGTACTTATACGGTATACTTGTAGGGTAAGTCAAAAGGCATGTTCAAACAGTTATGAAGTTCAGTTTTATGAGATTTCAGCAACTTGCCATCTGCTTAGTTGTGCGATGCAACCCAACCCTAGCTGTGATGATGCCTGGGTTTCTTCTCTTGCTCTCAATCACCATTCTGTTTTGTTTAACTTGTTATACTACTCATGCCTGATTTCCTTACAAAACTTTGTTTAGTAATCACCCAGTCAAATCCCTAACTATTCATTTCTTTTTCAATTTACCTAAAACATATCAAAACAAGAAACCATAGACCCAGAGGTACTGTTAACAACACCCAAACAACCACTAAATTGAAATATTGACATTCCATAATTTCACTGGAAAATTTTGCTAGTCCATAAGCATATGCAGAATAACCCTTCAACCCACAATAATTCCCTTAAATTTCACCGTAGAAACCCTACCCCAACCCTCTACTTTATCCGCTTCTCTCGCTCCTTCTATATCCATTATGCCAAACAACTACACTCCCGTATTTAGCCATAAGTAATTATCGAAAGAAAGACATACTTGGACGTGACATTCATTCACCAGCAGGATAGGTTTATGGACAGAAAACTTTCCTGCCAAATATATTTAATAAGGTCTCATTTTCTAGTTCCCGATCAGGAGCAACAACCACAAGATTGAATTCCCACGTACTCAATCCAAAGAACTAAACTGAACAACATAGTAAACTTAAAGGGGAAAAAAATGGTCACATGAATTCGAATATTCTTGTACTACGAACAATCTAAAAAGCCTCTATCTCAAGCCAATTACACGTATATACATGATCAACAGGCTGAATGGAATAAGAGGCCACCTATGCCATAGCATTACATCTATGAATCTACCTGATAGTGACAAACTTGTTGGTACCATGTTTTGCCCAATAAGTCTTCAAATCAATTGGATTAGAAAAGTTATAACCCTCAGCTGCAAGTTTCTCTAATACTTTCTTAAATGCTCCTATGCTCATTTTCCTTCCAGCTATCCTAGCACCACGCCGCTTGGTACTCATAGGCAATGGATACATTGACATGCCTGTTGTGCAACAAGCAGACTGCCACCCACCAGAGCCCCATCTGTAACACTGTTGAGGCGTCCCAGTGCATGAACAAACTGGAATAGGAATACTGGAAATATCCATATCAATCCCATTTATTACAATTTCAGTAGTTTTTTTTGCAGTTCTTGCTCTTTGAACTGAAAGAGTGTTCTCATCCTTTGGTGCACGAGGTCCTCTCTTGGGCTTCTTTGCCTTAGGAGATTTGGGCACCTTGGACCCCTGCCTTTTCTTACTAGTGCCGTTGGTCTTCTCAACTGGTGCCTCTTCCACCGGTCTTTCTTCCTTCGATAAGTCAGGCGGCTGAATCAACTGCATATGATGGGCTGAAGATGTCTCGGGAATAACAGCATAGTTTGCTGGGTTCGAAGGAATCATGTTCAGAAACTTCTCTCTCTGACTAATCCAAGCATCCCTCATGTAATCAATAGGGTATGTTGCTTGTGGCATACCAATGTCCCTATGGTGAAATGCCACATTGGTGCCGGATAAAACTGCAGCATTGCGTCCTCCAAGCACAGGTTTTTCAGGCATAGACGACATAAGCTGGAGCCCAAGATGGCTCTTAAAAGACGTTGTGGGTTCATAGTAACCCCAATTGCGTATGTCAAGACCATTATCCCCATCCATTAGAACAGTAAATGACAAAGATAATGCAGGATAATAATGTAGTCTTGTTAAATTTTCTGACAAGTCAACCAGGTCATTCTGTCATCCAAGCAAGCCTACAGAACCGAAGAGAAAGATAAATTCAATGTGATTGATAAACAAGGAAAAACTGCAATTAGGTACGCACAAACCCACCTTTGTTTCCGCTCAAATTCAGGGCTCAACGAATAAATTAGAAAGACCTCATAAATGTACATAGGCAAAACATCATTCAGCGAAGATTTCAACTGGTGGGTTCTGATCTAAGATCCCTCTGGCGAATACAGTGCAAAGAAAAAAAGATATCATCAGATCTCTAAGCAAAAGGAACAGATCAATAGAACTAAGACCACAATGGAAGTGGGCAAAACTATAATTTCGATTCCGAGATATTTGAAGGAAGAAAAACAGTGTAACATCTTCGAGCAGGCAGAGAAAGCAGTACCTGTTAGGGTTCTCGGCGTCTATGGTTGAAGAAGGAAGGGCGCAGAAGAAAACGCAGACACGCCATCTTAAATTCTAATCTGAAATGCATTTATGATTTTCTAATACTACATAAATCATTTTATATTTATTAATTTAAATTCAAAATGTGACAGAACCCCAAGTCGCAAGTCCCAAATAAACTTTCAACACCCTTTATCCCAACCTCCTTGTCAAATTAAATTGGCCATTTGTTCCTGGGGCTTAGAACTAGCGAATTTGTTTGTACAGTACAAATCCAAGAACACGACTAGAGAGTGAAGTAAAAGGACATGACAAAAATAGAATGAATTCAAAAAGAAAAAATACACTTCTTAAAATTCTTGAATAAAATTGATGAGAGTATTGTATTAGTTATCTAATTTTATATTTTGTAACAATTTAGTCTCTCATAAATAATGATAATAAATTAATTATTTAAAATTTTTATTTTATACAAAAATAATTTCTTATTAATCTAAATAAAATAATTAATTTTGTATAAATTTAAAATTTTAAAGTATTAATTTTATACTAATTTAAATTTATAAAAAATTTATTTGTCACAATTAATTTATAAGGATATAAATTATCACAATATATAAAAATAGAAGACTAATTTTATACTTTTAACAAATTTTATTTGTTTAGAATTAAATTTTGAATTTTAAAATGTTAACATATGTTTACTGTAATAAGAGATAATATCCTTACTCTAAGATTTTTTAGATTAATAATTGAGTCCATAAAGTCAATCCAAGGAATAATTGGTCAAGATTCTTTAAGCAAGGCTACATGAAAAAAAAATTAAGGGATAAATTGCCACAATAAAACTCATTTTAAATTGACGCTAGTTTAATTTGATTTAGCATTTGATAAGTTCACAAATTTGTTTAAGCATGTAAATGGGGGATTTGCTTTACGTTTATTATTATTTTGTTTGATGTTTAATTTTTTTAAAAATTAATTTTGTCATCCAAATTTCTATTTGTATAAAAGTAAAAAATAACAACTCTTACATTAAATAAATTGTATAGATAGCAAAACAATCAATTTTTAAACAAAAGATTTCAAATGATACAAAATTATATTTAACTAAAATCAATTTTAAAAATTAAATTAAGCTAAAGGTCTAACAAATTTGACAGCTAAAACCTATCAAGTGGCCTAATTATTTTGAGCAGAATAATTTTAATATGACAAATTACATGATTGAATAACCCAATTTTAATCAAAATATAATATATATATATATATATATATATATATATATTCCCTTGTATGTATTAAACCACTTCAATAAATCTATATTAATTATATACATTTTGACAAAAATATTAACAATTTTTAAAATATTTGGTGCATTCATAATTTTGAGAGTACATTATTTTGAGTAGAATAATTCCAACAGGACAAACCACATGATTGAATAACCCAATTTTAATCAAAATTATACATATATATACATCTTCAATAAGGCTATATTAAATATATAGAATTTGATAAAAATATTTATAGTTTCTAAAATTTTTGGTGTGCTCATAGTTTTAAATGTAATGTGTATTTAGTTATAATGTAGCTACATAAATTTAAAATTATTATTATTTTTGAATTAATATTTAAAATGATAAAATTATGCAAACTAAATGTAAAATAAAAAATTTATATACAGTCAACATTTAGTAATTAACAAATTTAAACGTCAATAATATATAACAAAATTTTATTTTATTATATTATAAATGCATTTGCGCAAAAAATAACACTTATATTTTATTATATCTCACTTGGCGTCAAAAATTAATTATTAAATTGGGTCAAATAATTTCAACTCTTTGTTTGGTTTTTTTTTTTCTAAGAACTGCATTTTTAATTTTATACAACTTCATAGAATTCACCGACACCAAGAAGGAAAGTCTATTAGAAAAATTTTAAAAATTATATAAAGATAAATAGGAAGGGACACTACATAAAGTATCCCCTTATTTTCTTTTAACAAAATATGCACAAATTTCAATAAATTCATAGCATATACAGATTAAATATAATAATAGTTAGATACTCCAAAAATAACAGTAAATTGAAAAAAAAAAAAGTTGATAGTACAGATATCAATGGCATCGCCACCAATTACATGATAACAAAAATTTGTGTGGAATCGAAGAATGTTCAAAGTGCATTTGACATGCGATATAAAATTGAATAATTGAATGGTATAAATTTATATAATATAATTTGTTTTTATTATGCATTTCATGCATATATATATATATATATATTGAATGATAAAAGTTTATATAATTAATTTCAGCTAATTATATTTAATACAGTCAAGTATAGTATTAAAATATTTTATATCTTTTTAGTAAATTTTTTTAATCCCTCACATATAATATATTTGTTAATTTATATTTATAAAAAAATTTTCAATTCAATTTTTTATAGGTAAGATATTTTTAATTTGATTCATCACTGTTTGCTTAATTTAGTTTTTTACATAATTATTTTTTCAATTTAGTACCTCATATATATATTTTTTATTTGATCCCCTCACAAAATAAAGTTGTTATTAATAATATCTTAAAATTTAATTAATTTAAAAAATATAAAATTATAAATTTTTTTTATTTGGTCCTTCACACATAAAATATTTTTAATATGATCTCTCATAAAATTGTCTTCTCAATTTAATTCTTCTCATATAAATATTTATCCATTTGGTCACTCTTAAAAATAAGTTAATTTAAAAAATATACATATTCATAGAAAATTATCTCAATTTGGTCTCTTATATATAAGATTTTATTCAATTTGATCCCTCACATAATTATTTTTCCAATGTAACCTATCACATATGTACATTTCTCCATTTGACCCTCACAAATAAAATTTTTATCAATAACATCCTCAAAAAACAAGTTGATTTCATAAATACAAACTCACAAAACTTTTTTTTAATTTAATGCCTAATATATATATATATATATATATGATATTTTTTAATTTGATCCCTTATAAAATAGTTAGATGCTCCAAAAATAATAGTAAATTAAAAAAAATTGATAGTACATATAAGATCAATGGTATCGCCACCAATCACATTGTAACAAAAATTTTCGTGCAATCAAAGAATGTGATATTTGTATGCAAGACCATGCGTATTGACATATGTGAGAAGCATGATTTAATCAAGGCTTTCGTCAAAGGATTCCTTCTTGTTGTTTGTAATTTTAACATAAACTTATATGCCTGTACATAAGCCTATGTGCTTGTGTAAAGCTTTGCTTAATCCAATTTAATATTGTATAATATCTCGGGTTTAGATCTATTAAAATATTATACAGAGTACACCTATAAGAGATGCTTATTAAATAAAAATAAAATAATAATTATAGGAATTACTACTAAACCTTAACTTTAACTAATATTTTATAAATAGGACTATGCTATTATACGATAAATAACTTTATATATAAAGACTTGAGACGCTATAAAGAATACTTGTGAATATTTTGCAATTATATTTTAGAAAAAATTTAGGTCGTGAAAACTTAAGATACACTCAATACATTGTGGATATTTTATTCAATCATTAATACTAACTAGAGTTCGATAAACTTTTATAATTAAAAGAAATATATAAGTTTCAATTAAAAGAAATATATAAGTTTCATACTTTGAATTTATGAATGCGTTTATTTATTTTTTATTTCTTTTACCAACAGATCATATATATTCTGAAACACCATAGAACCCAGCTACTTACTGAATTTAAAACAACATGGAAATTCTTGTTCTCCTCAAACCCAGGTTTGAGCAACATAAGATGGACTAAGATAGAATATCACCTCCAAAATGAGGGAAAATATTAGTAAGAGAGCAAAAATTGACATGTGTAATTACCTTTCCCATGGAGGGGAAAAAAATATGACCATTTCAACAATATTTTGAAAGGAATTGTTATGACACATATGTGTAAGCTATACTGGCTCTAGTCATTTTATTTATATAATAAATAAATAAATAAAAATTAAACCTTTTTACTTGAAAGAATCAGTGAAGAGTTGATACAGTGAGCAAAGCATTTTGAATACTAGATAACTCAGTAATGCTCAAAAATAAATTTTGATCAATGTAAGTTTAAAACATCACGTACAAGATTTTAATCATAGAATTACTATCCATATTTAAATCTTGCTTAATCATAACGTTATATGCCTATTCATATAATTTTTATATAAATGTCTTACCTCCCTATGCTTAGTTTTGTGAGGAGGTAACGAATTATATTGACCCTCTCATATAATCTATAAATCATCTACGATAATTTTAACTTATAACTACTCAAAAATGCCTAGTGTCAATAGGTGAAACTTTCGTTTTAATGTAAAACTGGTTGTATTTTACCTCTTCATCCTACCAAATTTCTTTCAAATAATGTACAATACCTTGATTTGGACCTTCGATTTTCCACAATTAGCATATGCCTCTGTTAAAATACTTATATTAAATAATAAAATTATTTAATTAATGATAATAACGAGTTATGTTTTGATTTCAACAATAATTATGGATTAAATATATGCTAACACACATAAATATTATCAAAATTCAATTAAATTTAAAAAAATAAAATTATGGAATTTAACTCAAATAAGTATAATCATCTTTTGATTTTAGTAAATTCTAAAAATATTATCGTTACATAGGAGATAGGTAAAAAATTTGAATACTCTTAATGATTAAAAAAAAGCAATATAGCCTAATTCCTTTTGACAGAAAAATTATTATTATAAAAGAAATAGTCATGGACAATTTAAATATTTCTTAACAATAGAAAAAGTAGTATAGTGTTTGTTCCACCAAAATAAGTAATATAGTACTTGATTGATTTTTAGAATTGATACAATGGAAATGAAAAATAAGAATGAGATTAGAATTGAAAAATTAAAATATTATTTAATTGAGAAAGAATGAGAATTGACATGTCTCCATTTATTTTGTTTGGTTAATAAATAATATATGAGAATCAATTAAGTAGTATACATATTTTATTATATTATCTCTTATCATAAAATAAAATAAAAAGATATATCTGTTTGAATTATTAATTAATAATATTAATATTAAAATAATAATAAATTAAATAAATAATAAAAAAATTAAAAAAATAATTTAATAATAAATAATAATAAATTAAAATTTTAATATATCACAATATATTTTTATTTAAAAATTATTATAAATAAAAATATTTTTATTTAATATATTTTTATTTTTAAAAAACTAACCTCATTCACAATTCTGACTAAGAAAAACTCTCCTTGGTATAAAATAAAGTAGACTTCCTTTATAAAAAAATTAAAAAAAATAAGAATTTGATTTGTCAACCAAGTATATCAGCTTTATTTTAGCAACGGAATGGTTCTAATTCTTGACAAGAAAGTTTCCTGAAAAATACAGAACTGATCAGAAAATGAGAATGAACCAAAAAATAACAATAAAGCATCGCGGGGATATTCAGCAGTCTTCGAGTCTGCAACGGGCGTTGCTCTGGAGCCACAAGGCAAAATCTGTACTAAGATCTCTAAAACCCTAGCATTACCGATAGGACTCGAGGCAAAGGAGGCTCTTTCTATTTAATTTCATAGGCTAAGCTTCTGAGATGAAGATGTTGTTTTCTACAGCTTCAAGGTATGCCTTCTCCAGATTTCCTCTCTTTCTTCCGTCTTCTCCGTTCACCTTCCTTCTCGCTTTACCTCATGCCCTCATTCCCATCTTCTATCTTCATTCCCATTCCCCTACTCATCATACCATCCACGAAGCCGTCGCTTCATTTGATCGCCTTCTTCATAAGCGTTCTCCTCCCTCCATCGAAATTACTAAGGTTTTAGGAGCCATTGCAAAGATGAAAAATTATCGTACTGCTATTTCACTTTGGATACAAGCGGAATCAAAGGGATTCACGCCATCTATTGTTACTTTGAATATTTTGATCAATTGTTACTCCCACGAGGGCCAGATGGCTTGTGCTTTCTCTATATTGGGGAAGATACTCAAGATGGGTCGGAAACCAGATTCGATAACGTTGAATACACTAATTAAAGGACTCTGTATCAATAACATGGTTGGAGAAGCACTAGACTTGCATGATGACTTGATTGCAAAAGGATTTCTGTTAAATGAAGTTACTTATGGCACCTTAATCAACGGACTATGTAAAACTGGAAAGACTAGAGCTGCCATTAAATTGCTGCAGAAGTTGGAGAGACAAGCCATTAAGCCTGATGTAGTTATGTACACTACTGTCATTGACGGTCTCTGCAAGGATGGATTTCCAATTGAGGCACATAATTTGGGTTATGAGATGATTAGGCGGGGAATATCTCCTAATATTGCCACTTACAACTCTCTAATTGATGGTTTCTGCCACATTGGTCAATGGCAAAAAGCAACTCAATTATTCAATGAGATGGTACTGAACGGCTTCAACCCTCATGTTTATACCTTCAATATATTGATTGATGCATTTTGTAAAGAAGGAAGGATCACCGATGCTCAAGCTTTATTTGCTAAGATGATGAAATTTGATGTGACATATGGTGTTGCAACCTGCAATACTCTAATGGATGGGTATTGTTTAAGAAATAATGTTGATGAGGCGAGAGAAGTATTTAATAAGATGATCAAATGTGGTTTGCCACCTGATGTTATCAGTTACAGCACCTTGATTAATGGATATTGCAAGATTAAAAGGGAGGATGAAGCCATTGATCTCTTTAGAGTTATGCGCCTAAAAGATTTGGTTCCCAATAATATAACATACAGTTCTCTAATTGATGGCTTATGCAAATCAGGAAGAATCTCAGATGTGCAAGATCTTGTTTATGAAATGCATGATAATGGTCAACTCCCTGATATAATTACTTATAATATCTTATTAGACGCATTTTGCAAAAGTCAGCATCTTGACGTGGCAATTGAATTATTTAAACAAATTGTCAATCAAGGAATCCAGCCTACTGTTTGCACTTACAATATACTTGTGGATGGTTTGTGCAAAGGTGGGAGACTGGATCTTGCACAAGAGATTTTTCAGTGCCTTCTGGTTAATGGCCATCATCTAGATGTTGAATCATACAATATTATGATCAATGGATATTGTAAAGAGGGCTTGTTTGATGAAGCAATGGCCATGCTTTATAAAATGGAAGAGAATGGCTGCCTCCCTAATTTCGTAACTTTTAATACGATTATTCGAGATCTTAGGAAAAATGAGAATGATAAGGCTAAAAAGCTTCTTCATGAAATGATTGATAGAGGCTTGTTCAAGAAATAAAAGAATGTGAGATATTGTAGCTCAATTTAAGTTACAAATATATATATGTTGGACTAGCATGAGTGGTTACTGGTCAGCAAATGCTTGTATCTTTGAGTCTTCACATGATTTATCCATATGTCTTGGTAGTTGTTGCTGATATGGTCAACAGCAACACCATCCTCTATGAGCCTGGCAAGCATCCAGAGTCCAGACCATGTTGTCATTATTAAGGTAACTTTTGCTTAGCTTCTCGCTCTATCTCTATATATTTGTCGATTGTCTGTCATACTTAACTCGCTGGTTTGTAACTTTTGTAGTATATACCTTACGTGGGTGACAGCAAGAGACTGTGGATGAGTATACTTCAGAGATATTCATGGGTGGAAAGAACAGTATCATGATGCACAACACATGCAAGGATTCTCTATTGGCTGCTCCTATTGTCTTGGACTTTGTCCTACTTGCTTAACTTAGTACTTAAATCCAGTTCAAAGCTGAAGGTGAGGTCCGAGCGTTTTGAATAATTCTATCATCTGTTTGTGTCCAAGCGTTTCCAGTTTATACAGTACTCTAATACAGAGTTCACGATGGGTTTTACAGGGCAAGTTTCACTCATTCCACCCTGTTGCGGCCATCCTCAGTTACCTTACAGGCTCCTCTCGTGAGTCTAATTTAGTTTCATTCAGTTTGGCTTATATATGCTCTTGCTTAGCTTCTCTATGAAAACCAAGTACAACTGCTTTAGTTACATTGTAAAATAATTAATGTTCCATGAATAGTCTCTTTCTTTATTTTTTTCTTTATAAATAGAAATTCTACTTTATAATCATCAAAAGATGAAGGGACAAATGAATTCCACCAGGTATACACCTGTGGTGAACGCATTGTCAAAGCAATGTGATGTTTCTAGCTGTTATTGAAACTGGCAATGATGTGATATTTCTGTGTGCAATTATTGCAAAACCTAAACACTTCTTTTCTCTAATAAGTCTTATGTCTCCACTTTTCACAACCAAGCAGAAGGTAAAACATGCTTATAACTTTGGTTTCAACATTGGATGGTGGTATATTTGCTTGTGGTGACTCGATGGGTTAAAGCTCTATTTTTTATTTTGACAAAGTAATTCTTTTATAAGCACCTGTTTTCAGGTGGTCATTGTCTGTTTCTTTTTTTATGGATATAACAAAAAATATTAAAGATTTTTAGAAGGCTTGGGTTCTACTTTTCTCATATACATTTATGACAACTACTGGTACTACAACTGGTTAATAAAGTGTTGCTTGTTATAACCGTAATTGGATTTCTGGGCATTTTGTTAGATGTGGTTCTGCACACAAGCTTGCATTCCTTTCTTTCCTTTGCTAGTTTTTGAGTTGGATAGTAATACTTTGATGAATAAGATTTTGAATGCTACATAAAATTCATTCATGTACACTTTTTTTCCTTTCATCTGTGTCATTTGATCATGTTTCTCAAACTCTAACTTTTCAGTTTTGTTCTCTCTTTGGACCCTGGAAATTGGTGAATATGTACACAGGAAACTGGTTAATTGCTCCTGATTCAAGAAGTCGCAGGCATGCTTTAGCTAGTGCTGGCACTTCACTGCTTATCATGACGTTATGTTATGGTTTATCACCATTACTGGTATGTGCTGAAGAGAAGGGAACTGCCCAGGATGAAGAGGATAGAAGACTTATCAATGCCATCAAATCAGTTTTTGATCCTTATGAGAAAACCAAGTCTGGGAAGGTGTTGCCAAAGGCTTACTTATAAGTCAGCTAGAGAGGTAGTGAAAACAATGCGTGAATCTTTGAATGAAGACCGAAATGATATTACCAAATTTAGAAGGACTGCAGATGCAGCAAAGGAGTCAATTCGGGAGTATTTGGACTGTTGGAAAGGCAAAAGGCTATTGTTCAAGTAGTATGTGTCTCCAACCAAACTGGAATTCTGATATGGACCCGGTTTACCAAATAAGTAGATTTAATTGATCATGAATGAACACGTAAACATATATAAAGTATACTTGGTATTTTGTTGACTAAGTATGCTGCAGAAATTTTCTTGATGGGCTTTTCCATGAAAATTATGGGTGTATTATGTGTGTTTGTGTGTGCATTTTATTGCAAATCTGTGTCAGAAATATATGATTATGCTTTGCATGGGTTAGTTGCGGGAATCATATGTTGAGCTTGAGAAAGCAATCAGATCGTTGGCAAACTTTTGTTCAAAGGCTGGGCCGTCAGCCCCAAACCAGAAGTTTTGTCGAAACCAACTGGTTTGAATCCCCGTGAATACCAGATTGGCATGTTCTTAAAGTGAATTTATTCTGTGTCAAAATTGAACTTTTATACGAAAAGAATAATTAATAAAAATTCAAACTTCTGCTACCTTCCTGTGAATTTTACTTTTTAAATACAGGTGTTAAGAGTTTGATGCATTTACTGCTCTCTCAGAAGAGATAACTGCAACAATGTGAAGCAATGTGATCATCTGTCACTACTACTTAAATGCAAGGTCAAGATTTTACAAAGGAAAGATCATGGTTAAGCAATCTCCAGATTGATGAAACACAGCTAGAACTTGAGACAGTGAATTCGACTAGATTGCAGGAAGTGTGTTCAAGCGTGAGCTCAAAACCTCAACTTGAAATATATGAGGAAAGCAGCTAAAGAATTCCAACTAATACCAGTTATTCTCATCGAAAGCCATCCCTAATTATTATTTGATCATTGACATTTTGATTAGTTTCTCACTAATTAGTATTCTGCTTGTAGCCATCAAACATCAAATCAGAAAGAAAGTCCTATGGGATTAGCTATCAAGCCACTGCTGAGCGCAGAGCTAATGCAACGAGGAAGGTAGACTGGGCTTTCGTGATTTTTCTAGTATCAATCCAAGGACTAGTGAACATGTTATCCAGTTATGTTTCTGGAATAGAATTGGCCTGTTTGGCCTAGCTTTTGTATATATTTTTTCATAAAGTACTTATTCTAAAAATTTGAAGTATTTGACCAACGTTTCTTGCGAATATAAATTATTTATAAGTGGTAACAGAAGCAATTTTTCTACCACAGGTAGGAGATAGAAAGTCGAATCTTTTCACAGAAAGCAGAAACAAAAAGTAATTTGACGAAAGTGTACCATTCAAGATTAAAGCAGAACTGGTGACAATGTGGTGGAGCTTGGGATTGAACTGCCTTTCCTCTTTAGTTGAGAGTTGTCTAATTAGATTTTGATGGTGTCAGCTTATTTTGGTCTTATGGTATTAGGAATTTGACGACAAATCTAGCAAATGGATTCAACTAAATAATGAATTGCAGACAAAATATTTTTCCGTTGGGTGGCGTATACTCATTAATTACTTAGCTAAGTTGCCTCCGGAGAAGAACAATTTTTTAATTTACTATTGCTTTGGTCCAGTTTTAGTAACTGAAGAGATTTTTTTGTTCTTACAAACATTATGTTTCATGTAAATATGTCATGTAATTTATTTATATTTTACTTTGATGTGACAGTTCTTTTGGTTTATATAAAATTATTCAGGCTTAATTAATATAGAAGGTTGGTATTATAATGTTATCGATCAATGACATGTACTATTAATGCTTGAGACTTTCTTTTTTTGGCCATTGTATTATCATTAAACAAAACAGCGAACCAGTACCTAGAAAACTTGACGGACTCCAAGAAACGCAAAACTAACTGAACCATAGACAACAAACTACGAAACAGAACGGAACAAACAGAGTCCAGAAGTAAACCAAACAGAAACAGAAACAGAAACATGAAGACCCATATATAACCAGCGCAAACTCCTACATCGTCCATTGGAGATAAGTCAGCCAATGCCAGTTCGACATTCCTGTGCTTCAACAGCAATAATATGAGCAAAAGGGAGCAGAGGGATAATCCTGAACTAGTCGGGCTCACTCCTTTTTACACAGACATAGCGAGCCAGTCGACAGCCTTGTTAACATTCCTACTGACCTCGAAGAATCTGAGACCAGTAGAAAGAGTACCTTGCGACTTAACATCCTCCACCAATAAAGTACAACTCCATTCTAGGCCCCCATCATTCTCTTGTGGAAATTCTCTGATCGTTTGGATCGTTTTAAATTTAATAGATATAAAAGAATTTTTAAAATATAAAAATAAATATTTTAAAAAATAATATTTTATTTTATTATTAAAAAATAAAATAATTTTTAGTATTTTATAATTTATTTTATATATTTAATTTATTTTACATATCTCATAATAATATAATTAAAAAAAAAATTTTTAATATCTTAAACTTATTTTATACATGTTATAGTATAATTTAGAGAGATTAAAATTTTTTTAAAAAAATTTAAAATTTTAATATATCTTATTTTTAAAAATATTTATTTTTATATTTTAAAATTTTTTTATATCTGTTATATCTAGAATATGGATCCAATAACTTTAAATTATACTAGAGACACTTATGGAAGGATCAATACTCCATTCTCTTTTAACAGCCTCTATCAGATTTTTATTATCTGATTCGAAAGTCACCTCCTTCAAGTTCAAATCTGCAGCTATGAGTATGCCATGTCTGAGGGCAAGTGTCTCAGCCATTACAGCAGAGGTAGCATTGCAAGGTGCACCCACAGATTCCAACGTTCTTCCTCTATTGTCCCTGATCACCATTCTCATGCCAGCCCTGCCAAAAGTAGGGTCAAAGCTCGCATCTATTTTAACCTTCAGTTCATTGGTAGCTGGAGGCGTCCATTTGTGATCCTTTTGTCTATTAGAAATAGTCAGAGCCAGTTCTTGGTTCAATATGAAACCATTAACCTCCCGGTAATCTGCCACAAACTATTCAGCTTTCACAATAATATCTTGAGGGCTTGCTCTTTTATCCTCAAACTCTAACTACTCTTCCATTTGAGCCAACACAACGCAGTTAAGAGAGCTTTCTCAATTTCAGTTAACTTTAGCTCATTCAGAACAATGTAGCCACAGATCCACCCTTGAAATTCTGTCCTCTTCAACTCTTAGTGTCAAACGACAACCAAACCACACCCTTTTAGCTTCTCTCCAGAATAGGACCATATGTTCAGTTCATTTAACAAAATCCAGACATCTCGAGCAAATGGGAGAAGGGGTACATTTTCCAAAGATTTTCTCTCGTTTCTAAAGCACCAGTGGTTAGACGCCAGAGAAAGTGGTGTACCTTAGGTGGAACTTTTAGGTGCCAAAGAGAGTTCTGTAGTGCATTAGGAATCACCACCGAGGAGCTAGCAACAACGTTTTTGCCATTAGCATTCATCTTACATGCACTTCGGTAACCACTTTTGACTGTATACTTTCCACTTCTAATTTTAACCCCGCAAAGTTTATCCTCTAAAACTCTGGTAGGAATGAGGATTTTTTAATGCTTGGGACAAATGAAGCAAATTCTAATATAATACTAATCCTCTAATTAAAAGTCATATATAGTACAAGAATGTTCTGGTTTAGGAATGATAACATCTGATTAAATTGTTAAACCTAAGGTGTAGCAGCTATTTACATTAAATATACATAATTACATTAAAGTTTCTATGATTAAGGCACTATCTTAAAGTTGATGTATAAATATTTGTCATTCTAAGCTTGCTTTATCTTTTAAAATATTGAGTTTGACAGTTATTATATTCACTAATTGCTATAAATATAAGGACTACAAATTAGCCTACTTTCATATTTTTATAATGTAAAACATTTTACCATCCTATACTTAGTTTCAAGAGAACGTAATGAATTATATTGATCCTCTCATAACATTCAATTATTTAGAATAGTTTAAATTCAACCACAAGAAATCTTTCAAAATAATTTCAGGCTACAACAACTCACAAATACCTAGTGTTATTAAGCGAAACTTTTGTTTTGTGAGATTTTCGATTATATTTTACCTCTTTCATCTTACCAATTCTTTTCGGTAATGTACATTACCATGATTTGGGCCTTTCATTTGTCAATATAAGCCTCTATTGACATTTCTATTTCAAAATTAATTAATTAATGATAATAACGAGTTATGTTTTGATTCAACAATAAATGTGAATTAAATATATACTAACACACATATTATCAAAATTCAATTGAATTATAAAATAAATTTAATTATGGAAATTAACACAAATAACTATAGTCATCATTTGATTTTAGTAAATTCTAGAAATATTATTATTACATAGAAGATAACTACGCAATATAAATACTCTTAATGGTAACAATAATGATATAGCCTAATTCCATGTAACCGAGGGGTTATTATTATTATAAAAGAGATAGTTATGCGCAATTTGAATATTTCTCAATAATCGGTAAAATAATATAACTTCAATCATTTTAAAAAAGGGTCCTAAAATCCAAAGATGAATGAACTAATAAGAAAATAAGAATGAACAGGGAAAAAATAAAAAAGCACCATAGGGGTATTCTGAAGTCTGACTACTTTTCACCGGCATTGCTATGGAGCCACAACGCAAAATCTTTGTGCTAAGATTTCTAAACCAAGCTCTTTCTATTCGATTTCAAAGGCTAAGTTGTTGGCCTAAAAATGATTGGCCTAAACCCAAATTTGATTTATGACAAACCAAATGTAGAAAAAAGTCGACCCACATCATTAAAATAAAGAAGTCTTCTAGCAAGTGTTTGCAAGTCTGAGCATTCTTTCAACCCACAAGTTTATAGCCTAAATATAAAGCCCATATTCCTTGTCTAAAAATTCAAACAAGTGGAAGACAACTCACAACTCTCTTTCTCCAGCATACACCACGTTAAGACTGTAAAAAAGGGACAAGTCTTAGCTTTATTCTAATAGCCTCTCATCCATCTACTCTGCATCATCTTTTCTCTCCTGAAGCTGTCGACAAAAACAACCATTTATGGCGTTCTCAACTTTCCAAGAAAAATCGCACCACCTAGAGCTGAAACTCGTACTTCATGGAGGTTAAATAAAGAATAACCTAATCATCTCCATAATCATGAAGATTTGCATCATTTCTTGTTCTCCAACGTTTAGTTTATGGAAAACTATATACATATATGCTGTTCTTCTTGTTTGCACAGAGTGATAGATATGTACCATTCAAAAGTTTTCTTCCTTAAACTGAGTTTTTGGTTTATCTGCTTATCAGAGCACTTTGTAAGCTGTTAGTGTAAATCCAAGTATAAGGGTTTGAAAATCTCATACTCATTTACTGGTTTTAATCCTCTGTCTTTGAAGAGAAAGGGAGTGTGTAAGAGTGAGGTGTTCTAGTTAGTTTAAGGTTAAGCTTGAAAACCTTGTGTTTAGAGAATGATCACGTGAAAACTCTGTGAAATTGTAAAAAAATGTTATTCTTAGTGAAAAATCCCTTAAAAGAGTTAAAGGGACTGGAAGTAGGCATTGTTCTTGGCTGAGCTAGGATAAATCATCATTTTAATACTCTATTCCTGATCTTTGTATTCTTGAATTATTTGCGATCAACTACATATCTTAGTTAACTATTTTCTCAAACTTGTCTTTTCTCTTCAAGTAACATAGTTTATTAAAAATTTACTGTTAAATCTCTTTCTATTTAATAATGTGAACCAATTGCTGAAAGATTTAGATAATTGTATTTTATCAAAGTCAACTATTTATTATGTTTTATAGTCAATTAAAAAATTTTCAGTTAACTATAATCTTATAAATAGAACTTAAGCAAAAATTTTTTAAAAGCACCTATTCACCCCCCCTTTTAGTGCATTGTCAATTGGTATCAGAGCTGTAGTCTCACTTGATCTGTGCTTTATAACTAGTTAAAAAGATCCATTTTGCAGAAAATGACTTTTCAACACCTTGAAGGAGCTTATTTCAGTGAAGGGCACTCAACTATAAGGCCAACCTACTTCAATGGAAATCATTATACACATTGGAAAGACATAATGAATATCTTCATACAAGCCATTGTTTACCCAGTGTGAAAAGTCATTGAGCAAGGTCCAAAATTTCCCAAAACAAAAAATAGGAAACTCAGACCTGAAGAGGAGTATGACGACGATGACATTAAGATAATTCAGGCAAATGCTAGAGTGATAAACATTCTCTATTGTGTTGTCAATGATGAAGAATATGACAAGATTTCAACCTGTGATACAGCAAAAGAGATGTGGGACAAACTAGAAGTCACACATGAAGGAATAACAAATGTGAAGGACTCAAAGATAAGCATTTTGCAATACAAATTTGAGCAATTTGAAATGAAGGAAAATGAGGACATAGAAGTTATGTTCAATCGATTCTCCAAAATCTTGGGTAAACTAAAACTGCTTCAACAATTATACACCCGTCATGAAATAGTAAAGAGAGTGTTAAGGTCTCTCTTAGAAAGTTGAAAATCCAAAGTGGATAACATTGAGAGTAGCTCAAGGTTCAAAGAGTTAACGTATGATGAGTTAAGAGGAATTCTTATAGCTTATCAAAATAATCACCTCAAATGCTACGAGCTCAAAAGGGAAAGAATTATGGCACTAAAGGCTATAACATCCTCTGAACAGCAAGAAGATGATAAAAGTGAAATAGACCTATATGACTTAGCCTTTTTCTCAAATAAATTTGAGAAATATGCTAGACAAAATGACAAGCTCTTAAAGAATAAAAGGAACTTTCCAAAAAAAGAGTGCAAGAAAGAAGATCAAGAGAAAAATATCATAACTTGCTATGAATATAGAAGCAATAACCACATACATTCTGATTGTCCCTTCCTAATGAAGAAATTTAGCAAAGCATCAAATAGAAGAAGAGTACTTACTGCTTGGAATGATGATGATGAAGATGAAGAAGAGCTAGAGTAGGAGATAGCCAACTTATGCATCATGGTCATAGCTGAAAGTGAGGTAACTACTCGACTCTCTAAAGAAGAATTACAAAATACTTTAAATGAAATGTTTGATAACTTTGAGAAATTATTTTTTAAATATAGAGATTTGGAACAAGAAAAATAAATGCTTGAGACAAATTTTCAAGCTCTAAAAACTAAACTTGAAAAGGTTTTGAGTGAAAATAAGGATTTGCAACTTAAAATCTCTATAATAACTAAAGACTTGGCAAACTTTGTCAAAGCAGAAGAAACTTAAATTTGATTTTAGGAAAATAGAAATGTATCTTTGATAAATTTGGTTTTGGTTATGATAAAAATAACTCTGAAAATTATACAAAAATTTCTTTGTAAAATCTTTTTCCAATAATGTTTGTATATACTGTTAAAGAAGAAGACGTGCTTGCTATAAATGTAAATGCCACAAAGATAACATGATATGAATTCCTAAAGGCACTTTAGCTGCCTATACTAACAAGAAAGGACCCAAGCAAGTTTGGGTACCTAAAACAAAGTGAATTTCTTTGTAGGTTTGTCTCAAAGGAAGAATTTCTAAAAATTGATGTTTCTTGGACAGTGGTTGCTCAAGGCATATGACAAGAGACCCATCCAAGTTTGTATCCATATCAATTAAGGATGAAGGCTTTGTCACTTTTGGAGATAATAATAAAGGTAAAATTGTTAGCATAGGTAAGGTACAATTACTTCCTGATTGTTGTATAGAAAATGTGTATCTAGTTGAAGAACTCAAACATAATCTTTTGAGCATAGGTCAATTATGTGACAAAGGCTACAAAGTAATGTTTGAATCGCTTCATTGTAGAGTCTTCAATGGTGACAAAGCTTTTTTTGTTGGTCAAAGACATGAGAACATTTACATATTAAACTTAGAAGATTTATCTACAAAATATGTTATATGTCTTTCATCCATTTGTAATGACTCTTGGGCGTGGTAATAAGACTAGGTCATGCTAGCATGCATATCATTTCAAAACTTTTTAGACTTGACGTTGTTAAAGGTCTTCCAAAATTAAACTTTGAAAAAGATCATGTATGTTATGTATGTCAACTTGGTAAACAAACTAAGTCTTCTTTCAAACTAAAGGAATGTGTCACTACTTTTAGACCACTCCAATTATTACACATGGATGTGTTTGGACCTACTCAAACTCGAAGCTTTAGTGGAAAGAGTTATGCTTTTGTTATCATTGATGACTACTCAAGATATACTTAGGTATACTTTCTAAGCCATGACAATGAAACTTTCAAATTCTTTGAAATATTTTGCAAGCATGTTCCTAGGAATATGGGTATTTAATATCAAGTATTAAGAGTGATCATGATGGTGAATTTAAAGGCAAACTATTTTGAAAATTTCTGCAATGAGCATGGATTTAACCATAACTTCTCTTCTCTTAGAAATCCCTAACAAAATGGTTGGTAGAAGGGAAGAATAGAACGTTACAAGATATGACAAAAACCATGCTTATTGATAATGATATTCCTAAATACTTTTGGGCTAAGGCTGTAAATACTGCTTGTTACATTTTGAGTTGTTGCTTAATAAGACTTATTCTCATGAAAACACCCTATGAACTTTAGAAGGGAAGAAAGCCCAATATCAGTTATTTTCATGCTTTTAGTTCCAAGTGTTTCATTCATAACAATGGTAAAAACAATCCTGCAAAATTTGATGCTCACAGTGATGAAGGTATTTTTCTAGGGTATTCTACCTCTAGTAAAGTATATAGAGTTTACAACAAACATACAATAGTTGTAAAGGAATCTATGCATGTGGTATTTGATGACTCTAACTCAATTTTAAAGAAATTTGTAGTCATAGATGATGATGAGGAAATTGCATCCATCTCTGTCTCGCACCAAAGTCAGGAGAATCAAGAAAACATGTTTGATTTGAAAAGAAATCAGAATACTTCTACTGATCAAAATTTTAGTTAACTAGAAAATGAACGCAGTCAACTAAAAAAATCCAGAGTAGATCAGAGACTTATAAGAGAATGGAAACATTCACCCACCTATCCTATGCAGTTCATTCTTGGAAATCTATAGGAAAGACTAAAGATTAGATCATCCTTCAAGCAAAATAACAATTTAGCTATTCTATCTCAAATAGAGCAAAAAAATAGTAGATGAGGCATTAAATGATAAAGGATGGATCCTAGCCATGCAAGAGGAGCTAAACCAGTTTAAAAGAAATGAAATATGGACTCTTGTTGAAAAACCAAAAGATGCTTCCATAATTGGGACTAAATGGATATTTAGAAACAAGTTGGATGAGCAAGGAAAAGTGATGAGAAACAATGCTTGTCTAGTGGCTCAAGCATACACTCAATAAGAAGGTATAGACTATGATGAAACTTATGCTCTTATTGCTAAATTAGAATATATTATAATGTTGTTTGCTTATGCTTCTCACATGAATTTTAAATTATATCAAATGCACGTCAAGACAGCCTTTTTGAATGGTTTTATAAATGAAGAAGTATATGTCAAACAACCTCCTAGGTTTGAAAATGAAAAATTGTTTAACCATGTGTATAAACTTTCAAAAGCTCTTTATGGTTTAAACCAAGCTTCTAGAGCTTGGTATGAGAGGTTAAGCAATTTTCTTATCTTAAATAATTTTAAAAGAGGAAATGTTGACACTACTTTGTTTATGAAAAAAGCTAACAAAGAAGATGTACTTGTACAAGTCTATGTGAATGACATTATTTTTGGAAGTACTAATGATGATTTGTGCAAGGAATTTTCTTAGCTTATGAAAAGTGAATTTGAGATGAGCATGATGGGTGAGACGACTTTCTTCCTTGTTCTTCAAATAAAGCAAACCAATAAATGGAACTTCATTAGTCAAACAAAGTACACAAAAAAGTTACTTCAAAGATTTAGGTTTGAAAATTCAAAACCTATGGGAACTCCCATAAATCCTTCAAGCCACTTAAACAAGGATGAGAATGGTATAGACTTTGACCAAAAAGTGTATAAAGATATGCTTGGTTCACTTCTTTATCTTATTACTAGTCGCCCTAATATAATGAATAGTGTTTGCAAATATACTAGATATCAAACTAGTCCTAAAGAATTACACTTTGTTACAATTAAAAGAATATTAAGATATTTAGTAGGAACTTAAGATCATGGCTTATGGTATCCTAGAACTAATAACTTTGAACTAATTGGATATGTAGATTCTGATTTTACTGGGGACAAATTAGATAGAAAGTATTAGTGGAACTTGTCAATACTTGACAAAGCCCTAGTCTTTTGGTTCAGCAAGAAGCAAACCTTAGTAGCACTATCCACCACTGAAACTGAATGTATGGCTCTTGGTAGTTGTTGCACTCAACTCTTGTGGATGAAGCAATAACTTGAAGATTACTCACTATCCGTTTCACAAATTCTTATATACTATGACAACACAAGTGCTATATGCATCACAAAGAACCTATCCATCACTTAGGAACAAAATACATTGAAGTTCGTCACATTTATGCCCTAAGGAGAATACAAAACTATCCATCTCGGTTCTCTTTCTCCACTCGCCGATGGTCTCTATTTCAAATCCTCTCTTACTCACCAGTATCCATGGACTCAGTTAATATGTTCTTTAGCCATCGGTCTTCATAACGACTTGCTTCTGCTGCGACCCAGCAGCCTCCATTAGCCACCACCGAAGAACAACCTCCTCTAGTCATAGATAATGCTCCACTAGTGGAACTTGAGCCTCAGGCCCATTTTTTTCTTTTAAAAATGGCATCCTCCAAAGGAAAAATGAGCCTTATGCTTCCATATTCCTCACACGAAGAAGAAGATAGCCCTATTGCTACTAAAGAAACCCTTATGGTTGGAAATTGCGTTGAATGTCTCTCCTCCTCTACTTTTTCGAGTTACTAGAAGTACAACATTCAAAGAAAAAGTCAAGAGTTTTGTATCTTCTTCTCAGCAAAAGGCTCTAAAGAAAAAGGTATCTCATCTTCCTTTCATGTCTTAAGGCATTTTTGGTCCACTGAATATGAGGTCAAATATAGGCAATACTTCTTTTCAAAACCTATTGCATCTGGTAGAACAGTGTCATTTGAACTTTGAGGAAACTTACACGTTCCAGTAGAACCTAAAATCTAAAACTTAGGCTGGTCCCCTATTTTCACTTTGTCTAAGCCTGTTTATAAGGACTTAGTTAGGAGATTTTATACCAGTTTATCTATTATGTCTAACGATTCCACCTTAAAATCCTTAGTAGATGGGGTACGTATCATTGTGGATGAAGAAACTCTTGCTGATATACTTGACATGAATTTTAATACCAAGGATAAATTCTTTTTTAAAAGTAAATGGCCTAAGAACTTCAATTTTACTTTTGAGGAAGTTAAAAATTAGTTAATGGAAAGGCTTGAGTTTCTTCAAGGCACAAAATTAAATGGCCTAGCCTTTCCCTACAAAGAAAGAACACAAGCCCACATAATTGCCACTTGTGTACTTCCTAGGATCAGATCTTTATAAGTACTCAGTAAAAGGGAATTACTTCTACTTTTTTGTTTACATGTTCAGCTGCCTCTCAACCTTCACTATTGGATCTTATAGTACATGTTAGAGAGTAACACTCATTTGGATCCCTCATTTAGCCTTCCCTATGGCATGCTACTTATTAGACTTTTTAGGGTTTAAGGCATCAACTTAGATAGTCATCCATGCAAGAAAATTTTTGCCACCTATGATGCCTCTTCCTTTAAACTAATGAAGTACAAATTTGTGTAAGAACAGTGGGTAAGGATGAGTGATACTAAGGCACCTCAACCTCAGCTTGCACCTATGACTTCTGAAGCACTAACCCTTCCTTCCTTTTATGATATTCTAGCTGGCCCATCCTCTTCTACTGTTGGTTCTTTTCTTCCCTACCCTTTTCAAATTCTGACCACCATGGTTAATAACCAAACTCAAATACTTGCTCAACTGGAAAATATGTATCTATAAATGCTTGAGATTTAATCTAAATTGGCCATAATCAGGGGACAATTAAATACTTCACATCAGAGGCAAGAGGCAACCCACATTGGGTTATAAGACGCCCAGGTTGCTTTACAACAAAGAGAGGCCTAGCTGAACCAAAAATTTCAGGAACTCCATAACACCATTCTTCAATCTCATCTGGGTCTTCAACAACTTTTCCAAAGGTGTCGCTGATTTGGCCTACTTATCACTAGATTGACATTTGGCCTATGATAGCCCTTCTTTCACCCTCTGTTTGAGTGATGACAAAAAGGGGGAGAATAAGTTTAGTTAACTTTATTTCCTACAATTGACTTTAGCTGTTAACCTTTTTCTTGCTGTCACATTTTAACATCTTTTCAACTCTGAATATGACTTTAGCTGAATATCGTGACTAGATTAAATATCTTGTTATGTGTTGGATGTCATATTTATTCTATGAAAATAAGAAGATTCTTAGTTTCAGGGTAAGCTCTTGCTGTTTCTCCATTTGGTTTGTCATCATCAAAAGGGAGAGATTGTTAGCCCAAACCTAAGTTTGATTTAGGACAAACCAAATGCAGAAAAAGCCTAACGCACATTATTAAAATAAAGAAGTCTTTCAGCAAGTGTTTGCAAGTCTGGGCACTCTTTCAATCCACAAGTTTATGACCTAAATATAAAACTCATATTCCTTGTTTGAAAATTCAAACAAGTGGAAGATAGCTCACAACTCTCTCTTTCCAGCATACACCACGTGAAGACTATAAAAAAGGGATAAGTCTTAGCTTTAATCTGACAACATCTTATCCATCTACTTTGCATCATCTTTTCTCTCCTGAAGCTGTCGACAAGACTAACCATTTATGGCATTCTTAACTTTCCAAGAAAAATCGTGCCTTTTGGAGCTGAAACTCATACTTTATGGCAATTAAACAAAGAACAACCTGATCATTTCCTTAATCATAAAGATCTGCAGCATTTATTGTTCTCCAACATCTAATTATGGAAAACTATATATAGATCTGTTGTCCTTCTTGTTTGCACGAAGTGATAAATATGTAACATTCAAAAGTTTTCTTCCTTAGATTGAATTTCTGGTTTATTTGCTTATCAGAGTACTTTGTAAGCTGTTAGTGTAAATCCAAATATAAGGGTTCATAAATCTCATACTTGTTTACTGGTTTTGATCCTCTATCCTTGAAGAGAAGGGGAGTGTGCAAGAGTGCGACACTCTAGTTAGTTTGAGGTTAAGCTTGAAAAACTTAAATTTAGAGAGTGATCAGGTGAAAACTCTGTGAAATTGTAAAAAGTCTTATTCTTAGTGGAAAATCCCTTGAAGGAGTTAAGGAGACTGAAAGTTGGTATTGTTCTTGGCCGAATCAGGATAAATCATTGTGTTTGATACTTTATCCATAATCTTTGTATTCTTGAATTATTTGCGGTCAACTACATATCTTATAGTTAACTGTTTTTTCAAATTTTTTCTCTTCAAGTAACATTGGTTACTAAAAGTTTACCGTTAACTCTCTTTCTATTTGATAATATGAACTAATTGCCCATATTTTATCACAGTCAACTATTTATTTCATTTTATATTTAATTAAAATTTTTTTAATTAACTATAATATTAAAAATAAAATTTAAAACAAAAAATTTGTTAAAAGCATCTATTCACGTCCCTTGTTAATAGGCTTGTGAGATGAAGATGTTTTCTACTGCTCTATGCCTTCTCTAGATTTTCTTTCTTTCTTCCGTCTTCTCCATTCACCTCCCTTCCCTCTTTACCTCATGCCCTTGTTTCCAACTTCTATCTTCATTCCCATTCCCCTACTCATCATACCATCCACAACGCTGTGGCTTCATTTCATCGCCTTCTCCATAAGCGTTCCCCTCCCTCCATTGTCGAAATTACTAAGGTTTTAGGAGCCATTGCAAAGATGAAAATTTATCGTACTGCTATTTCACTTTGGGCACAAGCGGAATCAAAGGGATTCACGCCATCTATTGTTACTTTGAATATTTTGATCAATTGTTACTCCCACGAGTGCCAGATGGCTTGTGCTTTCTCTATACTGGGGAGGATTCTCAAGATGGGCCAGCAACCAGATTCGATAACGTTGAATACACTAATGAAAGGATTATGTATCAATAACATGGTTGGAGAAGCACTAGAATTGCATGATGACCTGATTGCAAAAGGATTTCTGTTCAATGAAGTTACTTATGGCACCTTAATCAACGGACTATGTAAAACTGGAAAGACTAAAGCTGCCATTAAATTGCTGCAGAAGTTGGAGAGACAAGCCATTAAGCATGATGTAGTTATGTAAACTACTGTCATTGACGGTCTCTGGGATGGATTTGCAATCGAGGCACATAATTTGGGTTATGAGATGATTAGGTGGGGAATATCTCCTAATATTGCCACTTACAACTCTCTCATTGATGGTTTCTGCCGCATTGGTCAGTGACAAAAAGCAACTCAATTATTCAGTGAGATGGCACTGAACGGCTTCAACCCTCATGTTTATACCTTCAATATATTGATTGATGCATTTTGTAAAGAAGGAAGGATCACCGATGCTCAGGCTTTATTTGCTAAGGTGATGAAATTTGATTTGACATATGGTATTGTAACCTGCAATACTCTAATGGATGGGTATTGTTTGAGGAATAATGTTGATGAGGCGAGAGAAGTATTTTATAAGATGATCAAATGTGGTCTGCCACCTGATGTTATCAGTTATAACATCCTGATCAATGGATATTGCAAGATTAGAAGGGTGGATGAAGCCACGGATTTGTTTAAAGCAATACACCTGAAAGATTTGGTTCCCAATACTGTAACATATAGTTCTCTAATTGATGGCTTACGCAAATCAGGGAGAATCACAGATGCGCAAGATCTTGTTTATGAAATGCATGATAATGGTCAACTCCCTGACATAATTACTTATAGTATCTTATTAGACACGTTTTGCAAAAGTTGGCATCTCGACAAGGCTATTGAATTATTTAAACAAATTGACAACCAAGGAATTGAGCCAACTGTGTGCACTTACAATATACTTGATGGTTTGTGCAAAGGTGGGAGACTGGATCTTGCACGAGAGATTTTTCGGTGCCTTCTGGTTAATGGCCATCATCTGGATGTCCAATCATACAATATTATGATCAGCGGTCTTTGTAAAGAGGGCTTGTTTGATGAAGCAATGACCATGCTTTATAAAATGAAAGAGAATGGCTGCATCCCTTCGTAACTTTCGAAACAATTATTGGAGATCTTCTAGGAAAAAATGAGAAGGATATGGCAGAGAAGCTTCTTCATGAAATGATTGCTGGAGGCTTGTTCAAGTAATAAAAGAATGTGAGACACTATTGCTCAAATTTAAGTTATATATATATATATATATATATATGTTGGACTAGCATGAGTGGTTAGCATATGCTTGTATCTTTGAGTCTTCACATGACTTATCCATGTTTCTGGTAGTGTGTTGCTTATATGGTCAACGGCAACGCCATCCTCTATGAGCCTGGCAAGCATCCAGAGTCCAGACCATGTCGTCATTATTAAGGTAACTTTTGCTTCACGCTTCTCGCTCTATCTCTATATATTTTTTCATCGTCTGTCACACTTAACTCACTGGTTTGTAAGTTCGTAGTATGTACCTTACGTGGGTGACAGCATGAGACTGTGGATGAGTATACTTCAGAGGTATTCATGGGTGGAAAGAACATAATCCTGATGCTCAACACATGTGAGGATTCTCTATTGGCTTGTCCTATTATCTTGGACTTGCTCCTTCTTGCTGAACTTAGTACTTGCAAAGCTAAAGGAGAGGTCCGTGCGCTTTAAATAAGTCTTTCATTTGCTTGTGTCCAAGCATTTCCAGTTTATACAGCCTTGTAATACAGAGTTCACTATGCGTTTTACAGTGCCAGTTTCACTCATTCCACCCTGTTGTGGCCATCCTCAGTTACCTCACAATGGCTCCGCTGGTGAGTCTATTTTAGCTTTATTCAGTTTGTCTTATATATGCTCATGCTTAGCTTCTCTATGAAAACAAAGTACAACTGCTCTAGTTACGTTGTAAAATAATTAATGTTCGATGAATTTTCTCTTTATTTTTTCTTTATAAATAGAAATTCTACTTTCTAATCATCAAAAGTTGAAGGGACAAATGAATTCCACCGGGTACACCTGTGGTTAATGCATTGTCAAAGCAGCATGATGTTTCTAGCTGTTATTGAAACTGGCCATGATGTGATGTTTCTGTGTGTAATTATTGCAAAATCTAAACACTTCTTTTCTCTAATAAGTCTTATGTTTCCTCTTTTCATAACCAACCAAAAGGTAAAACACACTTATAACTTTGGTTGCGACATTGGATGCTGTTATATTTGCTTGAGGCGCCACTCAACGGGTTAAAGCTCTATTTTTTCTTTTGATAAAGTAATTCTTGTATAAGCACCTGTTTTCAGGTGGTCATTATCTGTTCCTTTTTACATGAATTTTACAATAAATATTAAAGATTGAACTAGTTATTTAGAAGGCTTGGGTTCTAATTTTCTTATATTCATTGATGACAACTACTGGTACTACAACTGGTTAATAAATTGTTGCGTGTTATAGCCGTAATTGGATTTCTGGGCATTTTGTTAGATGTGGTTCTGCACACAAGCTTGCATTCTGTTCTTTCCTTCGCTAGATTTGAGTTGGATAGTAATACTTTGATGAATAAGATTTTGAATGGTACATGAAATTCATTCATTTACACTTGTTGTCCTTCCATCAGTGTAATTTGATCATGTTCCCCATACTCTAATTTACACTTTTCAGTTCTCTTTTTGGACTCTGGTTATTGGTAAATATGTACATAGGAAATTGGTTAATTGCTCCTGATTCAAGAAGTCGCAGGCATGCTTTAGCTAGTGGTGGAATTCCACTGCTTATCATGACATTATGTTATGGTTTATCACCATTACTGGTATGAGCTGAAGAGAAGGGAACTGCCCAGGATGAAGAGGATAAAGGACTTATCAATGCCATCAAATCAGTATTTGATCCTTACAAGAAAACAAAGTCTGGGAAGGTCTTGGTAAAGGCTTACTTATAAGTCAGCTAGAGAGGTAGTGAAAACACTGCGTGAATCTTTGAATGAAGACCGTAATGATATTACCAAATTTAGAAGGACTGCAGATGCAACAAAGGAGTCAATTCAGGAGTATTTGGGCCGTTGGAAGGGGCAGAAGGGTGCTGTTCAAGAAGTATGTATCTCCAATTAAACTGGAATTCTGTTATAGACCCGGTTTACCAAATAAGAAGATTTAATTGATCATGAATGAACACGTAAACATATATAAAGTATACTTGATATTTTGTTGATCAAATATACTGTAGAAATTTCTTGATGGGCTTTTGATGAAAATTATATGAGTTGACTATTATGTGTGTGTGTGTGCATTTTATTGCAGCTCTGTGTCACAGACATATGGTTATGCTTTGCATGGGTTAGTTGCAGGAATCATATGTTGAGCTTGAGAAAGCAATCAGATCGTTGGCAAACTTTTGTTCAAATGCAAGGCCATCAGTCCCATTACCAGAAGAAGTTAAGTCTGAAATCTTGGATGATCTAAATGTTGCTGAAGAATTTTTGTGGAGCATCTTCCCATTGGTTTTGTAGAAATTAAGTCTTTTAAATTCCCTGAATACCAGATTGGCATGTTCTTATAGTGAATTTATTCTGTATCAAAATCGAATTTTATACCAAAAAGATTAAAGAAACAAAAATCAGACTTCTGCTACCTTGTGAATTTTACTATTCAAATACAGGTGTAAGTTTGATGCCTTTGCTACTCTCTCAAAGGAGAAAACTGCAACAATGTGAGGCAAATTGATAATCAGTCACAACCTTCTTAGATGCAAGCTCAAGAATTCGCAAGGAAAAGATCATGATTAAGCAGTCTGCAAATTGGCGAAACACAGCTAGAACTGGAGTCTGTCAATTCGAAAAGATTGCAAGAAATATGTTCAACCGTGAGAAGTTCGTCCCTTTGCGTGTCTTTTACTTTGGAGCGCTTGTAATTCTGCCTTACCAACAAAGTATAATCTTTATAAAAGAAAATGTGACTGTCTTTCTGTCCTAATTGCTCTGAAGTGATAATTAATTCAGTTATGTTTACGGAATGAGAAAATACTATTTTGATTTTTCACCTTTGAATTTAATTTTATTTTATTCTTTTATGAATTTAAAGTGTTAAAATAATTTTTTATTTTTCAAAATCTAAGTCAAAATAGTTTCTTTTTAAAATAATAACTAAATATAGGAAAGGGTTTACTTCGAGTCAACTTTTAAAAAATGAAAGAGTATTTTAAAATTTTCAATTTGTGAAGGATTAAAATTAAATTAAATTAAATTAAAATATGAAGGACAAAAATCATATTTTACTTTTTTGGAATAAAATTGGTCTGTTTTGCTTAGCTTTCGGAGGGTCTAAGTTGTTTTTTATTTTTTAAAAAAGAAAATACTTAATTCGAAAAATTGACAACTTTTGGAGAAGCTTCTTAAAAGCTGAAAAATAACAATGTAATCAGACAAAAGTATTTTTAAGAGTATTATTTTTCTTATAGTTAAATAAATTATTGAAGTATATTGAATGAATCAAATATATAACTTGAAAAAAAATATTGAAAGGGTGAAATTTTTATTTTTTCTCAGTTAAAATTATTTTAGAATAATCTACATTTTTAAATATTACGTAAACGGTATAAGATTAGTCAAGAATAAAATTACATTCTCGTACCTATAAAAAGTTAACTTCATATGGAGGGTTTCGAATAAATCAAATATCATAAAATCAAATCATTTTGTGAAATAAGATAGTCAAATTTAAGAAGATGTTATTGTAATTCACTCTAAGAAAAAACACTTAGTGTCATCTATCTACATATGTGATGTTAAAAAATCGTCTAAAAGGAGGGAAAGTGAGGTATTAGAACTTCCTTAGATGTACACATTTAAACCCAGTTGACTGCGCAAGAAAGAGATATGAAGTTTCATCTGACAAGGTTTTTTTTTCCTTTTTATACAAAAAAAAAAGATGGAAAACAAGGGAGTCATAAAGAAGTAACATTCATGAAAGGTATCCTCTATAAAACAAATCCCTCAATCAAATACTTAATATCCTCATCCAATACTTGCAAGGAAGAAAAACTTTGATAGACCTTAGTAATCAAGTCGGCAAAATGAATTTGAAGTAGTTTCGGATATTGAGTTTATGCCAGCAATTCAATACTACCAGTCTACTAAATCTTCTGATAACTGAAATTTCAAAATGCCAACTACGTCTTTGTTTAAATCCCTACACAATGATCAAGAGTCGTAATATAACAAAGATACTCGTAACATCCATGATCACATCCTAGAAGAAAAACAAATTCCCCCCATTTTAGGTTTCTTTGTGTCCCTAAATCTGACAACTATAACATGGTTGAAAATTACATCTTCTTCCAAGTTTCAACCTTCAGCTATCAAACTGCTTATAAGAGAAGAAAATTGAAATAAGTCACATCTGAAAACCTTGTTTATAAAATACACACACACACACACACATATATATATATAACTTTACAGAGATGCCTTATTGTCGGTTTGCTTATTGAAAAGTTACCAGACATATGGAACGACTACAAACAACAATTGAAGCACAAGCAGCTATCTATTTGATTTGATCACGTGATTATTGAAGATACTAATTGAAAGGAGCTCAAAGTTGCAAAAGCAAAGGAGATGACTTTTAAGGTAAATTTAATACAAGAAAAGATTCACAAAAAGAGGTATGATAAAAAAAACCTAATTACAAGTCTAAGCAAACTAACCCCACATTCACAAAAGAGGGAAATTATTTTGTCTACTAAAAGCTAAGTGATCATTGTCCTCAGTGTAGGAAGAGATCAAGAAATAACAACCCTCTGAAGCCAAATGCAAATTTAGTCCAAGGATATGACATTATTGCTACGGTCATTTCTCAAGCTCTCGTTGTGGCTAATGTGAAAGAATAGGTGGTAGACTCTGAGACTACCGGGCATATTTATGCAAGCAAAGATGCTGATACCTCCTACACATTTGAAGAGGATGGAGAAGAACATGTGTATCTTACTGATTCAAGAATTGTTAATATTCTTGGGAAGGGAAAGATTCTTCTAAAGGTCACATCTGGCAAGACTTTGACTCTCAATAATGTCTTTCATGTGCCTAACAATATAGCAAACTTAATTATGTGGCTTTGTTAGGGAAGGTTGGGGTCAAAGAATCATTTGAATATGATAAAATTATTATTAGGGGCTCTTTGTACACAATGTTTCTAATATTATAGATGAAAATGCATCTTCTTCTATTTTCTTGGTTGAATTTATTGATATGTGGCATGCTAGACTAAGACATGTTAGTATCTCTTATACAAAGAAAATGCAAAACCTTAGTTGAATATCTAGAATTAGTAATACAATTATTAACAAATGTGAGACTTACGTGAAGTCTAAATGAACTAAGAAACCTAGTCATAATGTGCAAAGAGAAACTGAATTACTTAATTTAATTCATACAAACTTAGCAGACCTAAAATAAACAATGACTAAGGGTGGTAAAAATATTATATAACATTTATAGATGATTTTTCAAGATACACTAAAGTGTATTTACTTATAAATAAAAATGAGACATTTAACACATTCCTCTTATATAAAGCTAAAGTTGAAAATTAATTAGACCAAAAAGATTAAGAGGGTTAGATATGATGATTGCTATACTAGTTAGCTCATCAACCCCAAATAATCTTTGGGGTAAACCTTTGTTATCCACATGTAATTTACAAAATAGAATTCCTTATAAGAAAATTGATAAAACTCCATACAAATTATGGAAAGGATATGTACCTAAATTAAAATATGTGGGGGGTGTTTAGCAAATGTTATGTTACTTGACCCTAAAAAGACATAGGTTCTGATTGCATGTTTGTTGGATATGTTTAAAATAGTGCTGCATATAGGTTACTTGTGTTGAAAAGTTATGTGCTTAATTTTAATACTATAGTAGAGACAAAGAATGTGGAATTTTTTTAGCATATTTTTCCTTTAAAAGTTGAATTTTTTTTTCTTGCACTTTTATATACATGTGCACCTATATTTGAACTAGAAAACCTTGAGAATTCATTTGAGGGTTTGAGAAGAATTAAAAGGCAAAGGAAGGTGACTTCCTTTGGTAATGATATTGTGGTAAATGATTATTCAACTTATTCTGATGCTATTGTGTCATCTGTTGCATAACTTTGCAAAGATGCAATTAAAGCTGAAATTGATTCTCTTACTATAAATAAAACATGAATTTTGGTTAATTTACTAGTAAGAGCAAATGTTATAGGTAGTAAATGGATTTTTAAAAAGAAATATAATCCTGATGGATTAGTTAATAAATATAAAAGCAAAATTAGTGGCATGAGGTTTTACTAAAATATAAGATGTTGATTAATTTGATACTTTTGTTCCTGTTACAAGAATTTAATCTATTAGAGTTTTAATGGCTTTAGTTTTAGCATATGAGCTTTTTATTCATTAATTAGATGTTAAAACAACTTTTCTAAATGTTGATTTAAAAGAAGAAATTTGTATGGTACAACCTGAGGGTGGTGTTGTTTGAGGACATGAGAACAAAATTTGCAAACTTCTTAAATCTTAATACTGATTGAAACAAGTACCAAAATAATGGCATGAGAAATTAGATTAAGTTTTGGTCAATAATTCTCTTATTAAAGTTGACAGATGTGTGTATACAAAACTTGAAAATAATAACTGTGTAATTATTAGTTTGTGTGTAGATGACATGTTAGTCTTTGGTACTAGTGTAGTTATTATGCATAAAACAAATTTGTTTCTTGCACTAATTTGATATGAAAGACATGGGTGAAGCCTGATTAATTTTGGGTATTGAGATCATTAGGATTAGTGATGGTATATTACTATCATAGGAACCTGATGTTGAAAAGCTTCTTAGGAAGTTTGGTTATTATAATGACAAACAACTGTACACTCCTTGTGATCCTAACACTTAACTAAAGAAAGCTCAATCTGAGTATGCACTGAATATTGAGATTTTGTTGCATTTAATGAACTTCACCATACCTAATATATCATATGCAGTGGGTAGATTGAGTATATATACTCATAGACCAAACAATGATCATTAGGCTGCATTGATTAGATTAATGAGATAATTAAGAAGTACCATAAACTATAATATCGTGTATAGTGGATTTCCTATTATATTATAAGGATACATTGATGCCAATTGGATTTTAGATACTGATAAGACAGAGGAGAAAACTTATATGTTGTTCTTTATATACTTATATCAGGTTCCTCAATAAGTTAATGACATTTGGACAATTTTTACATCTCATTTGTTAACTCCCACCTTTTAAAAAATTGTCCACATGTCATTCGCTAATTGGACGAACCTGATATAAGTATATAAGGAATGGTATATAAGTTTTTTCCTAAGATAAAATCCATTAGTGGCTGTGTATTCACCCTTAGTGGTGGTACAGTAACTTAAACATTAGCTAAAGAAACTATCTTGCAAGATCCACAATGGAATTAGAGTTCATTGCTTTGGAATTGGTTGGTAATTAGGCTAAGTGATTGAGAAACTTCTTAGTTAATATTCCATTAGAAATGAAGTTAACTCCTTCTGTGTCTTTGCATTGTGATTGTCATATAGCAATAGCCATTGTAATAGATAAAACTTTCAATGGTGAAAATAGACACATATGTTTAAGACATGATTTATTGCTAACTGATAATGTTATATCAATTGATTATATTATGTTAGAGATGAATTTGATAGATCCTCTCATAAAACCTTTGGAAAGGAAATTAATCCTTGAAACATCGAGGGAAATGAGACTTCAGCCAATTTGAAATTAATAATGATGGTAGCCAAACCTTTGTGATTGGAGATCCCATGAAAAATGTTTATATATGTAATAACAAGTCACCTATTAATTCTACTAGCACTATTAATTATTGTCCTTTCCTAAGGTGTGAGAAAGTGCTATAATGCATTGATAAAGATGATGAGCATAAAACTCTTAATGATTTTCATAGCCCTAATAAGTGGTGTATTCATTATAGATACAATTGATGAAATCACCTATATGAGTATGGAGTGGGGCTGCTTTTATGAGATCGTGGCAAAATCTTTATAGCACTCATAAACTATTAAGTACGTGCATGGCCTATCTGCACAAATATGTAATATGGCTAATAAGATCTTTAGCTTGCAACCATGAGTTTTTAGTTCATACAAATTATAAATTTCACCATAAATCTATAGGTTAAGTCTTATTTGCCTAGATTTGGTTTATAGTCTAAAAGATACCAGATTTGAAACAATTACACTTATGTATATAACCTTGACACTATTCTTGTAACTTCAAATTTTTCTCTACTTATGATTATTTTGAAATATATAGGGATTATTAGGTGTTTGAGTTCATTTCAAAAATTATTAAGCCCACATTAATGTGTTACACATAAGTCTTATAATCCCACTATATCTCTTAGATTAGCTACTCTTATAAATATAACTCATCTATCTAGGTTACATTGTACCAAACAAATTATTCTCTTGCTAGTATTTGCTCATATGTTCTTTCTGGAAGTGCCTATTTTATTATGGGAGAAATTCGCATATGTCGAAATATTCCATGAGGACAACAAATTTTTTATGCAATTCAGATTAAGTTTTTCTTTCCATTTTGGTCTTGATTTCTTTTCATTTTGGTCCTTATTTTCTACAATTCTTTAGTGACTTTTGTTATAATCTCAATTCTGAGATATTTGAAGGAAGAAAAATTGTGTGTCATCTTCAACAAGGCAAACAGAATTGTATCTAATTGCTTTTATGTTAGAAACTATTCAATTTCTTTTTCAACAAGATAACATGTTGTAAAAAAAATTTTAAATGCTAATATTATTTCATATCTTATAATAATGTTTAAAATAGTAATATTTATTTAAATAAAAAATGTAAAATAATAAAAAAGAACAGGACCTCTCTTATTCGCGTTGGAATAGGAGTGGATCCTAATCTGCATGGAGGCTTGTCTTTATTATTGTTTTTCATTCTTTTTGTTTGACTATTCCTTGACTTTTTTCCTTTTCAAGTTTTGAGGGTGTTCAAAATGGTTTGATCACATCTTGGATCTTTAGATATTAGGCATATTAGGCAAGTAATGAAGTTGATAACCACATGGAACACCATCTCAATAGCTAATAAGTTTTTAGACTTGTGATTTTAAAAAAATATATATAAGACACTATTTGACATATTTTAAATGAAGAAACATTGTGTTTCATCTTCAAGCAGGCAAAAAAAATTGTATCTAATTGCTTTTTATGTTAGAAACTATTCAATTTATTTTTCAACAAGATAACATGTTGTGAAAAAAATTAAAATGCTAATAGTATTTCATATCTTATAATAATTTTTAAAATATCAATTTTTTAAATAAAAAAATGTAAAAAAAATAAAAAAGAATAAGGAAAAAAATAAAAAAGAATAGGACCTCTCCTATTTGCATAGGAATAGGAGTGGATCCTAATCTTAACGGGGGCTTGCCTTTATTATTGCTTTTCATTCTTTTTGTTTAATTATTCATTGACTTTTTTCCTTTTATGGTTTTGAGGGTGTTCAAAATGGTTTGATCATAATCTTGGATCTTTACAAATTAGGCATATTAGGCAAGTAATGAAGCTGATAACCACAAGGAACACCATCTCAATTGCCACTAGGTTGTTAGACTTGTGATTTTGAATATATATATATATATATATATATATATAAGAAACTATTTTAACACACATTAAATTTAAAGAACTAACTTAAAATTTTTAATAAGTTTGAAAAAAACACTAATTTAATCTAAGAAATATTATGATAACAATATTTATAGAACTCTATAATAATAAATGAAAAAATAACAAATTGTTTAGGAACTTATACCATGACTTTGTGTAAATAGTATAATTCTCATAAAAATAAAAATTCTATTAAAATAACAATATAAAATATAAAAAAACGAATTTTCTATAATTTTTTTCTTAAATGGCTAATAGTGACTTTTCATTGATATTATTTTGCATTTTTTTTTTAAAGTTGCTTTCTTATAAGTAATGTGACAAAATGAAGTAAATTTTCTGATGATTAGTCACTATAATTTTTAAGAAACGTTGTAAGTCTCACACTACCAAGGAAAAAGGTTGCAAGTTTGCTTGATAATTCACACTTTTAGTAGCAACAGTTACTTAAAAAATGTATTACACTCACAACTACCAATCCAGCTATTTCTTGATACTAACTATATGATATTATGCTCATGGAAAATTATTGCTTTCGGCATTTTCACATTAAATCATATGATTTAGTGCTAATAAGGGTAATTGTGTATTCCAATTGATTTAATGCACAACTTACATTATGAAGTGGTGCTTACAATAACGTTCATTCATACTTTTCTTAAAGACAAAATCTCATTTTGGTCACACACTTATCTCTTTATTTCAATTTTAATCCCTCACTCCTTCAAAAAATCATTTAGTCCTCCAGTGAGCTCATCCCTTCTCATTTTGGTCCTTCTATCATTCTACTGTTTCCCCATTAATGTTGAGTTGGAATCTTATTAAAACCTCTATATGCCAGATCAAATTTGGGTGACCTAGATCTAGCTTTTCACATCAACATGCTTAATCCCCACTTCTTCTCCTTACATCAACCTTACCATTCTCCAAAAAGCTAATAACGACATCTTGCATCAGCTTATTTTGCATCGTTGGCTTGGATCAAATTATTCTGCTTCGTCTGCTCTGTAAGTTTGAGGGAGGATAATATGAAAAGCAATGATCGTAGAAATTTGAGTCTGCCATTTACAAGTTCTCATGATTTTATGAACTAACATTGAAAATGATGAAATGTGTGTTTGATTTAGTATTTGAAAGATTTAAGAACTCGTTTACACACGTAAACGGTTGTTTAGTTTAATGTTTAATTTTTTTAAAAATTAATTTTATCCTCCAAACCCCCGTTTACACAGAATTAAAAAATAGTTACTTTTGCGTTGAATGAATTATATAGGTGGAAAAAATTAATTTTCAAACCAAAGTTTCCAAATATAAATCATAGTGATGCAAAATCACTGCAAATCAAAATCAATTTTGAAAATCAAGTTGATCCAAAATCACATTACTCCAACGCCAATCAAAACATGCATGAAAGCTTTTCATTCATCATTTTTGCTTCCCTATTAATAGAGAACTCGAAATGCAGCATTAGAAGTCTTTGTAAGAATGAATTTCCTTAAAAATCTTGACTAGGATTCGAGTTTTAATTTCTAAGAGCTTTATGAGTCCAATATTGTCCTTTGTTCAATCACTTCATCTACAACCAAACTTGCTTTAGCCTTCATTGTGGTTCTTAGGAAAGTATTTAAGAAAAGATCTTATTCAACTAAAAATAAACATACAATGGTTTCTGTTAAAAACTTATTCAAACTTTTATTTCATTAGGGTGAAATTAGTCTTTTAGCTTTTGAGGTTCAATAGGTCTTTTAGCCATGAGTTATAGGGCTCTTGGAGCCTCTCTCTTTGTTCCTATTTTTTTATTTTTTTTTATTTTTAAGTTTGAAGGTTAGTGGCTCAATGGGGGTAATGGGTTACATGGGTAGATCTTCAAGCCTATAAAGGTTGTATTATCCCATCACTGATTATATCACTTCATTTTTCAGTAAAGTTCAATTTTTCATATGTGTAATTTTTTCACTCTTTGTATCAATGGTTATTGGTTCAAGTGGCAAGGAGCTCGGTGCCCCTTAAGCAAGGTTCCAAGTTCAATCCTTGCCTTGTGTATAGAGAGTGCGGACTGGATACCAGGAGATAGTATCAAAAGAAAATTTTTCTTCACACTTTCTTTTTCTCTTCAGATGCATATATTCTAATAGCTATCAACACTTTGGTATCAAAGCAATCTAGTTTAGTCATTGACTAGGCATTTGCAAGGAAAGAGAGAACAAATAAGGTAGCAAATCACAGGAATAGAGATTAGTTGTAAGTCTTATTTCTTTTTCTTCACAACCACTTATACCCATTTTTAATGGAGATAATCTAAATTAAGAAATGCAAGGATTTGGAAGTGGAACTTATAGAGATAGAGTGCAAGGACAAGGATGAGGCAGAGGCCAATTTGGGTAGATAAATAATCATAGAAGTGGACTGCAATGTTACACTATCATAGGTTTATACATATAATAACTAATTGTTTAAGGAAAGATAATCAAGCTAATTTTACAAATAAGGAGAAAGAAGAAAGCATGCTATTTATGGCTTACTCATATATTACAAATCCCACAAATAACATTTTGTTTGTAGGTGGTTGCTCTAATCACATGTCTGGTGATAAGTTTGCGTTTATGGAGCTAGATGAGACAAAAGGAAGCAATTTGGCTTAAGACAATAAAGAAATACAAGTTGAAGGTAAAGGTACGGTTGCTATATATACTAGTCACGGGAAAGTAAGAGTTATCGAAAATGTCTTATTTGCTCTTAGTTTGGCTCATAACCTATTGAGTGTAAGACAATTAATGAATGCTAATTTTTCTATTTTGTTTGATGATGGAGTTTATGTTATTAAGGATAAGAAGTCAAATATGGTCATAACAAATATTCATATGAATGAAAATAGAATGTTTCCTCTTTAAATATCACATATTGAACATGCCTTGATTGTCAAGGAGTCTAAATTGTGGCATTTATGTTTTGGATAGTTGAATATGAATGGATTAAGATTGCTGAGTCAGAATAATATAGTTCATGGTTTGCCAAATATAAAATATGTCAGAAATGTTTGTGAAGTTTGTATTTATGGCAAATAATATAAAAGGTTTTTTATTGTGGGAAAGTCTTGAAAGGCATCAAGTTGTCTTGAACTCATACATTTAGATTTGTGAGGCCTTATGAATACAAAGACTCTTGTTAGAACATGATATTTTCTATTATTGATTAATGATTGTAGTCGTATGAGTTAGGTGTATATTTTGAAATTTAAATAAAAAACTTTTAAAATTTTTAAAAGAAATTCAAAGTCTTGGTTGCAAAGCAAAATGGTAACTAGGTTAAGGTTCTACGTACAGATAGAGAAGGTGAATTTCTAAATCAAGAATTTAATTTGTTTTTGTGCAAAACATGGTATTCACATGGAATTGACAACACCTTATACTCCATAGCAAAAATGGGATTGCTAAGCAAAAGAATCAAACTGTAGTAGCAATGACTAGAAGCATGTTGAAGAGCAAGAACCTTCCAAATTGTTTTGGGTGTAGGCAGTAAATATTGTAGTATATTTGCTGAACCTTTCTCCTATTTAAGCTGTCATGGATTAAACATCTTATGAAGCATAAAAAGGTTGACCATCCATAAGTCATTTGAGAGTTTTAAGTTGTTTATGCTTTAGTAAATTCACAGCACCGTCAAATGCTTGATGATAAGTCTTAAAAACGTATTTTTGTTAGTTATTGCTCTAAATCAAAAGCTTTTTGCTTGTAATGGAAAATGAATCCTTTACTAGTGAAGAAGCAATTCAATCACTTGTTGTCACGTCATGCTCTTCCACATCTAATAGTAACAAATCAACATCATTGACATCTTTCCTTAAAGATTTAGATAAGACTCCTCCATGAAAGTTTAGATCACTTGCAGAAATTTATGAAACTTGTACATTTTCTTTCTTTTAGTATAGACCCAACCAGATTTGAAGAGGCAACAACAAAAATTGAATGGAGCTGTGTAATGGAGGAAGAACTTAAGGCAATAAGAAGAAATGAAACATGGGACTTAGTGGATCTTCTAAAGGACAAACAAGCTATTAAATTAAAATTGGATGTTTAAGACAAAATACGATGCAAATGAAAGTGTAAAGAAATATGAAGATCGACTGGTTGCAAAAGGACACTCTCAACAACAAGGTACTAACTTCAATGAAACATTTTCCCAATTTCTTATTTTGAAACAATGCAAACTCTTTTAGCATTGGCTGCATAATTAAAAAGGAAGTTTTGTCAATTTGATGTTAAATCTGCATTTCATAATGGTGATTTGCAAAGAAAAGGTATATGTAGCTCAACCACGCAATTTCATAGAGAAAGGAAAAAAAGACAAGGTTTATAAATTTAAGAAAGCACTTTACGGGCTCAAACACACTCCACGTGCTTGTTACAGCAAAATTGAGGTTTGAAAGAATTAAGAATGAACCAACCTCATATGTGAAGAAATGTTGAAATGACAGATTTAAGGGTGTTGCACTACTTTCTTGGACTTGAGGTCAAGTAAGGATAAGAAGGGATTTTCATTTCACAATGGAAGTATGCCATTGATCTACTGAAAATATTTAATATGCTTGATTACAGAATGGTAAGTAATCTTACAAATGTGGATAAGAAGTTGCAATTTCAAGATGGTACTGAAAAAGCTAATGAAAGGCACTTTAAAAGCTTAGTTAGAGGCTTAATATACTTAACACACACTCATCCAGATATATCCTTCTCTGTTGGAGTCATCTCAAGATTTATTCACTAACCTATAACAAAATCATCTTCGAGCAACTAAAAGAGTCTTGCATTATATTGCGAGAATTCTAAGCTTTGGGATATGCTATTCAAGTCATGCTAATTTCTACTTATATAGCTTTATTGACAGTGATTTTGCAGCATTTTCATATGACAGAAAATGCTTTTTTGGTAATTTTTTCATTCTTGGTTATGGTGCTATTACTTGGTGCTTAAGAAACCAATCAACAGCGGCTTGAAAGAGAGGGGTGCCTTCGGGAATGCAAACACAGGTGGTGCATGGTTGTCGTTGGCTTGTACCATAAGGTGTTGGGTTAAGTCATGCAATAAGTGCAACCAATGTTGAATTTGGAACCCTAAGCTGACTACCAATGATAAGCCGGTTGTCGACATCTGAAGCTGAATATGTTGTAGCATTGTCTACATCATGTCAAGCACTTTGGTTGAGAAAACTACCTACAGATGTTTGTCAAAAACAAGAAGAAGCAACTGAAACCTTTTGTGATGATCTGTTAACAATTTTAATGGTAAAAAATCCAATATTTTATGGAAGACCAAAGCACATAGAGATATGACATCATTTCATTCAAGAGCTGGTTGTAAAGGAATAGATTAAGCTAACACATTGCAGAACAAATAAACAAGCCGTAGACATTCTCACGAAAGCACTTTCTCCAACAAAAGCATAATTGTTTTATGTCATGTCTTGTTGTTCGTGAATTTGAATCAAGGGGGAATGTTGAAAACTCATTCAAAATTTTATTTTATTAGGGTTGAATTAGTCTTTTAGCTTTGGGGTTCAATAGGTCTTTTAGCCATGAGTTGTATAGGTTCTCGAATCTCTCTGTTCCTATTATTCTAGTTTTTTCCTATTTTTTCAGGTCTGTGGGTTAGTGGCATAGTGATGTAATGGGTTATATGGATAGATCTTCAAGCCCATAAAGGCTGCATTATCTCATCATCGATTGTATCACTTTATTTTTCAGTAGAGCTCTGATTGTTGTGTGTGCAATTTCTTCACTCTTTCCTTCTCTTTTCAGGTGCATATATTCTGATAGCCGTCAATAGTTTCATTGTACGGATAGTTAATGAATTTCTCCATAAGGTATTTCTCATTCTTTTGTTACCTGTACGCTTTACAGATGTTTTTTTTTTAATCATTTCTTTACATGATAGATGATGCACCATTTTATGTTACTGCAGATGAGAGGATCATAAAATTGCAGGGAGAAACCTTAAATGTCCTTAAGGCTTTGGAAGCAGTAGTTGGCCACTTAAGGAAGGTCTTAGTTGATCATAGTGTTCTTCCCTTTCATGAGGGGTAAACAAAAAAAAACTATAAGCTCAATATTGATCAAATATCAATTTAAAGGAATTTTTATGGAGCGTGGATCGTCTTCTGTAACAGGAGATTCTCTTGTAACAAAATAATAATATTTTATAATATTATATTAATAAAAATATATTAAATTAATAAAATAATATTATTATATTATTTCTTGTTACTAGAAATTCTCCAATAATGGAAAAAAATCTAGTCTCATCTTTATGCTATGAGATTTACTATTTAAATTTAAGAATTATTATCAGTGTAAAATAATTCAGACAACATTAGATTCAGTTGTGCAAAATAACTTATCATTATTAATATCGATTTTGTTTTTTATTAGTTAGGGGCTTTTCCTTTTCCTTTTGTTATTCACAAATTGTGGTTTATGTTAAATTTGACTTTGTCATTCTAATTTTGAGACCAAGTAATTACACAAAAGATTCTTCCACGTTAAGAGTAAATGAAACCAGAAAATATCATATTACCTTCTATCGTGTGTGTATTCCTTTGGACGAGATCTCAAGTAAAACATAAACTTGTGTTGAACGTAACTCTGTAACTATCTTTGCTTCATATTCTGGTTGAGATTGAAGATGGGAAAGTCGGGCGGGGAAACAGATTAAGTTTATATTAAGCATACAATCCACTTGACCCAAAAAAAAAATTCACATATACAACTTAATATTTATAATTAGTTTAAAATTCTTCAAAATTAAGTTTAAAATATTAAAGTCCACCATTGGTAGTAAAAATAGTTTTCTTTTATAGCTCAACAATTCTATGATCAACATTATTACTGTATATTATTATTATTGAAAACACTGGCTGTCTTCTGGCTTTAGCTGAGCTACAGTGGTTAGCAATCATTCCTCAAGCAAATACAGAACTAGTATAGCTAAATCAGATCAATGGGATGTAGGAATAGGATAAACATATATCAAAAGCTCGATGTGAAATTTGAATGAGATAAATTGTTTAAAATGAAAATAATTAGGAATTAAAATTAATACTTGAGGTTATTTATGCATGAATCAGATATATTATGGCGAATTCTTCAAAAAAAGTTGTCTTCCACAATGGAATCTGATAAGTGAAATTTCGAGTAAGTGTTTATATAATCTTCTTTTGTCCGAAGAAATTATACTCAACCACATGCAGGATCAAAGCATATATATTTATATATTCAAATGGAGCTGATCAATGGAAAAGTTCGACTTTGGAGCTATGCATTGGACCATGTAAGAGTGTGCAATATGAATTAAATATAAAAAAAAAATGCCCATTGTCAATATAAATTCAAAAAAGAAAAACATAGGCATAATATCCCTTGAGTGAAGGACGCTTCATAATATCCCAAGCTGTGCTTTAAGGTTTAGGGCTCACTGTGACTTAGGCACAATAGAGGATCCTGATCCCTATATTTTATTTTAACAAAACTAGCACAATTTCTTATAATTTTACATAATATACATATTACAAACATAATAATTAGATGCTCCCAAAATAATAATAAAGAAAAAATTGATAATACAAACAAGATCATTGGCATCCCCAGCAATCACTTGATAACACAAATTATCATGCAATCGAAGACTTGAGAAGTTTGATTTCATCAAGGCTTTCATAATTTTAACAATATGACCATTTCAACAATATTTTTAAAGGAATTGTTATGACAGAGATGTGTAAGCTATATTGGCTCAAGCATAGCCATTTAATTGTATCTTGAGATGTAATAAAGAATAAAAATTAAAAGGTTTTGCTAACAAATGTTCTTAGAATTAGTCTTTTTATTACTTTCCATGCATTCAATTAATAAAGCATTTGGTTTTTGTTTTTATGACACAATTATCCTTTGAATATTTCAATAAGTATGATTAAATCTTTTTTATTTTAAAAAATTTAAAATCAGTCTCTAACAAATTTTTATATTCTCAAACATCTAAATAATATTTTCACATTACTTTTAATATTAGAAACTCTTTAATTTAAATTCAAATAAATAAAACTCCAAAATACACTACATCTCCATTCAATACATAATAGAATATTCTAATAGAAATTTTTAAGATATCCAATGTCACTTAAATATCACTATATATAACACACTATTAGTAAGTCTTTCAATCAATGTAATGAATATTCCAAAGGTAATTGTATCATAAAAATAAAAGCCAAAAGTTTTATTAATTGAATGCATTAAAAATAGGAAAAAAGTACTAAATTATTATCACCTGTTTAACTAATTAGCAAAATCCAAATACTAATCAAATATTGAAACCAAGGCATATGATTAGTCCGTTTACATGGAAAGGTTATGTAAGAGAGGAATAATAATAATAATAATAATAATAATAATAATAATAATAATAATAATAATAATAATAATAATAATAATAATTTTTTACTTGAAAGAACTTGCGAAGAGCTAACAAAGTCAGCAAAAAATTTTGAATAGTAGATAACTCAATAATGCACAAAATTAATTTTTAGTCATAGAAGTTTTAAAGCATCACATACTAGATTTTAATCATAGAATTACTATTCATAATTAAATCTTCATTATTCATAATGCTCATGCGCCTATACATAATTCTTCTATGAAATGTTTTACCTTCCAATGCTTAATTTTGTGAGAAGATAACGAGTTATATTAATCCTCTCATGTAATTTTCAAATTATCTACAATAATTTTAAGCTACAACTATTCATAAATGCCTAGTATCATTGAGCGGAACTTTAGTTTTGCATTAGATTTTGTCAAAATTGGTTGTATTTAACCTCTTCATCTTACCAAATTTCATTTCAATAACGTATAATATCTTGATTTGAACCTTCAATTTGCCTCTATCAACATAATTATTTTAAAATTAATTAATTAATGATAATAATGAGTTATGTTTTGATGTTGACAATAAATGTGAATTAAATACGTAGTAACACATTATCAAAATTTAATTAAATTATAAAATAAATTAAATTATGGAATTTAACATATATAATTATTGTCATCTTTTGATTTTCCTAAATTCAAAAAAAAAATATTATAAAGGAGTTAGCTACGCAATCTGAATGCACTTAATGATTACAAAAAATAATATAGCAGAAAAATTATTGTTACAAAAGAGATAGTTATGCCCAATTTGAATATTTCTTAATAATCGAAAAAGTAATATAGTCTAATTCCTTCTAACAAAAAAAGGGGTGAAAAATTAGAACGGATCAGAAAATGAGAATGAACACAAGAAAAAAAAAAAAAAAAAATGCACCGTGGAGACATTCTGAAGTACGCTATTCTGCAACGGGCATTGCTATGGAGCCGCAACGCAAAATCTGTATTGAAATTTCGAAACCCTAGCATTACCGATAGCAGAGGAGGCAAAGGACGCTCTTTCTGTTCCATTTCAAAGGCTAAGCTTCTGGGATGAAGATGTTGCTTTATACAGCTTCAAGGTATGCCTTCTCCAGATTTCCCCTCTTTCTTCCGTCTCCTCCGTTCCCCTTCCCTCTCTCTTTACCTCATGCTCTCATTCCCAACTTCCTTCTTCATTCTCATTCCCCTACTCACCGTACCATCCACGACGCCATTGCTTTATTTAATCGCCTTCTCCATATGTGTCCCCCTCCCTCCACTGCCGAAATTACTAAGGCTTTAGGAGTCATTGCGAAGATGAAAGATTTTCCTACGGCTATTTCACTTTGGACACAAGCAGAATCAAAGGGACTCACGCCATCTGTTATTACTCTGAGCATTTTGATCAATTGCTACTGCCACGTGGGTCAGATTGCTTGTGCTTTTTCCGTATTGGGGAAGATTCTCAAGATGGGTCAGCAACCAGATACGATAACTTTGAATACACTAATGAAAGGACTCTGTATCAATAACATGGTTGGAGAAGCACTAGAGTTGCATGATGACCTGATTGCAAAAGGATTTCTGTTAGATGAAGTTACTTATGGCACCTTAATCAATGGACTATGTAGAACAGGAAAGACTAGAGTAGCCATTAAATTGTTGCAGAAGTTGGAGAGACAAACCATTAAGCCTGATGTAGTGATTTACAACGCAATCATTGGTAGTCTTTGTAAGGATGGACTTCCAACTGAGGCACATAATTTGTGTCATGAAATGATTGAGCGGGGAATATCTCCTGATATTATCACCTACAGCTCTCTAATTGCTGGTTTCTGCAACATGGGTCAATGGCAAGAAGTAGCGCAATTGTTCAATGAGATGATACCGAAAGGGATCAATCCTGATGTTTATACTTTTACTAAACTAATTAGTGCATTTTGTAAAGAAGGAAGGATCACAAAAGCTCAGGCTATATTTGCTAAGATGATGAAGCTTGATCTGAAATACGGTGTTGTTACTTGCAATACTTTAATGGGTGGATATTGTTTGAGGAATAATGTTGATGAGGCGTGAGAAGTATTTAATAAGATGACTAAAAGTGGTTTGCCACCTAATGTTGTCAGTTATAACATATTGATTAATGGATATTGCAAGATTAAAAGGGTGGACGAAGCCATGGATTTGTTTAAAGCAATGCACCTAAAAAATGTGGTTCCTGATACCGTAACCTACAATTCTCTAATTGATGGCTTGTGCAAATCAGGAAAAATCTCAAATGTGCAGGATCTTGTGTATGAAATGCATGATCGTGGTCAACCCCCTGATATAATCACCTATAGTATCTTGTTAGACACATTTTGCAAAAGCCAGCATCTCGACAAGGCTATTGAATTATATAAACAAATTGTCAACCAAGGAATCCAGCCTACTGTGTGCACTTACAATATACTTGTTGATGGTTTGTGCAAAGGTGGGAGACTAGATTTTGCACAAGAGATTTTTCAGTGCCTTCTAGTTAATGGCCATCATCTAGATGTCCAATCATACAATATTATGATCAGGGGACTTTGTAAAGAGGGCCTGTTTGATGAAGCAATGACCCTTCTTTATAAAATGGAGGAGAATGACTGCCTCCCTGATTTCGTAACTTTTGAGACAATTATTGGAGATCTTCTTGAAAAAAATGAGAATAATAAGGCAGAGAAGCTTCTTGATATAATGATCGCTAGAGGCTTGTTTAAGAAATAAAACAAGGTGTGACACTATAGCTCAAGCTTAAGATACAAAAATATATATGTTAGACTAGTATGAGTGATTAGGAAATGCTTGTATCCTTTAGTCTTCACTTTACTATCCATGTTTCTTAGTAGTGTGTTGCTGATATGGTTGATGAACTTTTAGGTGTTTATGTGATCTGAATTCTAGCTGATTTAAACTGGCGCTGATGTGATGTTTCAATGTGCAATTATTGCAAAATCTAGACTCATCTCTTTTCTAATAAATCTTATGTTTCCTCTTTTCACAGCCAAGCAAAATGTAAAACACGCAGATATCTTCGGTTGCAGCATTGGGATGGTGGTATTTTTGCTTGAGGCAACACTTAACGGGTCAAAGCTTTATTTTTTATTTTGATAAAATAATTCTTTTATAAGCACCTGTTTTCAAGTGGTCATTGTCTGTTTCTTTTTAGAGCAATATAGCAAAAAAGATTAAAGATTGACCTAGTTGTTTAGAAGGCTTTGGTTCTACATTTCTTATATACACTTATGCCATGGTTAATAAATTGTTGCTTGTTATAGCCGTAATTGGATTTCTGGGCATTTTGTTTGATGTGGTTCTGCATACAAGCTTGCGTACCTTTCTCTCCTGCACTAGATTTTGAGTTGGATAGTAATTCTCTGTTGAATAAGATTTTGAATGCTACACAAAATTCATTCATTTACACCTTTCTTTTTCCATCTGTGTCATTTGATCATGTTGCTCATACTCTGGAATTTACACTTTTCAGTTTTGTTCTCTTTTTGGACTCTGGAAGTTGTTATATATGTACATATGAAATTGGTAAATTGTTCCTGATTCAACAAGTCGCAGGTATGCTTTAGTAAATGCTAGCACTTCACTGGTTATCATGACATTATGTTATTATTATCACCATATCTGGTATAGGCTGAAGAGAAGGGAACTGCCCTGGAGGAAGACTATAAAGGACTTAATGCCATCAAACTAGTATTTGAGAAAACTAAGTCTGGGAAGGTGTTGCCAAAGGCTTATCTGAAGTCAGCTAGAGAGGCAGTGAAAACACCGCGTGAATCTTTGAATGAAGGCCGTAATGATATTACCAAATTTAGAAGGACTGCAAATGCAGCAACAGAGTCAATCCATGGGTATTTGGGTTGTTGGAAGGGGCAGAAGGGTGCTGTTCAAGAAGTATGTATCTCCATCCAAACGGGAATTCTGATATAGACCCAGTTTACCAAATAAGTAGATTTAATTGATCATGAATGAACATGTGAACATATATAAAGTATACTTGGAACTTTGTTGATCAAATATGCTGTAGAAATTTTCTTGATGGGCTTTTGATGAAAATTATATGATTTGACTATTATGTGTGTGTTTGCATTTTATTGCAAATCTGTGTCACAAATATATGATTATGTTTTGCATGGGTTAGATGCAGGAATCATATGTTGAGCTTGAGAAAGCATTCAGATCGTTGGCATACTTTTGTTCGAAGGCAGGGCCATCAGCCCCAATACCGAAAGAAGTTAAGTCTCTAATCTTGGATATTTAAATACTGCTGAAGAATTTTTTGTAGAGCATCTTCCCCTTGGTTTTATTGAAACCAAATCGTTTGAAACCCCCTGAATACCAGATTGGCATGTTTTTAAAGTGAATTTATTCTCCATCAAAATCAAACTTTTATACCCAAAGAACTCAAACGTCTGCTACGATCTTGTGAATTTTACTTTTCAAATACAGGTGTTAGGGTTTGATGCATTTGCTGCTCTCTCAGAAGAGAAAACTGCAACAATGTGAAGGAGCAATCATCAGTCACAACCTTCTTAAATGCAAGCTCAAGAATTCGCAGAGAAAAGATCGTGATTAAGTGGTCTTCAAAATGATGAAACACAGCTAGAACTGGAGTCACTCAATTCGACAAGATTGCAAAAAATATTTTCAAGCGTGAGCTCAAAGCTTCAACTTGAAACTTATTTTTCTTTTCAATGACCACAAAGATGAGGAAAGCTGCTAAAGAATGCCACAAAATACAAATTATTCTCATCAAAACCCATCTCATTAGCATTTGGTCATTGACATTTTGATAGTTTCTCATTAATTAGTATTCTGCTTGTAGCCTTCAAACATCAAATCAGAAAGAAAGTTCTGTGGTTTTAACCATCAAGCCACTGCAGAGCTAATCCAAGGAGGAATGTGGACTGGGTTTTCGTGATTTTTTGGTTTTAATCTTGCTTTATTTGGAAGCTATTTATACTAGTTTGGGGAAGTGGGACTCATCTGCTGTATGACAGTAAATTACGGAAAAGGAGTTCAATGCTATTCAGTCTATTCCAATCACTGACTGAGTATCTAAAGATGGAAGTTACTCTGTACCAGTTGTTCGAGAATCATTCCTTGGTCATTATGGAAAGCTATATGGACGTTACGAGTTCGTCCCTATGCGTGTCATTTTCTTCAGGGCGCTTGTAATGCAGAAATTCTGCATTACCAACATATTATAATCTATATGAAAGAAACTGTGACTGTATTTCTGTCCTATTTGTTCTGACTTGATGATCCTGAAACTATCAAACATGTAATTCATTTATGTTAATGGAATGACAAAATATTATATTGAACCTTCACTTTTAAATTTAGTTTTGGTTTAGATTTTTTATGAATTGAAAGTTTTAATGGTCTTTCACTTTCTAAGATCTAACCAAAATATGTTGGTTCTTAAAGTAACAAGCAAGCAAATGGGGGAGACTACTGAGTCAAATTTTAAAAAAAATGAATGATCATTTGGATCTTTCAATTTGTAAAAGATTACAATAAAATCAAATTAAAACAGAAAGGACTAAAATAATATTCTACTCTTCTTAAATAGAATTGCCTTCCACCTAGCTTTTGGAGGGTTTAAGTTGCTTTTAAAGAAAAAAATGAAAGCACTTATTTGAAAATTTGAAGTATTTGACCAACCTTTAGAGGAAAATAAATTATTTTTAAATGGAAACTGATAATTAAAGCATGTTGAAATGTAACCTAATAAATGATAAAATAATTATATTGTCTTTAATATTATATAATTAAAAATAATTAATGTTATGTTTAATTTAAGTTATTGTTTTAATAGTTAAATAAATTTCGATTGTATATATAGTTACTTGATGGACACATCAAATTAAAACTTATCTATTTTTAATTAAATTGGTTCTTTCTCTATTCATAAGATAGTTACACTCAGAAATTAAAAAGACATGAAAGTTAGAGTTTCATCAATTAAGAAAATTGGGGTACCAATCAAGAAAGAAAAAGAAGAAGAAACCATTTTCACAAAGTGATCTACAACTTCTACAACACTAGGTATGTATGTCAAAATTATGAAATTCTATAATTTTGGGAATTAGGGCTTTTATGCTGATATGAGTGATCTAACCTTTGTAACCGCGTTGAGAATGTCATAATTTTGAAATCAAGCAGCATTGTTTCTCCCAAATATTTATCTTATATGATTATATATTGAATCATATAAATTAGATCTCATATGATAGCATCATTTCTATCAAGTTGAAAATTACGGATACTTTGATGCAATATATGAATGTATTTTTTTTAAATATATTAATTGATATGCTTTGGCATATGTGAGTATTGTTCAATCCATTAATTAACATTAATGGACGAGAAATACATATCTAATATATATGGATAGTAGTAATGGCATTATCTATTAATTTGTATGAATTTTCTCAAAATACGTATCCTTTAGCAAATAAAAGTATCCAATATAATGCATATGCTTTAATACAAAGGCATCTAATATAATGCATATGTTTTATGTGAATGTGATTGTTCCAAATGAAATTGATTCATATATCGATTGATTTATCTATACGAGTTCAAATTAAATTGGTCAAGCCATTTGATGTTCATGGATGATATACAAACATTATATTTAAATTCTAATTTAATTAATTTGAGGATATTGAGATTAAAGTGATCTCTGAACATGTTAACTATAATTATTGGTTCATATGTTTATTTTTAAATAGACCTATTATATTTAATTAAGCCTAAATGTTAAGGATAGGTTCATATTTCTTATCTTGGATTAATATCAATTGGATAAATTTTATTATTATTTAAAGGGTTATCATTAAGTAACTTGAAATTTATTTTTTAAGATTATTTGTTAGTCACCAAAGTGGTCAAATCGTAAAGATAATAAATTTCAAATAAAGATAGCAATTATGTGATAATATATGTATAGCAATTAAGATTATTGTTGTTAATTAAGTTGATTATCATTAAGTAATTTGAAATTTAATTTTTAAGATGATTTGTTAGTTCAATTTGGTTAATGAATTTCAATTAAAGATAATTATTATATGATAATATATATTTATATCTTTAAGTAAATGCCTATTATTGTTAATTAAGTTGATTGTTAAACTCTAAGATTTACCCAAAGGTAAAGTCAATTTTTTTAATAAATAGTGAACATGAAAGTAGTAAGTTAAGTTTCTTTGATCACATATATTTGTTTATCCAAAGATAACACATGTGCTTGATTAAGATTTTAATTTACTAATAAAAATAAAATTTATGACATTTAATTTATGATAATATGTTATAAGATCTACCCAAAAGAGTACTATAATTTAATTTTATGCTATTGTTATTATTTCATCATAATCTAAATGAAATTTTAAATTTTTATACAAATGACTACTACCAACAACATTAAAACAATTATTTCACGAATAGAAAATACCTTCAATTTGTAGAAGAATGTTTCTACTTTATTGATAAGTTACTTGTTGATAGCTTAATGATAAAATCCCATAACCATAAAGTTTGACGAGTTGTGAGGTATGTAAAATCATATCATTGAGATGACTAATATTGCAACAAAGTTAAAAACCTTAAGGATGAATGCAAATGACTCATTTATCATACAATTCATTTTTTTTTATATAGAGAATCTAAATAAACTAAATGATATTAGAGAAAGTGCATAAACTGTTTTTATTAAAACAGTGAGATAACATATGAGGAGAAGTCACAGGCTAGTTGGGAAAGATTCCAACGCAATGGAAGCGAAATTACTAGCTAGGTTGTAAATGTCCTGTCTAATCATCATGGTAACATTCTTCTACTAAAAGACTAGCTGAATGAGGGTTAGCTAATGCCGAGAGGGAAGGATAATTTGAGTAGATGTATTGCAACTTGAAAGACACACATCTGACGAAAGGAACCAAAATAGAAGCCTTCTAATAGCATTTAGGAAAAAATTTTCTGAATGCATTCTTTCTTTGTCAATGTCACTCTAACAACGTACTAGGAAGTTATCTAATTGAATATGGAAAACAATTTTGAGACTTTTGTCGCTTTTGTTTTTTGTTTTTGTTTTTGCCTATTGAAGTAAGTACAACGTATCCATTAGGTGAGGGAGATAGAAACTTAAAGGCGAGATTTTACTGTTATTGCATGACTCCCATTTGAGAGGTCAAAATGCTCCTCTTGGCTTGTTAATACTCATTAACCACCTGTTTAATGAGTTAGATTACATTCATAAAATTAGGAACTTCATTTCTATGTACCACATTGTTTCTAATGTAGCATCATTTTTCTTTCCATTCTTCAACCATGTATTCAGTCAAACAATGACATCTGGATCTTCAAATTGATCTTTGAAATGACAATAGGGATGTGAACTATACAACCTTAGAAAATGTACATGAAATAATGATGTGATTTTTAGATTCCAATGCAAAATGGCAAAAACAAGAATATGACTTGATACTCAAATGATGATGTATCAAATTATCTCCCAATAGGAGTGCTTTGTTAAATAGATGCCAAGTAAAAAGAAGAAACTTGTGAGGAAGCTTAATTTGGCAAAGTGATTTCCATTCAGTAAAGCCATTGTTTGTTGTTTGCCTAGAACCAGAGCCAAAGGCTTTATATCTATCATTAACCATATAAGAACTTGATTGATTCCCGGTCCAAATAAAAAGATCAGGTTGATCAGTAAAGGAAATTTAAGTATCACAAATGATCTTAGCAGTTGCTTTAGAGTAAAGACTACGGATAAATGGAGCATTCTATGTATCATATTGATGCAGAATAAGATCATAGACCTACAATTTATTCATAGGTTAACCTAATTTCGTGGGCCACCAACGTAGATGAGAAATTGAAATAGTTGTTTTTTTACCTAATTGTCGTTTGAGCTTTTTATAAATCAGGTCTTGAGATTTTACAATCTCTTTCCAAATCTAAAAAGAACTAACCCTTCATGGAAGAATCCCCTAATAAGAGGGATGACAATATTTTTTCCTTATTATGCTAAAGAAAAAAAATTTATTTTGCACATCAATAGCTCTTCAAACATGCTTGGCAAGCAAAGAAAGATTCAAATGGTGTGTGGATCTAATTCTTGATCACCTTGCTTCTTTTGATTTACACACATTTATCCAATTAGAGAGGTGTATGCAGGGAGAGCTTAAAGAGTAACCCTAGAAAAAATTAACAACTTTAGCATCAACGATGGAGTGATACCTCTTTGGAAGGTAGTAATATGATAAAGGATATATTAAGCTATAAGTTAGTACAAATGTAGTAAGATTCAATCTACTAGCTTAGGAAAATAATATAGATATTTAGGAGGCCAATTTACTATCTACTTTATCAATAATATCCTAAACAATTTGGCTTTTATGGCTATTAGCATCAACCCGAGCTCCTAGATACTTACCAAGTCTACTCGTATATTTGACCTTGAATGTGCCAGCTAAAATTTTCTTAAATTGATGTGGTGTGTTGCAGCTAAAAACCATAAGCCATTTTGAAAAGTTAACAATAAGCTCAAATAGTCTACAGAAAAGATTGAGAGTATCTTTGACCTTAGAGCACATACTAGTATTAGCCTCAAAAAATAAAATCGTATCATCAGCGTACATTAAATGAGAAATTGCCTCTAAGGATATGTAGATTTTACTTCCTTTCTAGGCTTTCTCCCGCTCTTTACTATGAATAAGGTAGGAAAGCACATTCAAGAAAATGAAGTATAAAAGTGAAGATATAGGATCTTTTTGCCTGAGACCCCTTTGAGGATTAATGATCTTTGAAGGAGAGTTATTAATTAAAACCTGATAAGCTACAATACTGATGCATTACAAGAACCACTGACTCTAGGTATCATGAAAATTCTTAATACTAAGTACATCAAGAAGAAAATTTTGAGAAACCTTATTAAAGGCTTTTGAGATGTCTAACTTAAGTGCACACCAACGTTGAACTTTTCCTTTTAAGTGCTGAATTTTATGCATAACTTCTACAATGAATAAAATATTGTCCAAAATTAGGCAACCTTTAATAAAGCACTCTAGTTATGAGCAATAATATCATCATGAATACAACTAAAATGATTACAGAGGACTTTGGAAATTGCCTTATAAGTCACATTGCATAATGAAATGGGCCTAAAATATTTAATAGTTTAGGGCTACTCAATTTTTAGGATAAGAGTAACAAGGGATCTATTAAGACTTTTCAGCATGTAGCCGCCCTGAATGAAAGATTTTACCACATTGCAGATGTTGCTTCCCTCATTATTCCAATGTTCCTGAATGACCCTTGTGATGAAACCATCAGGCCCTAGAGTGTTATCAGTAGAAAGATCAAATACAACTTTTTTAGTGTCCCCTGAAGAAAACTCATTCTAAAGAATATGGTTGCTCCGAAAGTCTTTGTAAAGACCCAATAAATAGAGGTTAGTGGGATAAATTATAACTAATAAATTAGTTAATGAAAAATTTGAAGAAAGAAATTTTTTAAGGAAATTGGACTAAGATATAATATTTTATTAAATGAAAACATATATTGAGATTAATGCTAGCTCAGTGGTCAGGCTCTATGTGTATATTCAAGAGGCCAAAAGTTCGAATCCTGACTTCTTCAATGTCCCTTGTTTTTTTAGAAGCTGACACGTGTCCCCCTCTGGCGTGAAATGACTAAAATGCCCTTGGTCCTTTATCTCTTCTTCCCTAACATTTTTGAATAGAGGCAGCGGAAGATGTTTGATTTTTTAGCGTCGTCATAGCTACCTATCCACCACATAGATGTCGTCGACATGTTGCTAACTGGAAGCCACCATTTCCGACGAGGAGACACGATTTTTCGTCGCAGAAGAGCTGTGGATCATGAAGCTCATCAGAGCTCTGGTAAGCATCTTTTCTGTCATTTAGTGTATAGGTTTTGCTCCTTACCTCCTTACTGGCATTTCCCCCCTGATTCTGAGTTTCGTCAATCGGTGTTTTTGCATATTTCTGCTGCCAATTGCATGGAATTCGAACCTAGGATGAAAACCCCAATTTTATCCGAGAATTAGGGTTCTTGAGGGACGAAATTGAAATTTTTGGGACTTGAGGTGTAATTAGTAGCTTCAAGACAACATTTGGGATATTTAGAAGTTGTTGATTTTTTAGGAATGAAGATTTGGAATTAATTCATATTTTTCTTGAATTTTTGCAAGTATGGAAATGCTCTAGGGAGATTAAGGATGTGTAAAAATGACCTATAGTCTAAACAAGCTAGAGAAATCTAATTATGGGAGTTATAGAAAGACAATGAATGAGAATTAAATGGGTGAGAATTAGAAAATTTATTATTGTTCGATAATATGCCTAGGAGGGAATTTTTGGTTAGCTGATGTGATTGAGACTTGGTTTCCCATTGTGGTAAGCCTCTTAGGAGTAGAAGGACTTTTTAGTGTTAAATCACATGTTAGGAGGTGATTTCTTATAGTTTATGCTTGATGCCACAATTGGTTGAGGAAAGAGGAAGAGGAATAATTCCTTTCTCTTTGGTTGGCATAGGTAGCTCTTAAGGGTGAGGTGGTCACCCAAAGGAAGGCTTTTTGGTCACTTGTAATTAACGGGGCTCAGGTGCGCAGATAGCACTCCCCAACACTTTTCATTATACACTTCACTTTTCATTAATTGGAAATGTTTTAAAATTACCATTTTGATTTTGTCATGACTTTATTTTATCGAAATTGTAATTATGAGTAGATGAAATTTCTTGATATATTTAGATTACATCATGTATGGTTTGTAAACAACTTTTGAGAAATATCATGCATATGGTTATGAATAACCGTTGGGTAAACTAATATTGAAACACAAATTGATGTCATGTATACTTGTTATATTTTCCTATGCATGCTTGTATTGTTTTCCTTACCTTTGGAAGGACTAGTTAGGACACTGGCTATAAACAATAATACTATTAGCCCTTGGTGCACCTCAGTAATTTCCTAGCTAGCAGGTTTAATGAAAGTGCTAGCCTCGTGTGACGGCCATCACACGTGGACCAATGAATGGTTAACTTTTGTGAATTATGATCTCATGCCTATTGGTTATTACCTTCGAGGATTGTGTGTCTTCGCCTATTGTGAGTTACCCTTGTGGCTATGTGTCATACTGGATTAGTCCATAGTAGTCCTTCCCCTTAAATGATATTTAGAAACTTATTGATTTTCTTGTGTAGGGCATTTTAAACTCAATATTTTGCAATGTGCAATAACTAGCTGATGGCATTGATTTGTAATTTAAATGTTATTCCATTTCTTACTAATCTTGATCACGTATGATTGCAAATTATATATATATTTTATTACTAATTTTGAGGTGCTATCTACCAAAAATTTTTTGTCTCAGATAGGGAAGCTAGTGAATTCCCGGAAGGAGCAGAAGAGTGACAAGGATTCCTTTGGTGAGCCCTCTTGGGAATTGTGGGATTTAGTTTAAACTATTTTGATGTATATGACTCTTTTTTTTTTTTTTTTTTTGCAGATGTATATGGATAATGTGGATAGTCATTATTTTGTTCATTTTGGGATTGTAGAGTGACCACAGTTGAACTTTCTCCATTGTTGTATTGGATATATGTTGTACTGGTTATTTCTGGTGAGAGTTAAGCTCTCTTATGTATAATTGTTGCCTGACAGGATATTGTAGAAATTTCGGTATGTCCTATTTACTAAGGAGGTTCTGCCGAAATTTCTACAAAACTCATTACCTTGTATGAACGACGTATCTTATATATAAAGGCAAAGTTATTTTGAATATGGTGAAATTTGCATAGATATTGGTATGGTATTAAATTTCCATCTAGTGTAGGCTTACGAGTTTAGGGATTTTCCTCTTGTCTTGTGCTGGTTTCACTCTAGGGAAATTAGGGTGTGATAGTGTTATAATCTGGTAGTTTTGCAAAATATTTTAGATTGAGTCAATCTCTAATTGATCTTAAGTACAATAGACTGAGCAGAAATAATTATAAAAAAGATGCTCTAAATTGTCTTGATTATCAATCCATTCACCCTAATCATTTTTAAAGCAGAGAATAAGATTTGTAGCTTTTCTTTTGCAGGCTAAAGTGTGAAAAAATTTAATATTTCTATCTCTATGGACCAACCAAGTCTAATGAGTTGTTTGGGCCTAATTCTATTTCCATGGACCAACCAAGTCTTATGAGTTGTTTGGGCCTATATATTTTGTATTTCTATCTCCATGGACTAACCAAGTTTGATGAGCTGTTTGGGCCTAAATAATTTCTTCGCAGTCATAATAAAATTCTATTTGATGTCTGATTTCTTTCTTTATCAAGAATACCTAGGGGTTATAAATATTTGTTTAAGCTTCATGCAAGGCAAATTCAAGGGATTTGATTTTTTATGAATTAATTCCAATTGTATTGTCATTCCATTGTAAAGACACAAAGAGAGTGGATTATAGTTTATGGTAAACAATGAAACTCGGAGAACCATTACAAGATTAAGCCCATGTTGAGTACACAATGTCTTTGCATTGAGGAAATTTGAGCTAAAAGATATCAAGTTTCTTAAATTTCTTTAATTTTGGATGCCACCTATTAAAGGATAAAAATATTGGCGAGTGGTTTAATGCTACTATTGGCAAAATATTAAAAACTAGTTTAGGAAAATTTTGAAACCACCAAGTATTAGAAATGACTTTATCAATTCATTCCTATATAGAATCCATTCCTTTTCTATTGTTGGTCTATGAGAACCACTGCCCTTTCAAAATTAAGTCTATAAGAGAGCATTGCTCAAGAGGATTACTGAAATCTTATGCACCTGGCTGGGATGAAGAATTACAAAACTTATCTCTAGATAAGTGCACTTGGTTGAAATTATACAGTTCATTTGAACTAATTTCCTCCTAAATATAAGTCATTTCAAAATAATTACAATACTATTAATGATAAGTGGGATGTTAAGGAATTAGCCAGTAAGCTTATTTAGGAGGAAACAAGATTAAAGAAGCCAAGAAGTCATTCAATCAACCTCTTGGGCTAAAGTGCTAGAAAAAGACTTAAGCCAAAAGCCAATAAGTTCAAAAAAGGAAAGACGTTTGCTAATGTTTTTAAGGCTCAAAAGAAGGAATAAAAGGCAAGCAAGTGCCACTTTTATGGAAGAGTTAGTCACTTCCAAATTGATTATCATGACCACATAACTTGGTTTGAAAAGAAAGTAAAGCCAAGTACTTTTGTATGCTTTAAATCAAACTTAGTTAAAGTTCCATATAATACTTAGTGGCTTGATTTTGCTACTACTACTCATGTATAGAATATGATGCAAGAGTTCTTTACAATCAAAACCACAAATCCAAACAAAAGTTTCTTATTTATAGGGAATTGCATGAAGGCTCCAATTGATGGCATAGGGACTTATCGATTGGTTAAAGATACTGGATATCATTTAGACCTATCAAAAACTCTTTATGTACCTTTAGTTGTTAAAAACCTTATTTCCTTATCTAAAGTGGATGTATCTGGAATTTAATGTTAAGTTTGGACATAGTTGTTTCAATTTATTTAAGGGTAATTCTTTTATTGGATTTGGTATCCTTTCTAATGGCTCATATAAATTAAAACTTGATAATGACTTTGCTAAATCCTTACTCGTAATGCATCATAATATTGGAATCAAACATAATAAACTAAATAATCACTTTGTTAACCTATAGCATAAACGTTTAGGTCATATATCCAAAAAAAGAATTGAATAACTAGTATGGAATAAAATTCTTCCTAATCTAGATTTTTCTAACTTCGGTTCATGTATGGATTGCATTAAGGGAAAGCAAACCAAATATAATAAGAAAGGAACCACAAGAAGTATATAGCTTCTTGAAATTCTACATATAGATGCATGTGAATCTTTCAATGTTCTATCTTTCAATGGAGAAAGGTACTTTATCACCTTTATAGATGGTTTTTCATGTTATGATTTTGTCTATTTGCTTAAGGAAAAATCCCAAGCAACGAATGCTCTTAAGGTATATATAAATGAGGTTGAAAGGCAATTAAACAAAAAAGTGAAAATTGTAGTATTTGATAGAAGGGGTGAATATTATGGAAAACATGAATAGTCTGGTCAATGTCTTTTTTCATTTGTAAAATTATTTGAAAGACATGGTAGATGTGTACAATATATTATGTCAAGCACACCTCAACAAAATGGTGTAGCAGAAGGGCAAATAAAACTTTAATGGACATTAATTGCCCAAATCAATGTAGATGCACACATTAAAAATTTTCATGTATATGCTTAATAGGGTTTCTAGTAAGACAATTCCAAAAACTACTTTTGAACTGTGGAATTGTATGAAGCCTAGCTTTAGACATTTATATGAAAGTAAATTATATGCTCAAACAATTAGTGGTCACTTTATTGGTTAACCAGAGAAACCTAAAGCATAGATGTTTTACTATCCAAACTATATTCCAAGAATTATGGAATGCAAAATTTATGGAAAATGGTGAAGCCAGTGGAAGTGATGAAAGAAAATATGTAAATATAATGGAAATTATGGTAGAGATTTCTACCACTAAATATTCCTTTATTAACATCTACTCCAAGTGATGTCCTAATGGCTAAAGATAACACTGAACAACATTTGAATGACGAAACACTCTTAGAATAAACCAACTCACAAGTATCTGACACAATTGAACCACAAAAAATGCCACTAAAAAGATCCAAAAGACAAAAGAGATTGCTATTTCAAATGACTTTGTGGTTTATTTGCAAAAGTCATATTTTGATCTTGGAATTAAGAAAGATCTAGTTTCTCTTTCACAAGTGATGGAATGCACTGAATCTGGAAAGTGGATTAATGTCTTGAAATAAGAAATTAAGTATATGGAATAAAACAAAGTATGGGATCTCGTTATATTGCCAAAAGGTTCAGAGTGAGTAGGGTATAAATGGATCGTTAAGACCAAGCATGACTTATGTGACAATATTGAACAATATAAAGCTAGACTTGTTGCTAAATACTACACTTAGAAAAGTGGCATTAATTATATTGAAATTTTTTACCAGTCTCAGAGAAAGACTCATTAAGAATTAATTTAGCATTGGTAGCTCATTATGATTTAGAGTTACACTAAATGGATGTGAAAAAAATCTTTCTTAATGCAAATCTTGACAGAGAAGTTTACATGGACCAGCCAATAGTTTTTCTAGTTTTTAGAAAAGACCAAATAGTTTGTAGACTTAAGAAGTCAATACATGGCTAAAACAAGCTTTTAATCAATGGTATATTAAATTTAACGACATTGTAACATCTATTGGATTTGAAGAAAAATGTGATTGATCGTTGTATATATATTGAAAAGGTCAGGAGGAGCAAGTTTATTTTTCTAGTTCAATATATTGACATATGCTTGCTACAAATGACTTTGGCATATTGCGTCAAAAACATGATTTTCTCTCCAAGAATTTTGAAATGAAAGATATAAGAGAAGCAACCTGTGTAATTAGAAATTAAAACATTTTGAGATAAAACACGATGATTGTCAAGATTATCTCATAAAGCCTATATTGAAAGAATTCTTGAGAAATTTGATATGAATAAATGTTCAGTTAAAGTTGTTCCTATTCAGAAAGAGGACAAATTCAGTTTTAAGCAATGCTCAAAGAATGATCCACTTGGATACTCATATCCATACATTGTTGAATGTATGATAGTAGAAAGCCCACATTTGCTGATTGTTCCTATTAATATAAGGAGCAATGTGTGTGGAAAAGTAAGACAGAGTCCCTAGTTATATCGTCAACTATGGGAGTAAAATTTGTGGCTTGCTATAAAGAAACAAATCATTCATTATGGCTACAGAACCTTATTTCAAGACTTGGACATTGTCAGCACCATTACCCAGCCATTGAAAACTTTAAGCTATAGTATTATTTTTCTTTAAGAACCATTACCCAGCCATTGAAAACTTTAAGCTATAGTATTATTTTTCTTTAAGAACGACAAATACTCTTATGGAATAAAAACATATTGAGTCAAAGTTCTTTGTCATTGAAGAAAAATCAAGAAATAGTGTATGTTAAAATGATTAAAAGATTACAAATCCTTTGACAAAAGGATTACAACCAAAATTATTTTAAAATTATGTACGTAGAATGGGTCTTGGTTGCACTTATGATTGATGCTTATAATGATGATGTTGACACTTTGAGCTTAATTGATCTATTTTTGACCTAAGTATAAATTTATCGTTTCTTATGGCAGTGTACACATTACGCATACTTATGCTGATATAACAAGAAACTCTTTACAAGACATTATTATCGAGCATGATGAAATATAATTGATGTTTATGGACCTTGTATAGTGAGTTATGTATATTGTGATATATGAAAGGAAGTATGTTACAAAATAACATATCATATACCACATTTGGTGATTTACTGTACTTTGGTCATTATGATGATGATCATTAATGAGATTTATTTTTATGCACGCATTATGTTTAAGCTATTAAGACATTACATAATCTATCCATGAGGCCAAGCAGGAAAGGTTGGAATGTGGCCAGATAAATAGATAAAATAATTATATTATCTTTAATATTATATAATTAAATATACTTAAGGTTAGATTTAATTTATGTTATTTTTTAATAGCTAAATAAATCTCAATTGTTCATTTAGTTACTCGATGGACATAACAAATTAAAGCTAATCTAACCCTAATTAAAATGGATCTTCTTTCTACCCATAAAGTAGTTAGACTTAGAAATAAAAAGGACGTGAAAGACAAAGTTCCATCAATTAAAAAAAATTATGGTATCATCAAGAAAGGAAAAAAGTGAGAGACAAATTTAATAAAGAGATCTATGACTTCTACAACACCAAGTATATACTTTTAAGTTTACTATAAAAATTATGAAATTTATGATATTAAAAATTAAGGCTTTTTACAAATCTGAGTGATCTAAGAGCAATTTTATACAGCTAGAAAGAGAACAAAAAGTTGAAGCTTCTCCTTAGAAGCAGGGAAAAAAAAAAAAAAGGTAATCTGACAATAGTAGTTTTAAATATCTTATTTTTCTTATAGTTAATTAAGTTATTGAAGTATTTGTATTGAGTGAATGAAATACAGAACTTCAAAAAATTATTGAAACGGTGAAATTTTTTTCTATTCTCACAGTTAAAATTATATCAAAATAACCTTTTTTTTTTTTTTAAAGATTACGTAAACTGTATAAGACGAGTTAAGAAAGAAATTACATTCTCATACCTATAAAAGTATAAGGAGGATTTTGTACAAATCAAATGTCATGAACATCAAATCATAATTTTAAAATAAGAGGGATATCAAGTGCATTTTACTCTAAGAAAAAACACTTAAATGTCATCAGTCCACATACTGCGTTCTTGTTTTGCATGTGATCAAGGTATGCGTGTTGTTAAAAATCATCTAACAGGAGGGAAAGTGAGGTGTTAGAACTTCCTCAGATGTGCACATTTAAACCAAGTTGACTGCGCAAGAAACAGTCACAAAGTTTGACCTCACGGGTTCTCTTGGATGGTAAATCATAACAAACAAGTCCAATAGTACCTATTAATAGGAGTAGACATTTACCTATATTAACAAGTACATGGTTATCTAATAATAATTAAAAAAGAATCTCATTTAATTTAAAAATTATACAATTACCGATAATAACTATATATGTATTTTGATATATTTAAAAAATTATGTTTTATTGAACAACATCGTAAGAAATATATAAAAAACTTTATATGAATGCTTTCCTTATTAGAATACTTGTCCTGAAAAAGCCAGTCAAAATGACTTCGAGTACTACAATTTTATTTCTAGTTGAATTTGGAGTAGTTTCTGATATTGAGTTTATGCCCCCATTTCAATACTACCAGACTACTACATCTCACGGCAACTGAAATTTCAAAATGCCATCTAAATCCAAGTTCTCCAGTGACATTACAGAATTTTTGGCTTCCCCAGCACAAGATATGCTCTCAAGTCTAACCTCCCCTTTCTCTAATGATGATTGAGATAAAAAGTGGGGCAGGAAGAGTTGCACGGAAAACATTTTTTTTTCTTTCTTTTTCGCTTGCCACCAAAGAAAACAATGCATCTGCAGGCTACCAAACAACTTTCCTTTGAAAACAATTTCAGCCATTTCCCTTTTAAAAATTATCTGTAAATACTTTACCAACAAGATTATAGAACTACTTGACAGGGATACACGCTATCTCAGATTGCATATCATAAATTAAGAAAAAGGTATCTACGCATGGAGTATATATGAGACTAGTATACATAACAACATACAACATCCAGATACTAACATTTCTTATAGGTCATCATTCCCCATAGTGTCGGAGTTTATCAAATGCCTTTCTCCTCAGCATTTTGCTTGTCCCAATATTTTCTTTAGTAACAAGGAATTCTCACCTTACTACTCAGGAAATCTTCTCAGCCAGTAATTTCTCACTTCTCTCACTCATTTACCTAATGCAAGACTGTACTTCTGAGGCTAAATTTCAGTGTTAGAAACTCCGATCGATATTGGTTCAAAAACTGGATATAGCTTTAGCAGGAAGTAATATGTCCAAATGACAACATATTTTAAGATCATAAAGCAAGTACTAAACGAAAAATATACAGAGAGTAAATAAAAGCTATAACTTCCACATAAAATTCAGCACACCTAGATTTACAAAACATGAACTGCATTTTCCAGGATATACTAATCTGATTTAGCAATCATAATGTTGAAACCAACATTGCTAAAGAGCAGATTACCCAAAATGAAATCACTAGAAGCATTTTGCTTTACCTTACTTCAATTTTTTCCAGATATTGTTTCAAGCATTTCACTGCCTTCTTAGACAAGCTAAAGCCTTCATGTAAACGGACCATCTAGAAACCTGAGCAGCATATTCTGATCAATGTTCAACAAAAAGCATAACACAATGGAGCATAACTGAGGAACTGGGAGCAGCCCTTGAAGACTTATAAAAGGAGGCCAAAAACCACTTAGAGCTCTAAAGCATTAGTTTGACTCATGCATGATCGTAGTGGCTCATTAAGGGACCTTAATAAATGATGTAGCCACCAGGGTGTTTTGATATCGCTTCAGAGTATTTTACTGATTTTTATTGTACTTAAATTTATTTTAGGGCATACCAGGACCAAGGTAATCAAAGGCAAAAAGGTGCCCTTAAAGGCAACAAACCTCTAAAATGCCCTAAGCGAGAGGTGCCAAAAAGGCACTCACCTGATTGATGTAATGCGTTAAAATAGGGAAAATGCTGAAAATATGCTACATAAAAATATATAAATAATTTTAACTTTGTAACAACACTGGACATATGAATTAACTATTCAAAGTTGGTAACATAATAATATCAAGTCAAGTGACATAATCATTAAATGCACTAAATTTAGGTTGCTATTATCACATTTGAAGCATAATAATCATTAAGTCATAACTTACAATAATATTAAGTGGACTTAAAAAGTCATGAAAAAATTTTGGCTGGGCTTCTTAAGCTAAGCCTAAGTGAAAAACATAACTAAAGCACCTAAAGGCACTTGCCTCGACTGCCCAAAAGATGCTGCCGAGCAAGTGCCTAGTGGACGCCAATGCTGACGAGTACTTGGGCTATTAATGGGCTTAGGGTTTTAGAATTTTTACTTTGATGTTTAGGAATTTCTTAACAAGTTAGGAAGCCTAAATCCTCATAAATTTAGCAATTCAGTACTTATACAGTATACTTGTAGGGTAAGCCATAGAAGGTATGTTCAGACAGTTATGCCGTTTTCTTGGGACTCAATTTTCAGTTTTATGAGATTTGAGCAAGTTTCTATCTACTTGTGTGATGCAACTCAACCCTAGGTGTGATGCCTAGGTTTATTCTCTTGCCTTCAACTACTATTCTGTTTCATTCAACTTGCTCTACTACCCATGACTGACTTCCTCGGCAAACTTCGTTAAAAACTTGCAGAGTCAATTCCCTAACTATTCCTTTTTTTCAATTTTCCATAAAACAAATTAAAAAAAAAAAAAATCCATAGACCCAGAGGTACCATTAACAACACCCAAACAACCACTTAATTAATAAGGTGATATTCCATCACTGAAAAAAGTTGCCAGTCCTTAAGTATATACAGAATAACCCTTCAACCCACAATAGTCTGCCATTAAATTCACCATAGAAAACCCGTCCCCCTTCTTCCTTCTCTTGCTGTCCTATATTCGTAATGCTAAACAACTAGACTCCCATAATTAGCTGAAAGTAATTTATGAAAGAAAGGCATACTTGGCAGCAGCATTCATTCACCAGAGGCATAGGTTTATGGACAGAAAACTTCCTGCCAAATATATTTAATAAGGTCTCATTTGCTAGTTCCCAATTAGAACCAACAACCACAAGATTGAATTCCCACAAACTAAATTCAAAGAACTAAACCGAGCAACATGATAAAATTAAAAGGGAAATAAACATAACATGACTTCGAAAATTCTTGTACTACTAACAATCTAAAAAGCCTCTATCTCGAGCCCAATACATATATATACATGATCAACAGGCTGAGTGGAATAAGAGGCCACCTATGCCAAAGCATGCATCTATGAATCTACCTGATAGTGACAAACTTGTTGGTACCATGTTTTGCCCAATAAGTCTTCAAATCAATTGGATTGGAAAAGTTATAACCCTCGGCAGCAAGTTTCTCCAAGACTTTCTTAAATGCTCCGATACTCATTTTCCTTCCAGCTATCCTAGCACCACGCCGCTTGGTACTCATAGGCAATGGATACATTGACATGCCTGTTGTGCAACAAGCAGACTGCCACCCACCAGAGCCCCATCTATAACACTGTTGAGGAGTCCCAGTGCATGAACAAACAGGTATAGGAATACTGGAAATATCCAAATCAATCCCATTTATTACAATTTCAGTAGTTTTCTTTGCAGTCCTTGCTCGTTGAACTGAAAGAGAATTCTCATCCTTTGGTGCACGAGGTCCTCTCTTGGGCTTCTTTGCCTTAGGAGATTTGGGTACCTTGGACCCCTGCCTTTTCTTACTACTGCTGTTGGCCTTCTCAACAGGTGCCTCTTCCACCGGTCTTTCTTCCTTCAATAAGTTAGGCGGTTGAATCAACTGCATATGATGGGCTGAAGATGTCTCAGGAATAACAGCGTAGTTTGCTGGGTTCGTAGGAATCATGTTCAAAAACTTCTCTCTCTGACTAATCCAAGCATCCCTCATGTAATCCATAGGGTATGTTGCTTGTGGCATCCCAATATCCCTATGGTGAAATGCCACATTGGTGCTAGATAAAACTGCAGCATTGCGTCCTCCAAGCATAGGTTTTTCAGGCACAGACGACATAAGCTGGAGCCCAAGATGGCTCTTAAAGGACGTTGTGGGTTCATAGTAACCCCAATTGCGTATGTCAAGGCCATTATCGCCATCCATTAGAACAGTAAATGACAAAGATAATGCAGGACAATAATGTAGTCTGGTAAAATTTTCTGACAAATTAATCAGGTCATTGTGTCATCCAAGCAAGCCTACGGAACCGAAAAGAAAAATAAATTCAATGTGATTAATAAACAAGGAAAAAAATGCAATTAGGTACGCACAAACCCACCTTTGTTTCCGCTCAAATTCAGGGCTCAAAACATAAATTAGAACAACCTCATTATTGTACATAGGCAAAACCTCATTCAGCGAAGATTTCAACTTGTGGGATTTGATCTATGATCCCTCTGACCAAGAAAGAACAAAGGAAAATAAATGAATCTATCAGATCTCTGAGACAAAGGAATAGATCAATAGAACTAGGACCAAAATGGAAGTGGGCAAAAATATAATTTCGATTCCGAAAGAACACAAAGTTATAGTTTAAAAGAAAAACAGTGTTTCATCTTCAAGCAGGCAGAGAAAGCAGTACCTGTTAGGGTTCTTGGCGTCTACGGTGCGAGAATGAAGGGAGAAAAGTTAAATGCAGACACGCCATCTTAAATTCTAATCTGAAATGCATTTATGATTTTCTAATACTGCATAAATCATTTTATATTTATTTATTTTAATTCAAAACGTGCCAGAGCCCGTAGTCGCAAGTCCCAAGTAAACTTTTCAACACCCTTTTTCCCAACCTTGGCGAATTAAATTGGCTTTTTGTTATTGTCATAAAAAAAAATTCGCCTTTTGTTCTTGAGGCTCAAAACTCGCCAATTTTTTTTAACGAAAGAGTACAAGATCTTTGACAGGACTAGAGAGTGAAGTAAAAGAACATGATAGAAATCGAATCAATTCAAAGTTTTTAGGTTAAAAATGTCGTTAGGTGGTATGCTCTGTATCGAGTGTTCTCAAATTTAAATTATAATAAAAATAAATATTATAAATTAAGATGTAATATTATTTTTTAAAAATTAAAATTATTGTTTTAGCTAAAATTATTCTTAGGTTAAACTTTTTTTTTTTTGTCAAGCCTAAATAGAACTTGTTGAACTTCTATTTGTTTAGAGAATGAAATTTTAATTTTAAAATTTCAAAGTTTATTCAACTTGGCGGATTATTATAAATTGCACACTTGATTTGGTCCCATAGCAGCACCTAAGTATATTTTATCTTTCTTCTGATTAGAGGTGATTCTCTTAATCTAAACATCTTTTTGGATAAATAAGGTTACATATCTATAAGGCAACTTGTCAAGATTCTTATAGTAAAGCTACATAAATAAAAAAAAAATTAAGAGGCATAATGCGACAAATAAATACATTTTAAAATAACTTAATCTTTAAACACTCAATTAACTCAACGCTTCAAACAATCATTTTTTTTAATATATAAAATTTAGGAAAAAAATCAAAAGCTTTCAGAATTCAATGGCTACAATTCATTAAGGTGCATGCTTCAAACTGAAATAGCATGTGGCTTATGTTAATCTAAGCAGAATGGTTCCAATATGACTGTTATTAGACGACTATTATAATTCTATTAGGCCACTTGATTTGGTAGATATCTGTAATGTACCATTAAAAATATATTGTGTTTACAACTACCGATTCAGTTACGTCGTGGTGCAAACTAAATTGTACTGTGCTTTTAGTTTGTACTGTGCTCATGGAAAATTATTACTTTTGAAATTTTCAATTTCAATCTTGTGAGTAGTGCTAATCAAGGTAATAGTGTATTCTAATTGGCTTAGTGCACAACTCACGTTTTGCAGTGATGCATACAATAATATTCAGATCATACCTTTCTTAGTATTGGGTTATCTGTATGGATAGGATTTGGGCTCAAATGTTAGCCCAACAATGCTATGCCAATGGATAGACTAAGCCCAACATAAACTTTTTTTCCATGAAAACCCCTTGCTGGCTTTATGTTTCAAAATGGTAGTATTACAATAATAATAAGTTGCAGGGTTGTACAGAGACCCAGTAAACTCGAGAGAATCAACCCTGTTCAATATGGTCGAGTTGAGTTGGGTCAACGAAAAACGGAGGCTGGGCCAGAAGAAGGGGAAGTTGTCGAGCCAGGGTTGGCCATTTTGGCCCTTTTACCTAACCTGGGCTGGATTTTTTATATATATTAAAATTATTTTTATATTTTTATAATTTATAATAATCATATTATTAAATTTTGGCTGGATTCGTTTGTGTGAATGTGAACTACTGTGCTGAACCCTCTCCGGCCCTTTCTCTCCCCACACACACCTCTCAATCTCTTGTCTTTCTCTGTCATTGTCAATCATCTGTCATCGTGTCACCCTTTGTTGACGATTTCTACCAGGTTCATTCCTCACACTCTCACTCTCGAATCTTGATCTCTCGCCTCTCTATGTCTCTATCTCTATCAAACCTTGCCTCACTCTCGTTGCCGTCACCTCACCCTTTACCGGCGATTTCTACTGTCTAGGTTCATTGCTCGTTGTTCGGTTCTATATCTAGAAAAAATCAATGATCAAAGGTTATGACTATTTTTTTTTTGGCATGTTCTCAGCTCATGTCGTCATCAGCACTGTCGACAGTGCTTGCCATTACCTCATAGATTCACCGACATCTTCTTCGGGTCAATGCTTACTCCCTTAGGTTAGTATTCCCCTTCGTAAATAATTACAATAGTTTTAAGAGATAGTGTTTCTTGAACATTAATGTCTTGTATGGTTTATTGAAGGCATAGTATTTATAGATTGTGTTTGGTTTTAATAATGGATGGGATTGTTATAGGTATAATAATTCCATTCGAAAATGTAGAAATGTAAAGACTTAGTACTAAAGACCAAAACTGATAAAATTTTTGTCACTATAAAATATTATATTTATAGCTTTAAGTTAATACATATTACATTATTTGGGTATGCAACAATTGTACGAACTTTGAAATTTAGATGGGGATGGAACTCCTCTTATTATAGGTAGCCTTGTCCCTAGTAGAGGACGAACAATCCTTATTTTCTCTTTTTTTAAATATTAATTCATTCAAAAAATAATAACATTTTAGATCATAAGGTGTTGCCTTATAATTATTTTCTTTTCACATGGTTACAAATATAGAAAAAAAAAATTAGATTCACTTGTTAACTCCCCTAATAAAAAATCTATTTGCATAACAATGATTGTGCCAATAAGAGTGGATGTTTGGACTAGACAACAATGTAGATTCACTTTAAAGTATTAATTGGTATTATGCCTCACGGATTATGGATGAGGAAGTCTTTTTTTTTTTTTTTTCATAGCTATACACCAATCATAATGACATATATCTATGAATTACTTAGTGTGACATGTTGAGATTGTTAGATGATTTAGGATAAAACAAGATAATTATTTTTTGAAATCCAACTAGTGGACTTAACAAGAAATGCAAATTTAGTATCTCTATTGATTAGATGTAGACCCAAACCTAATGAGTCAAATAGAGCAAGGTCCATCACAAGGTAGCAATATGACATCCAACCCAACATCTAACCCTGTAAATGTTAGTCAGAGTGCCACTAGCATTGCTACAGCTGCCTCTGCCTCTGGCTTAACACTTGTTACAAGGTCGACAGTAATATGTGTAAGTAAAAAGAGGAAAAACCCCTCAAAGAAATATGATGTGTGGGATCATTTTGTGAAACTCCCTTTAGAAGAAACTAAAGGGGATATAAGAGCTATTTGTAATATTGTAGTGCTTCTTATGCTTGTAATCCAAACAACCATGGTACAAATTCATTGAAAAAACACTTGTTGAGGTGTAAGAAGCATCCAAATTAGGCTGAGGAGAGTAAACAATTTATGTTAGCATTTCTTAAACTATGAAAAGGTCAACCTAAACCCTTGGTCCCCTATAGCTACAACGTAAAGGGTTTCACAAGGCCTTAGCAAAGTACATTATTGAATATGAGGTACCATTTCATTCTATCAAAAAGGATGGGTTTAAGGAATTTTGTTATGAATTGAAACCACGATTTCCAATTCCATCCATAATGACAGTTGCCAAGGATTGTTATAAGGTCTATCTTAAAAAGGCAAAAACACTTAAGGATTCCATTAGGAGGGTAGAAATTCGTGTAACACAAACACTTGGACATTGGTACAGAATCTGAATTACATGTGTCTCACCTCCTATTACATAGATGAGGATTTGAGGCTTCAAAAGTGAATCTTGAATTTTTATCCTATCGAAAATCATAGAAGTGACACAATAAGAAAAACAATTGAGAAGTAATTGTTAGAGTGGGGAATTAATAAAGTATTCACCTAAACAGTGGATAATACGTCTTCAAATGACACAGCTATAACTTATTGGAAGAAAAGACTTAAAAGTTAGGGTGGGTTAATGTGTGATTGGCATTTATTACATATGCGCTATTGTGCGTATATTTTGAACCTTTTTGTAAGTGATGGGTTAGAGGCGATGAATAGCTTTATTTCTGCCATTTGAAATGCGGTGAGGTATGTTCGGTCTTCACCTATACGGTTGCAATGTTTCAAAAGTTTTATGGAGAAGAAAAAAAACTGAATCAAGTAGCCTTCTATGCCAAAATGTTGCAACAAGGTGGAACTCCACCTACCTTATGTTAGACAGTGCTATCAAATTTTAGAAGGTCTTTGAAAGGATGGAAGATGAGGTTGATGAGTACGTTGCATACTTCACTAATGATGTTATATGAGTTGGGCCACCAAACACTACATATTGCAGCAAAGCAGTGATCTTTGCAAAGTTTTTAAAGACATTTTATGATACCACCTTGAGGTTGTCTAGATCACTATATATGACCTCAAATACTTGCTTCGATGACATCGTCGACATCCAAGATATGTTGTTGTCAAACATAACACATCATGATCTAGTTATAAGAGAAATTATGAACAGTATGCAGGCCAAGTATGATAAGTACTTAGGGGATATCAAACAATATGAACCCTTTACTGGTAATAGGATTAGTTTTTGATCCGTGATATAACATTGGCTATATGTATTCCACTTTTGATAATCTGTACTATAATCCTAGTGTGTATGAAGCCATAAAGGGTTGGATTAGAGATGCATTGAATCGCTTATACGAGCATTATTCCGTTGGAGTTGTACAAGAGTCAGTTGATGCTGAAACCACCTCGGAGAGTGCCAGTGCCACCTCGGATAGTACAATTACAAGCCACTTATCAAATTGCAAGTATAAGTGGGAGGCATTGAAGCAAAGAATTGTTTCTACAGATCATAAATCTGAGTTAGATAGATATTTAAAACAAGAATTGGTTCATGATGCTGCCTATTTTGATATCCTTGCATGGTAGAGAGATAATGCTACAAAGTATAAGGTGTTATCCCATATTGTGCATGATGTGTTAATTGTTCCCATGTTAACTGTGGCTTCAGAGTCTGCTTTCAATATTGATGGGTGTGTGCATGACGTGTTTAGGAGCTCGTTATGCCCCATAATAACTCAGGCCTTATTTATGCCTAAAATTGGCTTTCTCCCAATATATTTAACTTTTATGACCGTGACTATGACCAATTCAATAAGATTGAAAGTATTGTATTAGGTTAGCTCTAACTCTAATTTCACTTAGTAATTTACATTGGCTAATATTTAACTTTATTATTCCATATCATGATTAACAATTACTGATATCTCCAAAGATCCAAGTGTTGCAAGGCCCCGAGGTGCTATGCCTATTGACTAGCATTATGTATTTGATAATACAATTTTCTTTTATGGATAACCTATCATCTTCATAACATTAAGTCTAATGCTTAATTTTCTCACCAAGTTCCTGCTTTTAAGCACAATGAGGAAGATGATATTCATGTGAAAGGATGTTGGGAGCTTGCAGCTTGGTCCTTCCATAGTTGCTGCATAATTTTGGATATGAAAATTCTTTTAGTCTTTATAATGTTAATCCTTGCTCTAATGGCATAAAATTGTCTCTTTCTATGAATTTGCAGTTATAATGGCAATAACACTGGCCAGCCTAATTCTAAATCTATCCAATACCATTATCAATGGCTATAGCCCTTTGTATTTAAACAAGCTTGTTTTATAGAAGGCTAAATTTCCTTACCCATTTCTATTCACTTGATTATTTGCCTTATTTTGAAAAGTTCACATTGTGCGTAATAAAGTGTTTTTTTATGCATTAATTTATGTTTGTCATTTGCAAGTAGTCCATGTTGTGACTTGCGAGTAGCCATTAATTGGCAATAGAGACATTGGTATTTGAATGTTGCATGATTTATGAGAGTCCATGAATTTCATAAGACCATTGCATAGCAACCTAATGGTGTAGAGGTAGTCTCATTGCTTTTAATGTTGTATGCTTGTATCTATGTAAAATTTCATTTGGTTTCCTTGCATAAAATGTATCTGTATTCTTAAGGTTTTATTGGTAATCACATGATATGCCCCAAAGGTTCTAGACATTTGACGTTGCTACTTCATTTTAAGTTGTGTCTGATAGAATAGTTGTTAATGCATCTTCTTTGACAGTTTTGTTTAAACTTTGTTAGAGATAAGGTGAGCAAGCAAATGGCTGATTCAAATGGTCCCTCTATTCTATTACATGATTTAACAAGAAGTGAATACTAGTTATTTTCATTTTAGTTTTTTCCTACTAAAGCAGAACTGTTAAAGCCCGAAAAGGAAATGAAAAGACACATAACTGATCTAATAAAAAAGGTATATGCAATTCCTTGACTTGTTATTTTATCAGTACATTTCTATTTGATAGTATTTAATTTGGTAATAAACAGGTTTATGTGTGTGGTTGAATGTTGATGTAGAGTTTAAAAGATGTAACTGGAGTAGAATTTTGAATGTTTATGGATTTCCTGAAGAGTTTTAGTCTTTTTAGTGAAAAAGATCCACTTAAGCACATGAAAGAACTGATTGGAATCATTGAAAGGCAAGCTGATTGAGATGCACAGTTCAATGTAAGTTTTTCTTTTTAATGGCTATTCACATAAACTGAGTATGGGGAGTTTGTTCATTTAGGGATTGATTATAATTATAATCATTTAATAGAGTTTTGTTATTTAGATTATTACTTCTAGAAATTTCTTTCAATGTGGAATTTAAAGACCCTATTGTCTTGTTAAAGTGTTTTGCTATTATCAGGATTATCTTAGGATTGATCAAACAAAGGATGCTTTTTTTATTATTAGTCTAAGTTGCAATTACTAAAAAGAATCATTGAGATTTATTCTTTGTTCTTGTCTTTAATATGGGGAGTTAATATATGTTGAAATTTATAACAACCATCGTGAAATTGGGTTTGTACTATTTTGAATTGTATTGTTTAGTGATTTCAATTAATCAGGAATTTAGTAGTTCTATTATTATGTGGAATGGTTTAACTAGTGCAAGTCATGGTACTATTGATTTTTATTCTCTATCTTGTCTTTGTTCTTTATGATTGAAGGTGAATAAATGAACACAAGAATATAAATTCAGAGTTACAAGTATGAGACTTACATTGATTTCCTAATTACGAAAGCTTATTGATCTCTGACTGAGATCACTGATCGGATGAGATACCTATAATGTATTGGATGTATCTTGGGTTTTCACAGCCTAAATCCTTATCAATTATGACTACAGAATACTCGCAAGTATTCTAGTCAGAGCATCTCAAGTCTCACTCTCTAATGAGTTATGTTCAACGTACATTAGTCTAGCCATATTTATAGAATGCTAGCTAGAGTTAGAGTTTCGTAGTAGTTCTTATAATTACTATTTTACTCTTATTTAATGAACACCTCTTATGGGTGCACACAATATAATATCTTAATAGATTTATTCTTTAGATATTATACAATATTCTAACAATGACAATAATTAGAGAAAAGCCAAGTTTCCACTTCAAAAATATGACTGTAAGGTTAAATAATTTTTTTTTTCTAAGAATGTCATCATTATTAGCTATTGCACCATACAACTATGATTGCCTGGGAAATCTTGGGATTTATTACCTTCAAAGGTAAATGTTAAAGCGATCCTACAAAATAGGAGAAAAATGAAGCTCAAAGAGCTAAACAAAAATAGCATAAGAAGATTTTTGTTTTATTTTTCTCTTATAATGGTTTCCAGATCATGTGAAAAAGAGTGGTCAATTGGGAAAATTTTTTATGCACAACAATAGTTTGTCATTGAAGTAAATACAATACATGAACATAGGATTTAGAGACACGTGGCAGACTATAACAATATTATTTGAGTTGGAAAACTTATGATTAACGGCTTTAACATGTTTGAAATATTCATTTCTTTAATAATATTTACTTGTAATTGTCATCTTCTTGGTGATACTTTAACCTTTTTTTTTGCACTTATTTATTTGTTGCAATAGCAATAAATTATTTGACAAATGGCTTTGATTTTTTTTTTTTTTGGCTTCAATTGGAATCGGGTTTGAATTACTTTTATATCCATTTGTTCATATCTTATATATGTAATTGTTACTTTAATTGTCTCCTAGTGGGAATTTGGAATTATCTATAAAATGTTTCCAAGAGTTTAAAATATTTATTTTTAGCTATCATCTTCTAGTTGACACTTCAGCCTTTTTTCTTTTTCACTTATTTCTTTGTTACAATTTCAATGAAATATTTGAGAAATAACATTGATTTTCTTTTTTTCGCTTCAACTGAAAAAGGTTCAAATTGTTTTTATATCCAATTATTCATATCACGTATATGTTATTGTTACTAACTAAATTGTCTCCTCGATGGACATTTGGAATTATCTACAAAATGTTTCCAAGAGTTGATTTTAAAATATCAAAATCATCCTGCTATGTTGATAAACTATGTTGCCCTTTTTTAATGTAAACATGCTTAAGTTGTAGCAGGTACATTACACTGTTAGAGGCACTCAATGTCGTGAGATATTTGTTTTGCCTATCATTTATATTAAGTGGTTGAAAATAATCTATAATATTAATTTTTTTTTTCACTACTCTCAGGTGCTGGTGCAAGTGCTGTTGAAGGTTCTTCTATATATTAGGTTGCAGTTGTTAATATTGTAAAGGAATGTTTGCTAGGTGCAATAAAAGCATGTGTCAAATCAAGACATATTTGGTCAAATCTTGCAAATGCATTTTATATTTGTGGTGATCACAAAAGTTCCAACAAGTGCTTAAAGTAATTAGGCAGACCTAGCCAAGCCCAAAAACATATTACCCAACTTGGTGATGTCCCAAGTTCACCAAGCTGAGACTCCAGTCTTAGGTTAAAAAATTTGACCCCATTATAATGCCGAATCAAGCCACGAGTTTGTGTTCAACCCAACCCGCCATTTATGCAGCCCTAATAAGTTGCAACTTACGACTTAGGATGCTTTGTTTTTAGTATCACATACATCATATAATTGTTGAATAATTTATTAAATTGGATCAACGAATGATTTTAAAATAAAATAAGATATATAAATTAAAGATAGTATAACATATTTAAAAAGTAACAATACACACATACAAACTCAAAATGTATGTTATAGTGAGAATAGTTAATTATTATAAAGTAAAGTTTTATGAACATGTTTTACTAGCTTTTATATTTGTTAGTTATTTTATCAATTATTTATATTTATTATAATTTAAAATAAAAAATTAATATAACCTAAAATTTAATTTCGCTTGTCGCTTTTTTGTTGTTTTTTTTTTTTGGAAACTTGAACAACACTGTAGATTGTTTTTAATATATTGCTATATGGTCATAAATTTCTTCTTTTTCTTACTTTATAATTGGGTCAGGTTCTAGTGTTTGATCAATGCTGGTGACTTTGTAATTCGTTATATATTTATAACAATTCATCTAATGTCAAATTGTTGTTGTGTGTATTTTGATGGGTTACATTATGCAGTTTTATACATTACAATAATTGATGTGTTATTATACAATTTTGTATGCGAAAAATGTGTGATGTAATTGATAATATTTATGTATAAACGGCTATAACTCTGACTTTGTGCACTTTAGTTACGTGAAGAGGAAGTAAGCAGTAGACATAAAATGCTAGAGCTCAATGAAAACTTCTTAAATCTTATTTATACAAATAAAAAAAGTAACATGGTATGATAAACTTATATTAAGTTTAAATTCCATTAAAAAGCGAATTTAGAAATATTATTGAAAGTGGGCTATTTTTCAAAAATGAAATTACTTAGTAAGCACTAAATTGATAATAAAAACTTTACAATACACAAGTGTACATTGTACATATTTTAATTTTTGAGTGAGGTGTTGTATTATAATCAAAAAATTAATTATATTTTGTCCAAGTAATTAAAAAAATTCAAAATCCTTGTGCACATTTGCAAGGATCCGTACCTACAAGGAATAAAACTAAGAAAAATTTCTCACAAGATGAGCAAATTAGGTATGAGAATAAAAGAAACATTTCTAAGGTGAGAAATTAAGTAAACACTCATAAATTTGAATATCTCCCCGCAACAACCAAATAAAAAAAAAAAAAATCAAACTAGAATGTATATATTGAGGATGAAAATCCTAATTCATTCATTCATTCAAATTTCTATAATATCTAATGAAGTTGCTCCTCAATCACCGAAGCATGGACCACAGATTTGTTTGGCGCCATAATCCCGTAGAATTCGGCAATAAATGCATGAGAATACGGAAGCACTTGAATGAAGTAGGTCCAGAAAGAATGATGAGATCCCTTTGCAATAATTGGGCCCACTTGAGGCCCATTTATAGATGTGTGCTTGCCCTAATAAGTGTGTAATTACTGACCTTGATCATTTTTCTATTGGGCCTCAATTTTCTGTACACATTCATATCAATCCATTAGATCTTTCAAACCAAATTCAGACCTCCACATTAATGCAACTTTATTACTCCGCATTTAATTTGATTTATCTCATTACCAACCATGACGTGTGATTAAACATAATTTTATGATTTGGAATTTTTAACTTTATGTTTGATCAAATCGGACCATCAAGACTAATGAATTCAAATTAGATGCACTCAAATTAATATGGACGGCACCTTGTGGGACGTGGGTGAGGAGTACCATCTTTTTATTTTTATTATTAATTATATCTCTCATTTCTATTCTCATTTTGATGAGAGATTTTTTTTTCTTTTTTTATTTCTTATTTCGAAGGAGATTTTTTTTTTCATATTTCCATTCATTGTAGGGATACGAATCCCTACAAATCTCCATAGTTATGAAAATTAAAAAATAAATAAATAATGTTAGCATTTTTTTTTGAAAAAAAAGAAAAAGAGATTTGAAGTACAACTCCTTATTTATGTTATCTATTAAGCTCTAATTAATTTTATAAAAACTACAAGTTTTATAGAAATTTTATAAATTACAACACATACATTTAATAAGATAAGTTAATTACGAAGGAAAATAAGTTTAACAAATAGATAATTAAATTTAAAATGGAACCATTTAAATAATTTCTAATTTCTATGTTTATCCATGATCCTAATTCATAGATAATTAATATTATTTCTTTTAATATTATTCTTTATTACAATGTGATTGCAGGTATTTTGAAAGCAATTTCAATATGTTTTTCAAATATTAAAAAAGTGGAAGACTTGTATGTAACAAATAGAATTATTTTTTAATTATTATAAATATAAATAATTCATGAAACAACTAGAAACACAAAAATTGGTGTGTGTGTGTGTGTATATATATATATATATATATATGTATGTATGTATAAAATATTTATATAGAATTAGCGAGATGGATACCTCACATGTAAGGTATGATCTCTGTTTTTATCCTCCATCCTTATTCTCACAAAAAAAAATTTCCCAAAGTGAGCAACTCCACTGGGATGCTCAAATTTGATGATCTTTTGTCATTCTTAAAGTGCACATAACACAAAAATAATAATAATAAAAAAGTATTGGTAAACACAAGTGGGACCAAGTTGGCTCTTACAACACGTGAGAACTTAGTCCAATTTTGGACTAAGTCTCTTTTTTGGACACAAGGCCTAGATTATATTGAGTTTGAATGGGGTATATATATATATATATATATATATAATTCTTATTTTAGAACTACAAATTTTTTTTAATAAAAATAATTTTGCAAAGAAAAACTAAAAAGATTAAGATTTGAAATGAAGAAAGATGAAATAAAAAATAAAATTTGGAATGAATAAAAGTTATTAAAATTTGAAAAGAATTAATAATTTAAATTTTTTTTATAATTAAAATGAAATAATTTATAAGGTAAACACGTTAAGAGTAATGTAGATAGATTGATTTATTTCTTGGAATGTGAAAGCTGTGCAAACTATTTTTGGATTTTATATTTCAAAGAATTATTTGAGTGTGTTTTAAAACTTTAAAATATTTATGCATTTTTTTTAATGTAAGGATAACATAGTTGACTAAATGAACTCCTTAATTTTTATTTTTTGTGCTGATTATAGCTCCCTTGAATATTTGTTTATAAATAAATAACCTTTTAATTTTGGGTTATATACAAATAATTCCCCAACGTATCACACTTTTGTAATCAGTACGTAAGAAAGAAGGTTGACAAAAGACAAGGTATTATTTGCACTTAATCTCACATTTAAGGGGTCCATTATCAAATTTTAAAGATAGGAGAGTCATCCATACATGACCAAAAGTTTAGACAAAAATTATGTAATTTTAAATTTCTGGTCATTCTAGTAATTCTCGCGTCTAATCTCTGCCATTGTTTCTGCCTTACTCGTTGAATCACTTTCATGTTCTCATAACCAAATATTATGGAATTGACCCACGATCATTTACAAATCCTCTCAACCTTATACTGTCATGCAACCCAAGGACTTCCAATTTGCACCAAAATATTCTTATGGATATAACATAGACATAATAAACGGTCACATTAAGATGAAAATACTTAGGGTCTCTTTGGTATCCAGAGAGAAAGTAGGTAAGAAATATAATAGGAGAAATAACGAAAAATGAATTGAAATTTTTTTAAGATAAATTCTATTTGGTATGCTGAGAATGCAATTGCCGGCAAGTCTGGCCTTTGCCATAGTTGGTATTTTTCTAAATTGATGTTCGCCTCTCCCTCTCTCACAAATGGGTGCCTGTCTTTACAAGGTCTTTTAAAAAATTTTAGACAATTTTTTAAGGGAGCTGGCTCAATTCCTACTGGGCTGAGGGAAACCTCTCTCCCAACACGTATGGGAGAGAAGTTTCCAGTGGTACTCTGGATCCCATGTACCAGGCACACCAAAGTTGGATTCTCTTTCCCTTTCCCTTTGCCGGCTATATTTCATCCATAGTAAACATGGCCTTAATTTAAAAACTCTTCCCTTCCCTTGCCCCAATCACATCCCTTTCAACACTTGAGGAAAAGTTATAATCACCTCACTAGTTAATCAAGCAATTAATAAACACAAAAAATAATAATATCCAATAAATTTTCTCTCTTTATTTGTATTTTATTTCCTTGATAAGAACCATTCTCTTCCTTTCTTCACCAGGGAGCTCATCAGCATTGTCTGGATTGGCTGGGTCACAATTAGCACTGTACTACGAGCTTCAAATTTAACAGCTTATCCTGATTTCACGGAGTATGTCAATGTGATGCCAAGACAATTTTGCAGCAATATATTGAAGTTCCATCTCTGGAGATGTCATTTTCGTTTTCTTTTTCCCCTTATCTAATTATCTTTTGCTAGCTTCTCTTTCAATTTCCTTCTTCTGTTATGAGGTCCATAGAAAAAGCTTTTTGTTTTACATATTTTTCTCACAATATCAATTATAAAAAATACTATCATGCTTTTCTATTTTTGAACTGAATCTGATTTTAGTCTTTCATTGATTCAAAGTCTCAAAATGGTCTTATAAATTTTAAAATTTAACCCAAATTATTCCTTCACTAAATGAAGTTAAGGACTAATTGACTATTTAAAAATTTTTAATTTATAAAAGATTAAAATGAAACTAAGTTCATCACCAAAAGTTTATTTAAAGATTTTCAATTTACAAAAAACTAAAATAAAAGTGAGTTCAAAAGAATCAAAATATATAGCATTTTTCTCCGATATCGATTATATTAGACACCAAAAGAAAAAATCAAATCTTGCTCAGAAATTGAAGAATATTATGGACTGGACCCGCCTACTCGACAGTTTTGCAGCAAAACGTAAGAATTTGATAAAATATAATTAAAAAAAGGATGAAATGAAAAATAAAATGACACTACAACTAACCCAAAAAAAAAAAGGGCACAAAAATATTTCAACATTGTTTTAACACATTTTGAAATATGTCTCACAGCAATAATAGTTCTTAACATGTAAGTACAGTGTATCACATGCATCGCGTATCATATTAAATATGTATTTGACACGAATATGCCTTACATGTATCCGTATGTTTTTTTAGATTAGGGTAAACACCATCCCTGTGCAATAAAACCCTCTTCCGACAATTAGAGATTGTTTATGCTTTATTGTTATTCTTCGTTAATTCCATTTATAAAGGTTATTGACTTGGGCTTCATAGTACTCGCAGGTCTAGGGATTACATGCAGTGCCGAGCCCACCATGAAACCCGAAAGCCTACATGTGAATTTTGGTCAAGTTGCTCTTCAAAAAGAATTTGCGAAAATTGAATTTTTCATAATTCTATGTTATAAGTAAAAGAAATTGTATATTTATGAACAATATTGGGGCTATTAAATGAAAAATAAAAATAGTTAATAAGTAAATAAAAGCATAAATTCATTCCATGGAAGATGGCAATCGTCTCAACGTCGGCACTAAAAAATGCATGTGCGTACCATTCTTCATCATACATTTTTCTTTAACAACGAAAAATGCACAATTTATCACGTTTTTTTTATAAGTACATGATTTATTAAAATTAAAATTTTTCTAGTTAACATTAATTTTCAAACTTGAAAATTAATTAGATTAATTAGTAGGTGAGAATAGTACCTGACCATAAAATCTTCAAATAAACACTCTAACGTATGGGGGGCATGCCATTGTGATAGTTCAAAGCAAATTTAGCCCAACAAAGCCTAAGAATATCCCCAACAGTTATATATATATAATTAAAAAATACCTTGAAAATAAAATACCGTAATAATATCAATGGACTAGAGTTTTTCTTTTTCTTTGTAACAAGAGGAACGCTATAAAGACAAAAAACTACGAAGTAAGTATATAGATGAGTCAAAGCAACACCTTCGAAATCTTGAGCAACAAGTATGCTCAGAGCTTAAGGATGGTTTTCAATCAATGACTTGGACATGAGATCTTTGATTCCATAATAACAGGTTATTGGAGCTACGTACCAATCGTCGTTTGAGGGGATCTTGGTGCCACAAATACTAATGTCGCATATTGAAGCGTGTTTCTCTCCCAGGTGTGAAGCCGTAGCCAACCACTATCTCTGTGATTGTGCGTTCTCTTCTCTCTTAATGTAGATCCTCTTCTTCTTGGTGTAGTACATCGAAGCCTCCTTCTCTCTAAGCTGCTCAGCACAGACCCTAGCATCTTAGCGTCCTCGGTTTCCGTGACACAAGAAATATCCAACGTGGCACCAACATGGCAGTTTCATCCAGGTGGGCATTATACGTCAGCTGTGTCATCCATATAATTTACAAGTAGGTATAACGACAAGAGTAAGATTGTAATTTGAAATATATATATATATATATATATATATATATATATATATAGAAGGACCATTTTCAAAATTTAAATAAAAATGGTTGATTTAAAAATTGGAAGGAATTATTTGGATTCGTTTACATATCTTGGTTTGATTTTGCACCAAAGACAATATCCCTCAAACTGCAAAAGCTTTAATGGTCTCTGCATATTTGGAAAGATGCTGCTTTTGATTCAGCTTCAGCTTCAGCCTGTGCGCCCACTACAGCTTTGGCCCTGATTCTGATGCGCAGAGAGAGAGAGAGAGAGAGAGAGATGATGCATCATGATGAATGTTTGTTTGCGTGTGTGTTTGTGTCCTTAGAGACGTTGAGAGGGACGACTGAGTCTCTCTCTCTCTCTCTCTGACTCTCATTCATTAACCCCTTCACAAATACTGGCACTGAAAAACATGCATCCCCTTCCTACTTTTCGTTCGCATTTATAAACTCACCAGAATGTGTTACAGTCCAAAAGGACTACCACTACTCCCACATCTGATTCCTCTCTCTCTCTCTCTTCTTCATTGTATTCAGAAAATTTTAGGCTTTTTCCTCTTTTCTTTCGTCAGTATAGTTCTTTAATGCCTGTGAGAAGGAGTCTTCTCTCTTTTACTCTGACCCTCTTCCTATTTGGCCAACGAGGATCTTCACATAGTCCAAACACAAAATCCAAACAACCAAAACTAAAGGGTAGTAAAATTTCAGAGTTTTCTGATCCCTTATTCATTGCAATGGGTGGTCATGAAAATTCCTAATAATAAGAGAATATACATATATGACACCAAATAGTTTTCTTTCATAAACAAAAATTTAAGAATTTTATGAACACACAATTATTGATAACGATATACGAGGGCTGAAGTGATTATATTTGACTGATCTTTCTTGATATTTTTACTTTAAAATTTTCAAAATGCATCGAATAATGGAAATATTCAACTAAATCTTGCCTATTTACTTTCTCTTATTTTCACTTACACCTGGATGAGAACTAAATGACCAAGAAAAAAAGAAGAAGATTAAGCCAACAAATTAAACTCTTTTATATATGGTAGGCTAGCATTTATACCAAATTTAATTAACAAATAGCATGGCACAAACTGCAAAAGTTACAAATAACACTCGTTCCCCCGGTATAATCTTCATCCCACTCACATAATCACATCTCACTCACTTGGTATACCCATTTCACAAGACTTCAGAAAAAAAATGAAAAATGAAGAGACTAGATAGATAACGAGTTAGTAGTTTTCCCATAATTTTTAGTGTAGTTCTCTACTTCGCCACCTTCCGTCGTTATAGCAGACGACATGTAGCTTAATACCAAAGAGTGTTCGTCCGGGGGAGGAGGCGGAGGAGGAGGAGCCCCCGTGGTTGTTGTCGTTTGTGCTTGATGATATTGTCGTTTGCAAGCATGGCAAGTGATTTGAAGCATGACGGAGTTGATCTGTTTTATGGCATGCTGTTTCAAGGCATAGGCTTTGTCTAGCTCGGCTTGTGCTTCTTGTCTGATCCTCTTGGCGTTTGCAAACTCCTTCTCCGCTACTTCTATCTGTCGTTTCGCTTGCTTCCTCGCCTCCTCTGCATATGCCTTCTCCGCCATGGCAAGCCTCAACTGATCACGTGCTTGCTCTTGATGAAGAACCCTCATCCCTACGCCTAACAAATCATTACAATAAAGATTATTCTACCTTGACTTAACTATTTAAGTTTTCAAGATGAATTGATTCTTCATATGCTCTAAGAGTCTCTATAATCCAATAGTCACTTCACCACCTTTATTTTTCATAGATAACTGAAACTTCAGTTCATAGTATGTGAATGTATTACACACTTCCAAACACATATCACTTCCATATGAAAAGCTTTATTTTTTTTCGTTTGGCTGTTATTATAGTAAAAATTAGATCTGCCAGGATAGAGTAATCCGATCTGGTGCGACTGAAGGTCTTCTATTCGATAGATTTTTGATGTTGCTGATGATCTTAGAAAAGAAACTTGATCATTGCTCGTAAGTCCCAACTCCCAACCTTTATATTTCAAAAGGATTAACAGGGAATTTGTTATTTTCAAGAAATTCCCTAATTTTACTATGGCAGAATATGCCTAATAATTGACAATGCATGAACCAAAATTATATCTATTAGATTTTAGTTTAAAAGTATCCATGGAGGTTCTAATCAACAGCTTACCTCCAGGTTTCTCGTTGCTATTACAGCTCTCCTTGGGAGAATTTCTATGACGATTGAAGCTATTTGATTCATTTTTCTCGCCGACTTCCGATGACCCAATTGAGAACTGCAAGTGGGTAGAACGGGTTTCATCTTTCTTAGGTGATGCAGCTGTTATATCAATGGGAATAATGGAAGTGGTGGTGGACAGCTGAAGGTCCAGGTTTGGACAGACTTTATAGTTGTTGTTGGATGAAGTTTCATGAGCAGCAGTAGTGGTGGTGATAGGGTTCAAGAATGTGGGTTCGGTTGGCTTAGGCAAGACTAGACCATGCCAATTCGGACCTGTGCTGAAATTGGTTTCGCTCGACGGGCTCGGGCTCGAAGCGGTCCGAGACAAGCACGCCGGCGGCTGCTGCTGTGGTGGATGCAATTCCGGCCGGAGCCGCCCCAGATTACAAGCATCTTGGTGTTCGATAAAGCTCTCCACCCTACACATAATGAGAGGAAAATATAAAACGATCGATGATCAAGAACTTTTAGTGTATATATATATATATATGATCATGAATCATTTAAAGGGTTTTCGTTTTTGTTCTTTTCTGTTTTTGGGTGGTTTTGGTTTTAAAGATGAGCGTTATAAGGAATAATAGAGACAAGGATATCAATGGAGGATAAGATGAAGAGGTAATGGAGCGAGATAAAGAGAAATTTAAAAGGAAAAAGAAAAAGAAAAAGTGCTTACAAAAGGTGTTTCTTCGAAAGGGCCAGGACCGCGAGTTTTCAAAGGTGAAATGAGTTCCACTAAATAAAGGACAAGAACTCAGGAAGTCAAGGACCAATGTTTAATCCCAACTTGAAGTTCATAATTGAGAGGATTAATACAATGCAAGGACAATAAGCGATCAAGAAGGTGTTTAAGGCATTAGAGTTATCAGGCAAAAGGATTTCGAGACGAAACAGTAATATATATTATGCGACCAACGAAAAACGAGCTTTGGGAAATGTGTTCCCAACTGCCAAATAAACAGTTTCTTTTCTCAAAAATTTCGATTAAGGTTCCATCAGTCAAATGTTAAACTTTTCTTTAATATATAGATTTCCTTTTTCCCCCTTACTTTATAATATTCCACTCCGAAAAATACATTTCCCTTCTTTTCCAAGTCAAAACCTAAGTAAAACCAACAGGGCTTCACAGTTTTGCTGGATATATTCATGACATGGAACCAAACAAGAAGATAAACCCAAAATTTGACACACACATGGAGATGAACAGATCTATCTGATTTCACAAACCTTGAGAATACTCGACCACAATCGCAAGAGTGGCCTCTGGTGCCACAGGTCTTGAGATGTGCTTTGTAATCTGACTGCACTGCGTAGCCTTTGGAGCATCTCTCGCAGACCCATTGCTTGTGGTTACTGTGCTTTCTCCTGAAGTGCTTCTTTATTCCGACGAGATCGCCAAGCGCGTGGCACGGGTCGTGGTGCAAGCACGTCGGCTCCGGGCACACGAACACCCGCTTCCTTGCCGCCGGAGTCTCCCTCTTGAGCAGCTTCCACGGCACCTTGTGCCGCCGCCGGTGCATCTGCAGGTTCTGGTCCCTCTGGAACCCCTGGTTGCAGATCTCGCACACGTATCGGTCCGATTCCAGCAACGTCTTCGGCGACAGCGACACCACCTCAGCGTCCGGATCTGCGTACGAAACCAGTTCTCTCTCGTCAAGAACGAATTAACTAAAAATCGCCAAGCGAAATGTTGAATTGAATGATGAATATAGATTAATAGGGTTAGAATTGTGTACCTGGAGTTCCTGCAGGTCTTCTCTTTCTTTTGTTGGTAGTGATAGCACCATTGTCACAGCAGGGAAAGGGCTCCGAAGTGGGAGCTGAAGAGGGAGAGTTACTCGCTAGCATGGAGTCTCCGATGATGGAAATAAATCAAACAATAATAATTATGATAATAATCTGTATCTCTGTCTGATAGAATTAAGCTGAAGAAGAGATCGTTGAGAGAGAGAAGATGACAACGATGATCATGATGATGGTATTGCAGACAGAAGAAGAAGAAGAAGAAGAAGGAAGAGGGCTAGCTAGCTAGGAGGTAGGAAGACATAGAGAGGAAGAATAAAAGCAATTTTCTTTCTCTGTTTCGGTTGGCTTCAGCTTTCTTTCAAGTTGCTTTTTAAGTTTTCAGCTTTTCTTCTTCTTCTTTTTTCTCTCTCTCTTTCTCTTGCTTAATTCCAACCCTCATCTTCAGCGGGTATTGTCTCTAAATAGCTCTCTCTTCATAATAAACTTTCAAAAAGAGAGAGACACAGAGAGAGGGAGTGACCAATCACGAAGCTCGAAACTTGATCCCACAAGCAGCTCTAATGGGCTCCAGAAGAAAGAAAGAAAAAAAGGTAAAAAAAAGAAGAAGAAAAAGATGATATCCCCACAAAGAAACAAAACCCACTCATTATTTCATCGCACAGTAAAATTTCTGTTTTGCATGCATAAATACCCCAAATAAACACGTAAGCTTCCTATTCTTGTCACACACTATTTCCCTTAGATTATTTTTCTCCAGCAGCCATAAGTTCCTCAATCTATCCAATTCGGAGTAATTGGAAAGAATGCAAGGTTATGCATGATTATAATAAATTATTAAATAAAGATTTAATGGTTTAAGTTTATGAATAAAAAATACAAGTAATTATATAAATTTAATATAACTTTAAACTATTAAATTTTTATATAATAATCCGTCACGATCAAATATGGCATTGTATTGTCACCAAAACATAAAAAAATTTAAATTGTAATTTATCACCTCATCAGTTATAAATTTTATATAAAAATTAATAACAATATAAATCTTTAATCTTGGATGAATATTTCTCACTGATCAAACTCACAAATAAATTTAAGGCAAATTTTAGAAAATTACTTTAAAGTTATCAGTTTTATTATTGATTTAATTTACTTATTCATGCGTAGCTCATAAACAATAAGTTTATACAATATTTATGTATTTTATGAAACAAAGTTTTTAAAACTAGAAAAACTAATTAGTGGCATGTAATCTCTGCATTAGTAACGAAAATACCTCCTTTCTCTCACCTTTCTTCTTTACTTCCTGTGCTAGTGTCTTCATAGAGACCATAGTACCCATGCTGGTGACTGTGCAGGAACTCCAATTAATTTCAGAAGAGGCAGCTTTTTATAAAGGTGATAATGAGGATGTGAGGTCACCCTCAAGGGTATTATAGTCAAAGAGGTCATAAATTTTCATCTTTTTTTTTTTTTTCTCTTTTGTTTTGTTTCTGTCTAAGATGCTTTTAATTTTGAGTAAATATAGGCAAGATTGTCTTTTACAGGTGAGGCTCGTGATGTTGGCAATATTGTCAAAAGGCTCAAGATAAATACAGTACGGCAATAATCATCATTGTTTTACCATTGAGATCTCTGGGTGAGGACTGGGGAAAGTGAAAATAAGGAAACAAAGAAAAAAAAAAAAAGAAAAAAAGCTATCACGTACACACAAGATCACAAATGAATATATATATATATATGCTAAATTTTTATATACTACTAATATGAAATTATACTTAATTAGTAATTTTCTGAATTATTAAATAAAATATATAACAATTTACAATAATGTTAATGAATAAAATATTAATAAAGTTTAAGTACTAATAAAATTGTATTTGAATATTTTATAATACACGCCATTAAATCAGATTAAGCTACACTTATTCGTTCTCTCACATGTAAAATTTTTATTGGAAAAAATTATATAAGATATCTGTGAGTTGAATTATAGTAAAGTAATGGTAAAAAAAAAAAATGTAGAGTTGAGAGAATATTAATTCTGAATTGCTACACATAATTCATTACTTAATAGTCAATCCTTGATAAAGAATTAAAATTATAAATATAGATCAACCACCATGCTGAATTTAAATTTTAGTTAGAGCTTTAACGGATATCCATTTTCGTTAGAAAAAATTAAACCTGATTATAGTTGCGTATTTTAGATTTATTTTAATTCGTATAGTGTGTGGGGCTTCTTTTTCGAATATTTACCTATGTTATATATGATTAATAATAGGAGTTGTCTTTTCCTTTATTTCTTTCTCCACCAAACAATAATACTGCTATAGTTCTGCTTGAGAATATAATGTATGTCTCTTTGTTGAATATATAAATATTAAAAAAAAAATAACTGTACGATTTTTCATCATTAACATTTTGAAACCAGACTCCTTGTGTCGTGTTCAGTTTTATCTTGGATTGTGATATATCAGATGAATCCTAAATGATATTGGGAGTTCGTAAAACTTTTTCGTTTCGTTTATTCAATCAACCGAATAATATCAATATTTGTAGAATTAATTGTTTAGTGTAATTTCGTATATCTCTTTTTTTTTTTTTTAAAGAATGTCTAGCATTTTCTTTTTTTATATATCAATAATTTAAAAAGCCATCTCAAGTAAGAAAGCAAGTCAAGAACAAAATATCATCAAATAAAGCACATGACTATACATAATATATGTGCGTTTGATTTAGTATTTAAAAAGTTTAAACTTCATTTGCACACTTAAATAAAAATTTATTTTATAAATATTGTTATTTGATTTGACCTTTAATTTTTTTAAAATTAATTTTGTCTTTCAAATTATCATTTGAATATAAATAAAAAATAGTTATTTTTACATTGAACGAACTGTATAAATAATAAAAATTTATTTTTAAACAAATTTTTTTAAATATAAATCATAATGATGCAAAATTATGTTTGACCTAAATTAATTTTTAAAAATAAGTTGACCTAAAATCTCATTAGTTCAATATTAATCCAAACATACATATAAAAAGTAATAGATTAATGCAAATTAATCCTTTAATTGGATTTGTTTTATCAAGGGACACTAGTTTCACCTTGAGCATTTAAATTAAATTCGCAAGCTTTAGTAATTATGAGCTTTCATGGTCTCTTTTAAAGGCAAGCCTTCATAAAATTAAGTGTATAATTTATATAATCATACCGAATATTGCTGTAAATTCTAAAATATTTTATAAATATATTCATGTAAAATAGGTTAACAAGTGACAGCATTAATTATTTCTTTAGACCTTTTTCTGTCCTTAATCATGGTGGCACTTAACTCTAAATTGGGATTAAGTAATGGGTGATTATATTAATCAAACTAAATAAAAACAAATATTTGTGCCGCCACAATGGGAGACTATTGTTGTAGGTTGAGAGAGATATATATATATCTATATATATATATATATATATATATAGGATATCAATTTAGCGTTGAGAAATTTAAAAGTTCATTTATACACAAACACGGTTTGCCTTGCAAACATCTTCTTTTGGTTTGGCATTTAATTTTTTTGAAAAATTAATTTTACTCTCCAAACTCTTATTTGTACATTAGTAAAAAAAAAATTATTTTTACGTTGAATAAATTATATAAATGATAAAAATTAATTTTTTTTAAAAAAAAATTAAATATAAATCACGATAATGTACAATTACATTTGACCAAAATCAATTTTAAAAATCAAATTGATAAAAAATTACGTCAGTCCAAATGCACACACTAAGTCACTAAGATCAAAATGCAATTGGGTCTCAGTTTTCAAAATGGAATTTAATTGTTTTTGGTGATTCTTTTTATTTAGAAATGGTGATCAATGCCTTATCATTTATATATGTGTCTCATACGTGATTCTTATCCAATCAGTCATAATAGTGTCAAGACAATAAACCAAATCCTTTTATTCGTATTGATTCGCAATAGTGTTTGGTTTGAATCTCCTCGATATATATATGTCCTTAAGATTTGAGGTAGTACACCCTCAAGATATTCAAGTATGGGTGCAAATTTGGCTGTCTGATGTATATGCGTACGTCTCTCCTCAAGGTCTTGAAGATAATTATATGAATTAGATGATGCTCATATAATTACATGATATTTGGTATTTTTCTAATGGGTTTTTGGTCTTTATAATAATCATTAAACTAATTCTATAAATACTGATTCTGATGGCTAGCTAGGAGAATGTTAATGCAAATTCAATTGTCGCGTGAAATGGAGGAAAATTGTAAAAAAAGTTGGGCATAGAATTGTTATAGGCCTGTAATACAAATCGTGTTAATTAATATCAAAATTCGAAATAATTCATTTAGAGAATTTAAGATTTAAGGATTAAGAATAGTCAAGTCTTATTAATTACATGCTGCAATAAGAGGATTAAATATTATTATCCAATAATAGGACATAGTAAGTAATACATAGTTATAATTGTAGTTTATAGTAAAGAAATTGATTTTATTTTAACATATGTCAATATATTTTAAATCAGCAATATTTGTAATTGTTAGTAAAAAAAATAAATTTAGTAATATATTGTGATATAAAGAAAATATAATAAATTGAAAAAAAATGTATAAAAAATAGTTATGTGATATTGGTGAAAGAAAAGTAATGATAATAGATTTATTGAAAAGATATCATCATAAAACATTCAACCATATAATGTTTTCTTTTATTTTAATTTTAGACCATATCATATTATATTTATAATATCTTATTTGAAAATTTAAAAGATAGTTAATTAATGAATTCAATATTTTTTCATTGACTTCAAATGAATGTTAAAACTTTAAATAGCTATTCATTTAAGAGATAGTTAATTAATTCATTATTTTTTTGGTTCACTCTAAAGAATTTTTAGACTTTGAAGAATAATTTATCAATTTTCTCTTTCACTCTAAACAATTCTCATAATTCAAAAAATTTTTAATTTAATATGCGGTTAGTTAATTTATTAATTGATTACTTTTTTTTTTTTCGTTGACTATAAAGAATTAACACACTTCAAAGAATTTTAGATACATGTACGAAAATTTTGAAAAGCTATTGTACGAAGAGTTAACAATTCGCTTAATGAAACCTTATCATTGACTAATAGAATTCTCGTGTTAAAGAAAGTCTACTTTACTTGATTAGGCATATTTAAAAAAAAAAGGCAAAAGACTAAAATAAATATGATTTTACATAATATCTGCTTGAAATATTTACATGTGTAAACCAATTCGAAAACATTTTTTACCAAAAGGGAAAAATTTAGAAGTCTATTGTGAACTTGAATAATGAATAGTCAATCATACCGCCACCAAGATTGAATTTTGTGTGAAATGACACTGACGAGTTTGGTTTTACTGCGTAAAGCCAAACCAAACTAAACCAAAAAGCTATCAATTTGGGCAGCTTGGTGTGGACGATTTGGGTATATTTTTTGGACAAAATTTTAACCTTGCTTCAGTTTATTTGTTTTCAAACATTTTTTTTACAATTTAAACTTAAAATAAGCATATTGTAACACATGTTGTTTCATTAATATCATCAAGTTCAAAAGAGTACTAATTGGGTCCAAAAAATTACGAAATGAACTAGTTTGTTATTGCTATTTAAAGAATAATTAGATTCCTTATATGAATCACTTTGACATGCTTTTTTTCTGCGATATATTTTCCATAAACTAATTTAATTACGTAACTTTTAAAAATAAAATTATTTTGATTGAAATAATTTAAGTTTCTAACAATGTTATGTAGAAACTATTTAATTTATGATTCCACCATACTTGTTGAAATTGGTCCTAAAGAAAATTTCCATAATTATTGGATAACATTTGAAATGCTATAGTAGCCTACTTAAAAAAAAACATGATTATAAATGTAGATACTTTTTTTTTTTTTGAGTAAATAATATTTTAAACCAATATTATTTCGCTGTAGTGTACCTTGCCTTAAGTAATTGCAATTGTCTTTAATCCACGAACTGATAGTCCCATTAAATCAACCTAAAAGTAACGTGTATTTTATGTCAATACTTTACTTTTATTTTTTAATTCTTTAAAATAAATTGTAATTACTGAAAAAGATAATTAATTAATTAAATTAAATTTACAATCAACAAAAGTTTGATGAATTGCAGTACTAAAATAAATAAAAAAATTTATGTGCATTTTCTTATATTCTTTTAATTAAATTCTCCAATCAAAACATAATAACTCTTTATAAGTAATTATATAAATTTTTAATGATATCGTACATATAATATTTTTTATGTTAAAAATTTGATTGAAAAGATATAATAATTAAATATTTCAATGTAAATATTAGAAAATAAATATTTTTATTTATTTCTGATATTATTATTATTATTATTCATCCGACACCAAAAACAAAAACCATCTATTTGCTGGGTGGCAGGGGCAGTGGGGCCCTATTTTTATCACAACTAAATATAATTTGCCCACCACTCTTTTTACTCTTTACAATTACTTTGATTAAATATATACTATGCACACGACCTAGCAAATCCCTAATGTTGGAAAATTGAAATTAAATTGACAATAATAATTAAATATAAAATTCACACAGCCATCAAATAAAGGAAATAAAAAAAGAAAAAAAAATACAATCTCGTGTAGCTGAAACAAGGTGAAAATTAAAAGGGGAGGGGGACAGAAAGCGAGTCAATAGAAAAATAAATAAATAAAAGATGCATTTTTATACAATTTAGGGGAAGGTAATGAACTGTTTAGCACATTGAATAAAATTTGATAAATAAGATTTGATTGTATAAGATCTTAATAAAATAAAATAGAATAGAAAATTAATACTTTTGTGGTGCTTAATATAATATTGTATAAGATATGGTATTGTTTAAGATAATATTATTTTACATTTGGTAACACTAAATTATATTACTACTTCGGAAAGAACGTGCTTTTACTTAAAATCAAATTATATTCATCCAAATGAAAGGGTTCACAGAAGAAGAATTTAAATAAGAATAGATTACACATTTTAGATGAAAATAAATAAAATTTGAAAAAAAAAATGAAATGAAATAGAAATTAAGATTTTTAAAACATTAATATTTTAAAATTTTATGATTAATAAATTTTATCTTAAATAAAATAAAAATAAATTGTTGAAAATCTTTTTTTAAAAATAACTATATCAGTTTAGGCATCAAGCAAACTCGATTCCTTAGTTAGGTAGTCAAAATAATTTTTCTTTTGGTCAGTCCTGATATGACTAGATAGACCCTCTTAAATGTGCCAATTAGGTTGTACACAACCTATAGTATTGTGACTTGAAGAAAGAAAGAGATGAGATATTCAAATTGCCTCTTTAGAAAGGGTTCATGTGTGAAAAGCAAAACGGATGATGTCAAATTAATCAAGTTATGAGGCTCTTTTATCTAATTTGGCCAATCTCTATCCTCAATGCGTCATTTTCTAAGGAGAAAAAATCTAGTAATAATTAAAATAATACAAGTAAGGTGATTGCAAAAGGACATGTTAAGTAAGGTGCATGTGTTTGAGAATCTCACACTCATCATTCCCCCGTTCAATCTAAAATCTTATGAAATACTAATTAATTAAACATGTTGGAGTTCAACACCAGTACAAGCCAACTTGATTAATTAATTAAGCTGCTTTACTTTTTGCATGTTTAATATTTCCTCCATGTCCAGACATGTCGCCCTCTCTCTCTCTCTAAAATATGACAGATATATTGACCTTCCTTTATATATTATTTTTGTATTGAGCGAGAGTTTGAATGGAATTTATCTATTTTACTCAGTGTCGTGCCTAAAATTTACAATATTTATAAAAAAAAAAAAAAAAAAGATCCTAATTCAAACATTGACACTAATCTTTTTAATTAGGTTAATTGTTAATATGTGAAAGGAGGGACACAAGGCCTAATTAATTTATTCTGGTCACCCCCAACCTTAAATGTATGATCATTATTATAGATTTATTGAAAGTTAATTTAAACTAGACATTTAGGGAACAAATTTAAATCTCCTATGGTTATTCCATTGATCGATAATATTATAAATATAAGAATATTATATATTTTAAATATGAAATAATGATTATTAAACATTTTAAATATAGAATAATATTTTATTTATTCTAATATATTTATTATTAAAATTATAATTATTATATAAAAAAATTAAATTAATTCTTTTACATGTCATTAATTATTAAATAAGTTAATACTGATATATAAAATAATTTGATAAAAATATCATTTTATATATAATATTTTTTACAATATAATTAAAAGATATATATATATATATATATATATCTTTTTGAACTCATGTCATCACTCTATTTTCCACTTCAATATTTTGGAAGTAAAGGGAAATTAACGGTGCCTTGTGCTATCGAAAAATATAAAATGATGTCATTTTAATTAGCAGGTCTGATTTTGAATTTGATTAACTTTTTAAATTGAAAGCCCAGATTAGTGTTAAAAAAATGCAGTAAAAGTACTTAACACTTATGCAAATTCAATTGACCAGCCATGAATTAGTGCTCATTGGATAATTAATTAATTAATTAATTTACATGAACTCAACAAACTAGATACTACACAACAATATTCAATGATTGTTTTAATTTTAAGAGATATACATTCCTCATAATTTTCAAGCAGACATCAATGCCTATCATGAACCTAATTAAAAATAATATTGAAAATGCCACAGTTCAAGATGCATGCATGCATGCATATCTTAATTCGTTGACAGTTATATATCTTTTGTGATGTTTTCTTTTGAAAATGGCTTATTCATGCATGAATCATGTATAATTCTATTTCCTAGGACCTTCAATATTATTCATATTCGCAATAATTAATGTTTGATTGATCAAGAAGAGACGTATATCATAAGTAAATTATGAATAATCATTGGGATGCAACTTAATTATTGAAGTTTAATTTGTTAGAATGTTAATTATTAGAAGGCTCGAGCTTTTGAACCATCGTTTGAATGATGAAAGAAGTACCAACCGATATATTACTGCATGAGCATGCAAAATAATTTTCGAAAAATCAAATCAAGGTTATGTAATAACAATCATTTTTTTTTCTAACACTTTTAAGTTTCCAAAAAAGAGTATACAAATAAATTTACTTCAATTAATTCATTTATTTGATTGAACATAAAACTTACAGCAAAAATTTATAGTTCACAATAAATATTTTTTACCCCGTTCAGACAATGACAAAATCATTGTTCGGAAGAAATTTTACTGCAACAACGTTATTGTTAAGGATTAGCTATATATATATATATATATATATATATATATTTGCTATCTTGTTTTCCAATTAATTCATGACAAGTGTATATTAATTAATAAGAACTAAAATCTATAAATTAATTAAGGAAATTATATAATTATCTACAATAACCTTACACATATATTTTGTCATTTTATTTCTCTTTTTTTTTTCTTTTGTAATTTTGCCTCCTCTTACTTTTAATTAATATTTAAACTTGTGACAATACCTTGCTTGCCTTTATGTGTTATTAAATTAACTTCTCAGACTTCTTACCTACATGCTTAAAATTATAAGCATATAAATAATAGAAAAATATGTAAATTGGATCCCTTATGTTTTGACAGGAATATAAGTCATATTTAATTATAGTAGATTGTTGGATAAAAATTTAATGATTTATATTTATATTAAATTAATATAATTACATGTAGTTATATTTTTTAATTATAAATATGTATCGTAGAATTTCTATTTAAAGGTTTATCATAATCAAATATGACCTCATATTCTCATCAGAATATAAACAGATTTAGATTAAACTATATGTATGTATATATTACATACTATTGTATTTGAAAAAAAAAGATCATTAAAATATTAATAAAGATAAGATTGAAAATTAGAGGAGGTGTACAGGGAGGGTATATATGTTGGGTGAATAATGTTATTTTGCGTCTGCTTAATAATTTGATGATGGGTACATTGATAAGCAGAGGTGAGGGGTCCCCTTTTCCCACACTATTCACTATTACTTGATGCCTTATTTGTCCTTTATGTATTTGTTTCTATTTGTAGCCTTGTACTATACCACACATTATATATATATATATATATATATATATATATATATATATCTCTCTCTCTCTCTCTCTCTCTCTCTCTCTCTCTCTCTCTCTATTCACAATCTCTCTCTCATTATGCATGTATGTATTGAATTATACTAAGTACTATAAATCCCTTTGGTGCAATTGTACTAAGTCCAATATTTAGATTCCTTAATTGGTGAAGTTTTGGCATGATGCACGAGATCTTGTACATATACAACTTGCTGAAATTTTATAAGATGTAAACTTATTTAAAAAAAAAAAAGAAAACTATAAATTATAACATTGAAGATTAATGTGTCTCACTACTTTACTGAATTTCATCACGGTTCATATTACAGCATCGCAGAGAGGTTTTATTGATCTTCATTATTATATGGAAACTAAAGAAAGGAACATATATGTGTAAAAATTAAGCAAATATTATTGGACTATGATATATTAAAAAAAATTGAAATTGTTATAAGTGCATGCTTAGCAAGTCTAAGATCTTCATAGATGGTCCAATTTATTTCACCAATTAAGGCGTAAAATAATTTATTCGTCTATAATTTAATAAGTTAAATACAAAGAACTGATGTATTATTGAGTTACTTTAAATAATACAATTTAACAAGAAATAACTTCTATAAATACTCTAAAATCATTTGATTCAATTATCATTGCTAGTTTATTCTTTAGTGTAAATAGAAATTTCTCTTAGGTTAAACAAATTCTAGACCACATATAGTAATCTCTCGTATACAAGTTTATTTATGTATTGTATATCTATAACACATAGATGACACACAGAAATGGATCTAAAAGAGGCAAAGGAATTATTATCTCCTAAAATTTTTAAAATTTTAATTTTTATATTTAATTTATCTTATAATTATAAAATTTGTTTCTTTTTATTCAAATATTCGATTCAAAAATTTTTGTCTCTTCTATAATTAAATTTTAAATTGATCCCCGATGACACACCCACACACACATTAATTGGTTTAATGGTGTATTTGATGTGAAGCAAAAGGTAGCATATTTTAGAATAAAATTATAAATGGCAAAGTGAATGAAGGGAGACATACTGTTCAACACCGCACGTGGGAGTGTAGAGTGTGTTTCCGACACCTCTATCTTTCACAGCACAAACTTGTATTTGTAATTTCCCTAGTGTTCGATCCCTTCTTCCTTTCTTTGCTTTTTTCACTCTCCTTTTGATGCCTCCATACCCAATCAAAACCTTTTCTTTTTAATTAATTGTAACTTGCAGCAAAATACATATCATTACATCACGTTATCGCAAACTTCGTTTATCTTCTCTTTAATCGTGGACCAAGGTTGGACTAGTTTTTTTTTTTTTTGAGCGATCTTTTATATCTAATATCAATTTGTTGTATTTAAAATTATTAATTTTCATGTTATGCCTCCAAAGAATCAAACACAAATTATTCATAATGATACTATATCCTTATCAACTGAACTAATTAATGATCAATTTGAAGCTTATATACTTTTGATAAGCTAGGTAACAGCCAAAAGTTGAAAGCTTCTACCAAGTAGACTTGATCATTCATCTGAAGCCCGTCTAGTCTGATAAGTCTAACCAAAAGAAAATTGATCTAAACCTAACCTAAAAAATTCAATCTAAAAATAAAACCAAATTTTCATGCTTGAATAAAAAATGGGTCAAGCTTCATTTCAAAGCCGACCCAAATTTTATATATATATATATATATATTATTTTAAAGAAAATATATTTGTCTGTCTTTTATATTAAGTCTATGAGTTATGTCTTTAACTTATGAGATTGTTCTTATATTGTGTAATGATTATGAAAGATAATTTAATTTAGATCTTTTATTTTAACTAGTTTTTTGTTAGTAGACATAATTTTTTTTTCCTGTTAAAGTGAGAATAATGCTTTGCAAAAAATTCATTCAGGCCAGGTTAGGCTTTTCAAGCTTTTTATTTGGTCGGGCTTAGACCTAAAAATAGAAAAAAAATTTTGGGTTTAAGCCTGAGTCGAGACAAGGAAAAAAATGAGCCTGATCACGAGCTCAACTTATTTTTTAAAGGCTCAGCCCACGGTTAGGTCTACTATCAAGATATCTATATCTCAATAAATATTTTAAAAAATAACCAATAACCCTAATCATCTTTTTTTTTTTTTTTTAATTTCTCGGTCAAATTGATCTTAGATGTATGGAGAAACTAAAGTTGCATCACACGTGCATAACCATACTTGTATGCAAACTTTCTCATCATATATTTGATTATATGCCTATTAATTATATGAGATATGACAAGTTTTTATGAGAAGAAAAGCAATATTTAGTGATATAATAGCAGAGGAAATTATAATTGAACGTTCTCGAGCATTATTTGTTAAAAAATAAATGTAAAAAATAGGGGAGAAAAAATTGTGTTAAAAAAACATGTGTTTATTATGTTATTCTTAACGTGGTATTTGCCGTAATTATATTTGTTGCAAAATATTTGGCAAATCACTTTGAAATTGATAGATAATAACTTTTACAATCTTTTTTTAAAACCTTTAAAAGAGTTCTAGAGAAAGAGTAAAGATGACTTATAAATTAAATGTTGGACTCTTGTCTTTTTTTCTAGTTTGTAATAAGTCTTATTTATTAGAAGACTTTGTACACACACAATTTTTTTATGAAAAGTTATCTTTTTTCAAGCGTTTTATTTGTTTGGAAAATTATATTTTTTTAAATTTAAATTATAAACAGAGAAGAAAAATAAAAAATAAATTAATTTAAACAATTAAATCTACATTAATCTAATGCATATATAATTTAATTTTTCAAATTATGTGTGAGAACGAGAGAGAGAGAGAGAGATATATATATATATATATAGATATATTTAAAATACTAAGAAGAGTTAGGGATACAAAATGGAAACGAAAGTGAGACTAACAGAGTTGGAAACTTAAGATGATGGAAGGTGTACACAGAAAGTTGTAACTTGAAACTGAACGTACTTAGACTGAACAAACATGCTATTTATAAGAACTGAAAATAATTTCTGGAATTCAAGAGGTTTGGAATACGCGAACTTCTATTATTGATCGTAGACATAATCTTAATCATCTTCTTCATGTTATGAGAAGAAGAGGGAAAAAGTTAATCTATTGATTAAGACTCTTATATATTAATTTCTGGATTTTAATCTCAAGAATAAACATACTGACTAAAAATCAATATACAATATATATTTTAAATATATAAAAAGTCAACTGTTTGATTGCATATTAACAATTGTTTGATTTTTATATCATAAAAGATAAGCATTTATAAAAATTAAATCATATGTCATATATAGTTTCAAGTTTTACCGTGTTCCTTGATCCCTTGTGTATGGAGATAGGTTTTCATCTTTAAACAAATTTAATTTCTGTATAACTGATTAGATACTTTAAAGTTTTACATTCAAAATATTATTTTTAAAAGAATTTGTTAAGATTTAGCACTTATTACTAAATTAAAAGCTTAATTAAACTGTTAGGTCAGCAAAACTTTATTTTTTCATGGTGGTAGCGTAATATCTTATATCTATATGTATAGTAGATAGACACGAAGGGCTTCGCAATGTACATCGATATTATACACCCATACATGGAGTGAGTCTATAAAGTAGTCGCTAACAATAATAAAATAAATACTAATTTATATAATATCAAGATTTACCGTGTTCTTTGATCCCTTAATTATATATGTTAATAATATTGTTGGAGATATCTTTAGATGCTATCTGAGATAAATTTTATATTTAAACAAATTTAATGGTTTCTTTCGGTAATTGATTTGATACTTCTAAGGTTTTACTTTCAAAATATATTTTTTCTTACTAGGATTGAACTCAGATTAATTTAAAAAAAATAAATAAATTACTCCCTTCGAAATACATACTACTTGAAGCCCTACGATCATTCCCTGTCTGGAGTTAGGTACTCTCACTCTCCATTTTTCAATGAGTTACGTCCTTATCACTATGACTTGAGATCTAGAGTTAAAAAATATTTTTCCTCGGAAAAGTTGATAAATTATTACTGATTTGAAGGGCATAAATTAATTAAAAAAAATAAAAAAATCAAGAACCAAGATATATCCACTTTTGATTATGTAACAACGCAGTCTTTCCATTTTTCATATAAGCCAGAGCATTGATTTAAACATCAGTAGGTGTTATAGCCATTAATAATAATAATAATTACTTTCACTATAGAGTTGTGGAATTAAATAATGTTACATTCATGGAAATATCAGGCTAAATAATGCAATAATTAATATGTGTCTTCTTCTTTTTGTTAGATTTATTTGGTTCTTGCTTTTGTCTTTGCAAAATCAAGAGAAGATAGGAGTATGGCATGCCAATCTCTTTGTGCGCCCACATGCTGCTATCAAAAAAACGAGAGCGAAAAAGAAACACTTTGAAAATATCACTCTCATAATTGCCCGCTTAAGATTACTTATAAGATTGTGCGTGAATTATTATTATCGTTTTGCCATTATGAACTCCAATAGGGTTCTCAGTTCCCAAAATTTGCCCCAATTATTACAACTTTTTTGTAATAGTTTATTCTCAATATATACTCATATAATTTATAATTAATAAAATTTTGCCAATAAGTGTTTAAACACATTAGTTAAAGAGTATTTATTATTCTTACCGAGAGCAATAATTGTTATTTTTCACTACTTTTTATGATATTTAATTAATAGTTTTTTATTTTTGTTTTCATGATAATAATACCTTTTATTTTTTAAAAAGGGCATAATCAATATTTTTTAAAAAATTATAATTAATTTCTAATTAATTTTTATATATTCATAATTATAAATAATATTTCTATATTATTCTTTAACTTTTTATGGAACTTCATTTTAAAAAATTAGTTTTACAATAAACATAAATTAATTTTTTTTTAAAAAAATAGAGATAATATAAAAATACTACTTAGATGTATGGAGATATAAAAATTGTTAGATTGATTATAATTTTTTAAAATAAAAGAGATTGATTATTTCTTTTTAAAAAGATGAAGGGTACTATTATAATAAAAACAAAACTAAAGAAATTGTTAATTGGATATCATAAACAGAAGTGAAATGTAACAATTATTGCTGTTAGAGAAGGCCATAAATATTTTTAACTAGTGCCTACACTACCTAACAACAGAGAAAATGTACGTAGGTAAATCATTACCTATGGTTTGTTGAACCGTTGGAAAAGGTTACAATTAGTTAGTTAATACTGCTACTAATGGGAATTCACTTAGCTACGGTCAACAATATTAGCTGTGGGTTTGTTTGTATCATTAAAAATTCTGTGTTGCATATAACTACTGCTAATTTGAATTTTTTTTAAAATAAAACATTATATATATATATATATGTTTGTCCATATTTTTCTTGTTCAATTTCAAAATCAAAACTAGGTAAATAAAATTGTAGATTATCTCAAAACTAGCCAATTTCAACACCATCATTATCTCAAAATAACTTAAACATAATTAAGCAGTCACTAAATACTTGATAATAAGTTTAAGAATAATATAGTCCTACTTTCATTCACAACATTTAAAACATAATCCTAATTGACACTAAGGATGAGAAATGCCAAACAAACTTTACAATCTACTCTTACAGTTGATTGGATCAGTTCGGGGAGAAACTTCCATATCCACTTGCTTGATCAGGTGATTACAATAAAACATATAATACACATCATAAATAACGTTGAAGATATAGTTATGAACAATAGTAGATTAATTTGAAGAATTACCGGTGATGGATGCACTGTGGCATATTCAAGAGGTAGCTTTCCTGAATATTTTTACATGAAGAGATTTATTATTACATCAAGCCTAGACTCTAAGTGAGTGACCTTATTCTCCAATTGCCATAAGTAGAAGCAGATGTGTTTGGTTGAATATAAGACTGTGATGGAGGTCCATACACATGAGATAAGGCTGGACCCAATCCTAACCCTCGAATACGGCCACAATGCTCTTGACTACCTAAAGCCAAGGCTAAGGAATCTTGAGTTGATATGACTTGTGACACGGATATTGCACTTTCATGTACAACAATATTTTCTTGTATTAACCAAATTAATTTGGAAATTACATGAAAAGAACAACCAATGACACAAACTAAGTGTTTACAATTGGTTAAACAAAACTTACACTGATCTTCTTAGCCTCATCACTCATAAATGACCCATTAGCGTGCTTATGCATAATTGTCTAAATTTCTCCTCTGCTAACTGGGTGGCTATACTCTAACTCTTACACTAGTTGGAAAAATTGTAATACATACATGTAAACAACAAAAGTACAACATGAGTAATTGAAAATGAAGTTACCATCTTGGCCTTCCTGTATGTAAAGCTTTTAGATCCACCGGTGTGGGTCATTGACTATTTCATTCTCTTATCTTTATTTTTCATGGTGTGTTGCTAATCATTAAGCAAAACATAATTAAATGCCAATCTAAATGAACCAATGACAAAAATTTTCATTACCTTAGTTACTAGGTTTAGTCAATAATCAACAAATAAAGCCCAGTGATCTTTGTTAATGGCTTTAGGAACTTTAGCAATCAATTCATCTCAGTTGCAAGTGTCGTCATTTGCTTTTTCCCACAATTATTATCTTCGATCCTTCCACTTCATGCCAATAAATTTGAAAATATAATTATTTTTGCAAATCACTGTCAACAATAACTTTAGCCTTCAAGGTAAAAGAATACAATTAGCCTTAATTCATTCATAGAGTGTATATTGCTTCAAAAGTATATAAACATTACTTGAATAGTGTTCTTGTACTCAATGTCCTTATACTCATATGGAAGTTTTTTCTAACTAGGAAAGCTTATGAGAAATAAATCAAAGTCTTTTTCAAGAACTTCTAAAAATCTATTCAGTAAACCAGCACTGCCATTGGTTAGTTAGAAGGTATCGTTGCAATGAAGTATAATCCTCTTTCCTCAAGGAAGTGATCAAACATCATTGTGTGTAAGTTCCTTTTGCTTAGTTATGTTGTTCTCATTTGTGATTCCAAAGTTAGCACACAAGAAAAAACCAAATTTATGTCAAATATATCATAATTTTTTGGCATACTTACCAACCACATAGATCAACTAAGCCCTTTTACGTGAAGGCAAATGTGTAGATCATGAAGGTGCCTCATCCTCATATTCATCATCATCATGTGCTTCATGTGGTATATGAGTACTTCCTAGGTTGATTTCCTCTAAAGGATTACTCAAAGTAGGCAATAGTTGCTTAGAAGAACCACCTTCTGTCTGTAGTGATGCCATAAACACACGAGCAAGCCACGAACTACTTTTCTTCACAGTGTAAAATCGTTTGATCTTCAGGATTCTTGCAAATTAATCATACAAACACATTAGATAATTTACATAAAGAATTGAAAATGAATAAAAAATAGTATTAAATATGACATAACTAATAAAGACAAAACTAAACACATTGCTAATGGTATATTGTCTTCTCCTTTAGGGAATAATATGTCCAAGTTTTGATGTTCATATGGCTTATTTTCATAATATACATCTTCATCATCTTCTCCTATTCCATATAAATCATGTGGCTTAATATGTATGAGGATGCTTCAATTCTCATCTAACTCATTTTAAACATAATAAATTATTTGAGCTTCTAAAACTTGGATGTATGACTCATCATCCACATGCTTGCCAATATGTATTAACTGACCAAAATTTACACATGCAAAGCTTAAGTTATCAGTTGTAATTCCTCTAAAATTAGTTGTATTTGCCCACACACACTTGAACAATGTGATTGTGAAACGACCATGATAATTCAGCTTAATAACATCAATTAATTACCCATAGTAAGGTACATTGCTAAATTGCATATTACCATCACTACTATTTGAATAGCTCCTTGTTCCAAATGTGTCATAAACTTCACTATTTTGTGATTTTAGCCTTTAATCTCACTCTAATGTCCGAAACTTGAACCCATTAACATTATATGCACTATATCGCTTTGCAAGATCAATTGGTCCTATGGCTAAATACTTGAAATCATCTGAGTGAGATCCAGTATTATTATTTCTTATATGAAATATGACAAAACAATGGCCACAATCATCCTAAGGGTGAAGCAACTATCAACTAGTAAATATACTTACACGGTGATAGAATCATTCAACAAATTCTCTATGAACCTTCTTATCTATCTCAGATGAAGATCGTATACGACTTCTTAATTGTTTTCGTGTGATGTCCTTAAATTCCCTAACATACATAAGTGTTTAATGAAATATTAGTAATTATGTGGTTTAGGGTGAGTGTATTCGATAGTCGTAAAGATGTAATTTACTTACTGAAGGTAAAGATCTACTTCTTTACAATTGGTCAATACATGTCGATGTGCTTGCATCTTTTCCATTGGAGATAGACTGAAGTAAGTAAATCCACCAACTGGTTTTCCTTTATAGGAACAATGTGGGCATATTAAAGTACCCAACCTTAGGTCGATCATCAACATGACCTGGTTGATTGTATGTAGTCTTAATTCCTTCCAAATACCTCAAGCGAAAAAGTGAGACCTCTTGGGCTATGTAACCTTTAGCTATAGAACCCTTTGGCTAAGCTTTGTTATGTACGTAAAATTTTAAATTCCCCAAATATGTAATGGACAATAAAGAAGTATAAACTACAATTGGAAGCTAAAATAATTAAGAACAAAATGTTTAGATTTTTACCTTTTAATTGGATACATCTATCGATATTGGACATGACCACCTAATTCAGCTTCATCTACAAAGTGCACAATCAATTGAACCATAACAGTAAAGAATGAAGGTGGAAATATCATTTCTATATGGCATAATGTTAACATAATTCTATTATGGAGCTAGTTAAGTTCATGTACATTCAATACTTTACTACACAAGTGTCTGAAAATCGAACACAAATTAATGAGAACTGTAAACAGTTGCTTGGGGATTGTCCTTCTCAAAGCTAAAGGTAGAAGTTGCTTAATGAGAACATGTGAGTCATGACTTTTTAATCTACTAAGCTTCTGTTATTTCAAATCAACACACCTAGAGATATTGCTAGAGTAACCGTCTGGTACAATGATATTATTTAATGTCTTAAGAAAAATGTACTTGTTCACATTGGTTAAGGTAAAGAATGTGGAGGATATCTACCATTCTCATCTGGCCATAGATCAGACCCAATCCCCATGTCCTGTAAGTCTTTATATGCATTTAAATGGTCTTTCAATTTTCCACCCTCATTTAATAAAATAAATACAACATTGTCACACACAGTTTTCTCAATATGCATGACATCAATATTGTGTCGCAATAAGTTAGTTGCCTAATATAGAAGTTGGAAAAATATACCTTTTTTCTGCCATTGTTGAGTATCAACCTTAGAGACACCAACTCATTGGGCTCTTTGACTATGTCCATTAATTGTTACATCTTTTCCAAATACGAGGTTAATATTTTGAACATGTTGTAGAACTTCCTCACTACTTATTTGTTCAGGTGGATTTCTCCTCTTTACTTTTCCATCAAACTAATTCCAAGTCAATCTAAATTGATGCCCTGCATTCAAAAAGCGTTGATGACCTATAAAACATCACTTTCGACTATAAGGAAAACACATGGGATTTAAGTCAAAATTATATGATGGACATGCTAAACCAGTATGGGTATTCCATCCAGGAAATGTTTCAAGTCCTGGAAAGTCACTAATTGTCCATAATAGAGCTGCACACATATTGAATATTTCAAATCAAAAGTGTTAATACCAACATCCCACAACTTCTTTAACTTTTCCACTAACAGTTTTAAATAGACATCTATATCATTTCCCGGTGCTCACTTACCTAGAATTATCATTGAAAGAAGAAAAGAACTTTGTTTCATGGACATCCAAGGTGGAAAATTGTAAGGTATAAGTATCATTGGCCATATACTATAGCTAGTGCTTAGGTTACTAAATGTATTGAACTCATTGGTAGACAACCTGAGACATACATTCTGAGGACCAGAGGCAAATTGAGGATGCAATATGTCAAATTTTTTCCATGCTTCAGAGTCTCTTGGATGCCTTAATATGCCATCTTCACTATTGTTTACTGCATACCAATGCATGTGCTCAGCAGTCTTGGAGGATATAAACAATCTCTGCAACATTAGTTTTAGTGGAAAGTACCTCAAGACTTTTGCAGGTAATTTTTTCATCTTCTTACTTCCATTAGAAATATCCTTACCCTTAAGTTTCTATCTAGATGTATTGCATTTTTTATTGCTATCCCTATTTGCATCCTATACCCTGAACAACATACAGTCATTGGGGCATGTATGAATTTTGGTATAGTTGAGTCCAAGTTTGTTGTTTTTTTTTTTTTTTGGCCTCATAGAATGAAGGTGGAATCTTAGCATGTTCAAATACATCAGCCAACAACTTTAGTATCAGCGACATTGCCTTATCAGTTATTCTACATAGACACTTTATGTGATACAATTTCACCAAAAATGGATAATTTTGAATATTTCTCACACCCTTCATACAAACTTTGTTGTCAATCTTTAATTAAGTCTATCAAATTTGTATTATTGTCTGATACCATTTGGTTTGGTGGTGGAGACATGACTTCATCTTCTTCCATACAATGGTTATTGGGATGATACCTAAATGCATCATTAACCATGTCCCGAATAAGGTCATTAGCAACAACCCTTTCTTGAATAACTTGCAGCATTACAGGGGTTTCAACTATGATAGCCACATCATTTGTCTCTCCATGTCTAAACCAAACAGTGTAGCCTCTTGGAAATGGTTTGATAATTAAATGATCATGCACTACTTGTTTAGTTTGCCATTTGTTAGACTTGCATTTAGGACATGGGCATATAATCATACCCTCAATACTTTGGTTAGCAAATGCAAAATCTAAAAATTTATTCAATCCATCAAAATACTCAGGGATGTTTCTAGGCTTCTCAATCCGAGTCTTGTCTATGTTTAGAAATAGGTTTTGTTTGACTTCAACTCTCCTAATAAAATTTAGTACTTTAAAAGAATATCTAAACATGAAGAAATAAGTAACATTGCATAAATGAACAAATTTAATTGCTATAAGTGACTTAACACCCTTGGCATTACAATATAATTACTATAAGATAAGTACATTTATAATTATGTAACATACTACATACAAATATATACAAATAAATATGTGTGTGTGTGTATGTATATATATATATATATATATATATAAATATAATTTCACCCATTCTTAGTACTTATTATTACTCTTAATTTTATGAGTACATATTTTCACATGTAACAATATCCCTCTTCAATATGCGCAAAAAAAAGGGAAAAAAGTATTATTATTTATAAGAGTAATCTTTGTGGAAGAATTGACCATGAAAATAACTAATTTATTATGGGTTACACTTACAAAAGCATCAACATGATTTATGTCATCTATAAATTATCAAATGAAATAGAGCCAAGCTTATATATAATGCTACAGTAAAACCTTATACTATACTAAATTTCAGCTAACCAAAATAAACAAATGAAAAATATTAAAAAAAAAAAGCAAACAAAACCGGAAAAAAAAGAAATAAAAAAAATACAGCAAAACCAACCTATGAGGATGACCCAACGGCGCCGCCGACAAAGACTCAACGGCAAGTATAGGGGAGGCATTTCTAGCCGGCCAACTACCGACAACCCTCAGCGATGGCAGACAACGACATAGTTACGCGACAATAGCAAATCTATAAGAGGGAAGCCGCAACAAAGAAGAATTGATCGAAGGGGATGGGGATTATATTTTTTAGGTTAAGATTTACCTGCGATTTTATCCAAATTGTAGGTAAATTTAAAAAGAAAAATACATGCGATTATGAAGTCAAACTTGTAATACATGATAAATGAAGTTTTTTTTAGAAGGTTCAATCATGTAATGTGTGTAATTAAAAGAATTCATATATTTTCATTATGAATTATATAGCGTCCAAAATCTACACCGTTTTATCCTCTGTTACATCACCTGTCATTGGAGTTTCACAATTTAATTTGGTGGTCATTCATTTTTGTTCTTCGCTTAAGCAATGAGAGAACATATATACTTTTTCAAATTAAGCAATTAATGAATACACCAAATAATATGAATTTAGCTAAAAGGAAAATTCATTTCAAACGAGGGAAAAGAATCTTTAGAAGTTTCGATTATTCAGCCCCTAATTTATTTTTTTTACCTAACAAAGTAAAAAACAAGAAAAATAAATGTGGATCTTGTCAACAAGACTTAAATGACGAAATAAAAATTGCGTCCAAGATAACTTGGGTTTTATTTTTGTTGAAGATCTGTTATTAATAAACATCTATATTAATTACGTTCAGCCCTATACCAACTTGAAATCAAAATATCGTTATATATATAGCCCTAAATTATTAGTTAGTTTTTTCAACCCAGGAACGAACTCATTATTCATCATTTGCTCTTGGTTGTAAGATAATTTTTATTAATATATCACTTCACTAATTCTTACATCAAAATTTGTAACAACAGTTATAAAAAATAATACTTCAAACACACTATCAACTATACATTTTCATAAAATATGTTACATATGATTCAGAGAATAATCACTTTTGATTCAGCACTTGAACAATGAAAATGCAGTCAACAGTAAAGTTGTTGATATGAAATTTTTATTCCTGCAGCATATGTGTGTGTGTGTGTTAGAAAAATTATTTTTTAATTTTTTACTGAAAACCAAATAAATGTAAGAATATTCAAATATTCATTTCATAATTAAAAGTAGTAAATGTAATATTTTTATTTTTTTATAATAAAATACTATATTAATCTCTTACTTATTAGTTAATTTTTAATTTAGTCTAATCTTTATCCTCAAATTGGTTTTTTACTAATTTTTATTCTAAATTTAATACTTTATTTATTAATTTTTTAATTTAGTCTAATCTTTATCCTCAAATTAGTCTTTTAGTAATTTTTATTTTAAATATAATACTTTATTTATTAATTTATGATCACTTTGATCCATATATTAAAGTTAGTCTATTTAGTTTCTTACTTTTAAATAAATGAAATGAATCAAATTAAAAATAAATTGATAAATGAATAACGAAATTTAAAATGAATTAATAAGTAAAAAATTAAATTGACAATAAAAATTAATAAAAAGACTAAAATAAAAAAAATAAATAATAAAATTAAAAATTAATTAATAAATAAAAATAATAGATGTTATGTTACAGAAAAAAAGAAAAAAATAGAAGTTTTTTATTCAAGACAGAATGTAACAGTTACTAATCAAGAGGTCAGCAAATTTTTTTTTTATCAAATATAAAATTCATCTAAATACCAGCAATCATATCCAAAATAAATCTGATCCGGGCCTCGATTTAGCTTCAGCGTTAAAATTTGGTAGAATTTTAAAATTTAAAAATTAATAAAAAGAAAAAGAAAAAAGAAAGTGATAATATTCTGAAGAATTAGGAAAGGAATAGCAGATCGTTGGACTAGTAGTATCAACTAGGGGTAGTCACATCAACGAAAGATAGAGACAAAACCAATAGATGGAATCCACGTAATAGCCGTCAAAAAGAGCAGTTTCCGCTTCGACCGGGATGGGCCCCACCCCTCCCCCTTTGGGTAATTGCCATCCAGCTGTCACATCACCGATGTAAAAAAGAGGAATTTTTTTTATTATCATAAAAATATTATTTTAATTTTTAATATTATCATTGATTTATTTTTATACAATTTATTATTTAAAATGATTTATTATTAATTAAAAATAATTATTTTTAATTACTTCACATGAGATAATTAAGTTTAGTTGGAGAAACTACACAGCATATTTCCAAATGTAATTGCACAAATGCAAATTGTTTTTTATGATCAATGTACCATTAATTTACTCTAAATTAAATCATTATATCTAGAAATTAATTATTTGCATTCACACAATATGATTTGTTATATAATAATTTATAACTGTGTGAGAACTAACTCTTTCAATTTTAGATAAATAAATTTTATGTTTATTTTGATATATATAATTTTAGGGCTTCTTAGTTTCTGATCTCAAAATTATATATATTAGTTAAAAATAATAAATTTATATAGTATTAGTGTAAATAATAATAATAATATGGGAGGCTCAGATGCACTGCACCATCTTTTTACGGAGGGCGTAATACAGCACCACCTACTTAATTTCCCCTTTCTAACGAATTTTTCTTTGCAAATTAAATAAAAAAATATACATTTTCATTTATTAATAAAGTTGGTAAAAAAATGCAAGTCTTTATTTATCATTATTGAATTTCCCTAAGCTTGTCACCTAAACTTAAAATTATTTCTATAATATTTCAAAACGTCAATTATTTGAATTTGTATTATTTTGGTGGCATTTTCTATACATAATTTTCTTGACAAGAAATATAATTAGAATACCCACGCTTTCAAGTGATTCGAGAAGGAATATACATTGCATAGAATATCCACGTGATTTGATTGTTGAACATATAATAATGTGTGATTAATCATCCTCATTTAATTATGCAGCGGATCAAACTTCATGTCATCAGAAAACCAAAACAAATTAATTATTAAATTAAATGTAGACCATATCATGGTTCTTCTTCGGTCCATTATTATAATTAATTAGCAATAAATTTTTTTATATTAACTTCAAATTATTTGGAAAAGACAGATATATTAAATATTGAAGATCTGTGTTGGAGTTAACAGGCTAGTGTAGGTCGCTAGCTAGCTAGCTAGAGTACTACTTTTACATGAGACAGACAATTTGGTCTAATCATGCATGATTTCGCAAAGAAAATTGGACAATTTAATTTTTCTTCCCAAATTTCCAATCCTCAATTGACTTACCAATACAAAAAAAAATAAAAATAAAAATAATAAATCGAAGGACCTAATTAAAATTTAATAATTAATATGAAATAAATATAATTTTAATCTCTCACTTATGAATTAATTTTTAATATAATCACTTACTGATTTCTCTTATCAATTTAATTTTTTATTTATTAATCAATTCTCAATTTAATACTTCACTAATATAAATATTTACACCTTTGGTTCATGTTCAACTTAAACAAAAGGGCTACATGTACGTACTTTTATACCAGTGAAGGTCCAAATTAAAAATGCAATGATAGGTTAAAAATTGAATTGATAGTAAAACAATAATTAACAAAATATAATGTTAGTGTCTTATTTATCAATTAATTTTTAATTTAATCACTTATTGATTTATGTTATTTATTTAGTCTTTACTTATTATTTATTTTTAATTTAATTTTTTATTAATATAAATGTTAATAGATCTAGTCTAAAATTGAAATTGAAGTGTTAATATATTAATTTTTAAATTATTGAGAGTTTAAATTAAGAATGGATTGATAAATAAAAAATTAAATTAAAAATAAAATAATAAGTGAGGAATAAAATTAAAAATAAAAATTATTAAGAAATCAAATTAAATATCAAAATAATAATGAATGAAAAGAAAATATATTTTAGTAGATCAATATAACATAAATATATCTGAACTTTCTCAAATTGAGTGGCAATTAATACCCTGGCCCAAGCATCTTGAAGATTTCCACACCATGACATGGACATGGGATTTTGCACTGTGATCCTGTGCATGTCCATTCATGGCCGACATAGGAATGAGCCTGATGCTAAAGTGAACATGAATGGCTGTAAGTGTAGAGGTACATGTTCAAACTTTAATTTTACTAAATATATTTTGAAATGAAGGTGCATGAAATTCCTTTGAAGATTCCTCTAATTTCAATGGAGGTGGTTTACTTTTAACTAAAATAAAAAAATGGTAAATCAGTCGAAGTATATACAGAATTAACAAATTTTATGAAAGGATGTTCCATCTTATTTTAATATTAATAGTTATAGAGAATATCAAATTCATGAACATACTTGTTTTACATCAAATAATGGGATCAATAAAATATCCATGCAGGCAAAAAGAAGTTTATTTTCTGCTCTGAAAATAGTAATTATGATTACTATTAAATGAAATAATAATGACCTAATTGTGATTGATGAATAGACTTGATATAATTTGTTTGTTGGCCATAAAAGAGACTATATATAATTGTTTCCTCAATATATTATTAAAAAAAAAGGGAGACAATGCATCCGTACATGAACTTCAATTTCTCTTTAATTAGATTTTACCTTTTGATTTCATGTATTTTATTTTCTTCCTTTTCTTTGGTGATGTATCATCAAAATTTGATGTGTCATTATCACTAGGTGAAAGATACTAATCACCATAAATATGAATGGGTGGAAATAAGGGTGTGGTGGGGCAGATCACAATGAAATTGAGTGAAAGGGGGTGAGATCTTTTTCAAGGCATTATATTCTTAAATTGTCTTTGTCTCAGAGGGGTCCAGTATTAATAGTGTTTCTTTTCTATTAATGATAATTTTTTAAAAACTATGTTGTGTGTATTATATCATTGTTTTATTACTGGATGGATGTGCTGATTTGAAGGCAATATGTCTCAAGTTGCCAGATTGATAATACTTACATCCACTTGCCTGCAAGCTCCTATTTGGCTTCTTTGTTTCTTCTTTCTTGTTTGAAATACATGGACAACACACGTATATACAGAAGATGATGAACCCTCTCTCTCTCTCTCTATGCAAATCCCAATATTCAATGGTGCTTGGATATGTGTCAATCACTTTGCAAGAGACAAACATATCTTGGTCATCGTTGTGTCACACAAACCATGACAAGTTTGTGAAGAGAGGGGCTTCATGTTGGGGTATGTGTCCTTTTAGTTATTGTCCATGTCCTAATGACCATCCAAATAAATGCCTGCTATATATCTTGCGGTTAGTTGTATAACTGGGTTTTGCTTTTTCATTATATGTAGTTTTGATTGAAATTACTAACCGGTTATTTACTTAATTGCAAAATTTTGATAGAATTAATGTATTAATGTTAGTATGATCGCAAATAAATGCCTTATTTATAGCTTGTGCTTAGCTGTATAATTGGGTTTTGCTTTTTTATTACATGCAATTTTGATTGAAATTACCACCTGGGTATCTACTTAATTGCAAAATTTTAATAGAATCTAATGCATTAGTGTTAGTATGATTGCAATTAAGGAATTCACTAATTAATTTTTATATATATGGCTCATTTTGAATTTTAATTAATATTAAAATTAATCTAAAGTTTGAGGCTCAAGCTTTTTTTAAAAAATGACAGGAGTCTTTGAATTAATGTGATTTTGAATTAGTTTGAGACTCCCTTAGATATAGCTTGTGGTTAGCTGTATAATTGTGTTTTGCTTTTTCATCATATGCAATTTTGATTGAAATTACTAATTGGGTATCTACTTAATTGCAAATTTTGATAAAATTTGATTTATTAGTGTTAGTATGATATTCACTAATCAATATATATATATATATATATATATATGGCTCATTTTGAATTCCCATTTATATTAAAATTAATCTAAAGTTTGAGGCTCAAGCTTTTTTTAAAAAATGACAAGAGTCTTGTTGAATTAATGTGATATTGAATATGAATAAAGGGAAACAGCTTAAAGATGTGGAAGATATTCTTGTATCCCTATGAAAAGAGGGGATAGGAACAATTACAAGGGATAGGATGAGGCAGCTGTGAGAGCACATGGACTAAATTGACTTCTACGATCAAGAACCATATATAGCTAGCTAGCTAGTGCAACAATATATATGCCAACAAAAAGTGGTGGTAGTAGTAGTAAGGGGATTTTGTGTATATGAATATTATGGAAGAGAATGGTGAAAATAACTACACATTTAAAAGGGGTGGAATATTATAAACTTATAGGAATGATTTCTTCCTTAATGGAGATATGCCAAATAGAACGAGACAGATATGAAAGAATTCTAGTGAATTCCTTTGGATTTGTTAATTTGTTCACTTGTTAACAAAAGCAATTGCCTACTTGGATCTTCTCCAACTATGGTTAGCTTTGGTGTACTCTCTTCTATCTACTTAGACAACAATAGTAATAATTAATAAAATGGCCATTGTTAAAAATGATGAACCAATATAAAGGTAAACTTGTCAAATTAGTTATAAATAAGTACATAAATATATTAGAAATACTATAAAAAAGATACCCAAAAGTGTTAATGAATTTGATTCTTTTAAAGAAATTATCTTAAATGCACTAAAATAATGTGAAAATAACGTATTATTAAGATAGTTCATAAAAGAGATTTAATATGTGAGGAGTAAAAAATAAATCTGTTTAGTTTTTATGAATGGGATGACATCCCTTTCTATATATCCTCTCATTCAACTAATTATGAATGTAAACATATCAAAACCTACCATTGGAAAATATAACTTGACACCCAAAAGTGTGTTAACTGAAAGAAATGACTATCTATTAAGACAAATCAAAGCAATTATAAATAACAAAATAAATATGTTAGAAATACCATTAAAGATACCCAAAAATGTGTGATGAATTTGATTCTTTTAAAGAGTAGATTTAAGATGACATCGCTTTCTGTTCTCCCAGTTCTCTATCTAAGTCACTAGCACATCTACATATAAACACAACTCAGGAATAGAAAAAGTTGATTGCCAATGAGGAAAATTAAATATAATAAATTAAAGAAGCTGTGAAGTGGTGTTGAAAGAGAGTTTTTATATTGTGAGAAGCATTATCAAGTAGGACAGGGGAGCGTGGGTTGTTTTGCTTTTCATCGCTTTTCTCTTTATATTTTTTTGGGTGTAATGTGTACTGATCTCTCTTTTATGGGAAGATGACCTTTTAGTCTCCATGTGCCTCTCCATCACCTTCTCCCTTACATGTGTGTGTGTGTGTATATATATATATATATATATATATATATATAATACTTGCGGATGTGTATCATCTCCCACATGAAAGACAAACACCCAAAAAGTATGGCCTTATGCTCATGCAACCATCATCAAACACCAGCTCATTCACTTATCAGTAGATTTGATCATCAGGTTAGACTTATAAGAATCAAGTTGAAATTTGAGCTAAGTCTATATTTTAACTAAGTTTTTTTTTTTTTTAGGTTGTGTCTATCTAGTTAAGTAGGTTTTTTCGAGTTATGAACAAATTTATTTGTTACTTAAAATTTGAAATAAATAACATAACTAATAGTTATTATTACTTGGAAGATTATATATAAAAAAATTATAAATATAAATAAGTTGTGTTGTATTTATATAAATCTTTTGGATAAAAAGTATTTGTTTTTATTTTTTTTATCAAGATATTACATTACACAAAATTTTTCCTATTAAAAAATTGGTTAAAACTTCTCAATCTTAAGTTGAGTTTTAAATAAAGCTCAAGCTTAACTTGTTTTATAAAATGAGCTTTTTTAATTGGATTTTATTTTTTAAAGTTTGACTTCTTAAGCTGAACAAACTTTTAAAGTTATGATTGAGTCTATTAATCTATTAATTGATTCTTAATTTAGTCTTTTACTTATCAGTTCATTCTTAGTTTGGCCTTCACTGATTTCTATGCTCAACATTTCCCTCAATTGTATGAAGGTTAATACATTTAAGTCCTGAATTCTAACTAAATTTGGACCAAATGTACTAACAATGAAATTTAAAATAAATTAATAAATAAGGGACCAAATTGATAATAGAATTAATAAAACTCTAAATTAAAAATCAATTGATAAGTTAGAGAACTTCAATCTTTAGCTATAACACATGAAGGCATTCAAAAGATTGATAACAAACATGCATGTAATAAATTTATCTTAATTTTGTCAGATAATATAAAATCTCCATGCTACCTAAAGTGAGGAAGCATTTTCCGAAAGTAAAACAAACAAAAAGTGACCAAAAAGAAGTTATAAATGGTAACATGTCACACACAATGGAAAAAAGAGATCATAACGAAGGTGTTAATTACAACACAAAAGTTTTCCACGAATTGACGTATGCTTTGCAAGGAAGGATCTAAGGGGCCATGCATGAATGTATTTACCTTCTTTTTTCTTTTTGCAGAATATTTGGTATGGTAAAGTTCTGAAATAAATGAAAAGTATGGCCAACAAACCCTAATAATCAGTTTGGAGGACCCTCCCTTAAAATTCCGAGGCATCTTTTTTTCTTTTTTCATAAATTTAATTCTAAAGAATTTTCTGAAGCAAAGTTGAATAGTGATAACTCGAGAAACAAACCATGTGGGTGGGGAATGCCTATCTTTAAATCCAAAAAGAGCAGATTGCTTGTGCAAGTCCAAAAAGTCAAAGCATCAAATCTAGAAGATAAATAAAAATAAAAAAAGAGAAAAATACACTTTTTGTCCCTTTATTTATCACAAAATTATCATTTTGATCCTTCACTCATTAGAAAATATCACATTTAGTATTTTATTTTTAAAAAATTACCAAATTTAATTCCTTCATTAAACCCCAAACCTTAACTTTAAAAAACTAAATTTAATATTTTTTTTAAAAGTATAAGATAAATGACATTTTTCTATGAATAAGTAATTTTAAATATTTTAATAAATGAATAATCAAAATAGTAATTTTATAATAAATGAGGAACCAAAAATATATTTTACTATAAAAAAAGTCCCTTCTTTTGGCAAAAGAACAAACCAATGTTCAAATTATCTATGGATTGTAGCCTTCGTTTTGCGTAAACAGTAAAAATAAGATGAAACTGCCCTTTCACATATGGACCTATCTTTCTTTGTTTGCAGATAAATATGCAGCACCTTTCATCATCGATCTTCTGTTACTCTTCAAGATTTTCTTGGTTTATCAATCCAGAAATATAAATATATACAAAATTGAAAATTCTCTCAGCATTTGATTATCTTTTAATTATGAGTTTAATTTGTGGTTTGGTATTTTAGTTATAAGTAGTGTTCACAGGTTTTGCCTAAGTCTAAATCTCCTCTTTGAATATAATCTATATCAGGAGATAGTTATTATTATTATTTTTAAATGACATTCTCAGGCTTTTACTTAATTAAGTCAATTACATTGGAGCTTTTTTATATTTTTTTCAAAAAGAAATTAACTATTTAATCTTCTACATTGACTTAATATATTTGAAAATTTCATCTTTAAGTGTTCTTCAGATAAATTAAGCTTAAGTTAAATAAGGAAATGAATGAAAATACCATTTTGTATGAATCTGGTTTTAATTTAGTCTCAAACTAATATTCAATTTCAATTTGATTCCTTAGTTATTTCTAATTTTGATTTACTTATTCACTTATGACTAAAGTCCCAATTTGGTCCCTCGTTATAATATAAATATTAATATATTTAGTCTTAATTTAATTGAAAATGAATGACTAAATGTATTAATTTTTATATTTATAAGGGACTAAATTGAAATTGGTTATAGTGAAAATTAAATTGAGACTGAACTTATAAAAAGGACTAAGTTAAAATTGAAAATCAGTAAGAACCAAATTAAAACCAAATTTATAAGTAATGGACTAAAGTGGTGTTCTTTTCTAAAGTATGATACTATGTATTTTTTTTTTTTTTCAATTGAGTTAATAATTAATCTTTTATGTTTGATAACATTTACAAAATCAATTAAAATAGTAACACATAAGAAACCTCCTATTAACGAAAACTGCTGTTCAAGATGAAAGGAGGGAAAATCTATAATTTTGCTGTTGGAGTAAGTTATATATATTAATATTAATATTAAGATTAATATGAGGCATTGGAATTTGGATGTAGTCTACATCTAACAAGGACCCTATAAGTGAAGAAAATGATAGTGAACGCACTATTTGGATACCTTCACACGTTTTGCTTTTCCTTTGTTAGGTTTCTGCCTTGAGCTCCACTTTTTGTGCAGAGATCATCATCATCATCATATTATCCCATTAATGTAGTTTTAGTTATGCCTAATGCCATCCCAATGTATTATAAAAAGGAAAAGAAATTTACGGTGGCCAAGTTTTTTTTTTTGTCAGTATGTTTGGTTTAATGTTTAAAAAATTTAAAAATTTACTTGTACATTTTTTAAAAAAATTCATTTTGCAAATATTTTTGTTTGATTTTCTCTAAATTAATTTTATCCTCCAAACTTTCATTTGTACAAAAGTGAATAAAAATTACCTTTTTATTAGATAAACGGTATAAATGACAAAACTTAATTTTGAAACAAAAATTTATAAATATAAATTACGTTAATGTAAAGTCATGTTTGATCAAAATTAATTTTAAAAATTACGGTAGTTCAATACCAATATAAATACACATGTCTATCAAATTCTCTAAAAATAATTATAATAGGTAAATAGAAGTTTTTAATTTAGTCTAAGAATTAATATATAAACATTTAAAAGCTGCATCTATTTTTTTTTAAACTAAAATTAATGAACAAATTGCTAAAACCCTTTATTTAACTTTAGTCGTATGTTCTTATCTATAATAAATTAAAATTTAATAATTTTAAGACATATTCATTTTCTAAATTCTATTCTAATTTTAGTTAGAAACTCATTTTTTTGACCATAGATATAATAGTTGAATGATTTATCAATAATAAAATAACAAATGTATGATTTTAAAAATCATATCAATGTTGGAAAAAATTATGAACCTGTTATATTACAATTAAAAAAATTATAAACTTATATTTTAATTAAAAAATTTAACAAAAAATATATAAAAAAACTGAATTAAGTATTTTTTTTTCTTAACAAAATCACTCTTTGTTTAAGATGTGAACTTGGACTAAATGGCACAACAACACAAAGTTGGGCTTTGTTTAATAGAAGATTTTCAAATCAAGTGGATCCTATTAGGCTTTCTTGTCACATACCTGACACTAATTTCAAGCCCATAATCGTAAAACAGTGTCGTTTTCTACCAGAAAATAATACCATATTCATAGGGCATTCAAATTCGTAATGAAATGGTGAGTTTCGTCCTACCTAAAATTCAACATGTGCTAAATTGAGTGTTTAAATTATGGGGGTGAGATTTCAGAAATTGTTCTGAAAAATTGCAGTATAGTTCTGGTCCGTGGCTGCTTTTGTTGTCTCTAGTGAATTATTCAAGGACATGTTTAATCACACATTATGACCACATATTTAACTAGGTATGTATTATTGAAGGGAAAAAAAATTAACATGCCGTTATTCAAATTAAATTATACATTTTTATTCTATTATTGATTAATCGTATACTTATTAAAGGATTTCTTGCAAATTTTTCATCATTATTTTTTAATTATTTAAATTTTCATCAAATAGTTTAAATTGTTTCAGAAAGTTTTTAAATTTAATTTTTAACAAATATTATTTTTTAAAAATATTAATTATAACACATAAAGATATATTATTGTTTTAGATGATTTCTTTTCCAAGATAGTATCTTGCTAAAAAAAATTTTAAATTGTTTACAATCTTTTTTCATTGACTTTTTACTACATTTCTTCTTTCTTCCTGTTGGATAATGCCTTGCCCTTCTCTTTGTATTAAAATAGTTTCAATAATTCAATGAAAAGGTAAACCCGCCAACCCAAGGCACGCCCTGAGTTGTTTTGGTTTACCCTATTTTAATTGGACTAAAATCAAATCATCCCAATTGGAGAATGCCCTTAGTTCATTGGAAACACATGACAAATATTTTCTTCTAGCATGAAAGTTAAGTAATTTTGAGAACATAGGCATTAATATATTCAATTTTTTTTTTTTATATAGAATAGTGTCTGGTTAAAAAAAGAACTATGGGCTTGTTTGATTATTATTTTTAACAAATGTTTCTAGGTTTTAAAAATAAAAACCAACTATCCTATAAAACTAAAAAGTAGAAAAGTGATATCATGTGTCATGGACATGTTCACTTAACAAGCGTACATGTGGCTAGGATAAGAAGACAGAAGATAAGAGACAGAGAGAGCCTTGGAATACTTTGAAGCTTGGATGCTTGGATAATTTTACAGATGAGATCCTACGCCTATCTATATACTTCCATCTTCTCAATAAACGGTGGTAATAAACTTGATCTAATGGTGGAGATTTGTCCTCCATTAAAATATCTACAATCTAGAACATCCATGCAATATCCACAAGAATATTCACACTTTTTTATCTTATTCTATGTACAAGGGTATGTAACCTTGGGTTCCGATGCCAAAACAAAAAGGCCGTAACATTCTCCCCCACCTAATTCAATGATGCTGTTGTCGCATTACGCATTTTGAATTATTCTCGAAACTGTTACAAGTCTTCATAAAAGACCCATGCTATCCCACATCTGTGGCCAAAAGTATGCTGCCTCCATGAGTCCCATTATGTATTTTTTGCTAGGTTAGCCAGCCCATTTTGTATCAAGACATTCCTTAATGAGGTCATTTCGGAGATTTTCCCATTTTGGGACGTAGAGGCGTCGTCCCTTGGTGTAGAGTAGACTGTCCTTTACCCAAAATTGTTGTGTTTTACCCTTTGCAACTAACTTTATCAACTCCTTAGCCATTGGGTCATGCTCAAGTCCCTTCTTGATGTGCGCAACCAGGTCCCCTACCTAGCTAATGGTTGAGAGCTTGGTCTTATGCTCCACCTCCCTCCTAGGTGGTATCTTATCGGGTAGCTTTGCGGGTATCACATCCTTGTTTCCCTCTAAGACAACTTGAATTATTGGTGGCATGTCCTTCAGCTCCTTTGACTCATCGTCTACCTTAAGATTGGCTAAGAATATCGGTCTTCCTTTCTTCACCCCCTTGGCTAATTGCATAGCCAACAATTGTTTAATCCCTCGAACTTGATCATTTGTGTCTCTATTGTCAGGATCATGCATGGTGGCCCCCTCTCAAGTATCCACACTGTAACAAAGGATGACATAGGGATAACAATTACCTATCTCAAGAAGTCCATCATTAGAACTTAGTAATCGTCCATTGGTGCCACTGAAAAATCCACTTGGCCCTTCCAAGTGCCTTGGCGTAGATCCACTCCTCGTGTTATGCCATTGAGGGGTTTAGCTTTGGCATTGACGGTTTTTAGCCAACCTTCCCCTTGTCCATTTAAGACCAAGCTTCTTGGCCTCCTCCTTAGTCACAAAGTTATGGGTTACCCCCATATCGACCAACGCCTTTGTTGGTCTCCCATTGATATGTGCTTCAACGTACATGAGCCTCTTACTCGATGTCATTGACATCGATTTGTACTTGACGGCATTGAGGGTTTAGAGTGATCCCATCTTGCTCTCCTTGTCCTCTTAAGCCTTGGCCTCTTGTTGCTCCAATATTGTTGACAAAGGACCAAGCTTGGGATAGTCCTTCATTGCATGTGGCCTTTTGCACACAAAGCACTCAACATTCGACACAAAGGTCTTTGTTTTCAAGAATAAAAAAAGAGCAACTTTTAGATTTTTTTTAATTTTAAAATGGTTATAATTGTAATTTTGTAAAAAAGACTTTATGAAGGATTGCAAATTAGGATTAAACAAGATCTAAAACTCAACCTATTTGATTAGTGATAAGCCTGCTCAGGTCACCTCATTTTAAAAAAATTTAAATTTTTTTAAAAAATAACTTTTCAAAGAAAATGTTTTAAAAAAATTAAGATTTGAAATAAAAAATGAAATTGAAAGAAATAATGACTTGAAATGGAAAATAATTATATTTTTTTTTAAAATAATATTTTAAAGATTTATCATATAAAAAATAATATCAAATTAGGTCACGTTTTAAGCAAATCTAAATACTTAACTTGGTTTGATTAAAATACAAACTTTTTTTTTTTAAACTTTAGTTTAACCAACTTACCTCAATATATAATAGTATCATTATTCATAATTTATAAGATTGTGTCACTTTTTATTATATATTTGAAAATTAAAAAAGTTAAAAAATATGATTACAAAAGTTTGCAGGACTATTTATTATATATTTGTATGCTTAGAAATTGATTATTAGATATGATTACAAAAGCTTGTATCTCTGTCCTTTTTTTTTTTTTTAATGCTTTGAAAACTTGTTTTTAAATTATTTTTTTTAACAATAGATTAAGTGAGCCTAAATATCTAACTTGGCTTGATTAAAATATAAACTTTTTTTTTTTTACTTTAATTTAACCAACCTGCCTCAATATATAATAGTATTATTATTCATAATTTATAAGATTGTGTCACTTTTCATTGTATATTTGAAAATTAAAAAACTTTAAAAATATGATTACAAAAGTTTGCATGACTGTTTATTATATATTTTCATGTTTAAAAATTGATTATATATATATATATATATAATTACAAAAGTTTGTATCTGTGTTTTTTTTTGTTTTAATGTTTTGAAAACTTGTTTTTAAATTATTTAATTAAAATGTATTTTTTTAATTTTTGAATATTTTTCCAAACACAAGTGATTCAAACAAGTTTTTTATTTTTTATTTTAAAAATTTATTCTAAAAAATAATTTTTCAAAACTATTTTAAAAACATAACAATAAAAAATAAACTCAAGCAAACCATAAATTATTTTTTATACTTTATAATTTATTTCATCTCGTATTTTATTTTTTTTCAATAAGGTGCTATTTTATATATTAAAAAAATCTAGAAGTTTAATATATCTTTATTTTAATAATATTTTGAGCATAATAAAAGGAATTCAATTATAGATTTTTTTATGCTCATATCCAATAGGACTCAAGCCAATAGTAAATGAAAAAGATAATATTTTATTTTCACCATATGGCACGTTTAACACCATCATATCCAATTGTCCGTGCTTTTCTCTGTAGGAATACCCTCTTAGCCTCCCTGTTCCCAACCCCACTTCATCGCTTATCGAGGCACCTTCATTCTTCACCAGTCAGATTTTCTCAGCTATTGCTGCAACTTGTTCCTAGACATAACAGGTATTGATTCACCATTTCGCCTTTCCCTTTCACATGGTTGTGCGAACTGGCCATCTTTGAGGTAGTTTCATTGCCTCAGTTGGTTTAGTTTGAATGTGAGGCAATTGGGAAGTGGTCATTCACGAAATAGTTTTAGTCTGAGCAATCAAGGAAAGGGTCCAAGATTTGCAATCGATTTGTTTGAGGCTATGGTTCAGAGGGGAAATGTGAAGTACGAGCAAGCAAACACTATTTGTTGTTGACTTTGGGTATAAATTAATGGTATAGGGATCGGATTTCGGGGTCTCTGTGTAGTTATATAATGTTATGGATCTCACATTTGGTTGAAATGTATCAAATCTTTGTCCATGGGATGAGAGATTTAATGACTGTATAAGAGTTCCAACTGGTAGGTCGTGGGTTTTTCTTCAGAGACTCTTTGATCGATAAATTGGAAATGACTGGAGCTTGATACGGTCTGTTGTTATAGTGATTGAAGAAAATGAATGTGCCATTAATTGGGTTCACTGATTAATTGGTAAGTGTGGAATGATTGAATCCTTGTTACTTGGTCTTAGATGTTCTTAACCATGGCCCAAGGTTAGATCCTAATGATCATCCAAAAAACATAACCGTAATTTAAATGTAATATATACAATGAATACACAAATTTACTACTAGTGCTGCAAATTATTGATGTTATTAGTCATCCGTTCAACAATTAAATATTTTTTTACATGCTACATTGCATTTTCCATTTTGAAAATGACCGCTGCATATATGTTAAGATGACATATTTTGCCCTTTGCAAATAGATATGGCACGAAAATGCAGTAAGAAATTTCAATCCTATTATATTATCATTACTCCTTTTACTTTCAGGGCAGTTAAGTAATAGATGCAAAGCGACTCCAGAAGTGGACCTAAACTCTGGCCATAAACTGTCCATGCTGTGTTTTGGCAGAGAAAATGCCACAAGAAAATTTACTTGTATTGGCAAATTTTCATTACTCCTACTTTCAGGCAAATTAATTAACTAATGGAAGCAAAGCCAGTGCCAGAAGTGGAGCTAAACTCTGGCCACAAGCTGCCGATGCTAGGGTTTGGCCCCAGAATAAAGCCCCTTCCACCACCTCATGAACTCATTGACACTTTCCTGGCTGCCATCCAAGCTGGCTACCGCCATTTTGACACGGCTGCTTTATATGGCACTAAGGAGCCACTTGGCCGAGCTTTGGGACTAGCCCTAGAGCAAGGTCTCATAAAGTCTCGTAGTGAAATTTTTGTCACAACCAAACTATGGTGTTCTGATGCCCATCCTGATCTTGTTCTCTCTGCACTCGAGCTCACTACAGTAAATATATTATTCAATTTTCTCACTAATGTATATTTGATACTTTTCTGTTTTCTTTTTCTGAACATTCTATAAGAAGGTTGAGACTTGAGTATGTGGATCTTTACCTCGTCCATTTTCCTGCGAGGTTGAGACATTTTAAAGAAACGCCTAATTTCTTCGAAGAAGATATTCTTCCTTTTGCCATAAAAGGGACGTGGGAAGCTATGGAAGAGTGCTCTAAATTGGGCTTAGCGAAATCTGTTGGTGTCAGCAATTTTTGGTACGAGAAAACTTTCTGAACTGCTACAACATTCTACCATTCCTCCTGCTGTTCTCCGGGTAGACTTCTTTCTGGTTGTGCATATGTGAGCATTATCGATAAGCAAAATCAGTCATTCAGAATTGGACATCGAAGATGGAGATGATACACATTATACTATATATTTTATATGATTGACAAGAAACTCAAAGAAAGACATCTTTATCAATCCCACAATGCCTCTTGACCAAGATTTTAAACTGCAGTCCACCACCTTGGTTTTGGCTTGGCATATTAAATTCTCACTCTTTGATCAATAGCTTTGAGAGCTAGCCTGCATATTTGCTTAGCACATCATTGCAACTTACTGGTCAACTACTAGGACTCAACAAGTAATGGTTGTGCAACTTAAATGAAGAAAGAGGAATTTTTAATATAGAAGTCTTTTCTCACTTGTTTTTAATCCTCAAGTGGGATAGTTTACCTATGTGAGGGTGACAAATAGAAGTGACTATTAAAAAGTGTTACGGAAATCCCCTATATTTTCTTTCTTCGGGGTTGGTGGCCTTTTTGGTTGCATTCTTGGAGCTGCTAGAGTTGATACAATTTCAGATGCTTCATTACATATTGTTAAAGTGAAAACTATTAAATGCTATTTATCCTTCATCCGAGAGGAGAAAAATTGTTTGCAGGTTGAAATGAATGTCGGATGGCAGCAGGGAAATCTGCAGAAGTTATGTGAAGAGAAAGGAATTCACATGTGCGCATGGTCCCCTTTGGGAGCTAAAGGAGCTTCCTGGGGTAGAAAAGCTGTGATGGAGAGTCCAATCCTGAGGGAGATTGTAACTGCAATAGGCAAGAGTGTGCCACAGGTGAATTTTCACTATGGATTCTTTCTTTCCTTTCAAATTAAATATGCTGCAAATAAGAACTTGGTGAAGGTTTTGGAAACTACAAATGGAATTGAGTTCTTGCCACCATTTACTTTACATCCTCTAATGGAAGAGAATCCGCAAAGAAGCTGGTAATTATCTGATTAAAATCATCATTAGAAAATGTTAAAAAGAACGAAGTGATAAAACGGAGTAAAATGTCATTCTTGCCTCCTGCGATAACTCCTAATATAATTTCGGTTACAATTGGCTCTCTTAAAAGTTTTTTGGTATCAATTTAGTACTCGGAAGCCTAATAATCTTCGATTTTCAACGTTCCAGAGATACTGGTACCATACAATCTTTAGACTAGCATATATTCTTTAGGTTGAAAACATAGTAAAATTTTCTATTACTGAATTGTTACCCCGAAAAGGAAAAACTTTGAAGGATCGAGAGGGGGGTTTTACTCCAAAACAATTTATACTAATGATTCAAGAATCAATCAAATTCAAGTGACACGCATGACCAAGATATAAGATATAGTTTCTTTGTAGTCGGGATAGTCATCATTTCATTGTTTCCGAAAGGTTTATACTCACGGTTTTACTTTTAACTTTAAGCTATAAGGGTTGCTCTGCTCTATTACTGCAGGTTGCACTGAGTTGGATATTACAGCAGGGTGTGACTCCAATAGTGAAAAGTTTCAACAGTGAGAATGAAACAACATCTTCAACTATTTGATTGGGAATTAAGTGAGGTTCATTTGGAGAAGATGAAGCAAATTCCTCAGCGTAGGGCCGGTAGAGCAGAAAAATTTGTCTCTGAAAATGGACCTTACAAAACTCTGGAAGATCTCTGGGATGGCGAGCCATGAATTTTGTAACATAATCTCCAAACACACTGTAAGAGTGGAAGAATTGGAGAATATATATATGTAGAAAAGATCTATATAATACTGTTATATATTGAGTCAAAGATGCAGTGACAAGTCAATGATTATATTCTCGCTACAAATATAATAGTCTGTAACTAAATATATTATCACATATTTTACTCTTCACTTTAGAAACTTATTAGGACCAAGCTGCAGGGAATAAAACTCCAAGGTATGAATTTTGCTTTATGACATTCATATACAATATATATATATATATATATATATATATATATAGCTATAGAGAGAGAGAGAGAGAGAGCTATGAATTTTGCTTTTTAATGTTTTTGGACTTGCACATTTTGTATTCACATTTGTCTACTAGTTTTTTAGTCTCTTTTTATCTAGAAGTTTGATGAAATGTTTTATGCATTATTATAATCAAATTATCAATAGTTCTTATATCTATTTCTTTCTTGAAATCACTTTATGATTCATAAAAATTTAGATAACTCATATATAATAGGTCTATTAAGTGTATAAAATAGGTCTATATAGCCTGCAAAGGTTTGACTAAGCAAAATTTACCATTGCACAAAGGATATATGAAACCTATAATGATATTCTTATTTCTAGCGAATTTTAAAAAATAAATTTAAGATATATTCATTGCTGTAGCTTATATTCAAGTTTATACCATAGAGAGCATAGTTTGGTTAGTCAGTTATGGGACAGTTGATAAAAAAAATTCATTTGTTAGGAGTTAGATCTTTTTTAGGGACTAACTTACATACCATTATAGCTTTAGGGCATAAATAGTTGAGTTTATAAATCAAAAAACTAAAATTTTAATTTTTTTTAAAATTAAAAAATTGCTTCCATGTAACATTAATTTTAAAAAATTCTTATATAATTGAGTGGATGACAATGGTTGCAGTTCGGTCATGATCATCTTTTTTTATGGTACTTATGTAGAACTATGGTCATGATATAACATTTCTATAGTAATTCTCATACCTCTATTTACTCAAAGAAAACGTTAAATTCTTAATAATTTGCAAAGACACATTTTGAAATAATTCATTCCGTGGAGAAAGAAATTTAAGTAACAGAGCAATCTTGAATGTGATATATATATATATATATATATACACACACACACACATAACTATTGAATTTTAAATTAACTCTTTAATAACTAATAAAATTCATACACAGAGCTTGTCTTACGATCACTTGTGTTGTTGTGCACAAGCACTCAGTTAGATTTCCTTTTTAGCATACAGTCAAGTATTCTCAAATAATTTCAATTTTTAATTTCTTTTTGGTAAAACACTCTAAAAGTAATATATAAAATATATAAAAATAACATATAAAAAAGAGCGTTTCTTAATCTCATACAAAAAATTAAATAAATAAATAGTTTCTAACAATACTAGAGGACGCTCTCCATCATAACGCCAATGAGAAATCCATTGCCAGCAGTAACAGGCATAAGTGCAATTTCTTATGTATTTATTATTAAAATTTTTAGTTCAATTATAATAATTGTATGATTTATCAGTCATAAAATAACAAATGCATGATGTAATTAAAAAATTTGTATAGTTGTTTGCAAAAATTATGCACCTGCTATATCACTATTAAAAATTTATACACCTATATTTTAATTAGACAATTTGTTAAGGTGGAAAGTCTATTAAACCGAAGAAGAGCACAAATCACAACTCTTACTAGTATAATAGAAAAGTCTAGTTCGATTGGGACATTTCTCCATTACTAAACAAAGATAATACATGAGATACAAGTCCTTCTTCTGGCATTGACATACATAAAACACCTATTGTAACAACACAGTTACAAGATAGTTATCCTAAGCCTTATCATCAGACAAACTAGGATAATAACTTATGATAGACAATTAATAGCAGTGACATAACTTGCGAACCCAGAAAATAACATAAGACATAAAATAGATTAATCCAAATCTATGTGGAACCCTTCGAATAACTGAAATTCCTTAACCACCCTTGCTCCTTGTCACGTGGAGCCTTCTTTCTTCTGACATATGTTTTGAAAGGTGGCCGTATTGTATACAAACCCACCCACCCCCCCCCCCCCCCCCCAAAAAAAAAAAAAAGCAATTTCTTGTCAAGTCGAAAATGAGGAAATTGGCGAGCAATTAAGTCATATTCCTCCCAACTGGCTTCTTCAATGGGATGATCTATCCATTGAATGGGAGTTCAAATGTAGCCTTACTAGCATGAGTAACCAGCGGTGTCAAAGAACACGGGCTGGTGTAAATATCACTTCCGAAGTAGGAGAGTGTGGTAGAGGGGCAGGTGGGGTAAATGCTACTTGTCTCATGGCTACTCTAAGACGTGAACATGGAAAATAGGATGGACTCTGGCAGTCTCAGGAAGTTCCAATTCATAAGCCACTACTCCAACTGTTCTCGATACATTGTAAGAACCAAAGAACCTCGAAGAGAGTTTTTCATATTGATGTTTGGCAATAAACTGTTGGCGATAAGGCTGTAAGTGGAGAAAAGTAGAATCACGCACATTAAATTGGAGATCTCGCCTTTTAGAATCTGCCTGAATTTTCATGCGAGTTAGGGCTTTAGTAAGATAGTTTTTAAGCTACTTCAGCTAATCATCTTTCATTAAAAGTTGTTCCTCCTACTCCGCCAAGCGGGTTTCTCTAGGAATATAAGGATGAAGTGGAGGTGAATCTCACTCATAAACTATTTTGAAAGGAGTAGAACCCATAGAAGTATGGAAACCAGTATCAAAATAATATTCAGCCTAAGGTAAAACCAACACCATTTAGTAGGTTGTTCATGAGTAAACAACGCACATAGATTTTCAAACATCTATTAACAACCTCAGTTAGACCATCGATCTGAAGATGATAAGAGGTGGCCATGTGAAGGCGAGTGTTACTCAATTTGAAAGGTTCTTGCCAAAACTAACTCAGAAAAATAACATACCTATCCAAAATGATAGACCTTGGTATTGTTGAAATATTTTTTAAAACATTGTGGATTAACATTAATTTATTATTAGTTCAATTTATTGGGTTAATTAATTAAGCAATCAATTTTGACATAAATTAAAAATAGATAAAATTTGAGTTAATTGGTGCATACCCACAAGCCCATTAGGTAGATGCCTCAACTTGTCAATAGTTATCCTATCATATTACTGACTGTAGGGTACTTTATAAACTAATTTATAAATTATAATATCAAATTATAAATATAGAATATGAGTAGTTGAGGAAGTAGAGAGTTATCATTTAAAATAAAACAAATATTTATTTATTTAAAGCCCTATGTTTTTTGAAAACCCGTTAACTCTCCAATTCTGATGACTCACAATAAACTTATTTTATGGTTATTTAAAGTCCTCTCTCTCTCTGTTAGTTTGACTGAGTACATGATAGAAAAAAAATCTGGCAAAGCATATTGTAATATATACTACTTAATTTATGAATGAATTGAAAAATGACATTCTAGATAAGTTTTCTATTTTATTAAATCTCCCACTTTTTTTTTTTTTTTTGCAATTGGTATCAGAGCCAAAGGTTTTGTATTTCATACCTGCTTATTTATTTAGATTAGACTATGTCATATGATACCAAACCAAGTTGCCATGGATGAATCACAATGTTTTCAAATTGAAGCCGTCATATGTTTTGTATATATGTTGATGTAGTTTTGAGAAAATAGAACCCATACATACATATTTCTGTTGAAAATTATACCTTATCATAGTTTTGAACCCTATTGACACAAATACATGAAAACTCCAAAAACTTCAAATTAAAATTACTCAAATAGTTGAAGGAATTTTTGGAAATTAGTTTAGAGGTTTCACAAATCATGCAATTTAGAGTAAAATGATATCTAAAACATGCCCAGAAAGATGCGAACAATATCTCAACCTCCATTATTGCTTTAACTCGTAAAAACCCTTAAATCTCGATCTCAAATTCCTCCTATTTGTTGAAATAATGTCGGGAGTTTCGTAGATTTAGAAAATTTGAGTCATATAATGCCTTGAACACACCCAAAATCCAAAAGAAATCATCTCAAATTCCATTAATGTGTTTAGACGAGAAACCATAAAATTTTCAAACTTGATTACTCTAGATGGAGGGATTTTTTGTCAAAATCCTTTTAAGGGTTTGATAGATCATGAATTTTTGAATATTTTAGTATATAAATCACTTCATGTAACCAAGAAACATAGCAAGTTGAGATTTAAAGATGCAATTGGGTTAAACAACCTGTTCTAGTCTTGTTTAATTAGGGAAGTGATGAATAGTGTCAATTCATCGAAGCCTACTAAGCTTACTTACTAGGCCCATTTAGGCTTAAAATTTTGGTGTCCAAATTAGACTTTAATTTCCTATTCATTGATAATTCTTTCAAATTGTTTTATAAGCTCAAAATATGAGTTCATGAATTTTCAAAGTAATTCAGACTGAATTTCAAATAGGTACTATTCAAATTTTAGGTGTGCATATTCTAAGTGCATTCTAGCACCATATATTTTTCACACTATCAGAGGTTGAACACTTTGATAAAGAAAACAATTTATTAGACAAATTACACCTTTATAAAATCAATATTGTACTAAATTTGAATTTTAAGCCTAATTTCTATGTGAATTTCATCAATTTGATTTTTTAAAATTATGATACTAATATTTCACACTTTAAATATGCAATATGGGTGAGATAAAACATGCTAGGATAGTGTAATAGGGCCACATTGACGGTTAAAAATATAAAAATATGCCTAAACAGGAGGTTTAACTTCAAATAGGCATAAGTTTACACACATGTGGAAATTTTTAGGCTTATAATACATTTTAGAAATCTCATTCAGAGCCCCATGCCTAGGCAAATTGTCGAAATTGATTCCCTCTAGTTTTAGGCCTAAATTTTATTGTTTTCATTAACTTTGGAACTTTTAAATTTTGAAAAACTTGGTTTTGGGCTTCATGCAAAAGACTTTCAAAGATGGTTTTGAAGTTAGTTTTACCTTCTAGAATATTGCCAACTATTCTTGACATTATCTTCTCTTTGAACTTAATTGAAATACACCATTTTGGGCCTTTTACAGGTTAAACGTTTAATTTCCTTTTGGGAAACTTGATTAATGACTTAGTATAAAAGTCGAAAGAAAACTTCATGTTGTCAAATTTTTTTTTTTTCAAGAATGACGACTATACAAAGCCTAATATTGTCTATCTGTATGTTCTATAATTTACATAAAAAAGAAATATGGAGATTGGAAGTATAATTCTTTTTAAAATCTTAACAATTAATCATGTATCCTCTGGATAACATGACGTCAAAATTTTTAACGTTTGTTTGCTTACTTTTAAGTATGATTAAGTGATTTCACTAGTTGCAAATATCATTTAAGCTAAATTAACACTTGCCATTATGAGCTCACATATCATGGGACCAATTGTAATGGTGTTTTGTTGGTGTGATTAAGGCATCCATTTCAGTTAATTTTTGTTAGGTGAATTGTGTTAGTAGTGAATACACCCTGTCAGTGTGACATTGACAATATAATCTATTATCAGTGAGAGATAATTGGATTGATGTGTTACTATTTTTTATATCCTATATATATAGAGATGTTAGAGACATTTTGGTTGTATGGGTCTTTTGATGTATAATGAATTCTATTAGTTTACTGTAATTTGGGACCTTTAAGCAGGATTATGATAAACAATCATGTAAATATTGTTACATAAGCTGAGTTTTTTTGGAGGAAACATTGTTTTATATTTATATTCATACGCATAATTAATGTTTTTTTTTTCATTTTTTTAATCTCAGCTTCTATATTCCAACAACTATCAGTAGTGAAAACTCTTAGTATGACAAATTATAATGACTTGAAAAGTTCTTAAAATGTGTCATGGCAATTGTAATGATGGTATTGGCTTAAGGGTGGATACAACTACTATGCTTAGTATCCATTCCTTGTAATTAAGATAACATTTCTTGAATTACAACATCACCTAATTGGAGTGTGTGCAAAGGTATAAATGGAAATAGCAGTGGATTGCAGGCCATTTAGGGGAATGACCTTTCCTCATTTGAGAACACTCAAATTATGGAAGTGTTTAATGTTCGAGGAACACATTTTTTAAGTTAATAGTTGAAGCCTTGTTGTCACTTTTTTGGGAATAACATATATTTAGGGTATCTCTTGCTTTTGTTTAATTATTGAAGGCTTCGTGTTATACCCAACTAGATAAGCAGACAATTGATTGAGATAGTTCATTAAAAGGAAGAATAGAAAGGAAATGGAAAGGGCTCCAACGGTAAAATGTTTGACTTTTTGATGCAATAGTAATTGCAAGTATGGAAAAGGCTAAAACACAAGTCCCAATCGATGACAAGAAAGATGATTTTTAATCATGTAACATTTGAGTTGACTATTTAGAACTTTGTAGGGCAAGTGAATTTATTACTAAAGCTAGATCATAAGATGGTATACAATTACAAATGTCCTTTTAACTCTATCTTATATGAACCTAATGTTGTTAGGAGACATGTTGATGAGATCAATTAAAGGACATCTTACACAATATTAATTTTGGATTTGTATAGATTGTATTTAAAACATGTCTTTGTTAGAGTTAGGTATAAAAGGATATATGGGAGTATTAAACTATTGAATGACCATGATTAAGGGGAAGGAACTAATTACTCATATGCCATATCAAAAGTGCCCATTAATGACACTCTTGGACTGATTATAAAGGTAATTACTAGACCTTTAATATAGATGAGCAAACCTTAGTGGTTGGACTTGTAAATTCATGAAATGAGCACTTGATGTGTGGATTAAGGAATTCATCTTAGATTGAAACAAGTCTTTGGGGGCAATCTCATCTTAAGGTTGTTAAAGTTATATCGAGCCATATCTTTAATGTCATAATATATGTTAAATGACATACTATCATCTTGAAGCAGGGTTAACCTATTGTGTGATGTTAAGCTATTGGTGTTAACTTTAATATAGGATATCTTAATAAGACTTCTTGTGGTTCTAGAACTTAATTTTATTATGGTAAGCCTTGTGATTTTCCAATTTGTTTTAAGGAGCTCTTATTGACTGAGTACTAATAAAATTCACATAGCATTCTTCTTCTTTTAGAGGAGCTATTCGGTTAAGAAGTATTAAATAGGCACTTACTGTTACCTTATATATATGAGTAAAGAATGTCGCTTGTTTTATGATGGCCATTTATCACAGAATGTGGTCAAGGATTTAAATTTCTCCTATGCATATATTTTGAGCCTTGATCAGTTTTACTATGACAATGACTTCATTATGGGCTTTTTTCAAAATTACAAGAATTTAGTTACGTCAAACTTTTGATTGTTCTTATTTATTGGAGAGAGAAGATTTGTAAATCTCATGCTCATATTGAACTTTTAGATGATCCTTTTACCAAAGACTTATCTCTTAAAGTTTTGGAAATTCGTTACTCTCGGGTATAATTCAGAATTGAAACTATGTCGACATTTATAACATTGTTTTCCTTATTGGATTCGATGTTCTTAATTCATTGCTTCATTTCTAAATTTGCTTGTAGATTAATTGACTAAAGGCTTACCCATAGAGCTTATATGAATCTTGTTTAAAACCTAATGTAGCATTGGTCTAGTGGGAATATGAGTTGAGTCCTTAAAAGGTTTTTGTGATGTAATTTAACATCTTAAATATCCATTCTATTTAGATTTTAAAACTATGTGTTATTGTGTTATTTTGTTTATGAGCTTTGTCTCATTTTTTGTATATATGTAAGTTGCTTAATTTTAATTAATGATTTAATTAATTACCTTAATAATCGATTAATGCTATCCAAGTGGGAGGTTGTTGAAATAATTTTTAAAATATTATAGATTAACATTAATTTCTTACTAGTTCAATTTACTAGGTTAATTAATTAAGCAACCAATTTTGACATTAACAAAAAATGGATTCGATCTGAGTTAATTGTAGGGCCATTGAGTAAAGGCCCTAACCTATAGCCCAAAGCTACTAACTAAAAGGTTAAAGGAGGACTTTATAAGCTAATTTATAAACTATAATATCCATTTTATTTATTTATGAGGAAGTGGGGAGTTATCTTTTCAAATAAAACAAATATTTTATTTATTTAAAGCTTTATATTTTTTGAACGTGCTTAACTCCCCAATTTTGATAACTCACAATAAACTTATTTTATGGCTATTTGAAGTCTTCTTTTTCTCTCTCTCACATTTTAACTAAATACGTGATAGAAAAGATTTGGGCAAGGCAGGTTGTAATATCTACTACTTAATTTATGGTTGCATTGAAAACTAACATTCTAGATAAGTTTTCTATCTTATTAAATCTCCTAATTCTTTTTTCCTACAAGTATCCCATAAAGGTGGACAGTAGTAACATGTTTTGCAGTAAAGGGATATGATAAAGGTATAAAATGAGCATACTTACTCAAGCAATCTTCCCAAAACCTAACAATTTTGAACATAATGTTTAACATATACTTTTAAACTTGGCCAAAAGAAATGATCAAACAACCTTTGAAGTGTCTTCAAATATCCACCATGCCTTGAAGTAGGGGTATCATGTGACTTAGAAATGTGTTTTTGCTTTAGTGATTCCTTATTAGGAATAACCAATCTATGCTTGTAAAATAATTTATGATCAACCATAGTGAAATCAATATATGAGTTGGCATTTTATGAGAGTGAATATAAAATTTCTTTAATGTAAGGATTTAACATAAGAGCTTGTTGTAAATCCAAAAAGTCAAGGGAATATGTATAGCTAGAGTGAACAAGGAAGCATGTTGAGGGCATCTTGAAAGAGCATTAACACCTTTATTCTTTGACCGTACCTTATAAATGATAGAAAAATAAAAAGCAATAATTTCATAAGGAGACATTTTTATTCTCATATGGTAATGTGTTATTTAAGTACATAATTAAGACTAAAATGATCAATTTTTCCCTAAAAATGTTTTCCTTATATATAATGCTTCCATTTCAGCAAAGCAAGTACCAAATCAAGCAACTCTCTTTCATTAGTGGATTTAAAACGATTAGAAAAAGAAAGTCAATTACTAAAATATGCCACTGGATGATTTTCTTACAATAGGATAACTCTAGTGCCTTCAGAAGAAGTATCGCACTCAACAATACATAGTTGTGCAAAATCAGGTAGGCGTAAAGTAGGGACAACAATAAAAATCTTCTTAAGTTGTTAAGAAACTTCTTGAGTGGTTTTCCAATGAAACCCATTCTTAGTTAATTCTGTTAAAGGCTCGGTTAATATCCCATATCCCATTATAAATCTATAATAAATCTAGTATAGCAAAGAAAGCCTGTCAATTCTTTAACATTGCTAGGTGTAGGCCAATTTAATATAAAAAAAATATTTTCTTTATCCACTTTAACACCTTTGGCTGAAATGTATGGCTTATAAAGAAATCTGATGCTCTCCAAACAAACATTTGGATGGTTTAGTAAAATATTGGTTAGTTTGAAGGAGTTGAAGAGTAATTTTTAAGTTATTTAGATGTTGATCCATAATAGGGCCATAAATCAATACATTAACAAAGAAAACTAAAGTAAATTTTTTTAAAATGAGGTTGAAACAAATCATTTATGGCTGATTGAAAGGTGGATATGATATTAGTGAAGCCAAAAGTCATAACAATATATTGATAATGCCTAAAATGAATGCAAAAATCAATTTTGGCAATATCATTAGGATTTACACAAATTTTACAATAACCATATATGAAGTCTATTTGAGGAAAAATGGTGGCACCATGTTATTCATCTAAGAGTTCATCAATATTAGAAATGGGAATCAGGTATGGCAATTTGGTCAAGAGATCTATAGTCAATACACATGCGCTAAGCATCATCCTTTTACTTGACTAAATGTGTAGGACTTGTAAAAGAACTATAACTTGGATAAATAAAACCACAATTGAGGAATTCTGAAACCTATTTTTCAATTTTAGATTTTTAGTAGTAGGGATAATGACAAGGTCCAAAATTTCATGTTTTGGTGTTGAGAATGAGGTAAATAGGATGGGCATGGGAATGAAAGGGAGGTAAGGTCTTAGGTTATTGAAAAATCATCCTAAACTCATCAAGAAAAGCCTAAATAGAAAGGTATGGATAAGTAATTATACTTATCGTAACATCTATTTTAGCTAAAAATTGAAATTTTGCATTAGCATTGGCCTTAGGGGACAACCTTTGTACTTTATATCGTTCCAATTAAATAGAAGATCATAAACATGTCACTCCAATTGGTTTGGATAGTTTTATGGGAAGCTAACCATTGAATTCCAAAAACTAAGTTAACAACACCAAAAGAAAAAGGATAATAATGTTATAAGATTTTTAGACTAAGAGGCTAACCTCCACATCTTTACAAATACTATTAAACATTATGATTTCACCATTTCCAATCTAGAATCCAAAAAGGGAAACAACTTGTGTGGGCAATTTCAAAGTTGTAACAATGTGGTCAGCAATGAAATTATGTGTGGATCCACTATCAATTAAAATAAGAACTTCTTTTTTGCCAATACAACCTATCAACTTTATTGTAGACATGTTAGATCATCCCAAGATAGTATCATAACTAATTTTTGCTACTTTGGCAGAAGTATTGGACTCCACTTTATCATTATCTTCTTATACTTCTTGTTTATTCTCTACACTATCAGCTTTTAAAATTTTCATGAGAGTAAATATGCCCAATTTACATTGATGTCCACTACTTAGTTTCTCATTGCAATGGAAGTATTAACCCTTTTGCAAATTTTATTTGTTTGTCTTGATCCCATATATGGGTGGTAGTAGAGGTGATAGGTAGGTTAGAGGAAGAGAAAAGTGATTTGTATGTAATGGATGGGTTGTTAAGGTTAGAAGAAATGGTTTAACTAGAAGTGAATTTAAAAGAAGAGGTTGTGGAGTGAGAAGGCTTTCAAGTTTGGGACCATGTGACTTTACTAGTAATACTAAATTTAGACTTAAATTCCAAGGCTAAACTCATAACTTGTAAATAGTACGAGGTTTAAATATAAGTATCAACCTTAAGATCATCAAGTAATCAATTTAGAAATACACCCAGCAAACAATGCTCAGGTCAATCCTTCACCCCATAAACTCTTATCTATATTCTTGGACAATCCTTTTTTGCCTAATGCTACATAGAAATTTATTAGGATTTTGAAATTCAACAGACCTAAAATTCTTTTGTAATGCTTGTACTAACTTATCTCAAGAAATTGGTTCTTTTGATGGTTAATCTAAGAAAATAAGTCCAAGACATCTCCTTTTGAATGCATAACAACCATATATACTTTTAAATCTTGTTAGGGTCAGATAAAAAAAAGTGCTTCTCTACTTTTAAAATCTAGCTTCTAGGATCCCCTGTTTTTTTGCCAATAAACCTTAGTTTCAGTCTTTTCAACATCATACCACAGAGATTTTTGAACATATCTTAATGCCCTAGGAATCTATTTGCCTTTAACCTAACTACTACTACTACCCATATAAGAAGCAACATACAGTGACATAATGGTTAAGGACTTAAGTACTACCATTTCTATTACTAATCCATTAAGAACTTTAAGTTTAGAGGATAGGTCGGTTGATTGTTGGATAATATGATTTGGGTTAGATGATGGCGTGAAAGTGTTGAGTTGAATGGGATTAGGATTTATTGGTTTGGCAAAAGCACAGTTGGTAACCATGGTTGTTGGATTAGATGCTCTAATACCAAATTATTAAGGTAAGAAGTCTATAACTTTAAGAAAAGTAAGAATCTCAAGTCTTATTAGAATAATAGAATGGTCTAGTTTGAGATGGAAAATTCTCCATTATCAAACATCCATAATACATCATATACAAGCCCTTTTTCTAATACTAACATATATAAAGCACCTACTATTGACAAGATAGTTACAAGATAGTTACCCTAAACCTTATCATTAAAAAACTAGGATAATACCTTATAATAGACAATTAATAGTAGTTGCATAACTTGCAAACATAAAAATTAACATAAAATATAAAATAGATTAATCGAAATCCATGTGGGACCCTTTGAACAACTGAAATTCCTTAACTATCCCTTGCTTCTTGTCACATGTAGCCTTCTTTCTTTTGACATATGTTTTCAAAGATAGCGATATTGTATCTTTATTTTGACAACAAGAATATAAAAAATTGGATTAAGTTTTTTACCTTAAAAAGATCACTATTTGTTTAAAATGTGAATTTTTTTTTGGTTTTTAATGTTAAATTACAAAAAACAAGGAAATCAAAGTTAGTAAAATTGCGGGTGAGAGAAAGGTTTTGAGCCCCTCTAGTCCTTTGTAAGTTGTTCTTTCCAATTTTTTACTGCATTAGGATACAGGATGCCAGCTTCAATGCTTTAAAAAGTCTTGGCTAAGTTTTAGATGTCTTCTGCTATCATTTTGCCTTGTAGGTCTTCTGTAGAGAGTTGATTAAAACAGTTACGTCTTTTCTAGTTAGTGAATAAGAGTAAGACATAAATGTTCCTGGGATTATAGTAGATGTTATTTGAAGGTATCCAGTGAGTACATGTTTGATTGCCATTCCTAAGATGTGAGGCCTTTGTTAACTTTTGGAATTCTTCCATTGCCAGTTCCTTACATAAGATCCATATAGGTAAAGGGAAGTCTGAATTCCAGAGAATTTTCGATTACCTATATGCTTAATGAGATCGATGATAATGTTCAACTTGGCTAGGTAAAGGATGTTTGTGGAGGAGTTTGGTCTTACTACTTTCGGGCTCTTCTGGGAATGATAGCATAAGCCTGACATGAGGTGCTTGTGATACTTCGTATTTATCGTATAAACTCATTCACATTGGCCTTGATCCCTTTGTGTAGGACTTAATTCTTGGTTTTCTATATATTGTATAGGGAGGCTAGGATGTAATTTGTAGTCCCCTTAAGTGACATAAGGTTAGATTGGTCTATAGAAAGCCAAGTAGAAATCCATTACATAGGGTCTTGAGGATGAATTCTTTCAACTTTTATCCCCAAATAGAAGGAGAACCAAATGGCTCTAACAAATGGGCATTGGATGAAAAGGTGGGAGGAGAACTAAATAGGTCTAGCAAGTTGGCATTGGATGAAAAAGGTGATTGATAGATTCTTCTTTCGTGCCATAAAGTTAGCAAATGATCTGTGTATTAAGATTATGTGACTTAAGAACATCTTTTATAAAGAGGGCCTTGGATAATAATTTCCATGTAAAGTGTATTATTCTAAAAGGAATCTTGATTTTCGATAATGCTTTCTAGTGCTTCTCATTATTATTAAGGGGGTAGTCTATCCCTTAAATTCTATAATCCTCCTTAACCGAGTATTTGACATCAAGACTTCTCTTCTATACTAGATCATCTGGAACACCAATTAGAGAGATAAGGGTGTTGAAGATTTTTCTTTTCTCCTTCTCCTTATAGTATTAATCAACTAATCTCTAATCTCAATCCATTCCATTATGATTAAGAAGATCACCCTCCTTAAGATTAAAGGTTGTAACATTCCTCTTAAATTGCCACCAAAGAGGGTGATTGATTGGGATGTCCTTACTTGTCCCTTATTTCAACTTGAGATTAAAGGTGATTAGTTGTTGCCCTTTTTAGATCCCCTTTAGATCCAAGATGAATTGGATCTTTTTAGAAGTTGGCTTTTAATGTTACTGCTATATTTCTTAGCAAGAATACTTGGGATTGTTTTCTCTTCCTTTGTTGTAAGGATCCTCCATAAATGCCTAGCCAAAAGTGCTTGTTTAAATTCATGGATTCTCTTAATACCTAGGCATCCTTGGCTTAAAAGGTGACAAATTGAACTTTATTTGGATAAATGCATTCTTGGGCTTTAGTTCTTATACCCCTATAATATTTCTTTGGGAGGTTAATATAGGAAGGCTCATAGATGGCACAGTAATTGAGAACGAACCTGATAAGGGTGAGCCATCCCGCTTAAGACTATAAAGAAGAAATTCATGTTTGGATTCTTTGTTCCACTTTGTCTATGATTGATTTGTAGATTTGATGGGATCTACTTTCTCTATTAATATTGAGGCTAGGGTATTTCGTAATGGCTGAAATGATTTTGACTTATACTATTTTGGCAAGAATTTCTTATAAAGTTTAGGAATGTTTAAGCTAAAGACAAGTGAGGATTTGTTTTATTAACATAGAGTTCAAAGAAGAAGGAGGAAAAAAGAAAGAGTGTCCCTTACAATGTTGTATATTTCTCTGTTAGCCTTAAAGAAGAGAATGGTGTTGCCTGCAAACATTTAATTAGTGATGGACTCGAACAACTTACTGATTTTGATGCTCTTTTGAAGGTTAGCTTTCTCTTATTGTATGATCATAAAGGAAAAGACATTGGAGCAAATTATATATAAGAACAAGAATAAAAAATACCCCTTTTAAGACCCCTTAAGGGGTAGATGAGAAGGTTGTTTGTCCCAAAGGAGGGGATCAAGTTGCTTACCGTGGTAATGCATTACATGATCATTTAGATCCATTCTAATGGGAATTTCATCCTTCGAAGAGTTGCCTCTAAGAAGTTCCAATTTAAGTGCTTCATATCTCTTTCAAACATTTTTTGGCATTTTTTTAATCACCTAAAGTACTTCTATAGCCATGATGATGCTATCAGAAATTAATCTACCCTTAAAAAAGCTGCATTAAAATGAAGAGATATACCTTTTAATAATGCTTTTTAACCTATTACAGTTCACCTTGGAGATAATTTTATTGGCCACATGTCACAAGCTTATAGGTCTTAGACCCTTTATTGTTTCTATGTTATCTATCAGATTAGAGCCCTAAGTTGGTTTAGTGGGCTTACTTTAAGAGTCCAATATTGATTTATTTATATTTATTTTAAATTTTAAATGTAGTTCTTATGTGATTAGATGAGATTATCTTATTCCTAGATTTTAGGGATTCTAGTAGATTATTTGGATTAAGATTAGGATTAGGGTATTATTGAAAACTTGTATATATACGCAACACATATAGCAAATATTGACAGTTAATAATACTTTCTGATTTACCATATGGGATTTGAGCTTAAAGAAAACTTAGGGTTTGCTACTTTTTCTTCCTTTCTCAATTTTATTTTCAAATTTCTCCTACTTCCCAAGGCTACCAATCTTAAATCTCTACTACTCGCCAAGCTATAACCTACAAGCGGCCTATAAATAGATTTAGAGGCTATCGATCAGTGAAACCTTGATGGTCCACCGTCAATCACCGCTGTCATGTACCATCACCTGCTAGACGTGATTTTATACTTTGTTCTATGTGCTAGTGCATGTGAGCATGTGAGACCCCCTCTCTGCAAGCATCTTCACACAGTTTGTTGCCCATTCTACCTTTGTTCAGATCAGAAGTTAACATATTCCCTCTATTATGCTTTAGTGTGCTTTATTCTGCTAAGGGTTGTTCTACTATTCCAGTTACATTCTCACATTAAGGATATGGAAAGACTAGCTAAATCATTCATAAAATTCTGTAAAGAGGACATTGAAATGATGAAAGGTTTGCTAAGTTCTTTAGAAAAATCTATTTCCTTTGAAGGTACTTGTTGTCTTACATTCTCAAGTATATCTTCCTCGCCTTTTGTTTATAATGTAATGACAAAGAACTCATCTATATGGGTAATTGATTCGGGTGCTACTGATCATATGGCCTTTTCTTATGAAACATTCTTTTCTTATATACCCTATTCTGGCTTTGAAAAGATAGCTACTACAGATGGCTACATGACTATTGTAGATAGAATTAGAGATATCCAATTGAATATCGTTGTGCTTAAAGATGTTCTTCACCTTACTTACTAATCTTACTTCTATTAATAAAATCTCCCAAATTTCACAATGACAAATAACCTTTTTTCCTTCTTATTGTGTTTTTCAGGAGCAAAAAATAATGATGATTGAGTATGTTAGAGAACAAGGAGGTCTTTACTACTTGCATGACTAACTTTTACTATCCAAACCCCTTTTCTCTGAGTTAGCCATGTCAAATCAAGAAAAAATTTGGTTGTATCATAGGCAATTAAGTCACCCATCATTTCGAGTTATCAAGTTAATGTTTCCCTCTTTTATTAAAATTTAGATTTAGATTCCTTTCATTGCAGTGATTGTGAACTTGCCAAACATAGATGTGTATCTTTTCCTAGTAGCAATAAATTAAGTACCCTTCCTTTCAAACTTATTCGTAGTGATATATGGGGCCCCTTTAATATCCGTAAAATTTTTGGTGCAAAATGGTTTACATGTTTCATGGATGATTGCATGAGAGTGACCTAGGTTTGCCCACTAAAACAAAAATATGACGTCATACTATTATTCCTAACTTTTTCAAAATAATCTAAATTTAATTCAATACCTCAATTAAAAATTATTGGTTTGACAATGCTATAGACTACTTTAATAAAAACTTGATGTCTTTCTTTCAAAGGGAAGGTGTAATTCATGAGTTTTTTAATTAGCACACACCCCAACAAAATGAGATAGCTGAATGAAGAATGAGTTTATTGCTTAATATTACCTGTTCATTTCTTTTTCATAAAAACGTGCTTAAGTGTTATTAGGGTGAAGTCATTCTAACTACCACTTACCTTAGTAATAGGATTCCATTAACATTTTTGGCTAACAAATCTCCCATTGACACCTTTAAAGACCATTATCTATATTTTTTTGCATAAGAAAATTTACCACCCAGAATTTTGGGTTGTCTAGCCTTTGTCCATATTCACTTTCACCTAAGGGGAAAGCTAGATCCATAGGCTATCAATGGCATATTCATTGGTCACTAACCCACACAAAAGAGTATAAATGTTACCATCCACCTACATAAAAATACTATGTCACTGCTGATGTCACATTTATTGAGTCTGAGTCATTCTTTGATGAATCTCATCCTTAGAAGGAGTGTGGAAATAATTCAAACTCTCAACATAAATTTCTCAGTGACAATTTTTCTTTAGTGACTCCATATTAAACCCTACTCTAGGTATTCCCTCACCTAAGCCCGAACCTGAGTCTGTTTCCATACCTAAGCCTAAGTCAATTCCTAGTAAACTAAACCATAACATATACTAACTAGTGCTCAAAAGTTACAAGTATATTATAGGAGAAAATGAGACGAAGTTCCTCTTATCCAAGCCCATTCATCTAATCATGTTTCTACTTCAGATGATACACATCTAGCACTATCTTCAAAAACACTTCTTGAATTACCGATTTCCCCAACCACCATTGAACCTAATGACAACCTTGATTTACCCATAACACTTAGAAAAGGTACTAAGACTTGTACCAAACACCCAATACACCTATTAGTGTCCTACAACAACCTCTCACTAACACATAAAGCCTTAATCAGTAACCTTCTCTCAATACCTTTTTCGAGGACTTTATGTGAATCATTAGGAAATAAAAAGTAGAAGGAAGCTATAAGAATGAAGATGGAAGCACTTGAAAAGAACCAAACCTGGGAATTAGTAGAGGTACTAAAAATAAGAAGTTAGTGGGATGTAGATGGGTATTTATTATGAAGCATAACTCAAATAGGACAATGGAGAGATATAAAGCACGATTGAATGCCAAATGTTACACACAAACCTATGGCATAGATTACCTTGAAACTTTGGCCCTCATGGCCAAGTTGAACACCATGAGAGTGGTTTTGTCTTTAGCTGCAATATTCAGGTGGTTGTTACAGCAATTCGATGTTAAAAATACATTTTTACATGAATATTTAGAGATGTATATGACGGTCTCACTTGGGTTTAAGTCCCAAGGTGGAAAAATGTGCAAGCTTAAGCAAGTACTTTACAGACTCAAACTAAGGTGTTCATGACTCGGTTTAACCCAGCCAACCCAGCCTTAGCTCGGTTGTTTCAGGCTAGGTCATGAACTATAACAAAATTGGGAGTGGGTTTAAAATATACAACTCAATCCCAGGCTAAGCTCGATCCCAGGCCAAAGTATTGGTCTGGCTCGACCCAGCACACACATACACATACACACACACACACACACACACATATATATATGTATGTATATTAAAATTTTTTTTTTACTTTTTCATTAATTTTTTTAATTTTCTAATGAAATTAATGGTAATTTTTAAAGAAATAATTACTTTTTTTTAAATTTATGTTAAATATAAATAATTTTTATTCATCATATTATTCAAATTTTTTTTTAAATAAAAAAAAAAACCCAGATGACCCAGCCCGATTATGGACTAGGTCTGACCAGGCCGGGCCCTGATTCTGGGCCAATAAAAATGGCCTGGTATGTACCCTAGGCCAGCCTTAGGGTATAATCACCCCTGACTCAAGTAGACCTTAAGACCTTAGTTTGAGAGGTTCACAAAGGTGATGTTAACCCTAGGATACTGACAAAGCCAGGGAGATCACACATTATTTATAAAGCATGTTAACTATTCTACTTATATATATATCTATATATATGATATTATTGTATCTCGTGATGATGATGCAGGAATTCAGGACTTGAAAATGAACTTACTTAAGGAGTTCGACATCAAAGAACTTAGGAAATTAAAGTATTTCTTAGGTATTGAAGTGGCATATTCCAAGCAAGGAATATTCATTTATCAATAATAGTATATTTCTAACTTATTGGAAGAAACTATAAAGTTGTAGTGCAAGCCAGGAGCCACACCTATTGAGTATAATCATGGCCCATGTGAGGCTCCCGATGAACCAATAGTTAATAAGGGTTCATACCAGAGGTTGGTGGGTATATGAATTATTATGGCTTGAAATAATTTTAGATTATTTAAGGATAAAGAGGAAAAAAAAAAACCTATGAGGTTGTACTGTGACGCAAGTCTATTATAAGTATAGCTTATAACCCCATTCAACATGATCAAACCAAACACATTAAGATTGATAGGCACTTTATAAAGGAGAAGCTAGATAATGGGTTGATTTGTACTCCATTTGTGTCATCCATAAATCACTCATAGATATATTTACAAAAAGACTGTCAAACATTGTTTTTCATAATATTGTTTACAAGCTGGGAATGGAATATATCCATTCACTAACTTGAAGGGGAGTGTTAAATTAGAGCCCTAAGTCATTGGTTTAGTGGGCTTAATTAAAGAGCCCAGTATAGATTTATTTCTATTTATTTCAAATTTTAAATATATTTCTTATATGATTAAATCAAATTATCTTATCCCTAAATTGTAAAGTTTCTAGTAGATTATTTGGATTAAGATTTGGATTAGGGTTTTATTAAAAAGTTGTATATATACTCTACTCGTACAACAAATATTAATAGTCAATAATACTTTTTGATTTACTGTAGTATCTCTTTTTAGGATTAGCATGATTTTTGTTTTATTCAGGCCTTCCTATAAGTGTTTTTGTTTGAAGAAGGATTTGACCATCTCATGCAAGTTTGACTTGATTGTGTCCTTAAATGCTTAGTAAATTTTGGCATTTATTCCATCTAGTCTAGGGGCGCTATCTAGATTAAGATTGAATATGGCCTCCTTAATCTCCTCTAATGTAATATTCCGCTTAAGCCAAGTAATATACTTGCCACTTGATTTTGGGATTTTAATCTAATTTAGAATATCCAAAAGATTTCTATCTTTGGGAGGGCCATTATAGATGCATTTGAAGTTCTCCTAAACAAAGTGATCTATTTGTGAGCCTTCTTTCAGCCATTTCCCTTCATCATCCTTGATCTAAATGATTCTATGAAGCTTAATTTTCTTTTTGGCTAAGGCATGGAAATACTTTGTATTTTTATCACCATGGACGAGCCACAATTGCTTGGCTCATTAAGCCTATAAAGCCTCTTCATAGTCATAGAAAAATTCAAGTTTCTGTCTTAAGCTTCTTTACTTTTCTGGGACGAAATCATAAGATATGTTACCTTGAATCTATTTTAAGTTTCTCTCCATTTCTAGGACAAAATCATAAGATATGTTACCTTAAATCATTTGATGTTGGGATTTAGGGCTTAAGGTTATTCTAGGTCATCGATCTTCCTTTGTAAACTCCCCTGTGAACACTTGACTCATAATTAATTAATTAATAATTAAGAAAATGAAGAAAATAAAAATGACCGTAGTTTAAATAATATCATCAGGTGGAGACAATTTGAAATAAAAAAAAAAAAGAATAATGAAAGAACTTTAAGACAAACAAAATCAAAATCCCAAAATAAGAATTAATTGATAATATTAATAATGAAAAATCATAAAAAAGGAAAAATAATATAAACACCAAAAATAGAAAATTAAAAAGTCCAAAAATAAAGATTAATAATGATAATAACTAAAATCAGAAAAATTAAAATTAAAATAAAATCAAAAGGTAAAGAAATATGATATAATATAAATAATCCAAAACAAAAAAAAAAGAAAGGAGAAGACGTGAGGTGAGGAAAAAGAAGAGCATGCAGCTAACAAAAGGGGACTACACGTTTCCTTTACGTGCAGGCTGGAGGAGTAGGGCTGTATGGTTGAAGTCTCGAGACAAGAAGGGGAGCTGGAGAGGAATTAAAGAGGAGAAGGATATGGGAACTAGGGAAAGAAAACAAAAAGGAACCAAGAGGATAGAGGGGAACAAATGAAGGAAACCGAGAGAAAACTGAAGGAGAAGTGGGGAGGAATGAAAAGCTAAGCTAAAGTTGAGGAAAAAACTGGACTGTAGCAAAAAAAAAAGTGACTTAGAGGAAATCGAAAGGAGAGTGGGACTGGGACAAAACTGAAGAGGAAGAGAGGGGAGGAGGATATGAGAAAAGAGGCTAAAAATACAAGACCATTGGAGGAAGAACGAAAAGGAAAGAGAGATAGAAATGATGGTCTAAAAGTTGAGCAAAGGAGCTAAGGTTTGAACTCTGAATTTCCTGCTCTTTCTTTACTAATTTTCAACTCTATATGTTACCAAGTCTCATTGAATTCGCTGCTATATTTGCTATCATTTCTTGCTAAAAATCTCACATGTTTTTTTACTCTCCATTTGCTACCATATCTCATTGATGTTGTTGCAAAATCTCGTTGAAAATGTTGCTCTATTTTGCTATCCATTTTTGTAAAATTTTGGTGTGTTTTTTTTTTCTTTTAATTTGCTGCCACAAATTCACTGAAATCGTGCTTCACTTTGCTTTCAACTTTTGTTAAAGTCTAATGCATTTTTGTTCTTTATTTGCTGCTAAATTTCACTGCAAATGATCTCCAATTTGTTTTAAATGTGTGATGAGAAATTCTAATGCATTTGGTCTTGATTTTTAATGGGTTTGATAAATTGTTACTAAGATATTTGGTGATTTATTTTGTAGTGTTTTAACTTTCTTTTATTCAAATGAATTTCTCCTAAAATTCACTGGATACAGGATTGTGTGGCTACCCATTTTGTGCTTTAAATTTGTTGCATGACTAGGTCAATTTGTTGTTAGTCTTTAGCGCAAAAATCGCTCCATGATTATGCTAGTTTGCTGTCATTCTTTAACTCCAAGGTTGTTGCATTATTTCACTTTATTTTGCTATCCAATGGTGTTGAAGACATGTTGCATAACACCTTGGTTGTGCTATTCATGCTTCATCACTAACATGCTACATTATTTCTCTTCACTTTGTTGCATTATATGCCGCTTTTGCAGTAAAAAATTTAGCTAAAAGTGTGTTGCATAATTACCCCTTTTTGCTGTCTAAAGTTTAGTTGAAAGTGTGTTGCCTTAATATCCTTTTTCACTGTTTAAAAGTATGTTGCAGTTCTATTTCCTTATGCTGTCAAAATTTAGCTGAAAGTGGGCTGTATAATTACCCTTTTTTGCTGTCTAAAGTTTAGCTGAAAGTGCGTTGCTTTAATACCCTTTTTCGTTGTTCAAAATTGGCTAAAAGTGTGTTGTAGTTCTATTTCCTTATCTTGTCAAAATTTAGCTGAAAGTGTGCTGCATAATTACCCCTTTTTGTTGTGTAAAATTTAACTGAAAGAGTGTTGCCTTAATACCCTTTTTCGCTATTCCAAATTGGCTAAAAGTGTGTTGCCTTAATACCCTTTTTCATTCAAAATTGGCTAAAAGTGTGTTGTAGTTCTATCTCCTTTTTACTGTCTAAAGTTTAGCTGAAAGTGTGTTGCAATTCTATCTCCTTTTGCTGTCAAAGTTTAGTTGAAAGTGTGCTACATAATTTCTTTTTTTTTTCCTTTGTCCAAAATTTAGCTGAAGGTATCAGGCTTTTCTACCTCAGTTTTGTTGTCTAGCGGCGTTGAAAGTGTGCTACATAAGTACCTTTTTTCTTTTTTTGGCAGTCCAAGTTCTAGCTGAAACTTCACTGCACATTGGTAATTTTATTATTATTATGACTATTTTCTCTTATGAAATTATGGCGTGGAACCTTCTGTCCCCACATGTGCATAAAGCTAACCAATAAAGCTGTGTGAGATCTTTAGTCTCCTTAGGCTTTGAAAGTTAGTACATAATTTCTAAAAGACGCAAAAAAATAAATATCTTAATTAAATAACCATTTTTAATTACAAAATGATTTATTTCATCTTTTATAAAAAAAAATTAATTAAAAAAATGTTATATGGGACTTGGGTCTCCATTGGCTTTGGGGAATTAATCCTATTAAAAATAAGACTAAAAGAATTCTAATCTCAAAACCTTTAAAAATATTAAGAATAAAATCACGAAGAATTCTCAAATATTTTGTTTCATATTTTAGGTTCTCAAGTGAGATCGCTCGTCTCCTCAGATACTTAAAGGTTAGCTAGTAGAGGCCATGTGAGATCTTTGGTCTCCTCAAGTCTTGGAATTTAATATCTGTTTTCAAAAATACCAAAAATAAAAAATAGTAGTATGTCTTGCTCATTATTTGTAATTTAAAAATCTTAAAAATACTTTTTCATAATAATTTCACTTTCAAAATGAAAATAAAATCCGAAGGTAAAAAATTATAATAAAAAGAGAAACAAATTACATTTCCCACAAAAGTCTGATCAAATCCCAAATTCGTCTTGTTTATAAACTCCAACTTATAACCGTTTATCTTGTTCCTTCAAAAAAATATACAAGAATAAAAATTATAAATAATTCCTCGTTTCGGGTTATCGCGTGAGATCCTAAATCTCCTCAGGCACTTGTGAATAATTTAGTAGAGGCTACGTGGGACCTTTAGTCTCCTCAGGGCTTGAAATTTAATGCCCATTTTTCAAAATACAAAGATAAAATAAATTTCAAAAGGGGTTCATTTCACCTGTTACTCATAATTAAAAATCCCAAGAACTTTTTTCTTCATTATGATACCACTTTCAAAATTAGAACAAAAATCCAAAAAATATATAAATTCAAAAATCTCAAAAAATGGCTTTTCATTATAATTTCGTTCCAATTTCAACAATAAATTCTAATTTTGAAAATCCAAAAAAAAAATCTAAAAATTCAAATATATATATATATATATATATTCATTATAATTTCACTTCAATTCCAAACAATATAAACTTTTAAAAATCTCATCCCATAATCATTTCATTTAGATCTCAAAATAAAGATTAAAATTCCAAAATTAAAGGAAAAAAATTAAAAAGAAAAAAATGAAGAGATCAAGAGAGCTAGATTAATCGAGTTGTTGTAAATTGAAACACACAAACCAAATCCAAATTTCGTTTTGTTTATGAAAATCTATTTAATTTAAACTCTTTTGTTCTCATCACAAAATTTACAAATCATCAACCAATAGACACACCTTTTGGTCAAACTACGTGGACTTTGATCCCCATCATGGGGTACGTAGGCCCTAGGCTCTTATCTTAGGTCAAGTTTGCCCTTTGTAAATATATATTCGTTTGCTTCAATTATTGTCATTTTTGTCTTCTCTGTTTAATGGGCATGTATGTTAATAAAGGATAATTGAGATAAATTTAAAGCCATATTCTATTTCAGCTGACTAGTTTAAGGTAACCGTCCTTATGGACGAGTGTTGTAGGGTGCCTAACACCTTCCCCACACTTAAATAGACTCCCGAACCCCTCTCTATTTTCGCAGACCATTTTGCCTTGTTCTTTTTATTTTAAATTGGTTTTCCAAAGTTTTTCGTTAAAAATTTTGGTGGTGACTCCAAATAAATTGATTTTCAAGGTTTGTTTTTGGAAATCAATTTAAACACTTTTTTTTTCCTCTCAGCGAAAGGTTGGTTATGACATCCCCACTGAGTGCTTGTTCCAGTTGGCTATAATTGTTAAGGTGGCTAAGTGTTTATTGTGGAAAACGAAGTTGTGAGAGCCATAAAACTCCAAATACCATGAGTTATGAACTATTTTCCTACAATCTAAGAATTCAATTTAGAAGTTCACAAATTTTCTTTTAGCTTGTCTCACACATTTAATGGTTGGGATGGCCTGTAACAAGGTAAGGGAGGTATTAAATGCAAAAAAAGGAACAAGTGTAAGCTCTGAAGTTAGGAAGTGTTGAAGCCAAAGTGCATTATGGAGGGCTTTGTCAAGCCTTACTCAAACAGGATCGGAACTGGAATGGTTGTTAGTTTATGTGAACCTTAGCCATGTGGAGTATGATCAAGAAATTAATAATCATTAATAATTTTTTTGAAGTTTTTGGGACCAAGGTTGATGCTGCAAGAACTCATTTTGTTTGTCATAGAGAGTCTAGTTAAAATCCCCTATAAGCACCCATAAATTAACAATATTACAAGCAATGTTCCTCATCCAATCCCATAATATGTCTTTTATAAGCCATAGGATGCCCATAAATGAAAGAAAGATTAACCCAAGTGTCTATGAATTTTGCTTGAATGTGTATCCAGTTGGGATTAACATCAAGAACGTCGCAAATTATATTACTTTCCACATAAAGGCTAATTTACCATTTTTCCTTATAGGATTATGACCAATAGTATTCAAGTAACCAATAGAACGTAATTTTGTGTTAACTTCATCAACTGGTAACATAGTTTCGGCAAGAAATACAAAGGAAGGATGGTATTTACAAATACGACGTTTGAGGTGATGAACTGTCATGGCTTTCCTAAATCCACGATAGTTCCAACTGATGTAATTCATGGTTTGAGGGGAAGTTTTAAAGGGTGAAATTGGACCAAATGATAATTACAACTATGCATTTTAATTGGCAACACAAAGTTAGGCTTTGTTTAATATTAAAAAGTTGTTTAAGTCAATAATCACTAAAATAATGTCATTTTTACTTGAAGGTGAATTCCTTCCACTCAAAGAATATAAGAGCATATATATATATATAGACACATTCAAATTCATAATGATACTATAAGTTTTGCTTATTTGGATTTTCATCCTTGATTTAAACAACTTGACAAAATTTTTTAATTTAATTTTTAAAAAATACTAATTTGTTTTTGAAAAAATATTCTAGATCAATTTTTACAATATGGTATCTTATTAAGAAAAATAAAACAAAACAATTTTTAACTATTTACAATATATGGTTTTTCATTGGCTTTTCAATACACTGGTCCATTGGATAGAGACCCCAACGCACAACCTAAACATGCCCCAAAGCACATAAGAAATACATGGGTCGCATTGTAGAGCTCCAAATGGGTCATTTAACCAATATCAGACTCGTCTTATGTTGAATAAGATGAACAGTGAGCGTGGGATAAAGCCCACTATTGCTCCCTAGTGCCTGTGGCATGGGGGCCAACATCAAGGCTCGTTTTGGCCTAAATTGTGGGCTCCTACGTTAAATTTTATTTTCTATTTAATGGAATTTTTTTTGGAATTTTTTGAAATCCAAACATATGAGTTCTTGAATTTCATGTTATTCCAAACTGAGTTTCAAATAGGTACTCTTTGAATTTTGGCCTAAAAATTTTGTGAATACTTTAAATGTGTTTAGAAAAAAAATATATTTTTCTCACTCTAAGAGGTGGAATACTTTGTTGGGCTAAATAATTTTGGTTATCCTTTATAAATTCAGTATTGTGCTAAATTAAATTTTAAAACTAATTTCTATGTGGATTTAGTAAATTTGGTTATGGAAATTGTTATCCTAATTATTTAAAACTTTTTGAGCAATATTTTCATCTATCAAGGTTGACATGAATTGTTGTGATAGAGCAATTAAGCTAAATTGGGTGTTGAAAGCCTAAGTGTAAGCCTAAATAGGTGATTTGACTTAAAAAGCGCATAACTTTTAGCATAAATGAAAATTTTGGGCATATAATACCATTCTAAAAAGCTCTTTCAGAGCCTGATGCCTAGGCGAATTGCCAAAGATGATTCAGTCCAGTTTTAGGCCAAAATTCTTCCATTTTCATTTACTTTAAAACCTTTAAAATTTCGAGAAACTTGGTTTTAGGCTTTATATAAAAAAGTAATGAAGATTACTTGAAGCCAATATTTCCATCAAGAATGGTAACTATACCAAGCCAAATATTTTTTTGTTTGGATGTTCTCTAATTTAAACAAATTTAGAGATGAAAAGTATGATTGATTTTATATTCCTGGCAGTCAATCTTGCATCATTTGAAATAATATGAAAGTGTTAGTGTTTGCTTGTTCTTAGGTATGATTAAGTGATTTTACTTGCTATGAAGATCACTTGAACAATTGACACCTTGCAATTGTGAGCTCACCTATCATGGGACTAATTGTAGGGGTGTTTGTTGGTGAATCTAATTAAGGCATCCATCTCAAATCAATATTATATAGTTATTGCTGGGTAAATTACATTAGCAATGGATATACCCTATCGATGTAGCACTGACAATGTTATTTGATATTATTGAGGTTCAATTGAATTGATATCTTAAGATTTCTTGTACCCTATCGAAATAAAGATGATAAAAACATTTAGTTATGTAGGCCTTTTGATGTATTATTAGGTTTTTTTTTTTTTTCTAAATTAGTAATCTGAGACCCTTAAGTAGGATTATGATAAAAAATCTTGTTATTATAGTTGCGTAAGCTGAGACTTTTGGAGAAAACTTTATTTTATGATTATACGCAAACACGTAATACTTGTTTCCTAATTCTGTTACCTCAACTCTCGTTAATAACAACTATCGGCAAAGAAAACTCTCAATAGGACAAATTATAATGATTTGAAATGTCCCTCAAATTTGTCTTGGCAACTACCTAATTAGAGTGTATGTAAGTGTGTTAAGACATTAATAAAAACAACAATGGAATATGTGTAGGCCACTAAGGAAACAATTTAAGCAACTTGTTAGGGCTTGAAAAGGCCTAATTTAAAAAAGCTCGATTTAAAGGAGTATTTTGTGTTCAAAGAACACATATTGGAGCTCGTGTACATTATCATAAAGTTGAAATCCTTCAATCATGTCTCAGGAGATAACCCCACATCTAACACACTTTTATGTATCTCTTATCATAGTTTAACTATTGAAGGTTTCATATCATACCCAATTAGATAAAGGGATAGTCGATGAATTGTTTGAGGTTATTCCTTAAAAGGATAAACTCGAATGAAATGGGTAATACTCCTATAGTAAATTCCTTGATTTTCGGATCAGTTGTAAGTTAAATATAAGTTTGCAAGGAACTAAAAGTTCAAGTCCTAATTAGTGATAAGATAAAAAGTTAATGCAACATTTAAGTTAGCTATTTTGGGACCTTATAAGGGTAAAAGATCTTTTATAGTAACTGGATCACAAGATAATGGATTGTCTTTGGCTCTAGCTAATTTGAATTCAATGTTGTTGAGTTTGTCATTCTAGATTCTTCTTTGAATTTTATGATTTCATCATTGGTTCTAATATTATAATACTCTTAAGTGTTGTTATGGTAATTATTTGAGTCATATTTCTAAAACGAAAAGTTGATGAGACTGATTGAACATAACATCACATACAACATTAATTTTTGGATTTTGTATAGATTGTACTAAAACCAGTCATTCTTGCTAAGTTCCTTAATATGTTTACACTATACTATAGTATGATATGCCAGATCCCTAAAATGTCTAGCTACTGACAAGGTTTATTGCAAAACAAATTTTGTTACGACTAACATTTCATATTTGTTACCCCTATATAAATGCCAGTCATAATTTGTCACCATGTTTGACAATTTTGGAATTCATAGTTTGGTTTTTCAAATTGATGATTATAAGTGGTTCTTCAAGACCTAATAAGGGGTTATAAAAGAAATCTGAAAAGGGTTTTAAGCCCAATATGATCATAGTAATTGTAATAAGGTAATAAGAATTTATTGTTCCTATGTCTTTCATTAGTGTCCATTAAATGACACTGTTAACACTTCATCCCTAATTATCTAATTATTTAATTAATTGATTTACCAATTAATTAATAATTAAGCAAATAGGAAAAATTAAAAATGACAAAAGCCTCAAATGACATCCTCAAGTGGGAACAATTTGAAATTAAAAATAAATAATGGGAGATAATTAAATAAACTCAAAACCCAAAAATAAAATTAGTTAATTAAACTAATTATAATAAACCAAAGCAAAATTATAAATATATATATATATATATATATATAAAAGAAAACAAAAATAAAAAATTAAAAACTCAAAAATATTAATTAATAATAATGGTAATAGCAATGAAATAATAATAATAATAATAATAATAATGAGAGTAACTTAACATGAAAGGGTAAAAGGGTATTGGAACCTACCTTCATGATAAAAGCTACAGAAAAAGCTGGAGGGAAGGCTAGTCTGGGGTGATGGCCCAGGGATAAGAGGAACTCCAGCAAAAGGGAACCCCATTACAACAAGACTGCAACAACGACAAATAAGGACCTCGGGTGGAACTGGCCAAAAGGGAAAAAGAAAGGAGAGTAAGGAGAGACTGAGAGGAGAGAAGCAGAAATGACAAAAAAAAAAAAAAAAAGACAGTAAGATAGCAAAGAGAGAGGGAGGACAGGCCGAGAAGAAAAAAAGAGCCACAAATTGAGAAGAAGAGACGAGCTGAGAAGGACAAAGTGATGAACCGAGAGCAGTGACAGACCAAAAGCAGCGACGAGCCGAGAGCAGCGATAGACCGAGATAAGAGCAGGAGAAGGGAGCTAGAATGAAGAAGCCACGGAACGAGGAAGAGAGCATAAGGCAGAGGAGAGAGAAAGCTCCATCACCTTTATTATCTCAACTGCAAAATAGAGGTGGAAAGGGGGAAATAGAGAAAATCTTGGATAAGGGAGTCTGTAGGAAGAGGAAAAGAGAGAATATTTTGTCTTTTATGTGTTCCAATGGTTCAACTGGAAATCCAATGAAGGCTGTGAAAAAGAACATTTTTATTTTTTTTTATAATATTTAATATATATTTTTTCGTTTGGGGGACTTTAAAGCTATGATCTTGTAAGTATAGAAAGCGATCTTCGATGCACAGATTAGATTGGCTAATTTCGTCGTGTTTTCAATGGCTGTTGATTTATTTTCCCTAGAAATGAATGGTGGCGATGAGGTCATCGCAGCTCCAACGCTTCCACTGCAGCCGTTGGAGTGGAAATTCTTCCAGGTTTTCGAACGTACAATCAACAAAAAAGTTCAAGAAGTGGACATAATTTTTGCTATTGAATTTGACAAGTCTAGTGACCATCTTGAAACTGGTGATAGTGGTGGTCATGTTTTTCTCTTTGAAAGGATAGATACAAAAGATCATGGTGGATCAAGAAAGGATTTGGAAATGATGGACTATTATCTAAGTAGGCATCCTTAGTTTCACTATAAAACAAAGTTTCAGAGTTATGAACCTGAATTTGACTATCTTAAGAGCTTGGAAATAGAAGAGAAAAATTTCATACTTCTAGGATCTGAAGGTTAGAAATTATTATTATGGGCAGGGTCACCCAATGAAGCCACATAGGATTCAAATGACACATGTTATTCTCGCGCACTATGGGTTGCTCCAACATATGTAGGTTTTAACGCCCACTCCTGCTAAAGACAGGGATCTCTGTAAGTTCCAAGCTGATGATTATGTGGCTTTTCTGAGGGGTGTCACCCCTGAAACTTGGCAAGATCAAACATATGTTGGATGGTCTTTACTCCTTTCAAGTAGCTAAAAAGGTTTAATGTTGGTGAAGACTACCCATTGTTTGATGGTCTTTACTCCTTTCTAACATATGTTGGAGGTTCAGTTGGTGGTGCAGTGAAGTTGAACCATGGAGTATATGATATCGCAATAAATTGGGCTGGTGGGTTACATCATGCTATGAAGTGAGGCATTTGGATTCTGCTATGTGAATGACATTGTGCCGGCTATATTGGAACTTCTCAAAGTACATGAGCGTGTTCTATATGTTGACATTGATATACACCATGGTGATGGTGTGGAGGAAGCCTTTTACACCACCAACAGGGTGGTGGAGTCACTTAAGGAGGTCGCAGTGGTGTGTGAGGTTGTGGACATTAGCTACATGCATGTTGGCTGCAGAAAGGCACGTTCTTTCATTTCTTGATGTTTTATTTGTTTATTTATTTTATTTGTTTATTTATTTATTTATTTTGTTTTATTCTTATCGTCATTAGTATTATTATTATCATTACTATTACTATCTCATCTTAATTTTCAATAGTGCTACGTGAGAATATTAATCTCCTTAGGCACTTAAAAAGAGGACATATGAGATTCTCAGTCTCCTTAAGTTTCAGAAGTCAAAACATAGTTTCTCAAATAAATAAGTAAAATACAAATAAATAGTGATGAAATCAAATAATTCATAAATTTCAAAATAATAATAATTATTATTATTTTAAAAGGTCACCATGTGAGGCTATAAGTCTCCTCAGGTACTAAAAACTAACAAATAGAGGTCATGTGAGATTTTAATCTCCTTAGTCCATGAAAATTAGTACATACTTGTTTTTAAATAATAATAATAATAATATTATTATTATTATTATTAATGCAAAAATAAATATTTTAATTAAATATTTGCTATTATTTACAAAATGATTAAGTTTATGCTTTATAAAATTTAGTTAATTAGGAGATGCCACGTGGGACTTAAGTCTCCATAGACTTTGAGAAATCAATTTTATTAAAAATAAAACTAAAAGAATTTTAATTTTAAAACTCTTAAGAATATATAAAAATAAAAATCTTAAGAATTCTCCAATATTTTATTGCATATTTTGGGTTCCTACGTGAAATCGCTCATCTCTTTAGGTACCCAAAGGTTAATTAGTAGAAACCGTGTGAGACCTTGAGTCTCTTCAAATTTCAAAAATTAACATTTAAAATATTAGGGTGAATTAAAAAAAAAAATAGGGAGGTTTGTCCCGCCTATTATGTAACTAAAGATCCTAAGAATATTTTTCCATTCTAGTTTTACTTTAAGTATTAAAATAAATTTCAATTTCAAAAAAATAATAATAAATACAAAATCATAAAATTCAAAATTCTAAAACATTTTAACTTTACTTTAAGCCTAAAGTAAACTATAAATCTCAAAAACTAATAAAAAAATCGTAATCTCAAAAATTAATACAAAAATCATAAAATTCTAAAATTCTAAAAATATCCTTTTTAAAGTCTTACTTCAAGTCTAGAGTGAATTCTAATTTCAAAAATAAAATGCAAAAATCATAAATTCAGAGGTCATAATAATGTTTTCCATTATAGTTTACACTAAGTTTAAAATAAATTCTAATTTCACATGAAAAAAATACATTATAAAAATCATAAAAAATGTATACAATATAAAAATCCTAAAAATCATTCCAATTTCAACAATAAATTCTAATTTTAAAAATCCAAAATTAAATAAATTCAAAAATTCAAAAATATTCCTTTCATTATAATTACATTTCAATTCCAAAAAAAATACACTCCTAAAAATCCTAAAAATCTTATCCCATAATCATTTCATTTAAATTTCAAAATAAAGATTAAAATTCCAAAAATAAAAAAAAATAAAAAGAGAGAAAAATGAAGAGGTCAAGAGAGCTAGATTAATCAGGTTGTTGTAAATTAAAGCACACAAGTCAAATTCCAATTCCGTTTTGTTTATAAAAATATGTTTAATTTGAACTCTCTTGTTCTCATCCCAAAAATTAGAAATCATCAACTGACAGACACGCCTCTTTGGTTAAACTACATGGACCTTGATCCTTATCACAGGGTACGTAGGCTCTAATAGGTCAAGTCTACCCTTTGTAAATATCTATTTGTTTACTTTTGTTATTGTTGATTTTGTCTCCTTTGTTTAACGAGCATGCCTATCAATAAAGGGTGATTGAGATAAATTTAAGGTCATATTCTATTTCAGTTGACTAGTTTAAGATAACCGTCCTTGTGGACGGGTGTTGTGGGGTGTCTAACACTTTTCCTACACTTAAACAGACTTTAAACCCATCTTTGATTTCGCAGGCCATTTTGCCTTTTTCTTTTTGTTTTAAATTGGTTTTCCAAAGTTTTTCATTAAAAATTTTGGTGGCAACTCCAATAAATTGATTTTTAAGATTCATTTTGGGAATAAATTTAAACAACTTTTAGTCTTCTCGCTGAAAGGTCGGTTACGACAGTTTGGCAACTCCACTGGGGATATTTAAAAGTCAAGCCTATTTAACTAGTCAGATGAGATAATATGGCATTTTGTTATCTTGATTACCATTATTGTGTTTTGCTTGTTTTAATTGTTTATTTTTCTTTGTTTTTTTGGTTGTTTCTTTCATAGGGTTGTATGATATGACCTATGTCCCCATGTGTTTGTTATTTATTTCTTTTGATCATTTTTAGGTATATTTTTCTCTTTTAGTTATATAGCATGTGTATAGTGTCTCATATATTATATATAGTTTGTTTGTGATATATTTGTTAGGATAGATCACATGTAGAATATAACCTTAGGGTAGATGACTCCTTTCTCTATTGTCAGTTCTTGGATTCTCTTATAGTTTATCTATTTGATAGATGAGGGTTGGGTAAACTATAAGTTCAGAGGTTTGTATGCTCCCTTCACACACTAAGCACATTAACATTTTACCTTACACACTTTTTGGGATCTATACATGGGTCCTCGATTGCCTTTGGTTAGTAAAGGTTTATACTAGTTTTCCTGTAGAGCTTCTGACTTATAAAGATTACGATAAAGACCTCGCCCAGGTTGTACCTCGCTATGCAGATTTGACTAAAGTGGGATTCTGTCCTCTTTTAGTCTAATTCACATCGCGAGATCCTCATTCTTTTGAGTGGGGGCAATCTAGAAACCAATAACTCTCTAAGATGTTAGACCCACCCTCAGAACATTAATAGACTAAACTTAATATACAACTTTCCTAGAGCTTATCATCTTTAGGGTAATATTCCCTCACTTAGGATTGACCCAAGTTAGGATACAAATGGAGCATATTTCACTCTCATTTTGCATGTTGTCACATCATTCATGGCATGGTTATGTGTTTTCTTTAAAAAAAAAATTATTATGTAGTTTTAATTGTCACAATGTCTCTATTCAATGCATTATTAATTAAACAAAATGAGCTAAAATTGAAAGCTTCTTTAGCATGGGAAGTTTTGGTCTAATGGTGTATCAAGGTGGTTGTGAACCACTGAAAATCATTAAGGTTTTTTTAAAACAATATATCAATAGATTATCTAATTCACTTATTTTTATTAAGCCTCACCCACGTAAGGGCCTCCTCCTCCTTGGGTTGAGAGCTACACCTATTATTCCCAATGAATCAATAAGGCTCTTGGTGAGTAATAAGGAATAATATGCAAAATATCCAACTGCTACTTGTAAAAGTTCCCCAAATTCTAAAGGATCAAATTCTTGCATTATTATCAACACAATTGCCTTTAAGAGTACATGGTTAAAAGGAAACCACCAATGAAATTTAATCCTTTTTTCAAAAATTATTTACACGAAAGGGATTAGTTAATTGATGCATGCATTACTTGGTCGGAAATAAATATATCACTACTACTCACATAGATGCTCCTTTCTCCCAAAATAGTGGCTGCTACCTTCCCTCTGTGTGACAAGTAAGTCTCCTAAAGGGGAGGAAGTTTTGTTAAAAATTACGGTCAAGCCTAACGATGTAATAATCGTACTTATGTCCCTCAAATCTAAACAATGTTTATTATCCCCTCAAATGGAAGCCATGTCACAATGAAAGTTTTGAGGTAGTCTTTAATCGTTGGTGAAATATATATTTCTCCTAACTTGACTGTCAAAGGAAATCTATTAAAGAACGTAGACATAATGTTCTTCCACTCCAAGATGTTAGTATCAAAGGAATGCCAATGACATTTAAGCTAAAATAATCATGCCTATATCCAATACATTAGCAAAATTTATTAATCCTTTGATCGAGACTTTAGGCATCAATTGTGTAAGAATTCATCCCCTACTGAATTGATTGCCCAATATATACCCCCTGTGGATTAAGAAGCTCCCTGAAGGATATGTGGAAACACATACCTCTGGTGGATCAACAAGCTCCATGAGGTATACATGTATCATATTAGAATTAATGGTCCATTAGCTATTTGAAGATCAGTTTGTCCCTTTTGCAATGGTTAACCACGTAAGCCATTGACCATTACAGGGAGTAATAACACCAGGGGCAATGTTCAACATCCTAATTTTGATTTGACATAGGCGATCCTCTTTTAGATCATGGCATTTAGCTATCGAATTAGACATTATTTTAACATGGATTATAAAATGAACCCACTTTTTAATATCATCTTAAAAACTAGCTAATGGTTGTCTATCTCCCTTTAAGGTAATAGGCTCTTAGAAAAGGTAGGAGATTTCCTTTTGGCATACTTCACACCAAGATCAATATGACTTAATCACTATGAAAAGACATTGAAGTAAAATGATAAAAGGACTTGTGATATGACCTTTCTAAATAGGTTACCGGGCCTGCAAGATCATTTCGGTTATTGAAGTTTTCTCAATGATAGTTGTGTAAGGTCCCAATTCCTTTATGAGCTACCAGTCATTTCCCTTTTCCTAGTGAAGCAGTAAGCATCCTGAGGAATGAAAGTTTTAAGAAAAAACCTTTTGTGTCAAAAAATGATTATAGCCTCAATATGATCAGTTTGCTGAATCATTCTTTTGAAATGAAATAAAATAAAATTGCATTCATGCATACTCATAATGCTTTGCACGAGAAATATAGGAATTTGGGAAAATAGGATCTCTTTCGGTCACCTGCAATGGAAATTTTAGCTTGAAGTATGATCAAGCTACCAATAATGATATGAAATCCCATGTGATCAATCCCTAACTTCCCGGGCCATTTCATATTTTGGCTAAATAATACCCACCCACCATCACACCCTCACTAAGTTTTGGGATCTAGATCTTTCCAAAAGCTGCCAACACCCACAGATCTACCTTAAGTTACCATGAGCTTGTCATTCTCAAAGTTAAAGGTCACCTTGATTGTCTTCCACCCAAGCTCCCACATAACTGACTCTAACAATGATAGGACTTTCCTCCAACCGCATCCAGCTTCCAATAACATAGACCAAATTCTAATTGTGAACCCTACCTTAGTACTTGGGCTCTGTGGAAACAATGCATCGTCATATTAAGCAAATTGATAGAGGATATGGAAAATTAGAACATCTTCATACCTAGCTCCTTGTTTGACCAAGGGATTGTTTAAGATTATAGTAATGTCATTTTATGATTTCTTCATAAAATGATGCTTGTCCGATCAGCACTATTCTGTATAGCTGAGGTACCAAATAATTGCATCATTGGACCATATGTTATTTAACAATATCAATGTCATACTCATATGTTTTGGTAGACCCTTTCATTTCTTCAAAGTTACTGATGCCCTATCTTCTTGTTACACTTTTCCATTTTTAATGATCAAGAACCATAAAAGCTAAAAGTTAAGCGATTCTTTTGAAAATTTTCAATTGATGAGGAAAATGGTGAAATTTGAAGGCAACTTAACCTCAAAGCCTCGGTTTCTTTAAAGAAAAAAAATAAAAGAATCAACAAAGGTAATGCATGTTTTATGAACAAGCTATACCAAGGATACGAGGTATTCTTTGTCCCCTTAATTGCAAAGAAGCTACCCCTAGTCACCCCCAATCGAGCTTGAGTAGGAAAGTTTTTCTCACCTATAATAGAGAACCTTTAGGTTGGGTAGTCTCTAGGAGGTTTTTGTACTGAGATTCACATATCTAGAGAGGATTAATTTCCTTTCCTCACCTGAACACTACTTAATCACTGCCATTGGCTTTGAACCTTCAAAGTTTTTCAAGTTCCCAACATGAATTTTACCTAAGAAGTGATGGGAATCCAATATATGAAACCACCCTTGGTCTTTAAAAAGGCTTTCTCAGAAGGAGAAGAAAGAGCAAAGTGCATAAAAGTCAACAAAGGAAAAAAAAAAAAAACAAAGGCAAAAGAGTGAGATCTTTAAAGAGGAAGCTCTTACTTAGTGCATTGAAAAGAAATGGTAAAAAAAAAAAAGCTCATTCACCATTTGAAAAAATAGAGTACGACCTTCAAAGAGAAGTTTTTCATAATCAAGAAGAGCCAATGAATCTCGCCAATACTACATGGTTGTCAAAGTAAAATTTTCATCGCGACCTTACATCGACGTTTGGGGCCATTACATGTTTTCTTATTAAGCCTCAATTATCACCCACTAAATCCCATTACAGCCCCATAGTATCCTTTCTAGTTAAAGCAAATCTCAAATATAAAAATCATGTTAGAAGAAAAGACAGGAAAATCCATGGTAAAGGTAAGGGGGTAAGGGATTTTAAGCCTAATATCATTTCTAAAAACCAACTATCATGGCCACCTTTTGACCTTTGAAAGTCCTTGTTGAGGTATGGCTTGCTCAAAATATATTAGGGCAAAAAGAAAATCAAATCAAAAATTCAAAAATCAATCAATAAAAAGGAACTAGGGTGATTGTCCATATTTAAAATAAAGCATTTTCTCATCAATAAAAGGTTTTCAAATAAGAATGCCTCATGCATTGAACTAAGGTATCTTTTAATAACGTATCCTCTCCACTGCTTGCCTTGATTCATCAAGCAAGCTCATGTGCTTCATCATTTCCCATAATTGCATCAAATTGGGGCAATTTATTGCTTTCCAAATCTGTCATATTGCATTCAAATTGTGCCAACCATGCCTCTAGCTTAGAACTAGGACTTCTTCTAGTTTCATACATCCTTTCTTTTGGCATCACTTTGCTATAAATCAGTAAGTCTATTTGCACATTCCATTCGATGTCCCTTCAAAATGGGGTAATCTGCCTCTTTCAAAGATGTGTAGCCTCGCACTTATTAACATATAATTGTATTGTGATTGTCAACTCAAATCATGGCACATTTTTGTGTTGACTTTTCAATCAAATTGGGGCAATTTGTTGCTTACCAAATCCGTCATATTGCATTCAAACTATGCCAACCATACCTCAGGCTCGGAGTTAGGACTTCTCCTAGTTTCATACATCCTTTCCTTTGGCATCACTTTACCATAAATCATTAAGTTTGTTTGCACATTCTATTCAATGTCCCTTCAAGATGGGGCAATCTACATCTTTCAAGGACATGTAGCTTCGTACTCCTTAACATATGATTGTATTGAGATTGTTAAATCAAGTCATGGCACATTTTTGTGTTGACTTTTCAAGCAATACTAGCAGAGGTATTCATATGGAATGATTTTAGGATTATGTCCAAGGCAATCCAAACAAAACATGACACTTTAGTTAAATTTGAGGCTTCAATTTTGGGATGTTTCCATTTAAACCTTGTTATGCTAAGACTTGTTCAAAATCCATTCTTTATGATAAAAAAAGGTACAACTTTCGTAGCTCATAAGACCTTGAATCTCTGGATTAGGGCAAAGAAGGGATAAGCAAAAGGAATTATCCTATATACAAGTGACCAAGCGAACCCAACCATTTACAAATTTTAAGGGCATCCAGGCATCGTACGTTTACATTGCTTTCCCACATTTTCAAAATATGCTTCAAAGTTAAAAAGAGTAAGACACTCTCTTCTTCCCTGTAATGATTTTAATCTGTCATAAAAGGGAACAATTTTCCACTTGGCATGCACCCCACATTGTACATAATCATGTATTAATAAAAAGAAATTGTGTTCTACATATACATTATTCATTTAGCATGTGTATATACATTGTACTCCATTATTTCATACCTGAAGCATAGAAAATCTAAAATTTTAAAAATTTTCAAAAATTGAGCATATACTTCATGCATTCAACTTGTGTACATACACCATACGTAGAAGATCCAAAATTTTCAAACAAGAAAAATCAAGCATTTGCATCATGCATTTTATGAGAGGACATGCATCACATTGCATAGTTACCAAAGTACGTGCCATGCGGAGTCATATTCTCATGTGGCACAAACCCCATTTAAGGTCCTGCATCGTGTCCAAGCAATTTATGTTTCTGTCAAAAGTCTTGTATCGTGTCTAGGCAATTTACGTTTCTATCAAAGTCTTATATTGTGCCTGGGCAATTTTCTTTCAAAAAGTCCTACATCATGTTCAGACAACTTATAGCCTCATTCGGGCTTGAATTTACATAAGGTCCCCTTTTATTGGTTTTCCTTCAACACGAGGAATGGTGAGTTCACGTCTTTGCTTACTCTTAAGTTAGATCATCTCTTCTCAATATTTGCTTCCCTAACTTAAGAGACAAGCAAAGAGGGGCAACTGTGAACACCCCATCCCTAATTACCTAATTATTTAATTAATTGATTCACTAATTAATTAATAATTAAGCAAATAGGAAAAATTAAAAAAGACAAAGCCCCAAATGACATCTTCAAGTGGGGACAATTTGAAATTAAAAATAAATAATAGGAGACAATAAAGTAAACTCACAACCTAAAAATAAAATTAGTTAATTAAAATAATTATAATAAACCAAAGAAAATTATAAAATATATATATATATATATAAAAGAAAAAAAAATAGAAAATTAAAAACTCAAAAAATATTAATTAATAATAATGGTTATAGTCATGAAAATTAATATATATATATATATATATCATAATAATAATGAGAGCAACTTAACACGAAAGGGGAAAAGGGTATTGGAACTTACTTTCATGATAAAAGCTGTAGAAAAAGCTAGAAGGAAGGCTGGTTTGGGGTGATGGTCCAGGGATCAAAGGAACTCCAATAAAAAGGAACCCCATTACAACAAGACAGCAATAGCAATAGAGAACGACCTTGGGTGGAACTAGCCAAAAAGGAAAAAGAGAGGATAGCAGGGAGAGACTGAGAGGTGAGGAGCAGAAATGATAAGAAAAAAAAAAAAAGACAGTAAAACAGCAAAGAGAAAGAGAGGGACAGGCCAAGAAGAAAAAAGAAGCCACTGACCAAGAAGAAGAGACCAAGCTGAGAAGGAGGAAGTGATGGACCAAGAGCAGTGACAAACCAAAAGCAACGAAAAACTAAAAGCAGTGACAAACCGAGATAACAGCAGGAGAAAGGAGCTAGAATGAAGGAGCCATGGACCAAGGAAGAGAGCAAATGTGCAGAGGAGAGAGAAAGCTCCGCCACATCTGTTATCTTAACTGGAAAACAAAGGTGGAAAGGGGGAGAGAGAGAAAATCTTGGATAAGGGAGTCTATAGGAAGAGGAAGAGAGAGAATGTTTGGTCTTTTATGTGTTCCAATGGTTCAACTAGAAATCCAAAGAAGGCTCTGAAAGCGAACATTTTTATTTTTTTTAATATTTATTTATTTTTTTTTGGGGGATTTTGAAGCTATGATCTTGTAAGTATAGAAAGCGATCTTCGATGCACTGATTAGATTGGCTGATTCTGTCATTTTTTCGGGGGTCGTTGATTTGTTTTCCCCAGAAATGAATGGTGGCAATGAGGTTGTCACAGCTTCAGCACTTCCATTGTAGTCGCTGGAGTGGAAATTCTCCTAAGTTTTCAGCGAACGTACGGCCAACAAAGAAGTTTAGGAAGTGGACATAATTTCTACTATTGAATTTAACAAGTCTGGTAACCATCTTGCTACTAGTGATTGCGGTGGTTGTGTTGTTCTTTTTGAGAGGATAGATACAAAAGATCATAGTGGATCAAGAAGGGATTTGGAGAGGATGGACAATTTTCTAAGTAGGCATCCTAAGTTCCGTTATAAAATAGAGTTTTAGGGTCATGAACCTGAATTTGACTATCTTAATAGCTTGGAAATAGAAGAGAAAAATTTCATACTTCTATGACCTAAAGGTTGGAAATTATTATTATGGGTAGGGTCACCCAATAAAGCCACATAGGATTCGAATGACACATGCTCTTCTTGTGCACTATGGGTTACTCCAACACATGTAGGTTTTGAAGCTCACTCCTACTAAAGATAGGGATCTCCGCAAGCTCCAAGCTAATGATTATGTGGCTTTTCTGAAGGGCATCACCCCTGAAACTCAGCAAGATCAGCTCAGGCAGCTAAAAAGGCTTAATGTTGGTGAAGACTACCCTGTGTTTGATGGTCTTTACTCCTTTTGTTTGACATATGCTGGAGGTTCAATTGGTGGTGCAGTGAAGTTGAACCATGAAGTATGTGATATCGCAATAAATTGGGCTAGTGGGTTACATCAAGCAATGAAGTGTGAGGCTTTTGGATTCTGCTATGTGAATGACATTATGCTGGCTATATTTAAACTTCTCAAAGTACACGAGCATGTTTTATATGTTGACATTGATATACACCATGGTGATGGTGTGGAGGAAGCCTTTTACACCACTGACAGGGTGGTAGAGTCACTTAAAGAGGTCGCGGTGGTGCGTGAGGTTGTGGACATTAGCTACGTGCATGTTGGCTGCAAGAAGGCATGTTCTTTCATTTCTTGATGTTTTATTTATTTATTTAATTAATTTATTTATTTTGTTTTATTCTTATCGTTATTAGTATTATTATTATCATTACTATTACTATATCATCTTAATTTTCAATAGTGCCCCATGAGAACACTAATCTCCTTAGACACTTACGAAAGAAGCCGTGTGAGATTCTCAATCTCTTTAAGCTTTGGATGTCAATACAGATTTTTTTAAACAAATAAGTAAAATATGAATAAATAATGATGAAATTAAACAATTCATAAATTTCAAAATAATTATTTTTTTAAAGGTTCACCATGTGAGGCTATAAGTCTCCTCAGGTGCTAAAAACTAACAAATAGAGGTCGTGTGAGATTTTAATCTCTTTAGACCCAGAAAATTATTACATACTTGTTTTTAAATAATAATAATGTAAAAATAAATATTTTAATTAAATATTTGCTATTATTTACAAAATGATTAAGTTTGTGCCTTATAAAATTTAGTTAATTAGGAGATGCCACGTGGGACTTAAGTCTCCGTAGACTTTGAGAAATTGATTTTATTAAAAATAAAACTAAAAGAATTCTAATTTCAAAACCCTAAAGAATATATAAAAATAAAAATCTCGAGAATTCCTAAATATTTTATTCCATATTTTGGGTTCCCACTTGAAATTGCTCATCTCCTCAGGCACCCAAAGGTTAATTAGTAGAAACCATGTAAGACTTTGAGTCTCCTCAGGTTTCAAAAATTAACATTTAAAATATTGAGGTGAAATAATAAAAAAATAGGGAGTTTTGTCCCACCTATTATGTAACTAAAAATCCTAAGAATATTTTTCCATTCTAGTTTTACTTTAAGTATTAAAATAAATTCCAATTTCAAAAAATAATAATAAATACAAAATCATAAAAATAAAAATTCTAAAATATTTTAATTTTACTTTAAGCTAAAGTAAATGGACCCTTGCATGTATCTTTATTATGTCTGGACAAGCTCTTTTATTGAGAAGTATTAAATGGACCCTTACAACTACCTCATATATATGAGTGGAGAGTATGTTGCTTGTTTTGCTATAGCAATTTGTCAGGGAATGTAGTCAAGGAAATAGAATTCTATTGTGCACATATTTTAAGTCTTGACCATTTTTATTGTGCCAATGACTATATTATAAGCTTCTCTCAAAATTATTGGAATTTCAGTTACATTGAACTTTTTGATACATAATTCCTATTTGTTGGAGAGAAGATTTATTAATCACATACTCATGTTAAACCTTTTAGGTAATACGTTCACCAAGAATAACCCATTTAAGTTTTTGGAAACCTCTAACTCTTGGGCACTTAAAAAATTTTGATGTCTTGGTTTAGTGAGAGTCTGAGTTGTGTTCTTAAGGAACACTCTATTATATTTTGGCATTTATAACATTCACTTTCCTATCATATTCAATGTTCATAGTTGTGCCAAATTATGGATATAATTCAGAATTAAAACTTTGCTAGCATTTATAACATTGTTATCGTTGTCATATTCAATATTATTGATTCATGATTTCATTTCTAAAGTTTTTTCCTTATCTCAGACCCTTGTGGTTCACATTCATGGTGAACCTATGTTTATGGATCCATTGAGAAAAGGCTAACCTATAGGAGTATTTCAAAATCTTGTAACTCATATGGGTCTTATTGAATCACTGATGAAGCATTGGTCTAATGGGAGTATGAGTTGAGTCCATAAGGGACTTTTATGGTTTAATATGATACCAATATATCATTTCATATTCCATTCTATTCAAATATTGAAACTAAGTCTATGACAATATTAATATTATTTGTTTTCCTATCGGATCTAGTGATATTGTGTAGTTTTATTTCTTAACTTTGTATGGTTTAGCATATACACATTTATGTGTTTTGGCAAATATTGAGTGCTTAGAATTGTTAATTAATTGTCCTATTAATTATTGATTAATGTTATCCAAGAGGGAGATTATTGGAATAATTTTAGTGGATTAGCATTAATCATATTATTAGAACAATTTTATGTAATAATTAATCAGACAATTAATATTAATCTAAACCAAGAATGGATTGAGTTCTTGTTGAAAGTGGGCAATCAGTGATGAGTTGGATTATCCAATGGCTCATTGGGTAGAAAACCCAACCCACAACCTAAGTTTAATTAGTAAATATCCCATCAAGTTAGTAATTAAGAGTTGATGATTGAGCAATGAATTGAAATCATTTAAATGAGTCTTGTTAATGTGCTTGTTTTATTAAAATATTAAAACCAATTTTATTAATTTGGTTGAAGGGTTTTTAAGATTATAAAAGGACTATTTAAGCTATTAGTGCAATCCTAATTTTTAGTATGACTTTCTCTCTTCTACACACAACTCACTTTATGCAAACTTGGGTTTTATAGGTTGTAGTTCTGTCCCAATCTTCTACATTGATAAAATACACAATGACTGCAACACATTCATGTAACTCTCATTCTTATCATATTTAGGTATAATATTCTTGCAGGACAATCCTTCATAGAAGCACGTAAATGCTTTGCCCTTCTCTTTATATTTGGAACATTCTTAAATTTTCTGTGAAAAAGGTTAACCTACAAACCTAAAGCATAGCTTGGGTTGGTTCAATTTACTCTATCTTAGTTGAACTAAAACCAAACCACAAGAATGCCCTTAGTCCCTTGAAAGCACATGAAAAATAATTTTTGGAAGTAAAAGTTAAATAATTTTGAAAATAAAGCCATATTCATATTTTAAGGTTTTTTTTTATATTGAATAATATCCAGGTGAAAAAACAAAATTTGTTTTTAATACTTGATAATTTATTTCACACATCTTGCATTCTATTTTTTTTCATTAGGATATCATTATATATATATATATATATATAATTATTAATATATCTTTGAATAATAATTTTTAAAATATTTATTTTTATTTTAATATATATATATATATATATATATAAATCATGTACTTAGCATTGTTATACCAAGAATACTTATCTATAGTTCTCTTAAGACTAGTAGTCTTGTAATTCTGGGTTTCCAACCCATATGTAGTTTTATTATTAATTACAAAAATATTAGAATACATTATGGAATAATTTTTGACTAAAACTAAACCAGGTTACAAAAAGAACTCTACCCTCTTTCATGCAGAGGTCTTTTTTAATGCTTTAGATGCACAAACCTTTTCCCTTCAGTTTAGTTCAACATAGCCTTCTTTCATTTCGTACTAGAGGTGTATTTATTCCATAACTTATACTAATATTAAAGTAATTAATAATATGCAGGTAATCAATTTATAGGATTATAACTATTTTACTAGAACTTCTAAAAATAATCCCCTTAATTTCTTATAATGAACTTAGAATTCCATACCTTAATCTCCTGCTATTCTTTGTTTGATGTTGGAGATAGTAAATCTACTGAGCTAGATTGATAGTAAGATCTTTAGAATATGAACAATGGTTTTTATTTGATTGGAAATATTTGGAGATACGAAGAGTACAAAGAGAACTGGGAATTTTAGAAGGCTCGAACACTTGAGAATTCTCAGAGGATTCAAATGCTCGGTACCTTCTTCTTATATTTACATGGGATTTTATTGGTCGAGCATTCCCAACTTTTTACTATTTAGAGATTTTTCCTTATCATCTTGTTGTCCTTTCTTTTGTTATGGCTTGCTTTATTATTGTCTTCTACTTGCATCATTATTGTCTTGTTTTATCATTGTCAGCTTGCTTCATTATTGTACTTTTTTTGTTGTTAGCTATCCTTTAGTCTTATCTTCATCTTGTTGGGGGAATTATTGTAGTCCTTACTTGTTAGCTGATCTTATCTTGTTGGTGCAATCCATTTTTGTTTTCATTCTCCCAGAATATTTAAGGAGGTCCATGGTTCATCATAATCTTTTTTAGTTTTTTCTCTTTCTTTACAGTATTTACAGCCATGGCTATTATATTCCGATAATTGTTGACATATTCTGCTTTTTGTAGTTTCAGCATTATTCATATTATTTAATTTTATTCTGTTGTACCATATTGCGAATTATTTACTTTAGTAGCTATTTTTTCCTATTGAATAAATACATGTAGCTAGACCTGTAAAGTAATAATATTGGGCTTCATCACAAGTAATTGTCCTATTCATCTTGGAGAAAATGATATTCACCTCTTAGGCTCTTATTCTTGAAATAGTGTGTTGGAAGTCTTCATCTAGAATATACTCCTTTTTACTTTACTTAACTTCTAAGGGTTTTTTAGTGGTTCCAAATTTGATAAGGTTAATTAGGGGATAGAATTTTTTAAGTTATTTCTACTATTGTGGAGTAACAAAGGATATAAAACCTATATTAGGTTACTATTCCAAAATAATGTTTACCAGCTTCTTGGATGGCTTTGGGTAATTAGCTTATATCTTGCATATTAGAAGAAAGATATATGAATTAGATTAGTCCATAACTGAATAGTATTTTTACTAGGTCAGGATTTGTTCCTAGATATATGATGGCCTTATTTAGAGCAAAATGTGATATATACTTGATGGTGCTTGTGGGTATTTTGTGTTGATTTAGTTTGCTAATGAGCAGTTTGAAATATTGGAATTGTTCTACAAGTCTGGAATTATTGGTTCTAGTTATTGAAGGAGAAGATGTAGAGGCTTGGGATTTACTTGGTGTAACAAGTGAGATGGCATGTTGGCTTTTTAAGGACTGGGTTTTATTAGATTCTTTGTCTTTTTTTTAGACTTCTTATTGGGCCTTCACTATTTCTAAAAAAAGGAGTTATTTTAATTTTTGTAGTTTGAGGAATTTGGGTTGGACTTTGAGATAGGCTTGCTTTAGATAGGTAGGTTGGAGGTAATATTTGTCTTTCTATTTGTGAAAACATCTTTTCCAACTCATTTACATAGGTAATCAAACTACCCATTGATTGACTTAGACTACTTATGGAATTTGAGATATTATTGATTTGGCTATTCGTTTGGGCCTGTAATAGCCCTATTTTCATATCCATGATATTAATCTTCATGATTATTTGTTCTATACTTGTATCTGTTCTAGTTGTCACCCTTGTAGGGCTATTTGTATTTTCTGTATTTGTCTCTCTTGTAAGGCTATTTGTCTTTTCTCTATTTAGCTACATCCCTGCTCAAATAATCAGAAATCAAGTTATTTTTTCCTTTTATATATTCAACTTCATAATCATAATGTGCTAAATTTGCTTTCCATTTTATAAACATTTTATTTGAGAGCTTAGTTGTCCTTATATGTCTATCTAACCAATGTTTTACTTGAATATTATTTGTTCTTATAATAAAGTGAGAGTTTACTATTAATAATTCAAATTTTTCTACTGCTCTAACTATTACTAGAAATTCTTTCCAATTTAAGTGATACCTACTTTGGCTTTCATTAAACTTTCCACTAGCATATCTAGTGATTACTTCTATTCCATCACTATTTTCATGATATAGGGCTGCTCCCCAATAATTTTTTGAGGCATATGTATAAATTATCTATTTTATTGGTTATTTTGTTAGCATTGTTAATTTATGTAAATCTTTACATGATTTTTTTATTTTTGATATTATTTTGTTTGCTTCTTCATCCCATTGCCATTTAGTCTTTTCACCAGCTAATTTTGATACCCTTGATGTATATTTAGATAAATGTGGAATAAAATTTTTAGCTTGGTTTACTATACCTAGAAATGATTGTTATTCTTGTTTTGTAGTTATTTCAGGAAATTCTTCTACTTTCTTGCTTATGTGTTCTTGTAGTTCTACTCCAACGTTAGTAATATAATGTCTTAAAAATCCTATTATGTTTTTACTTAACTGTGCTTTCTTTGGTGATACATTTAATACTTTGGTTTCTATTAAATCTATAAATTTTAGTAAGTGATCTTCATGTTCCTCTTTGTTATTTGGAAAGATTAGTATATCATCGATATATATGACCGCAAAGTCTCTAACTGTTAATAATTTCATTATATATTCTTGAAATATACTAAGGCTATTATGGAATCCTATCAGTAATACATTCTATTCATATAGGCTTTTTGAGGTAGTAAATTTTGTATATTTTTTACTATTTTCTTCTAATTTTATTTGAAAGAAACCTAATTTACGGTTAAACTTGCTTAATATTTATTTTCTTTTATTAAATTGAATACTAATTGTAATTTTGGCATAGCATATCTATTCCTAACTGTTATTTCATTTAGTTTTTTATAATTCATAACCATTCTTGATTTTCATTTTTTTTTTATTATTATGCTTAATTACTATCATAACTAGTGAGCAATAATTTGATATACTTTCTTTTATCAAATCATATTTTTTCATTTTATTGATATGCATAATGAATTCTCTTTTATCACTTTTTGTCCATTGGTAGAGTTTATTGGTTATTTCTTTGCTATAATCTAGTAGTTCTATTTTTACTATAGGTTTTGATTTTTCCTAATTCTTCAGTAAATTATTATTATAATTTTCTATTAATCTTTGCTCTATAGTTTTTGCTTTTATATGTATTATCATTTTTTTTGCTTTTTTTATTTTTATTAGCCTATCATTAAATATAAATTGTACTTCATTTTTGTTTCTCTTTTTTTTTTAATATTTTATTATATGAGTCTAATATTCTTATTGTCCAAGCTTTATACTTGTATGATTGTATGACGTTAGTACTAGAGAATTTAATGGCATATATGGTTCCAATAGATTTATCCTTAATATTATATCTATTGTTATTCATTATATTAATATAATATTAATATTTATAATTTATAATTTTTTATTTGTATTGAAATATTCTTTTTACATATTCTATGATATGTACTTCTTTTATATATATATATATATATATATATATATATATATATTGTATGACAACCTAATAAAATCACTATTTAGCGAAAGCAGGCTTAGATTATAACCTAATTTTCGACCAATTTAAAGACGAGTTTGAAGGAACCTTATCCTCTTTCATACAAAGGTCTTTTACAGAGAATGCAAAAAATTATCTAAGTTCTTCGAGCACAATTGCAAATTTATAGTAAGACAGTTACAGAAAGGACAAAAAGTCCTGAACAAAAATTTATGGTCAATATATGAAGAAATAAAAGCTAGAAATAACCCACTAGGAACTGAAACAAGACTTATAGAAAAAAAATAAAGAAATATATTGTAAGGAAGAAGTCAACGATAATATTACTTTAACAAAAGATGATTATAGAGTAATAAAGTTCACATGTCAATTAGGATCCGATATTCCAGGATTTATAGAAAAATTTCTCCCAAAAAGAAAAACTCAGAGTAAAGAAATCAATATGTTAACATTAGAAGAAATTGAAAATATGGAACAAGCAGAAATAGAAAATAGAATGGGAAGTAAGTCGGAATAGAAGCCATTAGAAAAGAATGGGAAAATATGTTAAATATACATGAAGACTATCAAGATTCCAATATATCATTTGAAATAAATATGAATCAAACACAACAAACATAAAGAAGTTTAGTACAAAGTAATGTAACTTAACAACAACAACAACAACCATCATTTAGGCCTCCAGATCTAACCCGACCCGATTATATGCAAACTGACCCAGAGACTAGTATTAGAGAAGTAAGAGAAGAAGAAGCAAGTAGAGACACATTAAGACACAGAGAATCTACTAGGACAAATACCTCATAATTAAGTTTTATATTCAACACAACATACAGACCATCAAGAAGCCAGATTAACCTAACCAGACTAGAACAATTTAAAACAAAATCAATACCAAATGCAGGAGTATGGTTAGCTAAAAAAGACGATGAAAGAAAATTAGAAGAATGGACCAAAGCCCAGTTTATAGCATTAGCCAATAGAGGAGTAGACACCCAAACATCTAGCCTAATCGCAGAATCAAGTTTTGTAGGAAATGTACATGATTGGTGGAAAAACCAAAGTCATGAATTTAGAGAACAGACTAGACATCTAGCATCGTATAATACCAAGAAAGAATTTTATGCTACTTTAGTAAGACAATATGAACAAGTATTAAGAGCCAAATTCTTAGGTAAAAGTGTATGAGCCGAAGAAACAATTAGACAAGAAAGAGCAATCTAGTATCTATACCAAATAGGAATATGTACTTTAGACCCTGAAGACATAAATGGATATATATGTGAATTTAGCAAATATTATTACCAAGCAAGATTAAAAACATATGCCGATAGTAAAGTCTTTTTAGACTTATTTTATAGAAAACTACCTAGAATATTAGGTGACAAAATTATACGAGACTATTATAATGTTATATCAAATAGACCAAACTTAATTCCTTATATAGACACTTTAGGAAGAAGAAAAGATTATTTAAGAGAATATTTGTCAAATAAATGTAAAGAAACATGGGAAATACACAAATATTATAAGACCAATAAATTAGTTCTAAAATGTGGAAAACTAGAAACACCATACCAATGGGGCTATAAGCCTCCGAAAACATATAAATCCTAAAAGAAAAATAAATATTTAAAAACTTATTCAAAACCCTAAAAAAAACATAAAAGATATAAATTTAGAAAACACCCAAGGGAAAAGCTTATTAGGAAATATAAACCAAGAAAATATTTCAATAAAGGAAGAAAATTTAACTACAAGAAATATCCAAAGAAATGTCAATGTTATAATTGTGGAGAACTAGGACATATATCAACTGAATGTAAAAGACCAAGAAAAAAGAAAACTATAAATACTATGGAAGCAGTAGAAGTAGAACAATTAGAACCAATAGAATTTAACAGCTTTCCTATAAAAAAAGCATATGAAAGTGACATAAAAATATATAAGATCAAAAGAATATCAAATTTAGAAGAAAGTAGTACAGATTTAGAAACAGAATATGAATCATTAGAAGAAGAAAATGAGATTAACATGATGCAAGGAGAGTCATCAAATCAAATAGAAGAAATACAAGAACATGAACAATATGAAGAATTTAGAAATCCTGAGGAAGGAATAGTATAACGAAGAATAAAATTTAGAAAAGAGCAATATGATAAAATTAGAAATAAAGAATTAGATATGTCAATAGACGATTTATCTAAACAAAGTATAATATCAAAATTTGGTAAAATATTAAAAACAAAACAAAAAGAAAAATATGCCTGTGTGGTCTTGCAAAAGAAATACCCTATACATGCAACACAAACAGAAGGAGTATTGAGAATTCCACTAATTGGCAAATCTATCATAGACCATGAAATAGAAAAATTAGATATAAAGGATGATATTACTGAAATTTATATTCCAGAATACAACTAATGATAAAAGCTTATTTCCAATCAAGAATAGATACCCCTATAGAACTATTAATAACAGACAATAGAATTATTGATAGTATACCCAATAGTATATTAGGAGCCCTAAATGGAAACCTAGTATATCAAAAATTAAAATTCACATTAAATACAAATTTTTCTATCTCTAGAGCCGAGATGAATATGAATAAAACCTTAATGGTATACCATAAATTAAGAGGAATAAGAAAGCCATAAATTAATTTTAGGACAAAATTTCCTAAATTTAGTTACTCCATATAGAATCTAGAATGATCGAATCCTTTTAAATATTAACCAAGTAGTAGTAATTCTAGGAAAAAAAAAATTGGTTTAATATGAAGTTGTACTATATCTTACTTAAATTGAATTATAATAAATATCAATCAAGAAAATATCACACTATAGTAGATACAGGAGCAAATATGACAACAGCCAAATACAATGTATTACCTCCAGAACAATGGAAAAAAGGAAAAATTATAAAAATGACTAGTGCAGGAAAAAAAGTTCACTTCTTGGAATTATCTATAGAAAATGTAATGGTACAAATAGGAAACTACGAATTAAAAATACCTCTAGTATACCAATACAATGAAGCCTCACCAAATATAATTTTAGGAATGGATTTTCTAGAATTGTATATGCCTTTACATTTTACCCCAAAAGCTCTAGTCCTTACAACACCCTGCCAGCATCAAGCATGGGCTCTAAGAATTTTAGATCCGCGAAGGAGAACCAATACAGTTTTTAGAAAGAAAAAGTCAACTAAGGATGAAGTCTAATTTGTGCGATATAAAGAACCTATAAATGAAGAAAGAAAGAAAATTCATAATATTCATGCAAATGTTAAAACAATTGAACAAAGATTAGAAGAAAATTATAGTGATAATCCCCTTATTCATTGGAAAAAGTCAAAGCCTATAGCAAAAATAAAACTCTTAGATTATAGTAAAGAAATTAATAGTAAACCTTACCCTGGATAGAAGAAAATAGAAAAAAATTTATAATGCATATTAACGAAATGAAGCAATATGATTTAATCCGAGAAAGTAAATCTAGATACTCCTCACCTGCGATGATTGTAGTTAAACATAGTGAAGAAAAAATAGGAAAATCTAGGATGGTAATTAATTATAAAAAATTAAATGAAATAGTAGTTAGAAATAGGTACCCAATTCCAAAAATAGAATTATTATTTAACCTCATAAAAGGAAAACAAATCTTTAGCAAATTTGACTGTAAATCAGGATTCTTTCAAATTAAATTAGAAGAAGAAAGTAAGAAATATACAGCCTTTAGTACATCAGAAGGGCTTTATGAATGGAATGTATTGCCAATGGGATTCCATAATAGCCCAAGCATATTCCAGGATTATGTGATGAAATTATTATTACCAATTAGGGATTTTGCAACAATATATATTGATGATATTTTAATATTTTTTTATAACAAAGTAGAACATGAAAAACACTTAAAAAAATTTATGTCTTTAATAGAAGAAAAAGAATTAAATATATCACCTAAAAAAGCAGAATTAAGAAAACCAAGAATAGGATTTTTAGGTCATTATATCTCTAAAAATGGTATAGAATTACAAGAACATATAAGTAAGAAACTTTTAGAATTTCCTGAAATTACAACTAAAAAAGAACTAAAATCATTGTTAGGCTTAGGAAATCAAGCTCAAACTATATTCCAAATTTATCCAAATATACTTCAAAAATAACAAAATTAGCTAGAGAAACCTCTGAATGGAAGTGGGAAGACAATAGTAAGTATATAATCAAAAAAATCAAACATTTATGCAAGAATTTGCCAGAGTTAAGTATTCCTACAAGTCAGAATACCAAATGGATTATATATACAGATGCAACAGAAAATTATTGGGGAGCAGCCTTATATCATGAAAATGAAGAAGGAAAAGAGTTAATTATATGGTATGTCAGTGGAAAATTTAATCCTAGTCAATCAAAATACCACTCTAACTGGAAAGAATTTTTAGCAGTAGTAAAAGTAGTAGAAAAATTTGAATTACTTATAGTAAATTCAAAGTTCATAATTAAGACAGACAACACACAAGTAAAACACTGGATAGACAAAGGAATCAGATCTACTAAATTATTTGATAAAATGCTAATTAAATGGCAAAGTGATTTAGCTTATTATGATTATTCGGCTGAATATATTAAAGGAAAAAAATAACCTAGTTGCTGATTATTTGAGCAGAGATAGAGCCAGCGAATAATGAGACAAATAAAGCTCAGCCAATTAGTCCGACAAGGGAGTCATCTAATCCAACAATAGAACAACTAGCTCTCAGACTTTCCATGCTCAAAGTAAGCGTGGGAATAGAGAAAAATCAAAACTCTAGCTACTTCACAAATATTTCGAGCACTTTAAAGTCAATTATTGAATAATTAAACCATTATGGTAAAAGGATCAACCAATTAGAAAAGCAATTAAAATCTGGTTCATTTAACCAGGCCGACTCTTCAAGCTAACCTGTTATTCCAAGTCTAATATCTCCAAACCAATAAACACCTCCAAATAGCCCAAATCCAATATATCCTCAAAAAGAATCTTTTTTAGACAAAATAAAAAAAGGAAAAGAAGTTAAACCTTTTGATCCAATAAGCCCAATAACCAATCCACCAGTAAGAAAGACTCTAGCCCTGAGCCCAATAACACTAGCTAAAGAAATCCAAAAGCCAACTCCAAGACCTTCAAAAAATCTCGACCCAAAAATCCAAGAACACTTTGATTATTTCCTCATGTTAATCAAATCTCTAAATAACCTCAGTTTAAACCTTTCAACATCTTGCTCCACCATTAAGTTTATTTCCCATTATGCCATCAATAAAGCCATTATTTACCCTAGAACAGATTCTAAATTAGTCCAAACTTTATTCAGCTATGGTTTAATCCAATCTATTTATCCTTCCCCAAATATGAAAGAAATATCTCTCCTACCCAAATCATTAATTGAAACCTCTAAGCACTATTTTGGTATAGTAACCCAGTATTAGGTATATATAAGGTGCTATTCTCATTGAAGGAAAATATACAAGAAAAGGATTGGGCACTGGAATATTGAATTCTCTAAAAGCTCTAGAGATTTCAAGTTCCGAAGGCTGTGTGTTTTATAATGAGAAACTAAAGAACTTAAATAGACTTAGATCTACTATACAAGATGCTTAATCATCGGTCTTCATTGTATCGTACCAAAGTTGAAGTGATAATGGTCCTTAGGTTGCTTTGCGTGTTACTTTTATTCTCCGTGGATGTCCTTCAATGTCTGTCATCTTCATAATTTTCCTTGTTTGTCTCGAAAATATTCTTCACGTGCTTCTTCTTGGTGTCGGTAGCTTCCTTTTTTTAATTGCTTGTCAGTTTTGTCTGCAGGTGTTCTTTTGTCAGCGAATTGCATTTTTTTTTTTTGTCAGTTGCTACTTAGGTCAATAGAGCTTGAGAGCTAGGTATATTCTTCATCATTATGTTCTTGACAATATTTGCAGTTGTGCTCAGGGAATTCAGATAATTTTTCGCATATTCTTCTCTTAGTCAGTTCAGTGTGGTCCATAATGTTTGTTCTTACTCGGTCATACCAATTCTTAAATTGTCTATACTGCTTGCTATTTCTTCCAGTATAGTAGATATAAGTGGTCGGACTAGTGAAGTAGGTCCATTGGGCCTCATCTTTTGTTAAGGTTAGGGTTAATTCATTCATAATGATGTGCATTTCTTGGGCACTTAAACATGATAAAGTAGAGAATATTTGGTCATCGGGAATGGCTTCCTTTTTTTCTTCTTCAAACTTGAATGGTTGTTTGGTGGTTTCAAATCTAATAAGATTTATAGGAGGATAAAATTTATCGGATGCAAATTCAACTATAGTAGAATAGCACCTTATATATACCTAATACTGGGTTACTATACCAGAATAGTGCTTAGAGATTTCAATTAATAATTTGGGTAGGAGAGATATTTCTTTCATATTTGGGGAAGGATAAATAGATTGGATTAAACCATAGTTGAATAAAGTTCGGACTAATTCAGAATCAGTTACAGGGTAAATAATAGTTTTATTGATGGCATAATGAGAAATAAACTTAATGGTAGAGCAAGATGTTGAAAAGTTTAAACTGAGGTTATTTAGATATTTGATTAACATGAGGAAATAATCAAAGTGTTCTTGGATTTTGGGGTCAGGATTTTTTGAAGGTCTTGGAGTTGGCTTTTGGATTTCTTTAGCTATTGTTATTGGGCTCAAGATTAGAGTCTTTCTTACTGGTGGATTGGTTATTGGGCCTATTGGATCAGAAGGTTCAACTTCTTTTCCTTTTTTGATTTTGTCTAAAAAAGATTCTTTTTAAGGAGATATTGGATTTGGGCTATCTAGAGGTGTTTGTTGGTTTGGAGATATTGGACTTGGAATAATGGGTTGGCTTGAAGAGCCAACCTGGTTAAATGAACCAGATTTTAATTGATTTTCTAATTAGTTGATCCTTTTACCATAATAGTTTAATTGTTCAATAATTGACTTTAAAGTGCTCGAAATATTTGTAAAGTAGCTAGAGTTTTGATTCTTTTCTATTCCCACACTTACTTCAAGCATAGAATGTTTAAAAGCTAGTTGTCTATTGTTGGATTAGACGACTTTATTTGTCTCATTATTCGCTAGCTCTATCTCTGCTCAAATAATCAATAACTAAGTTATTTTTTCTTTTAATATATTCAACACAATAATCATAATAAGTTAAATTATTTTATCATTTAATTAACATTTTATCATATAATTTAGTATATCTATATATCTATATATATATATATATATATATATATATATATATATATATCTCACTCTCTCTCTCTCTCTTACCTGGTAGTATCCTACGGGAACTAGTGCCTGCTATTCGCCGCAGAAGTCAACCGCACTTCATCAATCATCGAGGCACCTTCATTCTTCAACAATCAGATTTTCTCAGCTATAGTTGCAATTTGTTCCCAGACGTAACAGGTGTGATTCCCCATTTCGCCTTTCCCTTTCACATGGTTGTGCGCACTGGCCGTATTTGACGTAGGGTTTAATATTCATTACCTCAATTTTTGAATGCGAGGCAATTATGAAGTGGTCAATTATGAAGTATTCTGAGTCTGGGCAATCATGGAAAGCGTGTAAGATTTGGAATTGATTTGTTTGGGGTTATGTTCTAGAGTGGAAATGTGACTTACGAGCAAGCGAACATTCTTTGTAGTTGAATTTAGGCATTCATTAGTTGTTTAAGTTCCGGATTTCGGGGTCTCTGAGTAGTTATATAATGTTATAGATCTCTCATTTGGTTGAACTGTATCAAAATCTTTCTCAATGGGATGAGTGTTTAATGACTTATAAGAGTTGCATCTGGTTGGTGGGTTTTTCTTCAGAGACTCTTTGATTGATACATTGGAAATATCTGGAACTTGATACGGTCTGTTGCTGTAGTGATCGAAGAAAATGAATGTGCCATTCATTGGGGTCACTGATTGATTCTTCAGAGTGGTATGATTGAATCATTGTTACCTGGTTTTAGCTGTTCTTAACTATAGCCTAAGGTTAAATCCTAATGATCGTCCACAAAAAATAATTGTAATTTATATGGAATATACAATGAATACAGAAACTTACTACTAGTGCTGCAAATTATTGATGTTATCAGTCAACCGTTCAACGATTAAAGATATTTTTTGGATGCTACACTGCATTTTCCATTTTGAAAATGACCTCACCGACATATATGTTAAGATGACATATTATTACCCTTTGCAAGTAGATATCGCAGGGAAAATGCAGTAAGAAATTTCAATCCTATTATATTATCATTACTCCTTTTACTTTCAGGGAAGATAGTTAAGTAATAGATGCAAATTGACTCCAGAAGTGGGGCTAAACTCTGTCCATAAACTGCCCTTGCTGGGTTTTGGCACAAGAAAATTTAATCCTATTGTCAAATCTTCTTTACTCGTACTTTCAGGCAAGTTGATCAAGTCATGGAAGCAAAGCTCGTGCCGGAAGTGGAGCTAAACTCTGGCCATAAGCTGCCAATGCTAGGGTTTGGTACTGGAACATATCCCCTTCCACCACCTCATGAACTCATTGACACTTTCCTGGCTGCCATCCAAGCTGGCTACCGCCATTTTGACACGGCTGCTTTATATGGCACTGAGGAGCCACTTGGCCAAGCTTTGTTACTAGCCCTAGAGCAAGGTCTCATAAAGTCTCGTAGTGAAATTTTTGTCACAACTAAACTATGGTGTTCTGATGCCCATCCTGATCTTGTTCTCCCTGCACTCAGGAGCTCACTACAGTAAATATGTTATCCAAATCTCTCATTTTTAATTATTTCACCAATTAAGATTCTCCTATAATGGATGGGGTAATTGTATATCTGATTGTTGTCTTTCCCTTTTTTTTTTTTTTTTTTGAACATACTATAAGGAGGTTGAGACTTGAGTATGTGGATCTTTACCTAGTCCATTTTCCTGTGAGGTTGAGACATCCTAAACAAATGAAAAATGTCTCCAAAGAAGATATTCTTCCTTTTGACATAAAAGGGACATGGGAAGCTATGGAAGAGTGCTCTAAATTGGGCTTGGTGAAATCTGTTGGTGTCAGCAATTTTGGGACGAGAAAACTTACTGAACTTCTTCGACATTCTACCATTCCTCCTGCTGTTCTTCAGGTACACCTTTTTCTGGTTGGGCAAAAGTGAGCATTGTCAATTAGCAAAATCAGTCATTCAGAAATCATTTTTTTTCCTGACATCGGAGATGGAGATGAGACACATTATACTATATATTTAATATAATTGACAAGAAACTCAAAAGAAGACATCTTTATCTATCCCGTATTGTCTCTTGACCAAGATTTTAAACTGCAGTCCTCCACTTTGGTTTTGGCTTGGCATATTAAATTCTCACTCTTTGAGCAATAGCTTTGAGAGCTAGCCTGCATATTTGCTTACCACATCATAGCAGCTTACTGGTCCATTGCTCAGACTTAACAAGTAACAGTAGTGCAACTAAAATGAAGAAAGAGGAACTTTTTAATAGAGAAGTCTTTTCTCACTTGTTTTTAATCTTCACGTGGGATAGTATATCTTTGCGAGGGTGACAAATAGAAGTGACTATTAAAACGTGTTACAGAATTCCACTATATTTTCTTTCTTCAGGAATCGCTGCCTTTTTCGTTGCAATCTTGCAGCTGCGAGACTTGTGACAATTTCAGATGCTTCATTATATATGGTTAAAGTGAAAAGTATTAAAAGCTATTTATTGTTCTTCCAAATGGAAAAAAATTGTTTGCAGGTTGAAATGAATGTCGCATGGCAGCAGGGAAATCTGCGGAAGCTCTGTGAAGAGAAAGGAATTCACATGTGTGCATGGTCCCCATTGGGAGCTAATGGTGCTTCCTGGGGTACAAATGCTGTGATGGAGAGTCCAATCCTGAGGGACATTGCAACTGCAATAGGCAAGAGTGTGCCACAGGTGAATTTTCACTACGGGATTCCTTTTTCTTTCATTCCTAATTGCTTATAAGGATTGGGTGAAGGTTTTGAAAACTACAAAAGGAATTGATTTCTTGGCACCGTTTACTTTACATCCTCGAATGGAAGAGAATCCGCAAAGAAGCTGGTAATTATCTGATTAAAATCGTCATTAGAAACTGTTAAGAAGAACAAGGTGACAAAACAGAGTAAAATGTCATTCCTGCCTCCTGCGATAACTCCTAATATAACCTCGGTTACAATTGGCTCTCTTAAAAGTTTTTTGGTATCAATTTAGTACTAGGAAGCCTAATAATCTTCCATTTTCAACCTTCCAGAGATACTGGTACCATACAATCTTTGGACTAGCATATATTCTTTAGGTTGAAAACATAATAAAATTTTCTGTTACTGAATTGTTACCCCGAAAAGAAAAAAACTTGAAGGACCGAGAGGGGGTTTTACTCTAAAACAATTTATATTAATGATTCAAGAATCAATCAAATTCAAGTGACACGCATGACCAATATATAGTATATAGTTTCTTTGTAGGCGGGATAGTCATCATTTCATTGTTTCCGAAAGGTTTATACTCACGGTTTTACTTTTAACTTTAAGCTATAAGGGTAGCTCAGCTCTATTACTGCAGGTTGCACTGAGTTGGATATTACAGCAGGGTGTGACTCCAATAGTGAAAAGTTTCAACCGTGAGAGAATGAAACAAAATCTTCAAATATTTGATTGGGAATTAAGTGAAGTTCATTTGGAGAAGATCAAGCAAATTCCTCAGCGTAGGGCCGGTAGAGCAGAAGAATTCGTCTCTGAAAATGGACCTTACAAAACTCTGGAAGATCTCTGGGATGGCGAGCTATGAGTTTTGTAACATCATCTCCAAACACACCGTAAGTCAGAGTGGAAAATTATTGAAGAGTGGAAGAAGTTTCACTATGGGTAGAAATGGAGAATATATATATATATATATATATATATACACATATAAGTAGAAAGGATCTACAGACATCATGCTTTAATATTTTGAGTCAAAGATGTAGTGTTAAATCAATGATTATATTCTCTTCATAAGTATGATAGTTTGTAATTAACTATAGTGTCACATATTTTACTCTTCACTTCGGAACTTTTTGGGACCAAGCTGCAGGGAATAAAACTCGAACGTATATCTTTTCAAATTCCAAATCTCAGTTATTGCTTCATGCCATTCATACTCTCTCTCTCTCTCTCTCTCTCTCTCTCTCTATATATATATATATATATATAACTCCGTTAAAAAAACAAAATTTATGTGTATAAAAAGGATGATAGTATAACTAATAATTTATATATTGTATTTTTTAAACAAAAATATTATTGATGGTTACTTATTGTTTATGATCAGGTAGTTTAATAATTCTATAAGTCTTCCAGAATGATAATATTAAAAACAACAAATTTGAAAAAAAAAATATTTTATAAAGATAACAAATTCAAAAGTGTGAGAAGATTACAATTTTCTCAATATATTTGTTTTGTTTTCATTCGTCTCTTTTTTTCATACCCGCTCTTTCTAATTTTATTAAAATATTTTTTCCACTTTCGCTTTTTAAATGTTTTTGGACTTATACTTTATATTTAGAATTGTTTCTTACTTTTGTAATCTCTTATATATAGGTTTGATAAAATGTTTTATCTATTATTATTATCAAATTACCCATAAGTCTTATATCTATTTTTCTTGAAATCACTTTATAATTCACAAAAAGGTAATTTATATGATAATTCGTATGAAATAGGACTCATTTGAAAATATATATATATATAGATATATAGAGATATACATACATACATATATATATATATATATATATATATACTTCCTTTTAGGCATATATATGTTGTAATATTGTATACAATTATAATAGTGTCCATCATAACGTGCTAGTAATTTATTTAAGTTAATACAATATATATTTTCTCATATGTAGTATGTATATACAAACATACATATATATAGATACACACACACACACATATATATATATATATATATAATTGCTAAATATTATAATTTACAATTTAAAGAAGATTTTTAAATCTGTCCTTGTGTGTGGAGCTCGTTATATCATTTGATTCTAATATATTAAACAGTGCATAAATATGGTATAAATTTGTCATTATAGCTCCATCTACAACATTAAGAAGGGCACTAGGATTCGGCCATAACGAGAAACAAACAGTAAAGGGACAAACTTTTGGCCGACATAAACAAGGGCCAGCAGTGACCTAGAGATCAACAAAGCCTTATTTTTCCATCTATAAATTAAAAGGACTTCTTTAACATTTGTCCCCATAAAGCAGAATATTAGAGGCAGATTAAGAGACCATAATTAAGGTTTCGGAGATAATCATCATAATTAATGAATGGCATCGTCTAGAGCTGCAACCATCTTAATGTTCGTGTTGAGGATGCTGACTCTGGCAGCCTCTGCTGCAACTGTTGCACTGTTAGTTACCAACAACGTCGAACTTATTGATGATACTGGTATCAAATTGAGATTCAAAGATTTCATTACTCACAGGAACTTATTATTAAGTACACATACTCTTAAATAAGATATGTATTTATATTAGATATGTATCTTATACAATACTCAATACTCAACATAATATATTTGCATATGTATTAAATTTTTTTCTTTTTACAAAATATGTTTTAAAATGTATCAAAATAATATTAAATTAGTATTAAAATATTTATGATTATTTTCTTATTAATTGTGACATTGTCTTATCATTCTATTTTTTATTTTATCATCTTTTTCTGTCATATTTCACATAATTTTTTTATTATTAATTTCTATTTGCTAATATATATATATATATATATATATATACCCATACACGTTTATACCTGTATCCTAAAATATTTATGATTGACATATTTCACATATTGTATCGTGTTATATTTAACAATTATACCTACATTTTTGCTTCTTAGATTATTATCATTTTTCTGGTTAGATAATTTTGGGTTTGTTTATGTTACTTTGTTTTGACGTATGAGATTTTATTTTGCAGGTATGTGCTTTCAGTAGCAGCAGTTGCAGGCGCTTACTCCATATTGCAGCTTCCTTTTGCCTTGTACTTGGCTGTTAAACAGAAGAGATTGATACGGGATGGATAGCCTGAGTTTGGCTTCTATGCAGACAAGGTACTTATTCTAGCAAAACCATGCATTTGCTAGTTGACTGCTTTGTCTTCATTGTTGTCATTGTTACAGTCGTAGTCATCGTCTTTGTATATATATCTATTTAAGAAGCAGTGATACTAGTGTATATATATATATATATATATATATATATATATAATCAAATAGTAATTAACTTTTTTTCGATCTCTAGTCAAATATTGTAGAGATCAAATATTGTAGTGATGAAGAAAGATTACGACGGATGAAAGTAGGACAATAAACAAAATAACTTAAGAATTTAGTAGTATATGACCCCAAAAAATGATAAAATAATGAAACAATGTTACAATTAATAAAACATGGCAAAAATATTTTAACGTTGATATGATTTTATTTCGACACATTTTGAAATGTTTTCTGTGACAAATTTTTTTGGATAACAATACAAGTGGATTGTACGGCATATATAATCTGATAGAATCAAATATTTATATAGTTATATTTCCTATTTAAAAGTATAGTTATTTCTCATATAGTTATAGAAAAATATTTTATCTATAAAAAAAATATAAATTAAGTTGATAATATATAATTAGACATTCTAAAGAGTTAAGGACATATGTTGATCACTCAATGCATTGAACTTATGTGCAAGGTGTGCTTTAAAAATTGCTAAAAGAAAAAAGAAACTTGGTATTAATTAATGTTTGCCTATGCAACAAAAGAAATTATTCGAATAAAATATATTTTTGATCATTTATTTATCACAAAATTATTATTTTCATCTTTTATTTATTAAAATGTCAAAAATGATTCTTCACTTATTAAAATGCTAACAATGGTTTCTCACTTATTAAAATACAAAAAATGATCCATTAGTTATTGAAAAATGTTATATTTAGTCTTTCACTTTTCATAAAAATGTCAAATTTAATTCATTAAAGTTAGAATTTATAATTTAACAGAGGGATTAAATTTAATAATTTTTTAAAAAATAAAGAATTAAGTGTATCATTTTTCATTGAGTAAAATACTATTTTGAACATTTTATTAAGTAAAAGACTAAATGATAATTTTATTATAAATAATGAACCAAAAATGTATATCTTTCCAAACTATTCTCAATAGACATACAAGTACTATACGAAACACTTTTTAATAACATCCATTTTTTACGCATTTAAATGTCTATTCATTATGAATTTGGTCTATTTTTTTTACAATAAATCAAGTTTACTAAATTCTCTTATATACAACCAAAGAGTCTGAGAATTCTCAAGAAGAAGTGGTGAAAATTTGCAGGTGATTAGTTTGGTGATAGCCACAGGAGTTGGAGCTGGATTTGCTTTCTCCTTGGAGCTCAAGAAGTCCTCCAATAACTCATTTGAACAATTAGGAATTCCAAAGGATGACATAGTTAGGTCAAGAACTAACAAGTTCTATGACAGAGGGATTACTGCTTCTGCTGTTTTCTCTGTGGCACTACTTTGCATGGCTTTCGTCTCTGTGCTGTCCTCCATTACTCGGAACAGAAGCAAAGGTTTCTTTCGTTGAAGAAAGCTTGGATTATATATTCTTTAGGATGTTGAATTAGCAGAGTGCTCTTTAAATCTTCTTCCATGAATGCCTCATTTATATTATTATTTTGTAACCGTACTACTTGTTGCCATTTACATATGAAAATTTTTAGAAGAGTTTAGGGTTTAGATGCAATTATGATTAAAAATTTTACGAGTTTATTATTCAAGTTTATAATTATATTTAAGGAACCAAGTCAACTCAATATTGATTCAAATATAATATAAATTCAGATAAACTCATGAGTTGACTTATTAAATTTACGAGTTTATGATTTATTTATTAAAAAAAATTTCAATTAGCTTGTAACTAGTAATATAAGGATTTAAACCCAAACTTAAAGTATATATATATATATATATATATATGTATAAAAGCTTGTTTTCTAATAAATCATTATAATCTATTTTATTGTTAGTTTAAATATACATAAAAATAATAAAATTACATAAAATATATATTTATTAAAATAAAAATAAAATTAATATTATTTAATTGATTATATTAAATAATTTTTATGTATCACTTAGTTATAATCCGTCCAATACGTGCTCAAACGAAATTTCTGAGATGTGTTTAGGGTTTGGGTGCAATGGTGGAGAATTTAATCCTCCAAGACATTGCTAAGGCAAAAAGAAGACCATAGCTGAGGTACTTGAAAATTATGAGGAAGATAGACAAGGTGGGAGAACTTTTTAGCTGTGGTTTTTCTTTAATTGAGATCAGCCCGGAAGCAAATGCATATGAGTACACAATCCAACCTCTTTTTAATAATTAAAAGTATTTTGAATGAGTAATCCTAAGGTAGATCTATTCTACAAAAGTTGATAGATTTAGCTAATTATAAATAGATGTGTAAACATAAGTTATATACAGGCTTTTTAGTAATCTATAATGTATTAATGTATCCTTTCATTGATCTATTATTACATATTTTATGAGACTAGATCTATCTAAAATTCTCCCATTTTGAAGTTTCCATGAGGTCATTCACTGGCAGAATGGGACTCGTCCAACCTACAGAGGCCAAATCTACCCATAGCTAACAGTGAGTCGGACTCAGAGGATATAATTTGGTTGACACATAGTTATTTCAGGTTGCACTTAGATGGGTATACCAGCAAGGATCAAGTGCCATGTTAAAAAGCTTGAACAAAGAGAGGCTGAAACTGAGCATCTATAACAAATGAAGAATCCTTACATAGCCAATGAACTGGAAAGGTGCTTCCTGGTCAACATTATAAATCATTAGTGTCTGTACAAGAAGATGAGGAGAAAAATTATGAGCATCACAGATGTTACATATGACCATAATTTGATACCCAGTATCACCAAAATGGTAATAAAAGAAAAAAAAAAAAAAAAATCATCCCAAATACAACATCTGCAAAGAGAATCGTATTTATAAATATCATCCCTAATAGTAGTTTAGGGTCTCAGACTTCGTCTCTCACTAATTTTTTTCTATGCTTTGATGTCATGATAAGTGTTGGACTCGGGACATGTTGCTTAATGGAGAGGCGTGCTAAACACCAATTCAGAGCATTATTATTGCTTATGCTTGGTTTGGACTTATATTTAATTTGCAGCGTGATTATTTTAGGTTGTAATTTAAATGTCTTTTTGTTACATGGGCTTTTATTTTTAGGTCTAAATATGGACTAATTTTGTTCTAGATTTTATAGACAATAGCTTTGACCAACTTTTGGCATATTTTAAATATCTCCAAAAAAATTTACAAAATTAGTTTGTTGTCCAAAAGTTTTTGAAAAATTATTTAGTCAATATGTGGTTTGGGCTTTTTGCCAAAACTTCATGAAAGATATATTTATATGCCATTTATTTTTTTTAAATTAATTTTGAACAAAAACCTATAACATATTGGGGGTAAAAGTAAAGAAGGAGATTTTGTATTAATTCATTTTTCACATTTATGTTTAGTTGATTAATTAATTAATTATTTAAATCCCATCATGTTAGAGGCTTGTTTGTGCATCTTAAGCATTTTGTAAATTTAGATGTCATGTAATTAATATAATTTTAGTGTAATTAGAGTTTAACTATAACACCTTTAGTTATTTTAGTATTATACATAAGGTGTTAAAATTATATTAAAAAATGACATCAAGTATTAATTAATTATATCCAACATAGTAATCATCTTTCCAATAGAATTTTATCATACAAATATGATTAGTAAGAGTGGGATAATGAATTTTTCTTTTTCTTAATTTGCCACAGGGATTGATAAAAGGGTTATTATTTGTTAGTTTCATCATATTATGTATTAACCTAACTAAATAAAACTCATCCTACAGGCAATTTTATTTGTTATTAGACTCATGTTTGATTTACATATTTTACATGGGTAGAACATGTTATATAAAAATTTAAAATTGTCTCAAATATTGACATAAGTATTTAATTTTTCTACAACTTTCCAATCATTTAATATTTATAATTTTCAAGTTCCCAAACAAAATGAGAATAATCACAAAATTTGGAAGATGAAAATTCTCCTATAATTAGGGTGGATGGATACTGACTATGCTATTATAAAGGATAAACCTCCTCCACCTATGGGTACTAGTAATACATCTGACAACGTTTACGAATGTTGGGAGTGATTTAATTGACTCAGTATGATGTATATTAAATCTAAGATATCTATTAGTATATGTGGATCACTAGAAAAGCATAGAAACGTTCGAAATTTGCTAAAGGCAACAAAGGAACAATATGAATAATTAGAAAATGACTTAACAAGTACCCTAATGACAAAATTATCCACCATGAAGCTCATTGGAACAAGGGGTGTGTAAGAACACATCAGGCTGATGAGGAACATTATAGCTCAGTCAAAGATACTCGAGGTTGAAATGTTGGATTCTTTCTTAGTATACTTCATTATGAACTCCTTAAAGCCTCAATGCAGGCCTTTCATACCCTTACAACACACATAAGCATAAATGGTCAATCAATGAAGTACTAACTATGTGTGTTCAAGGGGAAGTAAGGTTCTTAGCGAAAAAGAGAGAGAGTGCACATATAGCAATATAAAGGAATAACAAGAAACAAAACAAAGTCAAGGGGAAGGGCAAAGTACCTATCCATGCTTATTTCAAAAGGAAAACGTGTTTTTTCTACAAGAACAAAGGACACATGAAGAAAGACTATAACAAATTCAAGACTTGACTTAAAAAAGAAAAAAGTAACTCAGTCTCATTCTTTTGTTTTCAAATTCCATGCAGGGCTTTCTAAACCAAAGGAAGCTAATAGGAAATGAGTAGTGCATTTATTCAAGCAACAAGATTCACTCACTAGTAGGCTATAGGGACATGCAAATTAGTTTTAGAAACTGGTTTTGTTTTAACTTTGGATAGGACTTTCAATTTATCAAGTTTCTTTAGAAACTTGAATTTAATTTCCAAGCTTATACCATTTGGATACTCAAGCTCCTACATCAAGTGTTAGATTGGTTATAATTCATATCTCTCAAGTACAAAAAAGTGTTTAAAAACCAATCATTGAAGAACCACTAATAGTTGACCTTGACTAAGTTGATCTAGTTGTACAACAACAATTCCCAATGATTATGTCATAAATCTACAAAAGTCTAACTACAATATAAAAGCCAAAAATAATCTAAGACGTTTTCACAAGTCATCAGTTGTAGAGAATCTAAATTGTGGCTTAATGCTATGAAGGAAAATATGGATTCCAAGGCGTCCAATCTAGGATCTCATTGAATTGTCTAATGATTCAAGGGTCGTTGAGTGTAAATATGTCTTTAAGATTAAAAAAAAACTCATGAGGCAACATCGAGAGATATGAGGCAAGACTCATGGCCAAGAGATTCACTCAAAAGGAAGGAATTGATTATATGGAGACTTTCTCTCTTGTATCTTAAAAAGATTCTCTTCGTATTATAATGGTATTGGTTGCCCATTTTAATAAGAGCTACATCATATGGATGTAAAGACGACATTCCTTGATAAGGATTTAGAGGAAGATGTATATATGAGACAACCTAAAGGATTATCCTTTAGTGCAGGTGAACAATTTGTTTGTCAACTTAAGAAATCCATATATGGATTGAAATAGGACTCTTGTGAATGGTATCTTGAGTTCTATGAAGTTATCTCTTCATTTGGATTCGTGGAAAACATCATGGATCAATGTATATACTAAAAGGTTAGTGGGAGTAAAATATATTTTTTTGTGCTATATTTGAATGACATATTACTTGCAACTAATAATGAATGGTTGCCATATAAGGTGAAACAATTCCTTTTGAAGAATTTTGATATGTACGATATAGGTAAGGCATCTTATGATTGGCATTAAGAGCCATAGAGACAAAACTTAATGCATTTTAAGTGGATAACAAGAAACCTACATCAATAAGGTCTTAGAAAGATTTTGGATTAAAGATTGTTCACCAAGTGTAGCATTTATTGTAAATGGTGATAGGTTTATTTTAAACTAATGGTTGAAGAATAATTTTAAAATAGAACAGATACATAACATTCCATATGTTTTTGTTGTTGGAAGCCTTAACCTGACATTTCATTTGCAATTGGAATGTTAGGTAGATATCAGAGTAATCTAGGAATGGATCACTTAAAAGCTACAAAGAAGGCTTTGAGATATCTGGAGGGTACCAAAGATTACATGCTAATGCATAAACGAACTAAAAACCTTGAGGTAGTTAGCTACTCAACTTCAGACTTTACCAGTTGCATTGACTTACGGAAATCAATTTCTAGTTATATTTTTATGCTTACTGATGGAGCCATGTCTCAGAAGAGTGCAAAGCAAACTTTGACTGCCATTTCTATCGTGGAGGCAGAGTTCTATCTTGTTTTGAGGCAACCTCTTATGATGTATGACTTAAGAGTTTTATCTTTAAGCTTAGAATTATGGATTCTTTCTCTAGGCCATTGAAAATGTAGTGTGATAATTCAACTGTCGTTTTTCTGGCTAAGAATAATGATAGTGAAATTCGAAGCAAGCATATCGACATTAAGTACTTAACCATTTGATGCCAAGGAAAATAAAATTTTCATTTAACACATTAGCACTAAATTGATAATTGTTGATCTTTTGACAAAAGGCATGTCACCAACAATGTTTGATGATCATGTAGCTAGAATGAGACTTAGTTTCATATTAAGCATTTGATCATCATTTGTAACAAAACTCTTACTTAATTTGATTTGAGTTATTTTTCTCATTTTGTGTGCACATTCGTATTTTTATAATAAACAACATTAAGAAGATCCAAAATAAGTGAAGGCTTGTTCATAAAATTACAATAGATTAAGGAAGTCATGTGCATTGTAATACATAAAAGGTAATAATTGCCTACAAAAGACTATTTGTGCATTTAGTTTTCTCTTTTTTAAAGTATATTGTTCATGAATCCTAAAATCATTACATTACCAAGTGGAAGAATGTCGGCTAAATTTTAGATATTCTAGAACATTCTAGAAGCAAATCACATTTTTTTGGGATTTCATAAGACATAAACTAAGAGTATTCCATTTTTGAATTGTCACTTTGATGAAAAGTGAGTTTTAGTCATTTTCTATAAATATAGATCCTTGACTTCGTTTCCCACCAATTTTTCTACTTACACCATATAATAGTGAGATATAAAGGTTATGAAGAACTCATATAGTGTGTATGTTTTTATATTACGATATTCTGAAAAAGCAATGGCTAGAGGTAGGTATAGTTCCGCATTACATTTATTTTATCCAGACATATGTGTTCATGTATATATATCCAACAATAGAAGCCATTCTCCTGATTTAGAAGCTTCCAAGTGATAAGGAAATCTATAGATGTTTATGCCTTTATAAGTTTTCTAAAATAACCATGAAGAAACATGAAAAGATAAGTTTCATACGGATAATGTAGTCAAGCAATGCAAGATGTGTTTACATAAAATGAAGTTTAGATTGAAGCGAAAAGGAAACTATAGTATTATGCACTACAAAATTGATCAGTATTACCTATAACTTTAAATTATCTTCTACAGCCAAAATGAGGAAAAGCCAGTAGAAGCTAGTAGTAGAAATGTAAAAATCTACATATTTACAAGAACAAGTATATTTTATTAACTAATTTTTTGGCATGGCTTGTCTTAATTGGAAACTGTTCACCAGAACATGACATCCCTCCAGGGCTCTAATGAGGCTCAAAGTCTAAGGGAATCTCTAACCATAAGTTAGAGAAATGAGCATCGCATGCTTCTCCTCAAATACTACTCTTCAGAAACGTCAGATGGTAGCTTATATGTCCTGGTGACTCGAATCTGAAGCAAAAGCAACAAATTAAAAGTCAGAAAAGTATAGCTTAATGCTTCATTAAAATTACAACTTCTTTACTTTCATGAAAATATCAATTGTTTAACCCAGATGAAAACTCAATAGAGGTTCATCACAACAATATAAAATCATGCACAAAATTTAATTACACAACAGTGTCCATGTACCATAGGCACTTACTCTCTGAGAGACATTACGATGACCATCATCAAAACATCAATTGTATAATCCTAGATGAAACTTGATAGATGTTCATCCCTAACAATATTAAATAATCCACAAAATACATAAAACAGACTATCCAAGTAGTATAGGCACTTGCGCTGTATGAGATACATTATGATCAATTATATATATATATATATATAACTCCGAACACCGAACAGATATTATGTCATATCTCGTTCTCTGATGCCCAACATTAATCTCATCTTTCTGTGGCAAAAATGCATACTGGAATAAATTGAAGACGACTACAGGGTGCAAGCATATTATATCAAGGTGAAGTTACTAGCCTAAAATGGAACAACAAGAGTATATATTACCTGCGCAAAAGCATAAATTGCTCGTAAGATTCTTGAATAATCAGTTCCAAGCATTTGAATGACAAGATCTGCCAGAAAGGTTCCCCAAAGCCTGCTCGATATAACATTACATAAAAAGTTGTCACCAACAAGCACTAACTGTGCCTTAGAAGTAGCAAAATCTGAAAGCAAAGAGGTAAAAGGAACCTATAATCATTGAGTTCATCAACAAAGTTATAGTTACCGATATTGATTAGATAGATAGCTGTCTAATCTAGATTGTATTTCAGTCTAATACTAGGGAAATGTATACAAACACCGTAACTGAAAGGAAGAATTGGCCAAATAAAAAACAGCAAAAGGGAATAATGAATAGAGAGCCTGAAAAGGCAGTTTAATTGTCTGCTGAAGACCATAAGCATTTTTGAAGAGTTGTCTACGTCTCTTCAATCAGTACTATTTGTTACTCATGGTTTTAAAACACTACAGTGAAGTATATAATGTATTCCCCACAGCTCAAGGACCACTAGACCTTAAATTTTTCCTCAAATTAGCAACAACTAAAATCTCATCTTTCATTGCGAGAAAGGGCAAGAGAGAGGAAGAAATAGTTGTCCTAATTGGAGCATTAACATGGCATTCAGAAATTTAGGGATAATCAGATTCCTGCTAGTACATACTTCTTATATATATATATATCTGAGGGGACAACAATATTTCTCAACTAGGAGATCACCACCATAGCTAATCATCAACAAGGAAGCTGCCAATGATTATTCCGTCTCAGAATGTAAGAAAACTCTGAAGCTGATATCAATATGTGGATAGATCTGTTATTATTAACCATACCCTATAAAGAGTTTTTCAATTTTTGTTTTGTAATATAAATAAATATCATTAGAGAAAAATCAGGGAAGCAAGTTATAACCAACAAAAGCTTAAACAAATTCTAGTTATAACATGAAAAGAGGTGTAGAAGTTACATAGGTCCAAGTAGCGACATCATGCTTCTAATGCCCGCATATCTTGATGCAGCACCAAGAAAACCCTGAAATCATTCAAATTTCAGATGAGAAACAATAGTACAAAATTAAAAAATTTGAATCCCACTTCCTTTGGGCACCAAATCTATGCATACACAAGAGATGAACTACATGACTTATTTCTGTGACTTGACAAAAAAAACTAATCAAATCTCATTTTTTTTATATTTATTAAAGCCAAATAAAATAATTCCAGTAATAGCATTAAGCTTAAGCTAATTCAGAAATGTATATATAAACTGGCTGAACAAGGGAATTGGATATTTGGTTATAAAACTGAAGCAGGAGAAGATGAAGTTTCAAAGAATTATTACAGTTTAAAACATCAGCAAAAGGTAGCCTACAGAATATATGTGTGTATTTCAAAATCTGGGCTATTCATTATAGTAATTATAGTAATATATTAACAAGTTCCTCCAGTGATCGCTTAAATGCATTCTTATAAATAAATGAAATAAAATTTAACATTTTAAATATATAAATGGCCAATATCAATCACCTGTTTAGCTGCAAGCAAGGCTGCCCTAGATTCCAGATTAATAACAACTAACTGTCCACCCTAGAAATCATGGAGAACAGAGTGCATGTCAATGGTATCAGGGGAAACAGTGTTTCATGTAACCAACTCCCAACCAGTACCAACACATACCTTCTTCATTAACTCTTTCTTAATCTGGTAGTTAGCGGCTTCTAAGAGAACTTTCCCAGATAATTTTTTTGCTAACTACAATGCATCATCTAGTCACAAAACGAAAACCAAAAGACCAAATGCTTTCTATTGGAGAGTCATTTAAGACAAAGATAAAGCAAAGATATCATTCTCTTACCAAATGATATATTTTGGTGAATGTAAATATACCACCACCCTTAAGAAGACAAGGAGAAATAAACAATTAGAAGAAATATATCACCTTAAATTAAACCAAAGTACTCATCTAAAGTATTTATGTCAACAATCAAGGATACCTTCAAAATCATTGATCGAATCTCTCCTGCCCCAACTTTCAAAGCCGCAAGAACTTGTGCTTTCCATTGACTGAGTCCAAGTTCTTGGCCACCCTGAATATTAGATTCCGTGCAAAGATCCAATAAGCCTGGGAAAGTTCCTGGTTCCTCACTACACATATATGCAAGATTTAGATCAATGGACAGCTAAAAAAGAGAACAAATGTGCATTTAATAGGGCATCATTAACATACGACTATTAGCAATGACAAATTACTTCCTAAAACTGTGGGCATAAAATAGAAAACATGAAGCTGGTGCAGAATCCATGTAGCATTAATGCCATTGAAATAAATTAAGTGCACCATCTAACCAAACTTAAAATTGAATAGTTTCATATTAAGTGTCAAAAAGAATTGGCTGACCCTAGCAGCTTTAACTTACTAGGCTACTTTTAAAATTTATCACGAGGAACCCATAGCTGCTCACATACCTCACATCCTCTCCATAGAGTTAGAAATACCTCTGATGCAGAAAATGTCAGAGAAAACAAGAATAATGCAGCATTCCACTGAAAAGATGCATCTCATTGCTCATAAAATTACAAGAGATGTGGGAGAAAATAAACTACAAACATCTCTTTAAAGTTGTATGCCTCGTACAATTAGTATAAAAGCTCCCTCTTGGGTTCAACCAATAATATTTGATTGTTATTAACTATTATAAAACCATGGTCATCTCAGACTTTCTGTAGGCCAGTCATGGTCAGTAGACAGGTTTGGAAGCAAAGGCATGGGCGGTGGGCCAAATTAACTTCAACTTTCAATTAAGATAATGAACTATAGTCAATGCAAATGAAAAAGGTGATCATCTTTTAGAACCGTACAGCATAGCATGGTTTCTGTTGTTGACCTTGAATTTTCAATTCTAAAAAGTTAAAAAGCCTCTTATGTATTTAACAATTTACCCAAGTAATTTTCATTTTCCCCGCTGCCTGCACAAATGGAGATCTCAATACAATGTCAGTCCATAGTGCCATAGTCCCTTTCTCTTTCTCTCTCACAACAGAGCCTACATTAAATCCAAGTCAACCCTTGGGCAACCCTTCCACTGATTCATAACAGGTGCAAAACTGAGATAGATGCAACATCCAACATCCTAAGTTACTCAGAATTTTTCTTTTATGAATAGATAACTATATATTCCATATATAAGGGATGTTTCTCTACCATTTTAATTACTCTTACTACATTATCAATTTTCCAAAAATCTTTCTGTAAAAAAAAAAGCCCCAAAATCTAAAATAGATAATCATTACACTTAATATTAGATACCATGCTAAAACTCTGTATCTTATGCTTAAATGAATTTAGCAAAGATGAAATAAACTTTATGGGACATTTTATTCATAACATTTTTTCGAATGTAATATAAAAGCTTTCCTATTTTCCTTCAAATCAGATGTAGAGTGAAGCATAAACTGAGTGTCGTTTACTCTTAAAAAATAAAAATAAAAAAGAAAGAAAGAATACATACATAGATTAGGTAAAAAGAGTTGTACCTTGAGTTATCCTGCAATAAGTGGAGGAAAATTTCTACTTCAAGGTCTTCAGTTGACAATTTGCTTGAGCAAGGAATGTTTAACCTTTTCCTCACTTCAAGCAAAACGTTTCTATATGAAGGCCTCCAACCCCTATGAAGAATAAAACAAACAGAAAAATTTACCCAAATTAAGTATCTTAACAATATATCCAATTATTGCTCAGCAAAAGTATCAAATGTGATGAACAAAACTTTAGCGAGAAATTTATTTAATAATAGCAGAACTAAGTATTCCTTCATAAATTAGGCAACAAAATGAATGCTATACAATTAATTCTTAACTAAAGATTCGGCAGAGTTGTAAGAAAATATAACAAGAGAGAACAATTCCTGCCAGCAATAACCTTAACGTAGACCTGGCATCAGCTGCAAGGAATAAAAATCGAGACTCAAGTGCAGCTATAAATTCTTCTCGTTCTTGTAGGTCCACTCCAATCATTACCCGATCAACCTCAGCTCTCCTCGTGATTGATTTTAGCAAAGGGCTGAAGTAGCTGATATATGTAAATCAACATTCATCACAAATCAGAAGTTGAGAATTACGTAAATTATGACCATTCATAACTCGGCAGGAAATTAAAATAATTATTTTTCAATAACAGAAGATTTATCCACCTTGGGCCAAAAAGGATTGTTTCAAGCTCATACAACTCGGAATCCGTGGCGAGCTCAAGCACTGAGCGGAGCTCCGGATCATACGCACCTGTAAACTCGATCAGTTCCCCACAAAACCTCAACATAAAATTAAAGAAACCCATATGAGAGACGACAAAATAGAAGAATAGGAAAAGCGAGCTACCTTTCCTATCTCTTGAAATTGCAGCTTGAGCAGAAATTTTTAGCCTCCGACCATTTATACGAGTAGGTATAACAAAAATCTGAAGAACAATAAGAATAAATGTAATGTGTAATTCAGATTTCACGTCAATTACATCGTACTTTGCTTTTCACTTGTCCCATTGTAATGTTGACGCATGACGATAATTCAGTGTAGTTCAGTTAACCGTTTGTTTTATTTAATTTTCCCAGGAAAACAAAAACGAAAGCACAGATGCGTAAACTTGTAGAGGAGAATGAAAAAGCGAAGAAGCTTACAGGGGAGGAGAGTTTGTGGGTGGAAGAAAGGAAGGAGACGGAGAAGTTCGGCGCCAGAGCAGTTGCAGAAGTCATCTGCTCCCCAGAAGCCGAAGCTGGCAGCCTAGCACTGACAGATTTCTCCCTTCACATCTCGAAAATCCAACGTTTTGGCCCACGTATTATTTTATTTTTTAAAACTTTTTAAACATAATTATAATTTTTATGCATCAACGTCAAAATAGTGATTAAGAAAGTTTAGATAAATTTTTTTATTATCAATTTTTTAATAAAATAAAATAAAAATTTTTTTTTAAAAAAAAAAAGGCACTATAGCTTAACATCATCAATTGAAACTTGGTTTATTTTCAAAAAAAAAAAAATTTAATAGTGACTTTCAAATCAATCAATTTTTTAAATTAATTTTGTATTACAGGTCTTTTTGTACCACTCACATTGTGATCTCGATAAATTGTTAAGCGTAATTGCAAGATGTTATCAACCTCAAGTTATTTCACACCCTAAAATATCTTGGTAATGAATTAATCCACTTTTGTGGTTTCAAATATAGCAAAACTGACAAGGGTTATTCATCAGCTTACCAATATTGTAATTTCTTTGTTCAGTTACTAAAAAAAATCTTGGAAGATTAAGTTGTTTATGAAAAGAATTTTCCATTAACAAAGAACAACTAAACAGTTAATCCTTTTTATTACTTTAATAATTTGCCCAAGGTTGACTTAAATCAAATTACCCGCCCTTATCAAAATCTAAGTTACCCCTTAACAAGCTCAGCAGGGAAAAGACTAGAAATCTTCTCCTTACTAAGCTTCATACGGCTCCCATTTTAATAATTTTACTAAAAGATTCAATTATTAAGTCCATTAAAATTCGCGAATCGTTGAATGCTTGAGATTGCTGAAATAGACCAAAAACATAGCGAGTGGACCAATAACTACCTCCCTGGCTACCAAGGTGAATGGCCTAGCTTGTGATAAGTACTCTCTCAATGAAATTTAAACATTAGTTTAACGACTAATCTAATTTTCTATTAATGTAGAAGTTTAAACCTAAAGCTTCCCAAGATATTTTCTGACCCCAAAATTATAAATGGTTCAAATAAAATGTTCATTTAGCCAAAAGACACCCAAGAATGTAATTTAATTTAGATTAGCTACACTAGTTAAGTTTAAATTGACAACAGGTTATAACAGTTCACGATATTATTTTGTTGTCCGGGCATTAAGTACTGACTATGGCACAAATTTCTATCAATTTAAGTGCTTGAATCAAACAATGATGAAGGAAGCTCAAAGAAATAAGGGAAAAGTATTGAAGGGTTTTGTTAAAGAGATGGATAGTAGTACAAAAGTTCTTCCCAAAACCGGCCAGTTCGTGATCTAACTTGTTGCTCCGGAAGCCAGATACCAACTGGACCCAGTTTCTACTTGAAGTACACATAACTACAAAATTACTATAATTCTCTACACAGGGACTATCGAATGAAGACAACAGCTCTAAATTTGTGAGAACAAAATGCCTACTCACACTTAATGGATCGATATATGTGACGGACAAAGAGCAAAGCTGCACGAAATCCAATGGTTCCAAGCATCAAAAAGAAACCATAGCATACACAGGCCATGTATCCAAAGAAAAACGAGGTCTGCATGAAACCAGACATATCGGAGCGCGCATAGTAGTAGTACAAACAATAGGCATAGATAAATAAGCCAGTTGATCCACCACAGAGGAATGATCTGCACAAAAGGAAAATACATTGGTCAAAGCCAGCGAGCACATGATGGAGACTAATCCAAATGATTAAAACACAGAAAACTCACAAGTCACAACAGTATTTAACCAAAACAGTGGCAAAATACAGAATATATTAAAACCAGAACAGGGAAAATATGCAGAAAATAAATGATTGAGCTAGGCAATCAAGAAACTAGCTATGTGCCACAAAACCACTCTAAAATTACTTAGACCTACCCAGTCTAGAAGCAACACGCGTCCAGCCCAACTCTGCTGCCCCAAACCCGAAAACCTTTACAATAATTACTCCCGCAGCCCACCTACCCACTACCATCCATCCGGGTTCCTCTACAGTAAACCTTGCGTATTGGGACCAATCCCATAATAAATTTCTCTTTAAAAGTCAATGGAACTTCATGTCATGTAACTCAATTTAAGTCAGAATTTTTAGAATTGTTACTAAAATATATGCGTCTAATGAATAAACCAGGCACAACCCAACTTAAACAGAACATACCAAAAACCAAATCAATCATGCAAAAGCTCAAGAAAAAAAAAAAAAAGATAACAAATATTGAAATGCATCAATAAATCAAGAAAGCATGCACTCGTTTTCCCAAAGGTTAGGGGCAGTTCAAACTCAATTCATTTATGCATGCGTATACAAGACTTATTTGTACTGTTTTATACAATAACCAAAGAAAAACTAATTGACACAAGACACGCAAAGCACCAATCCAGTTATGAAGTCCCCAAAGTTTAAAGTAACTCAGCAACAACGTTGTTACCAAGAATCTGAATTAAAAATTCTTAACAATTTGATCAATCACAAAACCTCATATTCCATAACCAAAAATTTATATATACTATATTGATGTTTAATAAAGGAAAAAAATCTTGTCCCTTAATAATTTAAAAAAAAAAAAAAAAACCATATAATCTAGAACAAAAAGTAACTGAGAATTCAGTGGAAATCACACCACCAGGATTAGAAACACCACAGACGTCAGATAAGAGACAAGAACCATCAGGAAGTCGAGCTCCATTGTTGACCAGAAAAAGTAACATGCAGAAAACAAAGATATAGATACAGAACATCCTACAGCTCCATATCCAGAAGGAAAACAGGAAATAAGAGATATTATCTGAAAAAAGCTTTCAATGTGAAGAGCACAAGTTAAAACATATACCATAAAAGATAACATTCCTCCCTAATCAATTTGATATACTTGAGAATACAAGGCAAAAATTAAACCATTGAGAATATAGATTAATCCATCAATTCAAGGCCTAAGCTAGCATGAAACTTTGTGATACATAGTGACTTCATACCTCCACCACCACTCATGATCCTCAGCAGCAAGCTGGAAGTATGTTAATGCCACCGTAATAAAAGCTGTAACAATCAAGAGAATGATGAAGACAATGAACAGGATGCTGTAGATGGTATAAATCTTGTGACCCCAAACACTGGCAAATATGTAGTAAAGTTCAATGTATATCGCACTAAAAGGCAAAAACCCAGCCATTGCCATCTGAGGAATTGCTCCACGATACCATGGCAAAGGCGGAATCTCCCTGGGATATTTGGTTGTGCGACAGGGAGCTTGGAATTCTGTCTTGTTATTCTTCCCAGCAATTCCACCCAACACAAGTAATGGCGATGTAACAAGAGTCCATATGAGAACTATCACCACAATAGTACCAAATGGAAGGGCGGCAGTGGCAGTGTAAGCAATTGCAACAGTATTCAGAAAGACAAAAGTGAGAAACAGAGGTCCACAGAAAAGGCATCCAGTCAATAGTAGATTCCTAACCTGTCATTTTCAAGGACAAATAGACAAGGATCAAACAAAAGCAAGCTCAATGGGTACCGGGCTTAATTGCAGAAAAAGCTCATAAGTTCTTACCCAGTTTGTCCCTTCTAGCTGACAATAAAATGAGGTTGCAGTATAACCAGCAATCCCTGAAGTGAGTGCATATATCACGACAAGTGCAGTAAATAGAGCCCCTCGATTGTAAGGATAAAATACACCAACAAGTGCCAGAATGAATATGAACACTGTGCTGCATATCAAGCATAGAGAGAAATAAGAGACAGAACCATAAAGAACATATATAGGATAAATATCCTTGAATAACATTTAGTGGTCAAGAAATTAAGAGAGTTCAGAACTAGGAAGAAACTTACAGAGTAAACAGTTGGGTACCAGATCCAAGGGCAGCAGCAAATAGAGACTTATTCTTGGGAAACCTAAATACATCTCCATGGAGATACTTCCAACCAGTCTCTTCCTGCTCCTCAGCAGATTCCTCGTCATGAGCATACCTATTTTGGAAACAATCAAGATTTCAGTTAAATAATAGAAATTCCCTAGTATAGTTAAGGTCAACTTGCCTACCCCAAAACAGATATGGTATAAACTAGAAAGTCTTACTTGACAAAATCATTCTTAAGGACGCGCATCAAAATAGTTGCAAGAAACCCAGTCAGAAGTAGAACTGTCACACATGAATTTATGATTGAGAACCAATGAATTTCCAAATGATGGGGCAGTGAGGATGATTGAGAGTACTTGTCCATCCGCTTCTCAAAAGGAGTGTTAGTCTCTTTCCACTTTGCAGTATACAGAAATTCCACCTTGACTTCATTATCCTCTGTAAGGTCCACTAGGGTATTTGGATCTGTCCGTACATTGATTTCAATAACACGGTCCTTGTTGAAGAAGATCTCAAAGTGAATATGCTTGTACAGGTAGTACTTATAGTCACTTGGGTCTTTTCCTTCCTTATCAACTTTTCCTACGAAACCCCAGATTGGTAAGTCATCATAATACATTTGAAAGTAGTAGTCCTTGCGGACAGCAGTTCGAAACTGAGCCACTTCTTCCCTCTTCAGTGTCTTTTTGCAGACTACTTCAGAATCTTTATCCCGTTGAAATTCAAGTCGGTAAGGTGCACTAACTAATCGATCTCCATTTAAGACTTCACCAAGAGCTTCCTTTTTTTCTTTCACATGATCTGCAATCAAGATCAAACAAATAAGATGACCATATTCACAAAGATAGAAAATCAATGAAAGAGTATGACAGACCAAAGACTAAAACCAACCTGGCATACAGAATGGGAGATCAAAATAGCGATAGGTTTCACTGAAAAGAAAAAAAAGTAGTTTATTATAGATGAATGATAAATTCATAAAGCCCCAAATAATTCAAACAGTTATTGAACTGTTCATCATGTTTATACATCTAGTCAGAAGGAGACTCACACACAAAAACCCACTATTGTCAATTTTCAAACAATTCTAATAGGTTGATCAATCGTCAAGTGGCTATCAAAAATTCAGAAATCTGAATTCATGGACCTATCAAAGTGAAGCTGCGGACTAAGATACATCTCATTGCACAGGTCACTAGATCAGAAATTCCGTCCAAGTTCAGCATGAAGATCTGAGATATATGCCCCATGATTTCTACCTGAGACATATACCAGCAAAGGCCCAAGCAAAAGGGAAAAAGAGAGGACAAAATAAACCTCAGACATAAGCCCCTGACCCTACACTCGAGTATGACTGCTAAGTACATTTCCCACCTCAGCCAAATATAGACTATCTAGGTTGAGAAAGGTGCTTCACTTTGCATTATACACTCGCTTAAAAGCTCATGACACAGCCAAAGTAGAAGATGCATTTGGGTAAACCAAATTTATTGCAATTTTGAGGAGAAAGAAAAGAAAATCAGGTGACCGAAATTCTCATTCACAACAATTAGCTCGGAATAAACTTAGGCCCAGCAGGAAAATAAGAAACAAAACAAATTGCCCAAAACTTATATTGAATACAACAATCAGTTCATGGTATTCAGTTATCGGGGACCTTGAGAGAGAGCGGGCGTATGCATCAGTAAGCGAAATTACCTGGGATTATGAAAAGGGCCAACCTTATTAGCATAAAGGGGGACCAGATCTCCTTCTTTGTAACGATGATCCGATGCATCCGACCTCACTTGACCGACACCACAAAGATAAACGAAGGCGATGAACAACACGGCCACCACCTTCCTCATTGTTTACTTCGCCGTTTCCCTTCCAAAAGAAGCGCAGGGAAAAAAAAGAGAAGGGAAGAAGAATGAAAGAGGTCTGAGCAAATGCCACGAACCGGAAGGGGTTAATATGAAGAAGAAGAAGAAGAAGAAGAAGGGTGAAAGATTGTAGATTTGATTTGGAATTTACCGGCCTAACAGTGACAGACGGAGACTCAGCGCCTCACTGATACCTTTGATGTTTCACCTTACTGAGCGACGATTATCATGATAAGGATAAACTGGAGTGTTTACGAGGATTGTCCTTTGGTAAAGGTTTAGTGTTGGATAAATTTATAGTTATTCAATAACCATATCAAAAAAGTATATATTTCATTAAAATATATATATATATATATATTAAATTATCGCTATATTATTTTAAAATTTTTAAACTATTACATTTTAATGAAAAACAAAATTATAAATATAAATAATAACTGTATATTAATTTTTTTGGTTTTAAATAAAAGAATAAAATTCATAAATATAAAAGTATAAAAAATAATTTTAAAATATTCTACTTTATAAATAGTCTTTTTTTATTAAATTTTTAAATAATGAAACATCACATATTTTACTATTTTAATTTTATTCTTTCACTCCTAAACTTTTAAACATAATTTTTTTTTAAGGTAAGGCACCCACAAGAAGGCGAAACTTACCACTGCAGCCTATGGCACGGGGCACCATTTTGTTAGTTTGTATCATCAGAAATGCCAATTTAGTTAGTCAACAGAATTTATTGAAAATACGAAACTCTTATGGGATGCAAATTACAATGTAAGCCCAAAACCATTTTTTTATTTTTGAGAAAAAAGTCTAAAACCATTTTAACACGTTCCAAACGTTTAAAACTTAAAGTTTAAGAGCAAGGTATTAAATTGATTAAACTTCAATCTAAGTTTAATTCTATTACATAGCAAGAAACTCGACCATCTGCAAGAAATTTTTGGGTTCAGTGCTCCCTCTCATCTTGTGAGATTAAGCTTTTTATTCCATAAATCTTGTGGTATAACTATGGCAATGAAACACTTGAAATTGCAAGAAGTTTCTCTTCAAAATTCATCATAAAAATTGTGTATCATAAAAGCATTAAAGTCAATAGCAATCTCCAACACATTGCCCCGTCGTTGCAGGGTATGGATTTACATCTCTAGGAATTAGCATCACATATCACATCGCCTCTTATTGCTTTCGTAGTATTAACCAATTGGGAATGTTATATATTGCAGTAATTTCTGTCAATTTAAGTGTCTGAATCAACTACAGAGAACGCAATGATGAAGGAAGCTCAAAAAAGAATGAGGGGAAAAGTACTGAAGAATTTGATTGAAGAGATGGATGGTAGTACAAAAGTTCTTCCCAAAGGCATCCATTTTGTGATCTGACTTGTTGCTCCGGAAGCCGGATTCCAACTGGCCCCCGCTTTCCCTTAAAGTATACGTTACAAAATTACTATAGTTCTCTACGCAATGGCTATGGGGTGAAGACAATAGCTCTGGATTAGGGAGGACAGAATGCCTATTCACACTTAATGGATCTATATATGTGACGGACAAAGAGCAAAGCTGCACGAAATCCAATGGTTCCAAGCATCAAAAAGAAACCATAGCATACACAGGCCATGTATCCAAAGAAAAACGAGGTCTGCATGAAACCAGACATATCGGAGCGCGCATAGTAATAGTACAAACAATAGGCATAGATAAATAAGCCAGTTGATCCACCACAAAGGAATGATCTGCACCAAAGGAAAACACAGGTCAAAGCCAGCGAGCAAATGATGGAGACTAATCCAGATGATTAAAACACAGAAAACTCACAACAGTACAACCAAAACAGTGGCAAAAAACAGAATATATTAAAACCAGAACAGGGAAAATATGCAGAAAGTAAATGATTGAGCTAGACCTACAAGATACTAGCTATCTCCCACAAAACCACTCTAGAACTGCTTAGACCCACCCATTCTAAGAGCAACACGTGTCCTGTCCAACCCCACAGCCCCAAACCCAAAAATACTTTAAATAACCAACTCCCACAGCCCACCTGCCCTCTATCTTCCTTCCTGGTAACTCTAGAGTAAACCTTGCGTATTGGGGTCAATCCTAAAATAATTTTCCCTTTAACAAGTCAATGGAACTTCATGTCACGTAACTCAATATAGGTGAGAAATTTTAGAATTGATGCTAAAATATATGCATGTAATGAACAAACCAGGCTCAACTCAACTTTAACAGAACATATCCCAAAAATGAAATCAACAATGAAAAAGCACAAATTGATATGATAAAAAATACTGAAAAGCATCAGCAAATCAAGGAAGCGTGCACTCCAGTTGAAACTCAATTTATTTAAGCATACTTCTACTTTTTTATACAATGACCACTGAAAAACTAATTGATGAAAGACACAGCAAAGCACCAATTCAGTTATGAAGTCCCCAAAGTTCATAGTAACATATCAAGAACATTACTGCCAAGAATTTGAATTTTAAAAAGTTCATAATTTGATCAATCACAAAAGCTCATTTTCCATAATACAAAAAATTATATATACTATATTAACATCTAGCAAAGCAAAAAAAATGTTGTCCCATAATAAAAAAAGCTATATCACCTAAAAGACAGCTAGCTAATAATTTAGTGGAACTCACACAACTAGAATTAGAAACACCACAGATGTTAGCTAAGAGACAAGACCCTGCAGGCAGTCGAGCTACCTGGTTATTGACCAGAAAAAGAAACATGCACAAAACCAAGATATAGATAACAAAACATCCTACAGCTCCAAATCTAAAAGAAAAACAGGTTATAAGAAATATTATATGAAAGCACAAGTTAAAGGGTTCATATTAAAAGCATATACCGTAACGGATAGCATTCCCCCAAAATCAACATGATATACTTGATCATATGATGCGAAAATTAAGCCAATGAACAATATTCATTTATCCATCAATTCAAGGCCTAAGCTAGCATGAAACTTTGTGATACATAGTGACTTCATACCTCCACCACCACTCATGATCCTCAGCAGCAAGCTGGAAGTAAGTCAATGCCACAGTAATAAAAGCTGTAACAATCAAGAGAATGATGAAGACAATGAACAGGATGCTGTAGATGGTATAAATCCTGTGACCCCAAACACTGGCAAATATGTAGTAAAGTTCAATATATATCGCACTAAAAGGCAAGAACCCAGCCATTGCCATCTGAGGAATTGCTCCGCGGTACCATGGCAAAGGAGGAATCTCCCTGGGATATTTGGTTGTACGGCAGGGAGCTTGGAATTCTGTCTTGTTATTCTTCCCAGCAATCCCACCCAACACAAGTAATGGCGATGTTACAAGAGTCCATATGAGAACTATCACTACAATAGTGCCAAATGGAAGGGCAGCAGTGGCATTGTAAGCAATTGCGACAGTATTCAGAAAGACAAAAGTGAGAAACAGAGGTCCACAGAAAAGGCATCCAGTCAATAGTAGATTCCTAACCTGTCATTTCCAAGGACAAATATAAAAGCATCAATGGTTGAAAATGAAAACAAAAGCGAGCTCAATGGGTACTGGGCTTAATAGCAGGAAAAGCTCATAAGTTCATACCCAGTTTGTTCCTTCTAGCTGACAATAAAATGAGGTTGCAGTATAACCAGCAATCCCTGAAGTGAGTGCATATATTACAACAAGTGCAGTGAATAGAGCCCCTCGGTTGTAAGGATAAAATACACCAACAAGTGCCAGAATAAATATGAACACCGTACTGCATATCAAGCATAAATATAAAGGTGAGACAGAACCACAAAGAACATATATAGGGTTTTCATCAAAAGGAAAAAAAGAACATATATAGGAGAACTATCTTGAAATGAGTGTTTGCAGTCAAGAAATTGGAAGGGTTCAGAACTAGAAAGAAACTTACAGAGTAAACAGTTGGGTACCAGATCCAAGGGCAGCAGCAAATGGAGACTTATTCTTGGGAAACCTAAATACATCTCCATGGAGATACTTCCAACCAGTCTCTTCCTGCTCCTCAACAGCTTCCTCATCATGGGCATACCTATTTTGAAATCAATCAAGTGTAACATCTATATTTCAGATAAAAGAACATAAATTCTGTAGCATAGGTAAGGTCTACTGGTCGATCCCAAAACAGATATAGTAGAAACTAGAAGGTTTCTTACTTGACAAAATCATTCTTAAGGACGCGCATCAAAATAGTTGCAAGAAACCCAGTCAGAAGTAGAACTGTCACACATGAATTTATGATTGAGAACCAATGGATTTCCAAATGATGGGGCAGTGAGGATGATTGAGAGTACTTGTCCATCCGCTTCTCAAAAGGAGTGTGTGTCTCTTTCCACTTTGCAGTATACAGAAATTCCACCTCAACTTCATTATCCTCTGTAAGGTCCACTAGGGCATTTGGATCTGTCCGTACATTGATTTCAATAACACGGTCCTTGTTGTAGAAGATCTCAAAGTGAATATGCTTGTACAGGTAGTACTTATAGTCACTTGGGTCTTTTCCTTCCTTATCAACTTTTCCTATAAAACCCCAGATAGGTAAGTCATCATAATACATTTGAAAATAGTAGTCCTTGTGAACAGCAGTTCGAAACTGAGCCACTTCTTCCCTCTTCAGTGTCTTTTTGCAGACTACTTCAGAATCTTTATCCCGTTGAAATTCAAGTTGGTAAGGAGCACTAACTAATCGATCTCCATTTAAGACTTCACCAAGAGCTTCCTTTTTTTCTCTCACATGATCTGCAAATCCACATCAAACAAATAAATTGACAGTATTCAGAAAGATGGAAAATCAATGAAAAAGGATGACAGAAAAAAGACCAAAACTAACCTGGTATACAGAATGGGAGATCAAAATAGCGATAGGTTTCACTGAAAAGAAAAAGAAGGTTATTATAGATGAATAAATTATTCATAAAGCTCCAACTAATTCAAACAACTCTTTAACTGTTCAACATGATTATGCATCTAGTCAGAAGGATACTCAAACTCAAAGACCGACTATTGTCAATTTTGAAACAACTGTAATACGTTGATCAATCATCAAGTGGTTATCAATAATTCAGAAATCAGAATACATAAAACTATCAAAGTGGTGACAGCTGCGTACTAAGATACATCTCATTGTGCAGGTCACTAGATCAGAAACCACGTCCAAGTTCAGCATCAAGATCTGATATATATGCCTGATGATTTCTACCAGAGACATATGCTAGCAAAGCCCCAGGCAAAAAAGGAGAAAAATGTAGACTAAAGAAACCTCTTTAACAGCTGACCCTACACTCAAGAGTATGATTGATAACAACATTTCCCAGCTCAGCTAAATATAAACTATCTAGGTTTGAGAAAAGTGCTTTACTTTGCATCATATACTAGCTTAAAACGTCATCACACTGCCAAAATAGACAGAAGCACTTGGGTGAACCACATTCTTGCAATTTCGAGGAGAAAGAAAGCGAAAGCAAAATCAGGTGACCGAAATTCTCATTCAACACTATTAGCTCGGGATAAACTTAGATCCAGCAGAAAATAAAAAACAGAACAAATTGCCGAAAACTTTATTGAATCCGTCTATCAGTTCATGATATTCAGTTTACAGTTTCCGATATATGCAGCAGCAAGCGAAATTACCTGGGATTATGAAAAGGGCCAACCTTATTAGCATAAAGGGGGACCGGATCTCCTTCTTTGTAACGATGATCTGATGCATCCGACATCACATGGACGATACTACAAAGATAAACGAAGGCGATGAACAAAGTGGCCACCACCTTCCCCATTATTTAGCGCCCCGTTTCCCTCCCAGAAGGAGCACAGGGAAAGAGAGAGAAGGGAAGAAGATAGGAAGGAGAATGAAAGAGGTCTGAGCAAATGCGACGAAGCGGATGGGGTTAATATGAAGAGGAGGAAGAAGAAAGGTGGAGAATTGTGAATGAAGATTTCGAATTTACTGGTCTAACAATGACACAGACTCAGCGCCTCACTGATACGTTTGATGTTTCACCTTACGGAGCCAAGTGGCTGTTTCTTCGTGGGAGTACAGCATGTCAACGGACGAATTGGAGTGTTCGGGAAGGATAGTATTTATAAAAAAATAATATATAACAATTATTATAAAATTTTTATCTTTTTGATTGACAATTTTAAATTTATTAATACACAATTTATTGTGTAAAAATATAATTATAATAATATTAATTTAAAAATTAATAATATTGTAATTATATTTTGATATCATAATTGGATATATTAATGTAAATGTACTAAATATTTTATTTATTATAAATCATGTTATCTTTTTTCTTATAATTTAACTATTAAGCAATTGAATGTCATATTATAATGTTTTTTTTTTTCCTAATACAAGGCAAGAAACTTTTAACTAAATCCTACTTCATTTTTCACTTGTCCCATTGTAATGTTCTTTTTTTATTTTTAATACAAGGCAAGAAACAACAAGCAACATTATAAGATATAATTATTACTATGCCTACACACGATTTGGGAGTCTTTTTAAAATTGAGTTCAAGTAGAGCTATTAAAATGAACGAACCTGATCCACCCGAGTTGATCCACCTTAATCAGTGAGTTAAACAAGTCAGTCTATTTAACCCACCATAAGGTGATGGGTTGAAAATCTCAACTCATCTCACTTGATGGGTGGGTTAAGTGAATTGACCTTTTTAATCTACCAAAAAATTAAAAAAAATAAAAATAAAATAAAAAATTATAAAAATTTAAATATGACTTTTTTAAAGTATATGTCTTGTTTGATCAATCAATTTTTATATCAGTATAAATAAATAAAAAAAATAACTAAATAAAAAGCAAGTTTCAACGGAGTAAAACAAGCAAAGTAATCTAATAATTCAATGATTCATTAATAATAAGAATATGATTATGAGTAGAATATTCAAATATGATAAATTAAAAAATAATAGAGACAATACAACACATATATTAGGGTTAATTTTTTTAAATAGGAAAGTACAGTGGGCTGGGACATTGGATTGAATGATTAGAAATTTTCTTTTACGAAAAACGGGCTATCCGTTTAACCCGTGAGCTAATTCGTTTAACTCACAGGTTAAACGGATCAAATTGATAAAAGTATACTAAATAAATCCTCAAAAAAATCTCTTAACGCAACTTGCACGGGCTCGAACCAGTGAGTTGAACCCGTTTTGGTGCCTCTAGTTGCAAGAGTCATATTGAAGCTAAGGAATGAGGCCTATCTAAACATTTGCAAACCGAGAGAGGAAATTATTAATATTCGAACCAGTTGTTTGAAGCTTGAAGTCTTGTTTATATCCATGCTGAACAGTAGACCAATATTTGTTATCAAAGAACAAAATCTGCTGGGTTTTTTTATCATGATTATACCATGTGCCTGGCAAAGAATCCAATAGAGAACTTTCCTTAGAGCATGAAGCAAGTGCCAACTTTTAGTTCTATTTTTGCACTCTTCCCATCCCCAATTCCGAATAAGGCCACCATCAACAAGTATTTTTAAAATGAATTTGAAATTCTGATGTTTTCCCTAATACCAAGCTATAATAGTCCAACCATTAGACATAATTCCAAACAAGGAGGGGAAATGAGACAAGAACAACCCTGATTAACATTACGATGTACTTGATTTTGCTGAAAGCATGAATTTTCCCCAATCATTCGCCTAATTCTGTATATGGCCTCTTGTAGCCATCCTTGACCTTATACACTCTAGCACCGTTCCCCTTCCAAACTACGAGACTAGGAGAATTTGTAAGATAAATGTTTAGATAGGAGATTTGTTGGCATATATCCTGGGGGTATAAAGAAGAGAGCAACTGCATATTCCATGAATTTGAGTTATGCAAAAGGAGATTAAAAAAATTCTCAAGTAATGGGAGTTTCCAACAGACTGCATAAGCCACCAGAAAGAGTGGTTGATAAGAATAATGTTCCCTAAACCAATTTGCCAACAGAGGTTGGAAGTTATAAGCTCTAGGATAACTTTCCATATCCATGAGATGTTGTTGGATCGTGTAAGGAGATTTGTGCCCGATTGATAAACAAATTTTTCCATCAGAATCACAATTAAGGGGTTACAGTTCTTCATGTCAGTGAGATGCTAAAGGTTTTTAGCCAATAAAGCCACGATAAATTGATCAATAGATCTGAAACCGAGAACCCCTTCCTCTAAATCTAGGAACTTGCACAAATTGGTCCAGCTAGCCATATGTAAGCATTGTTTTTTATCTTTCCATCTCAAGAAGAAATTAGCAATTCAAGAGTTAATCAAGTACAGTAATTTTTAGGGAGCTTAAGGCAGTGGAGTTAGTAAACTAAAGATGAATTGATGATCGATTTAATTAAGGTCTTCTCATTTGAGAGAATAACTTGGCCTTCCAAGATTGAAATTTTAAGTTAATCTGATCAACCATGCTTGCATAAATGTGAGGTTTGTTATGTCTAGAATCAATATATAAATCCTCAAGTATTTACCAAAGTAATTCAAATATTCAATGCCAAAGGTCCCTATAGTAATTTTTTAAATTTATAAGGGATCCTAGGACAAAAAAGCATAGTTGATTTTGATTTATTCATATAATAGCCCAGACGTAGAAGAAAACTCATCTAAGATTGACTTTACCTTGCCACAACAGGCCATATTGCAATCAAAGAAAAGAAGGGTATCATCTACATACATTAAGTGTGTAACAAGGTTAGTAGATCTATATATCTTAAGACCTCTAATTTCCCCTTCGTGTTCTGCCTTTTTGATCATGCAAGAAAGGACATTAGCACACATAATAAAAATATAGGCAGATAGAGAGAGTCACCCTGACGAATGCCACTATTTAAAGTAAAAGGTTTAGAAGGTTAACCATTAATGATCACTTGATATTTAAATGTGCTTATACACTAAATTATCATTTGAATCCATCTTCTTGGGAAATTCATCTTATTGAGCATTATTTCAATAAACTGCCAGGATATCTTATCAAAGGCTTTGATGATATCCAATTTAAGAGCACATTTCCTGGTTAATTTTCTTTTAGTAAGATGAATTTTATGTATAAGTTTAGCAGCCACCAAAACATTATTCTAAATAGATCTATCTTTAAGGAAAGCACTTTGGCAAAGAGAGATTAAGTCTTTGAGAATCTTCTTTAATCGATTTGCCATGACTTATGAAATAATTTTGTAAGACACATTACACTAGCTAATAGGCTTAAAGTCTTTAAAGGTTTGGGGATGACCTAATTTCGGAATTAAGACAAAGAAGGTTCTAATGAAATTCTTTAAGAAAAAACAACTTTTAGTAAAGGATAAAATCTTTTGAATAACATCATCCTCTGCTATGTCCCAAAAAGTTTTAAAAATTTTTGCATGAAAACCATCCTGACCTAGAGCACTGTCAGCTTTGAGACTGAAAACGGCATTGTAATTCCCTGAGCAGTGAATCACTCATTAAGAATCATCAGATGGTTATCAGGGAGAGACGAGAGGTCAAAGTTATTCAGAAAGCTCAAAGGGCCATTGACAGGTAAAGTATGGTGTAGCATAGGTTCCTTTAAAGTAAGAAATCGCATGATTTTCAACATCAATAAGATTTTCAATCCACTCCTCCCACATCCATTCTTAATACGAGAAATGAAATAATTAGATCTCCTACGTTGAACAAAGGCATGAAAGTAACGCGTATTCTGATCTCCATTCAATAACCATGATTGTGTAGCCTTTTGAGCCCAAATGGATTCATCACAGTCATAAAATAATTCTAATTCATTCCTGACGTCTTTCTCCTTATGATGATTAGCTAAGGAAATGACAATGCTTTGCAAGAAAGACAGGTGAGATTCTAATGCTTTAATTCCATCAGAGATTCTCCCAATATCATGTTTGTTCCAGTGGACCAAAGCAGTTTAAGTAAAAGAAAGCTAACAATGAAGATTAAAACTACAAAAATCATTCTTACGTGCACTCCAACATTGAGAAATTATCTCTCTATAGCAAGGAAGCATGGATACGCCAGAAATGGCCGCGTACCCATATCAGATACGTATCTGTTATGGATAAGCGTACCATACGCGAGCACGCGTATCAAACGCGTGTCCATTTTGCCCAAATGTGTCTGATACGCGTCGCTAGGAAGAATTTGGAAAACCCAAAGCAGATTTGGGTTTTTTTTGCCGTTCTTTGGTTCGTCCATGTCTGGCTTGTCAACTTTGCCATCTCCGATTCATCTGCCATCCTTCTGCATCTCTGTTGTTATCGATTTGGTCCATCGTTCATCCCAGGTCCTAATCTATCATTTATTCAGCATACTGAATCTCTACTTCTGCTTTGTCGTTCATCCCGCACCCTTTTGCATCTCTGTTTTTTTTTTTTTTTTGGCCTTATTTTAATTTTTTGTGATTTATTTTATTGTTCTATTTACTCTTTGTATTTTAGTGCATTATCTTTTGATTTTATGCTCTATTTTTTTTATACATTATTTTTTAATTCAAATATGTTAATACTTTTTGAAGATATTATATTATTTTTTCTGAATTTTTTATTCATATCAATTTTAAAGTATTATACTTCAATTTTTTTTTTTTATGTTTTACTATTTTATTTATAATATATTTATTTATTTATATTATCATATTCATGTTTTAAAATTTTAAAAGTTGACATATTATATATATATCATATTGTATTATATTCGATATACTTACTAATATAATATCGGTGCTTTTTAGCTTTACAGCTAAGAAAAATGAGCTAGAAATTCTCAAATTTACGAGGCCTATGTAACGGAATGAGCTTGCTGAGTCGAGAATAATAAAGGAGAATGATCTGAGACAGGTAGCGACAAAACCTCAAGCGAGGAGTGTGGAAAAGATTGAAACTAAGATTATACAAACTCCACAGTTAAGACTTTCCCAAACACGATCATCACCTTGCCTATTATTAGACCAAGTGAACCATTGCCTCCTGGGGTGAAAGTCAATATGCTTACAGGCTTGCAAAACAGATTTAAATTCCATGGCCATGAGATAAATGCATTTTAACTTATCCTTCAAAGAAATAGATTGATTGAAATCCCCAATTAACGTCCATGGGGAATCCATATACTGCGTAGTTAATTTAATCCAGCCTACTGAATAAACCTATGATTCGTCTTTGGAAATCCATAAACAAAAGAAATATAATAAGGAAGCTCATTTTCATGTTGTAATTTAACGTGAATCCAGTGATTAGTGCAATCAATAATTTGACAGCAAAATAAATCATTCCAAACTAACAAGAGGCCACCACTTTTCCTAGAGAATTAGAACCACATATATGAAAAACCAAAAGATTTGATTTTAGCAAAAGCTTTATGTATAGTCATCTTAGTCTCTGCTAAGCATAAAACATCAGGTTGGTGTTTATTTACAAGATTTCTAAGTGTTTGAACTGTCATGGCTTTAGCTAAACCACGATAGTTCCAACTAAGAAGCTTCATAGTGCCACAAGAAGAGTTAGCCAGGTAGCTTACCAAACCTCTTCAGCGGATGAGATATCAATAGCCGAAGAGGATTGATATGCTTCCAGATCTTCATTTGAGACTGCAAGAAATTCTGCACTAAATTCCAGAAATGTTGCTTGAGTGGAGAAGCTTGTTTTGATTTTTTTTTATGGCATTAGAGATAATCTGCCTCTTAGATTTGCATTTCTTGAGAGGTAAAGTTTCAATGAGTAGATTGTATGAGTTCCCCAGAGATGAATTATTATCCTAAAACTTATTTTATGGCCTAAGACCCCCAGAAGCTCCTGAGTTCTGATCCAAAGGTGGTGGTTGTATAAAGCACTTCAGGTAATTGGTACCTCTGTAAATAGATATAAGTCCAAAGCTTTCATTAAAATGGCCTATGTTTCCCATAGGAGACGAAGGAATCCTCCTCTGCAGAGCCATGACATTCTCAGAAGAGCAAAACCAGTCAAATATCAGAGAATGTAATAATTCCCTATTGTCAAGTAGAATATTCTGAAGGTGTAAGAGATATCAAGAGTAAGTGAAAATCGGATTAAGTGGATCCCACACTGTTTTATATAAAGATTGTGATATATAACAAAGATAATTGTTATCCCACCCATATCTCGCAACACGAGGAAGTGCACATGGCCATATTTTCCGAAAGACCCTGTTATTGCGTTCCACATGAACGAAGAGACTTGCCTTTATGATCATATGATCATTATAAAGAAGAAGGGATTCCCACCAAACATATAGAGTTTTCACTTTCGTGGAGTCATGCAGGAGATTAGACCAGGAAGATGTTAGCATACTGAGCTGCATGTCCCCCAATTCACGCAGCTTCATCAAATAGTTCCAGATAGGTTGGGGGGTGAAACCATGTTGAAACCCCATTTACACGGCCATTAGATTGAAAGAAGTCGAAATGCACAAAGAAAGGTTATTATAAAGGTTGTCTTCATGCTAAATCAAAGAGAGATCAGCATTTGGAGAATTCAAGGAGCCCCGGGATATGTTAAATTAGGATCTCTTGGTAGATTCATATTTAACAGGCATATTTGTCTCCATACAATTAATATTAGTCAAATGGAAACTTTTTCTCCTGTCAGATCTGAAGGATGAGGTGGTAGTTCTGATAAGATGAAATCTGCCAGGTCTCATCAATGTCACCCATCGCTGAGCTCCAACTATCATGGTCAATATTCATATTTTATACTGATATAAAAAAATACCATGGTTCTGATTAGGAATCTCCTGTTCAGAAGCATATGGGAACAAAGGATCAGGGTCAATAGATAAATTTTCAAACTCGTTCCGTATGGCATTAGCAGGGTCACCGGGATTATCAACAGGGATTCCCAGCATATTCAGGGTTAGCATTTTCATTCCTAGGCTCAGTATGTGGTTGAAAGGTTCCATGTTATTGCCCTGTTTCTGATTTGGTACAGGCCTGTCAGCGTCATTAGAAGAGTCAGAAGAGAAGGAATCTTCTCCAGAACTAATGAGGTTAGAAGGATGATTTGCAGTAGTTCCCGAATCAGTATTGTCAAATTCCTTCTCATGTACATAGTAAAATCCCCATCCTTGTTGACAAACCATCTGACCTTTGTAATACTGTGCATAGACCTTATTTTCCTAAATGCCATAGCTATATTTGAGACCAAGGAGAATCTGAATCCGAGATAAAGTCAACACCCGTTTTAATATAGATTTTCACCTTTATGGCTTATTTATTGGGCTACAAGCACATCCTCAGGGGACCATTCACAGTCCCTAGCTATGTGTCTCAATCTTCCACATTGTTTGCAGAGCCGAAAAACTCACTCATAGGGACATTCTAACCATACTAACCTGCCATTATCAAGCCTCAACCTCATGGAAGTAAGTAATGGCATTGAGTGGTCAATCAGCACCTTGACTCTTAGGAATCTCAAGTTACAGATTAGTTAGGTGGCTCATCAACTTCCAAAGGATCACCCAGAACTTGGCATAAAACATTAGCAACTTCTCGGTTGAGGTATTTTAGAGGTAACCCTCATATTTGAACCCATAAAGCCATTCTTTTGACAGACAACTCCTTGAATATCGGATTTTGTTTCCATTTTTGAACAATTAGGAAGGAGTTTAGGACAGCCCAACGACCATGCTCAAGGACAAAGTTCTGGTCTTCAGAGTTTAGGAAATCTGATAACATAAGGATTTTTCTCCTTTCCTTCTACCTGAAATTCATCCTACAAGTGCCATGCATTATGTACAGCCATATCCAATCTGTGCATTAGTATGGATTTGAAGTTGATCAGTATACCCACCAGGCAAGTTGCCAAGAGTTACAAGTTTGTTGCCTGAAGTTGTAATCTAGTCTGAAATGAGGACAATGATGGGATGACTTGAAGGTGTTGTTACCTTGAGAAGATTCCTCTAATGCCTGAGATGCATCTGGGCTAGAGGAGCTATTCTCAGACCATTGGAGGCCTCTAACTAAACTCCATTGTTTCTCCATAATCGAAGAAATAAAGCACTAACAAAGATAACAGCATTTGATAAAGAAAAACAAAAGAAAACACAATCCGAAAATACCGTAAAACCTCACCCCTACTAAAGAAAGCAGCACAAGTTCAAAGACATACAAAGAGAACTTCAGAAGCCTGGTCTGCCAAGGAAACACCAGTTCCCTTACCTAACAATACAAGAATAGAGGTGCATAACGGTAGAACAGAGAGAAGCCCCAAAATGCCACATGCAACAAAGGAAATGCGTTAGTGAGCGTGAAAAAAGGTGCAAGGAAACATCTTTACCGCCATGCAAACACTAAACAACTCAGAGAACAAGCGTTGTAGCGAACATGGTCAAAGGAATTGCTAGAATATACTAGAAAGCCAGAAGTCCGAGATGGCAAAGTCCTCTCAGAAGGAGGTTCCCGACCATGTCCCATTGTAATGTTGACGCATAAAGATAATATACTGTACTTCAGTGAATTAAATCTCGGAATACCATTTTTGGTTTCGTTTGTCTGATTAATTTTCTCCCTTCCTCTCAAAATCTAACGTTATGGCCCACATATTTCTTCATTTGTGAAACATTTTAAAAAATAATTATAACTTTTTTACATCTGCATCGAAATTGTGGTTATAGAAAAGCTTAGATAAATTTCTGTATATTTTATTATCAAGTTTTTAATAAAAACATTTAAAAAATGCATTATGGCTCAGCATTTTTTAATTGGAAATTGATTAACCATTTAACAGTTGCTCCTAAATCAATCGATTTTTAAAATTTTAAAAATCAATTTTCATTTTGTTTCTTTACATGGTTCACGTTAGACTCTTTAATTAATTGATAAGTGTGACAATAATATATTTTGAGATGTTATCTACTTACAAATTAACCGAACTTAAATAGTATTTCCTATCAATTCTTTATAATTTCTCGATAAACGCATTTTTAGGTTTTGTTTGATAATTCATAGTTCAAGGGCTATCACTAATTACAGTATAGAGGCACAAGGTGTTAAGTTTACCCTTCTAATTAACTTTCATAGGTAGTTTTTAATAATTTGCTCAAGTTTGAGTTAAATCAAATTACCTTTTGTTCTCAAAATATTTAGTTATAGTTATAGCAATAGGTCCCCAAATATGGGGATTCCCATAGAGATTGTCCCACTTAAGATCTATATTTGGAAAAAAAATTTTCATGGGAATAAAGATGGGGAGAAACTCATCCCAAAGGAAGTTTAAGGGGAACATATCCTCAGTCTCGTGGATTCCCATTCCTACTAATTCTATATAAACATTTCTTATATATATATATATATATATATATATACACGTTAATTTTTGTATTTCACTTGTTATTTATAATTATAATTATTAAAATTTAAAATTTTAATTGAACTTAAAAAATAATTCCACTCATTACATATTAGTCTTTCAATTTTTTAAGACTTGGATGACATAGCAAATTACTTTCAAAATACCTCAAAGTTGCAATTACATTGTAATAGAGAATAAGAAGTGAATATTAAGAAAAATAATATTAATTACTTGTAAATTAGGATTAAGTATAAGCATAAAAATTAGAATTATTTAAATGGTTTATTTTAAATTTAATTATTTTTTTGTTAAATTTTTATTATAATTAACTTACCTTAAAAGTTATTTATTATAACCTATAGAACTTACTTTAAAACTTGTTATTTGAACAGTCATAATTTTTATGAACTTAATTAGAGCTTGAACTTTAAACCTAAGTTATATATATTTCTTATTTCTTTTTCAATTTTTATAAGAAAATTCAAAGTCCCAATGGGATTCTATTAGGATCCGCATCCTCGGGAAGAATGGGGATGAGGGAATCTTAAAAAAAAAAAAAACTAATACCGTAAAGATCATCTAAAAATTAGAAAAGTTAAATAACAATAAATTACAACAAACTACATATCAACTAAAGTAATTTTTTCTCTAAAAAAAACTAAGATAGTTTATTGAATATTAGAAAAAGCGAGGGAAAATTTAATTGTCAAAATAATGACTTGCGGTTCCACAATGAGGTCTTCTTTTAGCCCTTCATGGTCGACGTTGCACCAAAGGTGGAATGTCATTATCATCTTCTGCTGGTTGAGGTGGGCAGAATGTAGACAAAGGAAAATTTAACTTGAACGAAAGAGACAAAGCTAAAGGAATTGGTTATTGTAGGGTGACAAACCCTTGATGCACTATATGGGATGATCCATCAACCTCAAAGAACTGAGTGGCATATGTAATGAAGAATGTTGGATTAGTAAATAATTATATGAATGCTCCAGTTTCAAACTGTTGATCTAGAGGTGTAGAGGGAAAACATGATACACTTGGAGATTGTACGCATAACTATGTTTGAGATGACATATAGTTAAAAGGGCCTGCATCTCTAAAATTTGAATGCTGACGATGACCCCCTTCATCAAGAATAGGTTCCCGTAAGGACATACATTCGTGTACTCATTTCCCTGGCCTCCCCTTTGGAATATGTGTGCAAGGCAACTAAGATGCAAGTGGTGTAAGCTGGGAGAGCAAAGACTTACATTGTTCCCCAAGAGCTCGTATATCCATGCAGTTTCTATTAATAGTTTAACAGAAGTCTATAAAAGCTCATGATAGAAGGTCATAAATATTGAGCATGTATAAGTCCTCAGCTATGTCAGCCTGTAAAAGGAAAAGACAAAAATAGTGAGAATTCACTTAACATATGTGTTCATTTGAAAAAGATAAAAGAAAAAGATATATATGTGTAATGAATATGTAATATTTGTGTCACGAAATTGGCAGCACTACTAGTGAGATGAATCCACCATCACACGTTTTTCCAAACCACCTCATGTACTCGGAGGTTCAATCCAAAGGCTGTGTAGACATAGGTGCATCAATCACTACCTCTTACAATCTATTTCATAATGCAATAAATCATGCATGCTCTTCCGTCCAATCTTTCAAAGTCTTTCCATTGAGTTGGATGGTTTGACAAGCCCTTAAATTAATAGGATCTATAGGTATGGGTTGGAGCCTTCCAAACTAACGAAGCATGCGATTAGGTTGATGCCACTCACAATATGAAAAGAAATATAGGGAATTGATGCATAGCAATAGCCGTTGTCATATACTCGTGTCCATTTCTCCTTTGGAATCCTTAGCGATCCATGGTGCACCCCAATTGTGCATTCTTTGCAACTCGATCAACTGTTCATCTATGCGATGACGTTGATATACATAACCAATATCCCTAAACTTTTCTTTAAGCCATTACTTTCTAAAATCTATGTTCAAGTTGCTAACCATATGTTGCAAGCAAAAAACATGGTATGCCTAATATGATTATTACCCTATTTGTGGATTAAAGACAGCTACCAAAATTGCAGCATGTCTATCCAAAATCAAACAAACTCCTTGTTTTTCCTTGATCACACACTGTCTAAGATTGAAAAGGAACCATGTTCATGCTAATTAAGTCACCCTTTCGACCATGACAAATGCTAATGGCACAACATGTTTGTCACCATCCTATTATGTTGCCATCAATAATGTGCCTTTGTACTTCCCATACTACCATGTCCTGTCTATTTGAACTATTGGTTTCACATAGTTAAATGCATCAATGTATAGCTTAAAGGTCCAAAATACTGTAGAATGTCATAACATTATTGCCCTTTAGGTTAGACTGTATGGAGTCCTTATAAAAGAACTCAATGTAGGATTCAAGGTTGAAATGTTGAATTGTAGTCATTCACTTAAGTAATCAAGCATATGAGCTCTCCTAGGTTCCATATGCTAACACTATTGCTTCATGTTTTTCCTTTCATGCCTTTTTATATAACACTATATAGCTTAATGTACTCTTCATTCTTTCAATGATTTGTGAAACTACCATTTCTAGCTTCTTAGTAACCATGACAACAATATATGATGATATCATATTAGAATCTAGCTTCAGTTAGTCTTGCAATAATGATGCTAACACATGTATATGGACCTTTATACTATAAAATTTTCCATTGGCCACCATAAATAGTTCGGTATGCCCTAACTCGCCAATCATAACCATTGCCATAATGAATACATCAATATTCCTTGCATCTTGCAACAGAGTAATGCACCTTAAATGTGGTGTGATTAAGTATAATTTAATCTCACAATGAAGAGTCAACTTATCAATATAGCACAATCCAACTTGCAACTTCATATTGTTAAAATTTATTAGTTATACTGTACCAAAAAATCAAGACGTCATTCAGCATCAACATTAATTTGACTAAAAAACATGATTGCAAGATCATTATATTCTTCTAATAGTGTGGGTTGTATGCTTTTCATCAGGACATCCCTGCTATCACACTCATTGTTAGAGTCATCACCTTTGTATATGTTAAGAGCATCATCATAATCATTTTAATCCTTAAAATCATCCATTATATCTTCATCTACCATCAATAGAGAAAAATGTGTTTGACAACCATATGGTGTGTTTAATGAACTTAGCCAAAATGTGTGATTAGTTTGAGGACATCCAAATTATGCCTCACAGGGTAGCTACAAATTCAACATCTCTACTCTAGCTTCATTTGCACTAAATAGTAATGTTTGCCCCTCAATGTCCCTGAGCTGATTGTTGGCTAATAGTGTGTCTAGCATATAGTTATCCATTAGTTAAGATGTCATGTTCAAATCTACCTGAACAGTAGAAATAAATGCATATAATTTTGTACAACTAAACTGGGATATAAACCGTGAGTTTATTTCCCACATAGTTTGCACATTCGAATCATCTTTTAAACTACACTTCTGATACTTTGTAGGATTTAAGAATATCAGATGTATGTATACTAACTTAGACACTGCCTTAGTAGTGTCCAATCGTGATTTCTGTCCCACCAATTCCGTTAGTCTTTCCAAAGTGACATTATTCTCAATTCATTGTTTTTATTCTATCATACTTAAATGTCATGTCCTCATCCGTCTTATAAATTTATCCATTCATATAAATGCAAATAAGCTCTGTCTTACAACTCAATTTCTTGTCCTATAATAACGCTTAAGTGTAAGAACATACAAATCTTTTTTTCCTAAAATTATGTTGGCTATCAATTATATTTCATTCTCATTATTATTTGTGGTACACTACTCTATTTGACTTGCTAGTTTTCGTATTAATTAATTATTTCCCATTTTAATATTTTCCTCTATCATTATGAATTATTATATTTATACTATTTTTATTCATATTATGTTGTTTTTAATTATATCCAACATAATATATTTGTACTAATAATTAATTTTTTTTCAATTTAATTATATCCAACATAATATAATATCAATACAACAATGACAATTAATTTTCAAAATTCATACTTATTTTTTTGAATTTAATTATATATTGTCCATCACTTTATGAAATTTTAATCTTACATTTCATTTTTTTTTTTTCTTATCACTTGTTATTTTTTTTAATTTAACAATTAATTTTTAAATTTATTATTATATTATTCATAAATAATTATTTTCCAGTAATGATAATAACAATTATTCATCATTTTGCAAAATTAAAATCTTACATCTCTATAATTTTGTTCTTACCACTTTCATTATTAACATTAAGTTGCATAAAAATATTTTTTTCTCAACAACTCTTTATAACTATATGTCATACACCAACTATATCTTTCTTTCTTTTTTTTTTTTTAACATAGTTCACCAAAAGAAAGCTGAAAAAAAAGAGGGACCAAATGAAACAGTAAAGGAATAGCACCAGAAAAAAAAAAAAACAACTATTTACTTCTTCCTTTTTATTATACTCCATTTTCGAATTTAATGCTAAAGTTTACCGTAAATAATTTTTTCCAGACTTTAAAATTCTCTTTGGAATTTAACAATATTTTTCTGAGGTTAATAATCAGTTTTCTTCCAAGTTATTTTCAGATTATAAATTTTTAATTACTCCTCACATTTTATTAGATAAAAAATTACAGCAAAAATATGCATTCCCACAGAACCATACTGTAAACAAAAAAACCACACCTGCTGCATCCATATATCACATATTAATAATATTATGAACAGATAAATTTTAACTTTCTTTGAACATCCAAAATAATAAATAGACAGTATAAGTATTTGGTAGTATACTTACAATGACTTTTTCTTGTACCAACAAACAAGGATCCCACAAGACAGCAACAAAAGATTGAACAGATGGAGGGAGAAAAAATAAGCTCGAACAGAGGAAGGAAACAAAAATTATATGCAAGTGGGGAAAGGATGAAAGAAAGCAGATGCAAGAGTGAGAAAGAAAGCAGATACAAGAGTGAGGAAGAAAGCAAGTTTTGGACCACATTTAAATAGACAATTAGAGGGTATTTTGGTCAATTTATGTTTGGATCACATTTCTTCTCAGCTAATCAAATTCGACTGTAATATTCTTGCTCTAATAAATACACATGACGTGTCCATTTGAGTATTTTTCATTGTTACAGCTCAATATTATCATTCTTTTTCACCCGTCAAGTTCAAACCTAACCAGTATGCTATCTAGCATCCATGTACTTATAAAATGTGGGGTTAGAGGTGTCAAAAAATGTTTAACCCATTAAGTCAAACTCGTATAATCCACCTAAGAGGTAAGTTAAGTTGAGGGATTCTTTCGAAAATTCATTTAGTGTACTTCTATTAACTTGATCCGTTTAACCCGCGAGTTAAACGAGTTAACTCACGGGTTAAACAGGCTGCCTGTTTTATTTTTAAAAAATTTTCAACTCACTTAGTCTAGTATCCCAACTCACTGTACTTTTCTATTTAAAAAAATTAACCCTATTGTATGTGTTGTGTTATCTCTATTATTTTGTAATTTGTCAAATTTGAATATTCTGCTCATAAGCATATTCTCAGTATTAATGAATCATTGAATTATTGGACTACTCTACTTGTTTTAATTTGTTGAAACTTGATTTTTATTTAGTTATTTGTTTTTTTGTTTATTTATATTGATATAGAAATTTATTGATTAAATAAGATATATGTTTAAAGGAAGCCACATTTGAATTTTTATGATTTTTTATTTTATTTTTATTTTTTTCAATTTTTTGGTGGGTTAAACAGATCAGCTCACTTAACTCATCAAGTGGGATAGATTTAGATTTTCAACCTACCACTTTATGATGGGTTAAAACGGGCTAACTCGCTTGACCCACTAACTTGGGTAAATCAACTCAGGTGGGTCGAATTGGCCCACTTTGATAGCTTTATGTGGGGTGAATCCTTTTATTTATTTTTTAAAAAAAAAGTTTAAACATCCAACTATTTTCTCCAACTACTTATGACATAATTTATATTTTTAATATGTCTCACTTAAATTCCCACCTTTGTACATATATACTACAAGACTAAATTATGAAAATAGACATTCAAATGTGGAAAAAATGCTTGAGATTTGCTGAATAGCCCAAAAAGAAATTTAAACTTTGATGAGTTCTCCCCTAATGAAATTTAAATTTTTAGTTCACGCCTCATCTAATTTTCCATAGGAGTAAAAGTTTAAACTCCAACCTTCCTAAAATATTTTCTAACCCCAAAATTATAGTTGGCTCAATTGAAAATTTTATTTAGCCTCAATATGCCCTATAATGTAATTTAATATAGATTTGCCACACTAATTAAGTTTAAATTTACACCAGGTCATCACAATTCATGTTACTATTTTTTGTTTTGCTAGCATAGAGTATGGCTGCCACTTGTGTGTATTGGGGATCGCTGCGACATTGATTATCCAATTCCTCTACTTAAATCCCCTCAATAGAATTTTTTTTTTTGACCGATCCTTTAAAGTACTTTTATATTTTATCCATCCAACAGTTTATATTAAAAAAATGTGTAATTTAATGATATGTATTTAAATTTCAATTACCGAAATCAATAAAATATAAAAAATATGATCTAACAATTTATATTAAGCTAACTTTTCAATTCAATAAATGATCTTGTTGCACTTTAAACACACTTTAGAGAAAGTCATTTTAGAGGATCCATTCCGATGGCCAATGTAATATTACCCATAATAGAAAAGAAAAGAACAAGAATCATTGGTGCATTGACAATCACAGGAAGAAATTAAAAAGCCACGTCAAGGAATAGGGAAACATTGTTTTGACGATTATGTATTTTTTAATTTTTTTGGGTTTGTTAACTTTTGAATATATAATTGTCGACAATATTATTAAACTCATGAGTTAATATGTACTTAGACCACAGACTTGCATAAACTCGACAATTTTGAGTGAGTTTATTGATTTGGAAATAACTCCATTTTGGCCCAAAAATTATCAAATTTAGCTTAACGGAAAAACCATTAGAAGCCCAAGTCCTATTTCTTCAAAGATGGAGAGCAAGATTGAAAGATAGAGTAAGAAAAGAAGAGAAAAATGAGAAAATGTGAAGTGACAGCGCAAATTTGGATTTGGCGATTTGGGGTGCTTCCAAAGTGCGTCGCATGGAACAGTTTATATTAATTTTTTTAATAAAATATTAAGAAATATTAATATTTTAAATTTTTTTTAATACAGGATATTATAACAACATTAAAAAACATTAGATAACTTATATTTAATTCTTCACATCTTATGATCTAATAATAGTTTCTTCCAAAACTAATATTGGTTTTTCCCTCTTCAACTACACAATATTTCGTATAAAATTCCAATAATCCACACACCCCCGAATACAAATGCAGTTAGGTACACCAACTGCAGCCGATGGCAGAAGGCACCATTTAACTTTTAAAATTTTAATTGAAGTTTAGGGCCAAAGTATTAACTTGATTTAAATAAATCTTACCTTTAATTCTATAAATAGCAAGAAACTCGATCATCTGCAAGAAATTTTTAGGTTCGGTCCTCTCAAATGTCATGTGAAAAAAAGCTTTTTATTTTAGAAGTCTCGTGGTATAATGATGGTAACGAAACAATTGAGATGGCTAAAAGTTTCTCACCAAAATTCATCATAAATATATCTGTAATGTAAAAGCATTAAGCTCGATTGGAATCTCCAACATCTTGTCCCTTTGTTGTAGGGATGAGATTTAAATCCCAGCATTGAGCATCACATGCAATATTTGTTAAAATCACAAGCAACTTCGTAAAATTGCCTTTTTTAACAATCTTAGATGGGGGTTACGTGTTAAATTGAGGATAGAATCAGAATGGATGCATATTCGTTTAAACTCGTCGGTGACTCGAATAAAATTGGTAAAATTCCTAAGTTTATATAAGTAAACCGAGTTTAGAAGGTTCAATTTTTTTAGCAAAAAAATCTTACAATTGAACCTTTTTTGTTTAAGATACCAATTAGAGAAGCCCAACCCAAAAACACATATTACCCAGACCAAAAAAAGCCTCTTTTTTTACCTCTTCAAGTTGAACGGTCAAAACTAATGAAAGTGAGTAAATAATCTTTCATACGTATTTTATAGGATTCTTTCTTTAATACCTATTTTCTTTTTTAGATGTTCAAATTAAAAACAATTTTAGATTTTTCATACGAGATTCTAATTTTTTGACTGTTGCCTTAGTATCAAGTATTGCATCACGTTTTATAATTATCAAATTGTTGTAACTAATCATTATATAAAATTATCAGAAAACTCCATAGATATCTGAATTTATATATAAAATTTATTTCTATGTGCGTGCCATTTTATATGTTTGTTAGGAATTTTTATTTTTAAAAATTATTTAAGCAGTATATTATGTATAGTTGGATTTTCTTAATTATAATTATTAATAACTACTATTAAAATTACATCATAATCTTTTAAATTTTATTCAGTAATTAATCAAAGGATGATAAATGATTAATAAGTATAAAAGAAGAAACTTACTTTGCAAAATATTACCCCTTAAATTGCCTTTCTCTGCTACTTCGTGTATATAATGTACCTTTGAATTATGTGATATTTGGTAAATTTGAAGTTGTGTAGCTAATCAATTTTATTGACAATGATGTTATATTTTTGAGTGAAAGTATTCAATGATATTAGAAGCATATTAGTTTACAAGTCTTCCAAGATGTGTTGATTTGAATAAAAAATATGCAATATAGATTGTAAACTCTACAATAAGTATTTATGTAAAAAATTTAATGTGATTTTATAATATAATTATGTTTCATAATTATTCAATAACATGTATAAAAAAACTCTTACGATTTTACATTACGAATTTTACTTACAATTTTGACAACATTGATTACATATCACATCACCTCTTCTATCTTTTGTAGTCCCAACCAATTGGGAATGTTCTATATTGCAGTAATTTCTGTCAATCCAAGTGTTTGAATGAACTACACAGAACACAATGATGAAAGAAGCTCAAAGAATGAGGGGAAAAGTATTGAAGAGTTTGGTTTAAGAGATGGATGGTAGTACAAAAGTTCTTCCCAAAGGCATCCATTTTGTGATCTGACTTGTTGCTCCGGAAGCCGGATTCCAACTGGCCCCCGCTTTCCCTTAAAGTATACATTACAAAATTACTATAGTTCTCTACACAATGGCTATGGGGTGAAGACAATAGCTCTGGATTAGGGAGGACAGAATGCCTACTCACACTTAATGGATCTATATATGTGACGGACAAAGAGCAAAGCTGCACGAAATCCAATGGTCCCAAGCATCAAAAAGAAACCATAGCATACACAGGCCATGTATCCAAAGAAAAAGGAGGTCTGCATGAAACCAGACATATCAGAGCGCGCATAGTAATAGTACAAACAATAGGCATAGATAAATATGCCAGTCGATCCACCACAGAGGAATGATCTGCACAAAAGAAAATATATATAGGTCAAAACCAGCGAGCACATGATGAGGACTAATCCAAATGATGAAAAACACAAAAAACTCACAACAGCACAACCAAAACAGTGGGAAAACACAGCATATATTAAAACCGGAACAAGGAAAATAAGCAGAAAATAAATGATCGTACTAGGCCTTCAAGATACTAGCTATCGCCCATAAAACCACACTAGAATTCACCCATCCCTTCTCCCCACTTTTCCTTCACTCTTTACAAGCCTTCTTCACAACAGAAGTGATTAGACCCACCCATTTTAAGAGCAACATGTGTCCTGCCCATCACGGCTGCCCAAACCCAAAAATTTTTACATAACCTACTCCTACAGCCCACTACCTTCCTTCCTTGTTCCTCTAGAGTAAACCTGGCGTATTGGGGCCAATCCCATAATAAATTTCTCTTTAACAAGTCAACGGAACTTCATGTCATGTAAAAACTTTAAGAGAGAACTTTTAGAATCGAAGCTTAAATATATGAGAGTAAAGAACAAACCAGGCTCAACTCAACATTAACAGAGCATCCCCCAAAAAATCAAATCAACAATGCAAAAGCTCAAAATGAAATGATAATGAAAATTGAAATGCATCAATAAATCAAGAAAGCGTGCACTCTTGAGACACATTTTCCAAAGTTCAGGGGCAGTTGAAACTCAATTTATTTATGCATGCTTCTACAGATATTTATTTGTACTCTTCTAAATAATAATCACAGAAAAATTAAATGATGCTAGACAAGCGAAGCACCAATTCAGTTATGAAGTCCCCATAGTTTAAAGTAACTTAACAGTTTGATCTATCACAAAAGCTCAACTTCCAAAATAAAAATTTATATCTACTATATTAACGTTTAGCCAAGCAAAGAAATCATGACCCTTAATTAAAAAAGCTATATGACCTAAAAGACAACTAATTGAGAATTTAGTGTAAGTCACACCACTACAATTAGAAACACCAGAGACAATACCCAGAAGGCAGTCAAGCTACCTCTATTGATCAGAAAAGATAATATATAGAAAATAAAGATATGAATAACAAAATATCCTACAGCTCCATATCCAAAAGGAAAACAGGTGGTAAGAATTATTATGTAAAAAGCTTTCAACGTTGAAAAGCACAAGCTAAAGGGTTCAGGTGAAAAGCCTATACCACAACGGGTAGCATTCCCCCAAAATCAACATGATATGCTTGATCATATGAAGTGAAAATTAAACCAATAAACAATAGTCATTTATCCATCAATTCAAGGCCTAAGCTAGCATGAAAATTTGTGATACATAGTGACTTCATACCTCCACCACCACTCATGATCCTCAGCAGCAAGCTGGAAATATGTCAATGCCACAGTAATAAAAGCTGTAACAATCAAGAGAATGATGAAGACAATGAACAGGATGCTGTAGATGGTATAAACCCTGTGACCCCAGACACTGGCAAATATGTAGTAAAGTTCAATGTATATTGCACTGAAAGGCAAAAACCCAGCCATTGCAATCTGAGGAATTGTTCCGCGATACCATGGCAAAGGAGGAATCTCCCTGGGATATTTGGTTGTGCGACAAGGAGCTTGGAATTCTGTCTTGTTATTCTTCCCAGCAATCCCACCCAACACAAGTAATGGCAATGTTACAAGAGTCCATATGAGAACTATCACTACAATGGTACCAAATGGAAGGGCAGCGGTGGCATTGTAAGCAATTGCAACAGTATTCAGAAAGACAAAATTGAGAAACAGAGGTCCACAGAAAAGGCATCCAGTCAACAGTAGATTCCTAACCTGTCATTTCCAAGGACAAGAATACAAGGATCAATGCTTCAAAATCAAAACAAAAGCAAGCTTAATGGGAACTGCATCAATTGCAGCAAAAGCTCATAAGTGCATACCCAGTTCGTTCCTTCTAGCTGACAATAAAATGAGGTTGCAGTATAACCAGCAATCCCTGAAGTGAGTGCATATATCACAACAAGTGCAGTGAATAGAGCCCCTCGATTGTAAGGATAAAATACACCAACAAGTGCCAGAATGAATATGAACACCGTGCTGCATATTAAGCATAAATATAAATGTGAGCAGAATCATAAAGAACATATATAGGATTTTCATCAAAAAGAAAAAAAGAACACATACAGGATAAGTGTCCTGAAATTACTTTTTTGTGGTCAACAAATTGGGAGGGTTCAGAACCAGGAAGAAACTTACAGAGTAAACAGTTGGGTACCAGATCCAAGGGCAGCAGCAAATAGAGAGTTATTCTTGGGAAACCTAAATACATCGCCATGGAGATACTTCCAACCAGTCTCTTCCTGCTCCTCAACAGATTCCTCATCATGGGCATACCTATTTTGAAAACAATCAAGTATAACATCTATATTTCAGATAAAAGAACATAAATTCTGTTGCATGGGTAAGGTCTACTGGTCAACCCAAAACAGATATAGTAGAAACTAGAAGGTTGCTTACCTGACAAAATCATTCTTCAGGACTCGCATCAAAATAGTTGCAAGAAACCCAGTCAGAAGTAGAACTGTCACACATGAATTTATGATTGAGAACCAATGGATTTCCAAATGATGGGGCAGTGAGGATGATTGAGAGTACTTGTCCATCCGCTTCTCAAAAGGTGTGTTAGTCTCTTTCCATTTTGCAGTATACAGAAATTCCACCTTGACTTCATTATCCTCTGTATGGTCCACTAGGGCATTTGGATCTGTCTGTACGTTGATTTCAATAACACGGTCCTTGTTGTAGAAGATCTCAAAGTGAATATGCTTGTACAGATAATACTTATAGTCACTTGGGTCTTTTCCTTCCTTATCAATTTTTCCTATGAAACCCCAGATAGGTAAGTCATCATAATACATTTGAAAGTAGTAGTCCAGGCGGACAGCAGTTCGAAAATGAGCCACTTCTTCCTTCTTGAGTGTCTTTTTGCATACTACTTCAGAATCCTTATCCCGCTGAAATTCAAGTTGGTAAGGAGCACTAACTAACCGATCTCCATTTAAGACTTCACCAAGAGCTTCCTTTTTTTCTTTCACATGATCTGCAATCAAAATTGAACAAATGAATTGACCGTATTCACAAAGATGGAAAATCAATGAAAAAAATTGACAGACAAAAGACTAAAACCAACCTGGTATACAGAATGGGAGATCAAAATAGCGATAGGTTTCACTGAAAAAGAAGAAGAAGGTGTTTATTATAGATGAATGAATTACCATAAAGCTCCAACTAATTCAAACGGTTATATTAACTGTTCAACATGGTTATACATCATTGAGAACGAGACTCACACACAGAGACAAACTATTGTCAATTTTCAAACAGTGCTAATAAGTTGATCAATCATCAAGTGGTTATTAGTAATTCAAAAATCAGAATACACAAAATATCAATGTGGTAACAGCTTCGGACTAAGATACATCTCATGGAACAAGTCACTAGATCAGAAACCACGTCTAAGCTCAGCATGAAGATCCGAGATATATGCCCCATGATTTCTACCTTAGGCACATACTAGCAAAGGGCTAAGCAAAAAGGAGAAAAAAAGAAGAAAAAAGAAACCTCAGATATTAGCACCTGACCCTATACTGAAGAGTGAAGAGTACAATCGGCAACAACATTTCCCAGCTCAGCCAAATATGAACTATCTACGTTTGTGAAAAGTGCATTACTTTTGATTATATACTCGCCTAGAAATTCATCAAGCAGCCAAAATAGACAGAAGCATTTGGGTAAATCACATTTCTTGCAATTTTGAGAAGGAAAGGAAAATAAGGTGACCGAACTTCTCATTCAACGCTATTAGCTCGGAATAAACTTAGATCCAGCTGGAAAATAAACAAAACCAATTGCCCAAAACTTATATTGAATCCAGCAATCAGGTCATGGTATTCAGTTGCAGTTTCCGATATCAAATGGGAAACCTTGGGAAGCAGCGGGCGTATTCAGCAGCAAGCGAAATTACCTGGGATTATGAAAAGGGCCAACCTTATTAGCGTAAAGTGGGACCGGATCTCCTTCTTTGTAACGATGATCCGATGCATCCGAGCTCACAAGGCCGACACCAGAGAGACAAACGAAGGCGATGAACAACGTGGCCATCACCTTCCCCATTATTTACCACCCCGTTTCCCTTCCAGAAGAAGCACAAGGAAAGTAAGAGAAGGGAAGAAGACAGGACGAAGAATGAAAGAGGTCTGAGCAAATGCCAGGCAGAAGGGATTAATATGAAGAAGATGGGGAAGGAACGAGTGCGAGTTGGAATTTACCGGTCTAACAGTGACACAGACTCAGCGGCTCACTAATACGTTTGATGTTTTACCTTACTGAGCGACGTGCTTGTTGATGAACTCTGAATTCGGGGATGGTAAGTGTTGTTATTATTATATTCTTTTCTAGTAAAAAAATGTGTTATAATAAGAATTTATTTATAAATTTATTATTGCTTTAATTTACCATTCAAATAATTGAATGACAGTAAATACGGCAATTTATTTGGATAAATTTAAAATTTTCAAAAAATAACAAAAATTATTATTCCACTTTTATTTTATTAATAGACATTATATTTTATCTTCTTTTAAGCTTTTAAGCATGATGAATTTTTATGTTTGGTAAGATAAAATAATTTATGAGAGAATGGAAATGAGTTTTGATATAATAAGATTTTGTGACCAATTATTATTTAGTATGTTATTGAATAAAAAAAATAACAATAGAAAAGATATCTCATCATATGACTATACCTTTTATGAAAAATTTATTTTTTCAATTTGTAAAAGATATATTTGAATTATCCATATTAAAAAATTTCCACAAACAATAGAAAACCCACGAACACGAATTTCACAAATCATCCCTCGATTGCAAACAAAAGCCAAAGCATTAAACGGATTATATGTATGAAACTTCATGCATTGGTTTGAATTATTTAAAATTTAACTTACCTCGACAAAATCATATTAAGCCAGTTTATTTGAGTTAAATCAAATTTTAAATATCTCTAATTTCATTCGACCTGGGAAAGAATTTCTATTCTTACATACATGGAAAAAAGGCTATTTTAAGAGTTTTTCAATTTTTTATTCTCTCTTACCAAACAATGGTTTTTGTCATTTTTCTTTTGTCCTCCATTTTCTTACCAACCAATTCCATTCTCTCTAACTAAAAGCATTGGAATAATGGTTGACCAAGGCTTTGTTTAGTGCTTCCATGGCCTTCTTATACCTTTCTCTGTACACGTTTAAACACGTTTGTTTGCATAATTGGGTACGGGATCTCAGAGTAAAACTTCCTTTTTTTCTGTGGGTGTATTAAATAGTTTTCCTTTGCTTAAGAAAAGAGAAAGAAAAGAGGAGGTTTCACGTGTCTGGATTCAAAATGGATCCTGTCCGTTTCTTTCTTATAAATATTTTGTAAATTTTATAAAAATATAATACAAAAAGAAGATAGTGTGTATGTCGCTTTTTTTTTTTTTTAATTCATTCTCCCTTTTTGTTCTATCTCTCTTTAATTTTATAAAATAATTTACACTAAAAATTTTAGAGAATCCAAATTTGTTTGAATTACCCCTTTATATATATATATATATATATATATATATATTTGTCATATCAATATTAAAATTAATGGTATTTACTTAAAATGACGTTTTAGAATATGATTTAAATATTTAGGAGATTATTTTTAAATATTTTAAACTGGAATTATTATTTAAAAAATAATGAATAAAGTTAAGTAATTAATCACTATTTTTATTTAAAATTTATTTGCTAAATTGATTGAGTAATTTTAAGAACTTGAAATTTTTGTAAACTATGATTTCTTTTTATGGAAGTTTAAACTCAAAATTTACTGTACACAAATTATACAAAAATTTCAAATATCTCAAGTCCTTAAACTATTATTGATAAAAAATTTAAATAAGTATATTCACGTCAATAATCAGTCAAATAGTTATATATTGTATATTACCAGAAAATTTATTTTAAACTTGTATGATAACAACAACTAATATTATTTCATATATAAGTATTTATTCAAATTACTATTTAGCTTGGTCACGAAAATGTCATCAATAAATACAATTAAATGCTTTCGAGTGTGTCAGATCCAACGGGATCTAGTAGTCAATCACAGATCTGATTTTGATAGTGTTAATAGTATGACACGTGTAATCATGGATTATGTAACAAAAAAATTTATATTTTTAATCCTAATAGTTTCATTCAATTTATAATTTGATTCTTATAACTTAAATCTTTTTAATAAACTCCTTATAATTTTCAAATATTTTAATTTAATCTTTAATGTTAAAATTCTACTTCTATTATAATAATTTTTTTGATGCAATTAACTATATATTATCTTAATACATAGGATATATATGATTTATGCAAATAAAAGAAATAAAATTAAATTAACTTACATATATTAGAAAAAAATAACATGGAATAAATTAAAAATTAATTAAACTATGAGGACTTCATTACAAAATTTCAAACTATAAAGATCAAATTAAAAATTAAGTGAAACTATAAGAACAAAAAAATATAATTATCTCTAAAAAAATAAATTGAGAAAATTAATTATCATTAAGTGTGATTATTTACATTAAAAGAGGCTATAATCAAGAACAATCAAGCTTGCCTTCAGAGTCAATATATTCAGTGGATTGGAAAGCTAATTATTACCATAAATAATTATAAATATTATGTTTTACAATTTAAGATGTTATGTATTAGCGCCGCATCTTTTTTTTTTTTTTTTTTTTTTTTGGGTTTAGGATTTACCACAGTTGTTTTTTAAAATACTTGGGATTTGGTTGTTCATTTTTGTAATTAACTTCGTGATTTCATAATAAAAAAATTAATATACAATTATTTATAATTTTATTATGCTAATATTCAATTAAAAATAGTAAATATAAATTTTTAAAATTATTATAAAACGTATATAGTTATTATAGATATTTGTATGATTTTAAATTAAACTATATGTTTTTTTATGATTAATGATTAATCATATATTTATTATGTGTTAATTTAAAATTTTTAATAATAATTAAAAGTATTAAAAATTGTATCTAAATATAATTATTTACAAAGACTTATTCTATATATACATACATATATATATATATATATATATATATATATATATATATATATATATATATATATAGAGCTAGCTTAAATTACAAAATTTGTCTAATTTCTTGCTTGAATATTTAAGTTCTGTTAGCTTTATGAATTCAATTAGTAGAATAGAACTAAAAATGTATTGTTTAGATATGAATAAATTACCAAATAGTTCTTACATATCTCAAGAAAATGAATCACTAATAGCTAAACCATTTATATTAAATGAAGAAAGAGATAGTACTTTCAATCAATTAAATTGGATCAATATGCTCTTAATGAAACATTTAGGATGTTTTATAGATCCTAATATAAAAGAAGAACTTAATATTTATGACTTAGATGGAACAATAAAAAAAATTTATTGAAGAAACTAGAAAAATATTAGATAAAGAAAGCTTAAATACTAAACTAAGAAGATTATGTAAAATAGCAGAGCCATTAGAACAAAAAATATATGAAATGAAATTAGAGATAACAAACATAAAAATAGAATTAAAAATAATCAAAGACCACATAATACAAATATGACAAGTCTTAAGAATAAAGAAAAAGGGAAATTTATTAGAAATAAAGCAAGGAAATGAGGTTAATACGATGAAAGCCATAAGAGAAGTAATTTTTGAAGGAAAGACAAAAGAACAAATAATGAATCAACCAGTTAATGAAAATATACAAAAAACAAGAACATTAGTAGAAAAATTACAAAAAGGACAAGAAATAATAAATAATAATTTATGGACAATATTTGATGAAATAATAAAAAGAGAACAAAAAAAAAGGGAAAAAAATAGATGAAAATGAACAATTAGAAAAAATAACTAAAAAAGATTATGAAATAATAGAATTAACATGCCAAATAGGGTAAGATTTACCTAATTATTTAAGTTTAATTAAACCAAAAATTAGGGAAGATAAAACTTTAATAGTTAGACAAATAAATATGATGAGTATATTAGAAGAATGAAAACAAGATGAGATTGAAAAAAGAATGGGAAAAGAAGAAAATTTAGAAGAAATAAAAAAACAATTAGGAAACATAACATTATGATATAACAATGAAATTAATATGCAAAGCGATATTACATTAAGAAATTCTAGAAATCAAGAACCTATATATCCACCAAATATACATAATCCAACATAAAATATAAATAATACTAGTGGAAGTGGAATAACAAGAGAAGCATAATTAGATAAGGAAGAATGAAGACATAAAGAATTAATAAAATCACAAGATTTGATATATCCATGTGAAACTACACTTTTAGAACAATATGAAACATGAAAGACAAGAATTGTAATTTAGACAATAAAAAAAGGATAGAATAATGGGCTAAAGCTTAATTAATAGCATTATTAACTCGAAATATAGAAACTAATGCAGCAAATTTATTAGTAAAAATAAGTTTTATAGGAGTAATACAAGATTAGTAGAAAAGTAAAACAAAAAAATTTAGAAAATGCTGGAACAGTAAATGAACATTCTAGTAGGAAAGAATTTTATGCAACTTTGCTAAAACAATATGTACAATTATTAAGAAATAAATTTGCAATAACAAAATCACATTAGATAGAAGTATGCACATTATATCTAAAAGATTTGAATTAGTATATATGTGAATATAAAAAATATTATTATGAAACAAGATTACAAAATTATGAACAACAAAATATATATATATATATATATATATATATATGGAATATTCTATAGAAAATTACCAAGATTAATATGAGAAACAATAATAGAAGATTGTAGAAAAGCATTTAGTGAAAGATAAGAATTAATACCATTTATACTAAGGGAAGAAAAGTAGATTTCTTAAGAGAATATTTATCTAATAAATGCAAGGAAGCTTTGAGAAATATAAAATATTATAAAAACTAATAAATACGTATTAAAATGTAGAGAATTAGAAATACCACATAAATAGAGATGTAAAACAGAAAAAAGAAAATATAAAAAGATTTGAAATCATATAAGAAATATAAATTTAAAAATATCCAAAAAAATAAGTCTAAAAGTCATTATAAAACAAGAAAATATTTGAAAGAATGAAGGAAAATCAATTAGAAGAAAAATCCAAGAAAATGCTTATATTATACTTATGGATAATTAGGACATATATCTACAGAATGTACTAAACCAAAAAAATAGAAAAGCAATGAATATTATGGAAACAGCTACAAACTATAATTTATAACCAATAGAATATTATATAATATCAGAAAATGAAATAAATAATTCACATTTAGAAATATACAAAATGACTATAGAAACCATGAGTAGTTTAAAGAGTAGCTCAGAAAATATCAAATATGATTATATAGTAGAAGAGAATGATATCAATTTGATGCAAGGAGAATCCAGTAATAATCAGTTAGATGGTCAAGAATAGGAACAAGATTATGAACAATATAAAGAATTTAGAAATGCTAAAGAAGGTATAGTAGAAAGGAGAATGCAATTCAGCAAGAACAATATAATAAAACAAGAAATAAAGAATTAGATGTAACTCCTTAAGATTACCAAAGAAAAAGAAAAATATGCATGTGTAGTATTACAAAAGAAACACTCAGTAGCAACAACTCAAACAGAATAAATCTAAAGAATATCATTAATAAATAACACATTGGTAGAGCAAGAAATAGAAAAATTATCTATAAAAGATGAAATAACTTAAATCTATATACTGGACTATAGAAATAAAAGAAACAAAATTAATGATAATTAATATAGAAATAAAAACTATAGAACAAAGATTAATAGAAAATTATGATGAAAACTCATTAATACATTGAAGAAAATCAAAACCTATGGTTGAAATAGAATTATTAGATTATAGTAAAGAGATAACAAGCAAACCATACCCTTGGACAGAGAATGACAAAAAAGAATTTATAATGCACATTAATGAAATGAAAAAATAAAATTAAATAAGACAAAGTAGATTATATTATTATTCACCAACAATAATAGTAATAAAACATAGTGAAAAAGAAAAAGAGAAAAATCTAGAATGGTAATCAATTACAAGAAATTAAATGAAATAGCAGTAAAAAATAGATACCCTATACCAAAAATAGAATTACTATTTAATCTAATAAAAGAAAAATAAATATTTAGTAAATTCAATTGTAAATCAGGATTTTTTCAAATAAAGTTAGAAGAAATAATAAAAAGTATACAACATTTACTATCTCATAAGGATTATATGAATTAAATGTATTACCCATGGGATTTTATAATAGACCTAGTGTAATTCAAGAGTATGTCATGAAATTATTAATACCTAGTTGAGATTTTGCGGTAATATATATTAATGATATATTAATATTTTCAAATAATGAAGAAGAATATGAAGATCATTTATTGCAATTTATAAATTTCATAAAAATTAAAGAATTAAATATTTCACCAAAGAAAGTTAGAATTAAGGAAAACTTGAATAGGATTCTTAGGATATTATATTACAAAAGATGGGATAGAACTACAAGAACTTTTAAGTAAAAAAGCAGAATAATTTCCTAAAATAAAAAGAAAAAAAGGAACTTCAATCACTCTTGGGAATTAAAAATAAAGCTAAAAACTTTGTTCCACATTTATTCAAATATACAGCTAAAATACCAAAATTAGGAGGAGAAAAAAAAATGGTAATAGGATGAAGAAGCTGATAAACTAATTGAAAAAATAAAATAAAAAACTATGTAAAAATTTGCGAAAATTAATAAAGCCTACTAAAGAACCAATAAGATGGATTATTTATACCAATTGCTTCAAAAAACTATCGAGGAGCAGCATTATATCACGAAAATGAAGAAAGAATAGAAGTAATCACTAAATATGCCAGTGGAAAATTAAATTAAAGTTAGAGTAGATATCATTCAACTAGAAAGAATTTTTAGTCATAGTAAAAGTCATAGAAAATTTTGAACTACTAATAGTAAACTCTCATTTTATTATAAGAATTGACAATACTCAAGTAAAACACTGGTTAGATAAAGGAGTAAGAATAATAAAGTTTTCTAATAAAATGGCAATCAGACTTAGCACATTATGATTATGAAGTTGAATATTTTAAAGGACAAAATAGCCTAATTGCTTATTATCTGAGTAAGGATGGAGCCAAGTAAGGAAAAGACAATTAATAGCCCTATAAGGGAGACCACTAGAATTGATACTAGTATTAAACAAGTAATTATGAAGATGAATATGGGGCTATTACAAGCCTAGATGAATATTCATATCAGTAATCTCACTAATTCTATGAATAGTCTAAGTAACTCTATAGGTAGTTTAATTACCCATGTGGATGACTTAGAAAAACGATTAACATAAGTAAAAAGAAAAATAATTTTGACCCATACCAATTAGATGGTAAGCCCCTCCGTTTCAGAAATAATGAGAGCCTATAAACAAAACTAAAAAAGAAATCAAGAACTTAACCTAAACCAATCTCCTGAAACCACCAAACAGTTGATTACTCCATCAACACCTAATAAAACCCAAACCTCTTCATCCTCTTCATCCTCAACCATTAATTCAAGAATCATAGAACAATTCACATATTTTAAACTTCTCATTAGCAAATTAAACCATTTGAAAATACCCACATCCTCTATCAAATATATTTCTCATTTTGCTCTAAACAAAGTCATTATCTTTCCAAGCACAAATCAGAATTTGTAAAAACCATATTCAGTTATGGATTAATTTAGTCCATATATCATTCTTCAAATATCAATGAAATTAGCCAACTACCAAAGTCAATATAAGAAGTTGCTAAACATTATTTCATAATAGTAACTCAATATAGTGTTTACATCAAATGTTACTCCACAATAACATAAATAACCCCAGAAAAATTTTATCCTTAAATTAATTTGATTAAATTTAGCACTACCAAGAAGCCATTTGAGTTTGAAGAAGAAGAAAAAGAAGATATTTTAGAAGAAGACTTTCCTTATACTATCTCAAGAATAAGAGCTCAAGAAGTTAACATGATTTTCTTAGAGATGAATATGACTATAACAAGTGATCAAGCCTAATAGACCTACTTCACTTGCCTAACATGATGCATGTACTCAATCGAGAAGAACAGTAGGCAGAGTAAAAAATTTTCATTATGGTATGAAAAAATAAAGTCCAATAATATGGAAAATTTAGAGGGGGAAAAAAAAGATACACCAAGTATTATCTGAATATACAAGTCATAATTGTAAATATTGTGAAGAAAGAGAAAAAGAAGAAAAATACTATGAAAAGTTGTAGACATCTCTGATTATTATCAATGAGTCGACATAAAAAAGAAAGCAAAGACAGAACAAGACAAAGGAAGTGACAAAAAGAGAATCTCTCAAAAATAATAATGCAAGAAAGAGATAAGGACTAATAAAGATCCAAGACAAGGAGCATCTAAAGGACAATCAAAGATAACTAAGGACAACATGCCTAAGAAGATAAAGAGATAATTAAAATCTTCAACAGATAAGATTAGGACAATACTCAAAATAATATCTGTAATAGTTCTGAGATTGAGAATGCTTGGTCAATAAAAAGCCTTGTAATATGAAATATAAGGCATCGAGCATTTGAGCAATCTATCTGAGCTCTCAAGTGTTTCGCCTCTAAATCAATCCAATTCTTCTCTCTAATTCCCTTTCCTTAAAATCTTGTATCCAGTATTCCCATAAATAAAAGTAATTGTTTATATATCCTCAAGATCATTATCAAATTTTCATTTACTATTTTCATCACCTCCATTATTACTTAAAGAATAAAGGAAGCTCATTAAGTTATGGAATTCTAAACTTCTTATAGGGGATTAAAGGGATTATTTTCTATAAATTATAATCAAAACACTTGATTCTATGATTTGATTACCGGCTAAATCATCAATTACATTAATATTAGATTTGGTTATGGAATAAGTACACCTCTTATAGAAAACAAAGGAAAGTTATGTTAAGCTAAACTGAAGGGATAAGGTTTATGCATTTAAAACACTAGAAAATATCTTTGCATGAAATAGGGTAGAGTTCCTTAGATAACCTGGTTTAGACTCAGTAAAAAATTATTCCATTGCCTAATTTAATATTTTTGTAATTAGTGATAATCCATATATAAGCTTGAAACCCAAAATTGCAGGACTATTGGTCCAAATAGATATGCCATGGATCTATATTCTTGGTATAACAAGGTCTCATATGGAATTGTTAGCCGACTGTCACATATCCTAATGACTTTAGTCTAAATGTCAACGAAATCACCATATGGTAAGGAATTGGGTTTAACCCTTTTTTATATTGCAAAATAAAGCATCTTAAGGAGGTTAACGCTAATTACATAGGAAAAAGCTTGATTTGGCTTTCCATCGTGGCCACCTTATTCTCGTAACCAATTGGAAGAAAAGCAATGATTTTAGTAATTTATTTTTAAATTTACTTTATTTGAGTGATTCAAATGAGTTTTTTCTTTTAAACCTAGTCTCTTTTTTATCCTTTACTAATTAAAAAGGATCAAAATGATCATCTAACCCTAAATAGTTTCTCCCTAAATAAGATTGAATTTAAAAGTATATGAACATTTTTTAGATTTTCTATGCATGAAGAATCAAAAAAAGACTACGTTAAAAAGAGAATGATCAAAATAATATTTTTTTAGAAAAGCAATATCACTTTCTAGGTCTTCCATCTCAATTGCACAACTATTATTATCTCAGTGAAGACTAAGATATAGAATAAAAAATGGTTGAATTCATTGAGCTACACATATAGAATATATACAAGATTGTGTTAGACTAGCCTCAATAGACTAGTGACAAGTGGCAATGGTGAAAAACAAAATGAAAGAATGAGAAATGAATCATGTGTTACCTACAACTCATTAGCTATAATTCTATATAACAACATACATGATAACAATTTATATAGTTATGTCCTAACACCCCCTTCAAAAGAGAAGGTTATGAGGTAACCCTTAGTTTGCTCCTAAGCTAGTAAAAACTAATTTGAAGAAAAGGTTTGGTCAAGTAATTTGCAAGTTGATCTAATGATGGCATATAGCAAGCAAACTGTTTATTGGCAAGGACCTGATCATGGACAAAATGAACGCCAATCCTTATGTATTTAGTTTATGAATGATAAACTAGATTTATAGCCAAAGCATTTGCACTAACATTGTCACACCAAGCAACATAAAACTTTTTACTCCAAAAACTAATTTCTCTGAGTTGAGCTTGAATTCATTTTATTTTAGCAATAAAATCAGCTAATGATTTATACTCAAACTTAGTACTAGATCTGGACACAAGCTTTTGCTTCTTTGATGGCCAAGAAACCAAAGAGTCTCCCAGAAGATGCAAAATCCCTGCCACTAATTTGCGATCTTTTGAGCATGCTACGCCATTCGCATAAAAAAACAAATAATTTGCAACTGATTCATTAGATTAATGTGGATTCTTAAAAGTGCAATCCCTTTAAGATAACGAAAGAGCCTCTTGATAGGTTGTCAATGTTCCACAATAAGTTCTTGCAAATATTGACTTAGTTTATTAATTGGAAAAGCAATATTAGGATGAGTATTTGATAAATACTACAAGGTACCTATAGGTTACCGATATATTGTAGGTGACTTGAAAGGCTCATTTTCGTTGAAAGTAAGCTTTTTACCAGCTACCATGGGAGTTAAACATAATGTAACTTCAACTATACCAAACTTTTTTAGCAAATTAAAAATATAATGGCTTTGACTCAAGTATATTCTTAACTCATTTCTAAAGGCTTCTATGCCGAGAAAATAATATAAGCACCCACATCCTTGAGTGTAAAAATAGTATCCAACTTCTATGTGAAATCTTTTAGCGTGACTACATTTTAGGTAATTAGTATATCATCAACATACATTAACAAAGTAATCATAGAGCTTTTTATTGTAAGATGAACAAGGAATTAGTTTTAATGTTCCTGAAGCGCTTAGTTGATCAACGTGGTTTTAAGTTTGTCATACCAAGCTCTAAAAGCTTGGCAAAGCCCTAAAAGCGCTTTTGATAGCTTACAAACATAGTGAGGTTTCTGAGGATCTGCAAAGCCTACAGGTTGATGCATAAACACATGCTCATAGAAGGTGCCATTAAGGAATGTGTTACGTGCAAATTGCTATAATGCAAGTGTACACAATCAATAAGTAATAAAATATTAAAAAATTAAATATTATCCTCTAACAACTCTTGCTAAGACTTTTGCTAAATATTAATGCTATCGTGGTACCTTATCCAGGCTAATTGCAATATTCCATTAAACAAGAAAAGATAATGCAAAAGAATGAACAAAGTGACACTAACAAATATGAGTATATATCAAATAAAGTTCCTTAGGATTATGGTCTAATTTAGCAATTCAATTGCATCATGTTTACTTTCCTAACTTAAATTCAATGCTCATGAGTTAGTCTAAGTGTCTAATTTCATTACAAGAATCCATCAATCTTGTATAAATTCTATCGCCTCAATTTAATTCCCTATATTTCTATAAAAATCAAATTAAAGAGATACATTACATACAACTAATCATTACTATACTAGTCCAATAGGTATATGTCTATCCTAAAGGCAAATTGTGTTAATTCATACAATTAATTAACATCAATCAAGTGGTATTTAGTCCTATGACTAAATTTGGGCTTATCTTTCAAGAATATTTAAATCTTTAGTAGAAACCCTAATTGATAGCCAAACAAAAAGTGAAAATGAAGATTTGAACTGAATAAACTTATTCACAATGAAATTTAAGGGGAAAAGTAACAGTAATAATCAATTTACATGTCAAATAGTCATAGTCTTAAAGAAAGAAAACTTTGTCTAGCATATTTAAAGGTATAATCAGGCTCATCTCTAAAAATATAGTAAAGATGAAAAAAAAAAAAAGGAAGATAAAAAATTTCTTTTCTGCTGCTTTAATCAATTCCGTTTTTGATTTCTCTGCCTAGAATGTCTTCCTCCAAGTTTTAAGTTGCCCTCCAAGCTGCCTTTCTTCATGTCTCTCTATCTCTAAAGTCTCCCGTGACTTTTTGCTACTTAAAAAGCCCTCAATGTCTAATTATGAAGTTGCCCTAAAAAACTTTTCGTTCTAGCACTTAGGCTTCTTGAGCTGAGGCCAAGGCGCCAAAAAAAAAAGAAAAAAAAACTAGGTAAATCTGGTACCTAGGCTTCACAGGCTGAGGCCTAGGCACCAATTCTTTGGAAAATGTACTAGACTACTGCCTTTCTTAAGGCCTAGGCTTCACAAATTTGTCCCAATGCAACTTCTTGTTTCTCCAAGACTTAAGCAACATAAAACAAATTAACATGAGCAACTCCAAATTGTTAAGATTTAAGCATGTAAATCATCAAAACATCACTAAAAATAACTCAAACAACAATAAATCTAAACTTCTAAATGTAAATGCCTAACCTAATAAAAATAACCCGAACTTTAACTAAGACTAATAAGATTACACCATGAAAAAACATGAAAATAGCTTGAATAATTCTATTTTAATAGAGTCATCAGAAAGCGTTATTTACCTCTAATTGTCTTACCTTCCATCTAAAAGTGATTGCAAGAGTAAGAACTAATCAAACAGTGGATGCCTTCACCATTAAGCTAAAGGTTTATCTAAAATCAATGATAGGGTCCCGTTGAAACCTTTTGGTTACTAGTCAAGTTTTGTACCTTTGGAGTGTTCCATCAGTATTTAATTTGGTCTTGAAAACCTAGTTGTTATCGATAACATTTCTCTGTCCACTATATAGTGCCTTTGTCCCTGTCTTCTTCTTTACTAGAGCTTCAAACTCTTTAGCATGGCTAACTTTTAATGTGATGTCTACAATGCTTTTCCAAAAAGGGGTTTAGTAGTAGCATTATGATTAATTTCAACTTCTATAAAATCCACAAAGGGTGCTTTAGTATATGTATCCCTAATTTGTTCCTAGTAACAATTGGATGAAAAAAAATATGAGTATAATTTAATAACTAAGGAGAGGAAGAAACTTGTACAGGTTCTTTTCATGAAGAGACTTGTTCAGGGACATCTAAAATTTGTTTCTCTACCACACACTATGATAGAAGAGGAGAAACTTATAGAATGTGCATAATTGGTATAGGACACTCTTGTGATCTGCAAGTCATATAATCAATTAAAGACATAGAAACATTAGAAAATACTCAAGCATTTCTGTACCACAATAGGAAGTGAAATATTCTAACCACCAATGACTTAACTAAATGTCTTGTGAGTCCAAAAACCATCAGCAAAAGGAAATTATTTTTCATTAAACACAGTGTGATGAGAAATAATTATATTTCCATAAGCCTTTAAACATTTGTATCCCTTATAAGAGGGACTATAACCAATAAACATATTTTAGGGTGTTGAATTGTAGCTTATGTTTGTTGAATGGTCTTAAGCAAGGAAAATAGGCACTTCTAAACACTTCAAGTTGCTTATAATCAGGCATTTGATTATATATAAGTTGATAAGCATTGTTTCCCTCAAGAACATGTATGGATAGGCGATTTATTATATAAGTAAAAGCCTTTTACTAAAAACGTAGAGGCATCTTAGCCTGAGCCATCAATGTGAGCCCAATTTCAACAATACGATGATGTTTTTTCTCCACCCTACCATTCTAAGCAAAGGTGCAAGGGCAAGAGTGATGAAATATGATTAATGCTTCTTGAATGATTTTAGTGAAGCTATGAAACTCCTCACCTTCGGTTAATTTGCAAAACCTTATTCTTCTTATCTCAATCATAATTTTGAATGTTGAAACATAGTTACACTCTTATGTTTCATAGGATAAATCGAACTAAATCTACTATAGTCATAAAAAAAAAACTGATATAATAATGATAGTCTGAAGTAGAAAAGATTGGGTCTACTCATCAGTGAATAGCAAATCTAACGGATTAGTAGTATGGGAAAAAAACTATTTAAATGGAAGAGTATAGGACTTCCCATATTGATAGGCATCACAAAATTTAATAATGTCATCACTAGTTTTAACATTACATTACTATAAAATGCTAGTTAAAATATAGGGGGAAGGTTATCCTAAACATCTATGCCAATTGTCTAAAGTAATAGTAAAAGCATAGATATGCCCTTTATTTGAAAAGGATAGTGCACCAATTGGTTGACAATCAACACAATATAAACGTCTATTAAGGCTCCCTTGCAGTAAAATCACTCAAGTCTCGCTATCCTTCACAAAACAATTATGTGATTGAAACTCATCATTAACTTTATTGTCAGAAGTAAGTTTATCAATGCTCAACAAGTTCTTTATAATATGAGGAACATAATGCACATTAGTATAATAAGTTTGGAATCCAAAGGTGTAAGCAAAGTTGATGAACTAGTCCAGTAAACAACAAGTTTGGCACCATTATTAATAATTATTTTACCTAAATATGGATTAGTAGTTGGATACTGAATTGGTAATATGAGTTATAGAGCCACTGTCCATACACCAAGATGGATCAGTGACATACTATGCAGAAGCTACAAAAGCAGTAGAATTAGAGTCTTGAAATTTTTATGAATCAGGGGCAAACTAATGTAATCTTTATTGAACATATAGAAGTAATGCACAATAGTATGTCCTGTACGACCAAAAACTTGGCAAACACGATGATCAGTGTTACTACCCCCATGTCATCAACTTCAACTGCCATAACTTGAGCTACCTCTGTGAGCACACCAACCATTCCAATTTGTATTAGAGTTTAATTTCTTTTGAGAGTCATTTTTGTTCATTGCTAAATAAGCAAAAGATTGGGACGTGTTAAAAATAGCATTCAACTGTTCTAATCGACTTTCAAAAGTGAAAAGGGCTGCCTCAGCTTCCATCCACGTTAATCCGTCCTTATTGGCAAGTTGGATGACATAGGATTGTATTTGACGTCCAACCTGGCAAGTACTTGATTGATGAGTTTATCAGTGGAAATGAGATTGCGGACAAGAGCTAAATTGTCGAAGATAGACTTCATCTTATAGAGACATCTGTCCATTTTGAGACGGCCTTTTCGAGTTTTCTGCAACACATTCTTAAACAGAGTGATTCGAGAGCAAGTGTGAGCACTTAAGAGTTCCTTAGTACCGTACCAAAGCTCATAAGATGTACTACAATGGAGTACTTACAAAGCAATCTCCAAAGATACTATTATACAACCAACCAAGTAAAAGTTGGTCAGTAACTACCTAATCTTCATACTCCAGGTATAACTTTTGCTTAACACTTTCAAAGTAGAATTTTAGAGGATAAGGCTTAGTTCCAAATAGAAAACCAACACAATCAGAAGGATAATAGACTGCCATAACAAGTTATTGCTTTTGTCCAACTTGGCAAAGCAAACTTGGCCAAGTGTGGAAATGAATTGAATTTAGGGCTTTCAAAAAGTGATAGAAAAGAGAATGGGCTTTTGAGAAGTGATAGAAAAGAGAATAGTGCAGATACTAGTTGTTAGAGAAGATAAGCCCTGCCAAGTGAAGACTAAGATATAGAAATTGAAATGATTGAATTCACTTAACTTAATTAAGCTACACTAATATTTATCAAAAAATTAAGCTACACTAATATAGAATATATGTAAGATTCTGTTACACCAGCCTCAACAGAATAATGACAAGTGGCTATGATGAGTAACAGAATGAAAGAATGAGAATCACATGTTACCTACAGGTCACTAGCTATGATTTTGTACAATAGCATATGATAACAATTTATACAGTTATGTCCTAAAAATCTCATAAGCAAATTGGGCGAGGAAATATGAAGTTGGTGTTTGATACTTGAAATTTAGAATGAGTCAAAATAACAACATAATTCTTTTTTTTTTTTATTTGTTAAAAATTAGTCTCTTAAATTTAAAACATTTTAAATTAAACTTTTAAACTCGTAACATTTTTAAAAAATTCTTTTAATTTCAAATTTATATCCCTTTCTACCTTACATAATGTTTAGACACTGAATTTGATATGTATTTTAAATTTAAGAGATTATTTTAAAATATTTTAAATTTAATGTACCCATTTAAAATGATAAATAAAGTTAATGGATAAAAATACTATTTTGACCCTATAAAAGTATAATTAAAATACTTCTTCTTTGCTCCCGTGATTTGTTTTCGTCACTAGAATATCTTTTATGGGGACTCTACATAAGAATATGGGGAAAATATAAAATCTCCGTTGAATTCTCAATATATTCATACTCTAAAAATTAGATACTTTTATCTATGTTTCACTTAATGTGATTACTTCATTTGCACCTCAGACTCCACAATATTATTTTGTCAATTGTAGTAATGAATAGAAATTTGTCACGTCAAATTTTTAAGAAATCAGAAATAATATTTGAGTTAACTTTATTTTTAAAAAAGTTGATAAAATGGCATATTTCATAGAGTATGGAAGTCTAGGGACCTAGCCTCTCAATTTTAAAATTCTAAGAAAGTACTTGCAAGTGACTAAAGTTTAAAGGGTAATTTTGCATTTCTTTTCCTTAAAAATATAACTCAACACTGAAAAGACAATATTTCACTGAGATATTTGATGGGTTAATATTACAAGTTTATAATATAATTTTTGCGATATACTATAACAACATAGATTATTTATTATTTGTACAATATGTGTGTGTGTATGTATGTATATATATATATATATATTATTTCACATTATATGTATTGATTCTAACTTATTTTATTATAATAATTATAATTATTTAATAAATATAATATTATTATATTTATACAATATAAATAATAATAATTATTATCAATTACAAAGTGTATTTAACCATGCTTTAGAAAAAAAAATGTATAAATAATGATGTCTTTACGTGGCTATGAGACTTTATCCTTTTTAATAAGTGATGTGTTCATTCTTGTATCTTAAAATTTTCTTAGAAAGTTTTGGCACCATCTATGCTTTCTATTAGGATATTATTATAAACATACCAAAACAAATGTCAAATGATTCCAATGTGTGCATAAAGACTTTTTATTCCCATAGATCATGTTGAATAACGTTAGCAACAAAAATTTGAAATTGCCAAAAGTTTCACTTTTTTTTTTTTAATTTCTTTTGATATTCATAAAATATTACATCCAAAATATTAATATCACATGTTATAGCTATGTCCTAAGATAATCTTTTACCCATTTTATATTGTGGCATAAGTTCTTCTCAGTCTAGAAGAGTCAATACAAAAATTTTTTAACTTTCTAAATGAGCTAACAAATTGGGAAGCCTTATTCCAAAATATACAATAATCAATCTCACTTGTAAATATCAATCCACAAAATCTAAAGGAAAAGAAATAGTGAGTTGCTAATTATGTTATGGTGTATTATAGACTAAATTCCTTTTTGCATGGCCTTTTAAAGAATATTGACTTTTTATCTTTCCAATGCAAGACATCTTCCTATCCCCATGTCTGTTTAAACATTGTTTACACCATACCCTAAAAGTGATCTTCTTTTAAGACACTGTAATTTGTCCTTGCTCCCCTGTATGAGAATTGGCTAACTTGAAGAATAAAAAAAGATTTACGGTTTCTTGACAACATAATGGACCAGTGTTAGGTTTTGATCCTTTTTGTTTATTATCATTTTATCACGCTGAATTTCACTGAAAAAGCACTCTATTTACCAAATAAATTTGGGAAAATTTTAGTCTAAAATCATAAGTTACAATTTATTATTCTTTATATTTTGTAATTATATTGAAGAACCTGTAGTTATTTAATAACTTTTCATTAGACAAAAATACCTGAAAAAACATAAGTTAAAACTAAAATCACTAGAGTAACAAAAACAAAAATAAGAGTAACTTGATTAGTAATTAAGGCAAATTAAGGTTATAATAAAATCATAAGTTATACTTGTCTAATCAAATTAAAACTAAAATCTCGATAATACCAAACATTAAAAGTAGTAGTAATTACAAATAAGTTAATTCATAATTAAGGTAAATGAAGGTTATAATAAATTTATAATTTACTTGTGCATCAACATAAGTTAAAATTAAAATTACTACGACAACAAAGGCAAAATCCAATAGTAATGACAACTGAGTTGATTCATAACTCGAGCAAACTTAGATGGCATCTTCCATTTGACTCAGATTTGGCCTACCTCATGGTAATAGGAACAGTGGTATACGATTTTGTCTTGAAATTGAGACTCATATAACTTTTTAGGAGATCTCCCTACAAGACAATTGTATGATAGGTGGTTGTAAGAAAATATTGCCAACATAATCATTAACAAGTAAAGTATTCTTGTAAATCTTTGCTAGAAGCTAAGCAAGTTATGTTAATCCATTTTTTGATACATTTATACTAAAGACAAATTTCTTTCCACTCTAATTTAAGTTTGTTAATACTTTGTTTCATCTATATTACCTTATTTTCATTTGTTATAAGACATATTTCTTATTATCGAGGATCTCTTGGCTAACAATTAGATTTTATTATTTTTACCTATTTAATATAGTTAATAGTAATTTATATTAACTCTCCTTTTAATTCAACTACACTAAAAGATAAAAAAACGTTAAAATGTTTTGAACAATGAAATATTATATCATTCACTTATGCAAATCAAAAGTTGCAAAACAAAACACACTAATTTTAGTATCAAGGTTTGTGTTTATTTTTGTTACAACCATGGTTTATTAATCTTACCTTCCTTGTTACCTTATGATGAAAATTTCTTATCACCAAAGCTTCATAAACTAATAAGTGAGTTTTACTATTATTACATATTTAATGTGATATACGGTGGCTTTGTTGTTTCTTTGTTTTCTTTCCTCTACAACAAAAGGTTTTATGTATTAAGAAAAAAGAAAAAAATTTCCACCTCCTTACTTTAACAGCTTAGATTATCGAAGATAGAGATAGTGAGTTATAAATGATGAAGATTCAAATATAAGGAGAAATACTAATAATATAAGTTTATGCATGAAATTAAATGGCATGACTTATATATATCAAGAATATACCTCATTAGAATTTCTTTCTTGTCTTCCAAAAAGCGATGAAGATTCAAAATGGGAGAGGATAACACAAGATGGGGAAACATTTAGACTTTTTGAAAAAACATGATTTGAATGGAAGTTTTAAAATTATTAAGTTTAAAAATAATTTTGCCCATTAAAACTCCTAAAATAATTTTAGGTTATTCAATATAATTACAAAATATAAAATCTTTTTTAATAATTAATTGCATTTTATGACCCTAAACTAAAATTTCCCCAATAAATTACATTCGTCAAGTGAGTCTTGTATGCTTCAAAAAACGGTCAGGTTTTGAAAATATCAACTATTATATAGAGCAAACAACATATATTTAGTATAATGCTTAAAACTTAGATTATCTCTCTGATGAAGGAGAAACCAGACTCTTAACCAAATATATTTAGTATGCCTTGTAAGCTAAAAAAATACCTCAAATTGTTAAAGGAGAAATAAATCATAATGAAAAGACAGTTAAGAGATTAAGTATTGTCATTGCATAAAAGTACATGAATTGATCATGTTCATGAGATGCTTGACCAACCTAAAAAATGAGAAAGGATTTCATTTGACAATATAGACGAGTGTTATGATAAAAGATTCTCTTCAACATACATAATTAATCATTATGCTGAAATGTGAAACCATTAACTACTGTTGAAATTTTCAAGCTTTTTTCCCTCAATTGCAGATATGAGATTTAAAGAAGATATATTTCAGGGATAAGAATCGCATAACCTCATTTTATATTCACAGACAATTAGGAATTTTCTGTTCGCTGTAATTTCTGTAAGCTCAAGTGTACGAGACAACCAGACTACAATAGAGTATGCTGTGATTGAGGAAGCCCAAAGAAGAGGAAAAATCTAGATAGATGGTAGTACAAATACGAAAGTTATCACCAAAAGCACCCATTTTGTGATCAAACTTGCTCTGGAAACTCTAAACCAACTGGCCCCAGCTACGTCTTAAAGTACACAGGACTACATAATTACTATAATTCTCTACACAGTGCCTATGGAGTCAAGACAATAGCTCTAGACTTGTGAGGACAAAATGCCTACTCACACTTGATGGATCGGAATATGTGACGAACAAAGAGCAAAGCTGCACAAAAGCTGACAGTTCCGAGCATCAGAAAGACACCATAGCATATACAGGCCATGTATCCAAAGAAAAACGATGTCTGCATCAATCCTGACATATTGGAGCATGCATAGTAGTAGTACAAGCAATAGGCATAAATATATAAGCCAACTGATCCACCACAGAGAAAGGATCTGCACAAAAAGAAGGTCAAATCCAGTGAACACATAATAAATTTCTCTCTAACAAGAAGACTCATAGAACTTCGTATAATGTAAGTCAATTTTAGTGAGCATCAGTGTCTGAAGCTGCTAAGACAAAATTTAAGGAATTGATATAATCTGTCACGTGTTAAGCGTTTTTTAAATATAAATATTAGTTAAAACACTTTAGAGTTTCCCTCAAATTTTCTAATTTAACAAGTAATGTAAATTTTCATTTTTATAGGCTTAAAAGCCTATAAATATCTAATGTGGGAATTGGAAATGCATCTTCACTCCCACATATTTATAGCTTAGCTTTTTGATATATTATCTCTAACACATAAGACACCCCAAAAATCAAAAAAGCCATGCAAAAGGTCAAAAGAAAATGATAATGAATATTGAAATGCATCAATATTATAAGAAAGCGTGCATTCTTGAGACTCTTTTCCCCATGGAGTAGTGGCAGTTGAGGAAAATATTTACTATACTGAAGAAGACACAATTAATCTTTTTGTTTATACAAAGATTTATTTATGAATGTTAATACAATAACCACAGAGAAACCAATTGAAACTTGATAGCCAAAGCACCAATTCAGTTATGAAGTCCCCTAAAAAAGGTTTGCAATTTAATATATCATAAATGATCATTTTCATGAAAAAAAATAATTATATCTACCGTATTAAGTTTTATAAAAGGAAGAAAAAACTCCTATAATTCATATTTATCCCATAGTAAATAGTGCTACAGCATCTAAAAGACAGCTACCTGAAAATTCAGTGAAAATCACACCACTAGGATTAGAAACACCACAGTCAAAAGCAAAGAGACAAGACCCAGTAAACAACCGAGCTACCTGGGTTCTTGACCAAAAGAAGCAACATATAGAAAGTAAATATAAATAACAAAGGATTTTACAGCTTCATATACAAAACGAAAACAGGTACAGACCAATATTTTGCAAAGAGTTTTCAATATTGAAAAGCACAAGCTAAAGGGCCCAAGTTAAAAGCATATACCATAACAGATAATATTCCTCTCTAATCAATATGATATAATCAAAAGCATTGGATGAGAAAATCAAACCAATAAACAATATTCATTTATCCACCAATTCAAGGCCTAAGTTAGCATGAAAAATTTGGGATACATAGTGATTTCATACCTCCACCACCACTCATGATCCTCAGCAGCAAGCTGGAAGTATGTTAATGCCACAGTAATAAAAGCTGTAACAATCAAGAGAATGATGAAGACAATGAACAAGATGCTGTAGATGGTATAAATCCTGTGACCCCAGACACTGGCAAGTATGTAGTAAAGTTCAGTGTGTATCACAGTAAAAGGCAAAAACCCAGCCATTGCCATCTTTGGAATTGTTCTGCGATACCATGGCAAAGGAGGAATCTCCCTGGGATATTTGGTTGTGTGGCAGGGAGCTTGGAATTCAGTATCGTTCTTCTTCCCAGCAATCCCACCCAACACAAGTAATGGCGATGCTACAAGAGTCCATATGAGAACTATCACCACAATAGTACCAAATGGAAGGGCAGCCATGGCATTGTAAGCAATTGCAACAGTATTCAGAAAGAAAAATGTGAGAAACAGAGGTCCACAGAAAATGCATCCAGTCAATAGTAGATTGCTGACCTGTCATGAGCAAGGATAAGTATGTGATGATCAATGATTGAAAATGGAAACTAAAGCAAGCTCAATAGTACAGGACCTAATGGCAGAAAAAACTCATCAGCGCATACCCAGTTTGTTCCCTCTAGCTGACAATAAAATGAGGTTGCAGTATAGCCAGCAATCCCTGAAGTTAGAGCGTATATGACAACAAGTGCAGTGAATAAAGTGCCTTGGTTGTAAGGATAAAATACTCCAACAAGTGCCAAAGTGAGTATGAACACCGTGCTGCATATCATGCATAAGTACAATTTTATGAGACAGAACAATAAGATAATTGTCCTGAAATAAGGTTTATGTGGTTAAGAAATTGGAAGGGTACAGAACTCAAAAAAAACTTACAGAGTAAACAGTTGAGTACCAGATCCTAGGGCAGCTGCAAACAGAGACTTATACATGGGAAACCTAAACACATCTCCATGCAGATATTTCCAACCAGTCTCTTCCTGGTCCTCAGCAGATTCCTCATCATGGGCAAACCTATTTTAAAAGCAAACAAGGATGACATCAATAATTTAGCTAAAGAATAGGAATTCCCTAGCATAGTTGAAGTCAACAGGTCAACCTCAGACATATAAAATAGAAACTAGAAAGGTTCTTACATGACAAAATCATTCTTAAGGACCCGCATCAAAATAAATGCAAAAAACCCAATTAGAAGGAGAACTGGCACACATGAATTAATGATTTTCCAAAAACGGGGCAGTGAGGATGATCGAGAGTATTTGTCCATCCGCTTCTCAAAAGGTGTGTTAGTCTCTTCCCATTTTGCAGTATACAGAAATTCCACCTCGACTTCATTATCCTCTGTAAGGTCTACTAGGGCATTTGGATCTGTCCGTTCATTGATTTCAATAACACGGTCCTTGTTGTAGAAGATCTTAAAGTGAATATGCTTGTACAGATAATACTTATAGTCACTTGGGTCTTTTCCTTCCTGATCAACTTTTCCTATGAAACCCCAGATAGGTAAGTCATCATAATACATTTGAAAGTAGTAGTCCATGCGGACAGCAGTTCGAAAATGAGCCACTTCTTCCTTCTTGATTGTCTTTTTGCATACTACTTCAGAATCCTTTTTTCGTTGAAATTCAAGTTGGTAAGGAGCACTAACTAATCGATCTCCATTTAAGACTTCACCAAGAGCTTCCTTTTTTTCTTCCATGTGATCTGCAATTAAGATCAAACGAATAAAGTGACTGCACTTGCAAATATAGAAAATGAATGAAAAAGGATTGAAACCAACCTGGTATACAGAATGGGAGATCAAAATACCGATAGGTTTCGCTGAAAAGGAAATGGTGTTTATTATAGATGAATAAATTGTTCATAAAGCTCCAACTAATTCAAACAATAATTAATTGTTCCACATGATTATACCTCCAGTCAGCAGGAGACACACACCAAGGCTGACTATTGTCAATGTTCAAACAATGCTAATAGGTTGAACAATCATTAAGTGGTTATCAATGATTCAGAAATCAGAATACATCAAAGTATCAAAGTGGTAACAGATGCGGACCATCATACATCTCATTACACTAGTCACTAGATCAGAAACCCCATCCAAGTTCAGCAGAAAGATCCAATATATATGCCCCATGATTTCTGCCTCAGGCATACTAGCAAAGGCACCCAAAAATTAAAAGAAGTAATAATAATAAAAAAACAAACATATGCACCTATCACTCTAATTGAGTAAGATTGATATCTACATTCCCCAGCTCTGCCAAATACTAAAAAATGTAGCTTAGATCTAGATGTGACTAGAAAATTGGACTGAACCGGCCAGTTCAATTGAAAAATTGTTGGAACTGTAGTGGCTCCAATATATTCAACTCTCAAAAATGGTGAAGGAATAAACCAGTCAAAAACTTACCAAGCCCGTCAAAATCAGTCAAGTTTGGCACCAAACTAGTTCTTTTATTGTCAGATTCATAAGGTTTAATGGAGTTTACTCTAATTATTTCACATAATTTTGCTCTGATATGCCCAAAAAATTTCATATTACTAAATGTACATTTAATTTTTATATTCTTTTACGATATATGTATTAATTAAATTATAAAATATTATATATATATATATATGAAAAAAAAACAGTTCAATTCGATATGACCACAATATTGTAATACCAAGAATCACTTCTAATTCCATATCAATGACTGATCCAATTTTTAAAGACATTGCTTTAGATATATCAAAGCTGGTGTATGGCGGCAAGCAAAATTAATTACCTGGGATTATTAAATGGCCCAACCTTGTTAACATAAAGGGGAACCAGATCTCCTTCTTTGTAACGATGATCCCACGCATCCGATCTCACATTGCTGAAACCGCAAAGAACAACGAAGGCGATGAACAATATGGCCCCCACATTCCCCATTGTTCACCACCCCCTTTTCCCTTCCACAATAAGCACACGGATAGTAAGAGAGGGCAATATATGAAAGACGTCTGAGCAGAGGCTACAAAACGAATTACAGGGGTTAGGACTTAGGAAAATAAACTGAAGGAGAAGAAGGATGTCAAAGTGTGAATGAAACAAAAAAATTGCTATTAATTATGAGAGATTTTTTTTTTTTTTTTCTAAATAAGCTATAATCAAACTTGCCTTGAGAGTCAATACTGCGTCTCAACCTATAATAACCTGAATGACTGCTACTATGCCCTCCAAAAGTCCAAAGGAAAGAGAAGAGAGATTTGTGGTTCGTAACTTCACCATAGATTTGTATTCTCCCATGGCTGAAGAAAACTGGGTTATTCAGGTCAACGATGCCTTCTCCGAAAATGATAGATGAACTGACTTCTTGGCGCGCAGTGACCGTGACTTGCAATTTGGCACTTGTTGACTCAAAATCGAAAGTATGAAAACAAGATTTGGAAAAAAAAATCAATTTGAGCCATTTTATTTGCGATCTATCGTTTGAGTCGAAATCTATGGAGTAAGGCATTCGACCCCTCACATATTATATTTGTCATAATTTGATTTTTAATCAAACTTATTTTTTATCTAATTTTTTTATTTAAGAGCTCAATTTTAATTTAATAATTTATCAATAAGAAAATTAACATATTTACTTCATTAGTCTATGTTAATATCCATATTAATTAAAAATCAAGTTGAGATTGAATTTATAAATAAGGATTAAATTAAGGCTAAAAATAATGAGATATTAAATTAAAATTACAATCATAAATAAACAAAATGTTTTACTCGAAAACTATGACAAGCAAAATAGTGTGAATGGGCCAAAGTTATCTTTGTATTGATTGAAACATTATTTTAATTTTTTACTTATTAATTAATTTTAATTTAATTTACTTTTTATTAACTCATTCTTAATTTAATTATTTACTAATATAAAAATTCATATATTTAATTTCTTAATATTAATTCAATAAAAGAATCAAAATGAAGAATGAATTAATAATTAAATGAGTAAAGTAATAATAGAAATTATTAAAAAATAAATTAAAAATAAACTAATAATTGAGAGACAAAATTAATAATAAAAATTAATAATTAATTAAATTATGAATATAGTAATATGTAAAAGATTAAAATAATGATCCACTCCACATTTATCACTTATTATACAATAGGGGTTTTTATTAGCCTAATTGGCTTAGTCAATTCAATCTGATCTGACTATGTTAGGTCAGGTTATGTCATGTCAAAACAAAAATTTGGCACATTTGACTCAATGTGGGGTTAAGTCTCAAGTTTATAAGATTCAACTTGGTTAGAATATTATTTTTATTTTTTAATTTGTTTTTATTTCATTTATTATAATGTTTATTTATAAAAAAATTAAAATATTAATTCTTTTCAAATTTTAGTTACTTTTCATTTTAAATGATAATTTTTTATTTTATTTTTATTTATTTTAAATCTTAATTTTTTAAAGTTTTTTTATTAATTAAAAAGTTATTTTTATAAAATAAAAATAATATATAAACCTAACTTAGTCCAATTACTTACTTAGACCAAACATTGGACCAAGTTGGGTCTCGAATATATAAAAAAGACCTTATTTAAAATCGATTCACGCTTCAAGTTTTATAAAAACTTATTCCAACTCAACTAATGTAGCATAATAATTTTTTAAAAGTCACAATATATTAAAATGTATCCTCAATTAATTAATAAAAATTAGGCATAGTCGTCTTTAATTAATATCGTTAAAATAGGCCCACCAGAAAATTTCAGTACAAGTCCTTTTTTTTTTTTTTTGTAAAAAATGCAAGTCTGCATATATATTATATTAAAACAGTTCGTCATGTCATACAAATTTTCTCCTAAAAATGATTTATTTTTTATGAAAATTCTTATTTTCTGAGTCAAACATTCTTTTTTTATAAAATATATAATATTATATAAATATATCGGTATCTATATAATATACTAAAACAATAATTATTAGCCATGTCATGTGATACAACTTTTTTCTTAAACAAGTTTAGTTTCTATGAAAAAATCCTTTATTATGAAAAAATCTTTGTTGTAACAAATATATATATATATATATATATATTATTGAAAATTCCATAAATCTAAATAATACACTGAAATAAACCATTAGTCATGCCACATTTTGCAATTTTTTTCCTTGAAATATAATCTAATCTATATAAATAATTAAAGTCATGAAAACTTTAACAATATAACTATCTTAACAAATTAATCAAATTTTATTAGTTTTCTTTTGATAAGATCATATATATTATAACATAATTGAATTTATAAAATTGAGTTAAGTTGACTTAAAAAAACATTTTGAAAAAAAATATGACAAGAAAACTAAATCTTTTTAAAGTTTCATTCAAAAGTACTGTGACTTTTCAAAAGTTTTTGCATTATTAGTGTTGAGAAAAAGAAACTAAATTTTTATAAGAATAATATGTGACATATTCTCGTTCATGTTATATTCTATAAAAGTTATATATTGTAATTAAATAATTCATTGAAAATAATCACATTAATTTATATAAGAACACATAATTATAAAAAAATATGTTATAATATACCTATTTCTTATTTCACTATCTTTTTTATAAATAAAAATATTAAAAATGGAATTAAATTATCTTAAAACACACATTTTCCCTTTGGAAAATAATAAGTAAATTTTTTTATGATTGTAATTTTATATTTGAAAATTTTTATGTGAAAAAAGTATCTTGTCATTAGTACATTTCATTTTACGTAGAAGTAAATTTTTTTTAATTCATTACTAAATAGAAATTAAAAAAAATTAAATTGAAAAAGAAAATTAACACCAAACTATATAAAATTATTTACAAGATAAATGACATTTTAAATTCTGAACGAGCTTTCTAGCACACTATTAAATTTCTAAGAAAATGATAAAAAATGACAAGACATCATAGCCGAATTAACATAAAAGTCCCAAAACCTGCCAACAATAGAAAGAATAAAACTAAGATGCTTGAAAAGAAGAGAGAATTAGACGAGAAAGTGAGGGGCAAAATTATTTGGTGGTTTGAATTTTTCTTCAAGCACTAACAAAGCTTCTTGATGTGAAGCCAGGCATGCAGAAGGGTTGGCACAGTGTTAATCCCTCATCTCTGAGTGCCCAAGTAACATTTTTCATTAATCTGGAATTTAAATTTTTTTGTATTTGAAGAAATTTAAATTATTAAATTTTTATTTGTTGGTCAAATTACAATAAATATGAAACAATTTTTATAATTTGAACCGTTTAATTTTTATTTTAGAATTTAGATTTTATCAAATTTACTATTATGTAGTTGTTTTCTACAAAAAAGAGATTCTTTTGCTGTTCTATGGCTATTCAAGTGCTCTTATGGGTTTTTTTTTTTTATTTGAATGGTCAGCTTAAAATATTAATAGTCCATCTCTATAATGGTTTCTGCATGGTTAATGGTCGGTAATAAAACAGAGAGGAACGCCCGAGTTTGGTACATTGGCAATTTGGAGGAAAATCATATCGATTAAAATATAGTTTTCACTTTTTGTGTTGAGATTAAATTAATTATGATAGAAAAAAAATGTTAGAAATAACTAGTTTAAAAAATTAAATTATATATTTGTTAGATTAAATAAATTCAATTATTCAAATTAAATTTTTTTAGCTTATTTAAAAATTTAAATATAAAAAATTATATCTTTTCAATAAACACAACTTTTCAAAAAAGAGTTCTATCTATTTAAAAGTTAAATCTAAAATTATATGATTTTATATATTAACATAACTATTTATAAAATATATGATTTTTTATAAAAGAGTTATGTCTGTACATAATCTTATTATAAATAAAACTTGATTATAGACTAGAATTAGATTATTATTATTATTATTATTAAGATGGGAGTATGAATGTTTTTTTTTTTTTTTTTAAATTTCTTAGAGAGTTTTTGTATGAGAGATTTTCATATGTTATTGTATGTAAATTTCTACGTGTTTGGGATAACTCTCACAGGTAATTTGCCATTAATCCTATAACAAATATAGTAAGAGCAAATATTACTTTAAAGACAATATGGTAAATATATGTTTCTAAATACAATTTTCATCTTTTTTACTTTCAACAAATATTTTATCTAACAATAAAAAATGTGGAAAGAGTGTCTAAATATGAAAACATAAACAACTTTGATACTTTTGTAATGAGAGAGAGCTTTTATTTTTTGAATGAGAAAATATAATTTTGGTTTCTCATATTTACTTTTAAGATTTGTTTAATTCTTTAAAGATAAAAAAAATGTTAAATTGGTTATTTAAAGATAAAAAATAAAATAATTTGGTTTTCTCAGAAGACTATTATTTATTTTATGAAAAGTTTCATCCTTGAAAAATTATTTTTATACTTTCCATGTTTAAAAGATCAACCTAATTTTAAAGTGTCTTTTGTTGAAGAGTATTTAAATAATTATTTTGAAATTTTTTACATTAGAAAGACCAAATGAATTTTAAAGTTAAAAAGTGAGGGACAATTATATTTATCCAAAATTGCATTCACTGTAAAATAAGGTTGAGCTTAGTAGTGAAAAGCTTGATATTGATGCATTGATACTCGCAAACATAACACAGCAATATTCCTTCTTCGTTGTAGGTCAGAAAATAATATAAATCCAAAATTTTAAACTTCACACAAATTTCATTGTAGGTTGGACCCAAAATAGAAAAAATGAATGAAAAAAATTTGTGTCGTGTTATTTTGGTAGAGGGTATTGTGTTTTTAATTATGGAATTCGGTGGACAAAGACAACCTTTTGAAATTCATTGAGTATTTATTTGGGTAGAAAATTATATCGTATTTATTGATTGGTACTAAGATAATGTTCGGTCATAATGAAATCAATTTACAAAGAAGAGTGATTAATTTTAAATAATTTTATTAAAATTAATATATCATATTAATTGTCACATAAGTAGAAAAATAATTTTTCACAGTCAAATAATAGAGTGCAATACACACAAAGAAGTTATTGTAGATATGTATTTTAATTTTAACATATTTTTTGATGTCCTGATATTAAGTTTTTGTTTAAAAATTTACTTTACAGTGAATAATCTTACTAATAGAAGCCACTCCCCACCTAAGTATATTGGGATTAATAAATATTTTTACATAAATTTGTCCAAATTTTATCTAAAAAATAACATAGAATAGAAGAATGTGAACAATGCAAACCACAAAGTACTTGATTCAAAACTTTCAAACCAATTACAAAGGAATTATATGATCTACCCTTATTATAATTTTATTTTTGTGCTATTTTTGCTTGAAAAATATTATCCAGGTTTCGTGATATTTGTTATAAATTGTAAATAATTTTTAAAGAATTAATTTTTTGCATAACATGTACTAATTTCAAAAAGAAAGTTACTAAGAAACAAAAGATGAATTTTCAAAATTGGATTCAACCATGTCATTCGCTGAAGAAATAATAATAATAGTAATAATTTTTATGCTTGTGTTTTCTTTTTGGTGTACTTAATCTTTATTGTTTCACTCTCCATTTATAACAAGGGTTAAAATTTTAATTCTTAAAAATTAAGCCATTGTAGAAATATTTTTTAAAAAACATACTTTTAGTTCTTATAATTTTATTCAATTTGTTTAATTTGATTCATATAGTTTGAAAATTTGTGATGTTCTTGTAATTTATAAATGTTTTAATTTATTCCAATTGTCAAAATTTTTGTTAGTAAAAAATTTATGTACAGTTATTTATATCTTTATTGTATTGTTATTAAATTAAAATATGATAAGTGTTTGATTTTAAAATTATATCATGACATATGTATGATAATTATAGATAAATATATTATTTTTAAATTAAATTTTATATTATTATTAATTAATCAAATACTTTTTATGTTTTGATTTAAAAATAATATAACAAAGAAGTAAAGAACTACATATAAATCTAATTATAATTAACATTAAGTTAACTTTTATTAATATAAATATCTATATATTATCTTAACACTTTAAATATGTATACTTTTTGTTGATAAAAAAGATAAAAGTAAATAATGCAATAAAATTAACTCACACAGAAAATATTGATAAATAATGACAAAAAAATGTTGATAAAAGTATAATAATAGGGATTAAATTAAAAATTATTTGAACTCTACAGACTTAATTGAAAGTTTTAAATTATAAAATGACCAAAATACAATTTGCGCAACTACTTTCATATTCCATTTCAGTAACTTGCATTTGGAGGGTTATCGTAACGACTAAAAATAATGGAGTTAACGAATATATATCATAAAGCATGTCACGAGCTTTGGTCTACCACCCCAAATTCGGTAGAGCAAGCAGGGAAGGAAGACGGGACGACGCGAGACCCTACCTAAAGCCTTTACAAGCAAGCAGCGACACACTCCACTACCACCAGGTGTTTGTTTTCCCTCTTTCTTTCTAGTTCCTCCGCGTGTTTGTGTTTTTCATTTGTTCTTTTTTTTGTCAAAATAATCTGAACGATCATTTTCGAACGCACATGTTTCTCTTCTTCGCCTCTTTCACCTAATGCTGGATCTTGATTTTCCGCCATTTTCCATGGAAATCTGGGTTCCCGCTTTCATGAAGAACGGGAACATTGTGGAATAATAAATCCCACTTTGGGGAACCTTACGCGTTGTCATTTGGGGTTTAGAGGGGAGGAGAAGGAGGGGAAAAAGCTATGCTTCTTGGATTGGCATTCCGGGTATTTGCGACTTGCAATTTCTGCGGTGGTGTTGGATCGATGCCGAAAAGAGGCGCGTTTTACTCTTAGAGCTTGGCCGGCACCTCCTGTTTGCCTGTTTTGGAACGTAGGTTCCGTCATTTTCAAGGATTGATTGAATAATTTGATGTTGTTGATTACTGAAAACTTTGTTTGAAAAGAAGCAAGCATATGAATTTCTGATTTTTTTAAAATTATTTTCCGTTTCATTAGGATAAAAAGGGACAAGATGACGCCATTTGGTTTTATCTAATACGAGGTAAGCTTTTGAACTTTCTTAAGCCAAAAATGACTCGATGATCTGCGACATTTTCAGTTTTTAAACCTTTTCTGTTCAAATCTGTCAGGAAAGAATGGTGTGATGAGATTTTGTATATTTTTTTTGTTCTTTAACTTTTTTGGGAATGAGCTCTTGATCCTGGGTTTTCTGAGGTCTCGGTTATGCTTCACCCTGGTTTGACCTAGGTTTGCAGGGCTTGAAAATGGCAGACACAAACTCAGTTGGAATAATTTTGGACTTTCTAAGGAGGAATCGGTTCACAAGAGCTGAGGCAGCTTTGCGTAGTGAGCTCAATAATTGTCGTGACTTAAATGGCTTCCTTGAGAAGCTTAATCTGGAAGAAAAGGCGTTACATGACACATCAGAAAAGGATAAGGGGAAACCAGTGCCAGATAATCAAGGATTAGCTTTTCGTGACAGTCTTGAAGTGTCTAAAGAACTGATTGTGAAGGAAATAGAGTGTGGGACTGGTAGAAATGCAACTGAAAGCAAATGTAAAAGTAGCTCTGCTACTGGGGAATGGAAAAGTGAAGTGGTTGGGGCAAATGGCAAAAACTGGACTTTTCCTAAGAGTTCACGTGATAGTGTGCTTGATCTATACTCAAGGAAGTTAAATCCTAGCAATGGTCCTGGGGAGCCTTACCCAAATGATGGTGGTGGTAGTGCCAATAATACTTTGAAGGCCTTGGTTTCTCAGCGATCAAAACATCAAACAAGTGAAGCTCTTGCTATGTCCAACGATAATGCAAAATCTGGAGAGGAAAATACTGTGTCTGCTGATAAAATGTCCTCATGTCCTGGAAGAAGAAGTGGTGGTAGAGACTATGCAGAACAATGGTATAGCAGTATGCAAAGCAAAGAACCTACAGAACTTGATCACCAGCCTAAATCAAAATACTCATCATTTAAAGAGAACTTTGCAGATAATCCCTGGTCAAGAACAGGTGAGAATGAGTGTTCATCTTCAGACCAGTGGAAAGACTGTTCTGTGAAGACTGTTTTTCCCTTCTCCAGTGGGGATATATCTACAAGTTATAATGGTGCAACTTACTTGGAAAGAAAAGAAGAAAAAAGGACAGAAATTATTGATATCAGGGCTGCAATGAAAGCACAGGTGGATGAAGTAGGGAGAGCTATTTATTTAGTCAAGTCACAAGGCAGTTCTGAACAGAAGACTATTGGCATCTTAAATTTTCCTGTTGCACCTGAAAATCAGAAGGAGGACTTACCAAGGCTTCCTCCTGTTAAACTCAAGTCAGAGGACAAGCTCTTGGCCATTAATTGGGAAGAGAAATTTGAGCAGGATGGACCTGCTTCTGACAACAATTTACTTATAGGGTCATATTTGGATATGCCTGTTGGACAAGAAATTAACCCTGCAGGTTAGCTTATAAATAAATATTACCATTGACATCAAACTAATGCAGTATGTGGTGAAGAAATTATTATTAATTCTTGTATCATGATGTTTAATTGGGATTAGAGTTTAACTGGAATAGGAATGAATAAAATCATGATTAAATTCTACAGTACAATAAGTAAATAACATATGATACATATGCCTAAGTCCAGCACCTTTATTAAAATCCCTTATTAATGATAAATAAACTCTAGGTTACCACAATTCCAATTACATGCTGTTATCCACCAATTTAATAATTATATCATAAATCATAGCAATAATTAATAATTTCTTCATCATATACTGCATTACATATGCTTGCATATATTCTCTGCATTTCAATTAGCAGTCTTTAATTTGTTTCTGAATTAGTAGTTGTATTTCTTGGCTGGTTGTGATGATATTTTGAGTGCTCAATGAAAATTTGGACTCTTCCTGGACTTGAGACCTAGTTATTACTACTAGTCCTTTTTGTTTGTTCTTGTATCCTTCATGTTTTGAGTATTAATCTATTCATTTGGCTTATTTCTGGTTGTAACTTTGTATATTTGAGACTTTGACTGACTAGTTCATTTCAATCTGCTTATTGCATTGGATTTTGACATTTTGAGATATTAAATGGTGTTCAAAATACCTGCTTGGGTAATGATATTGTTGTAATCTTGTTGAACAAGTAATTTTCAGTATGCCTGAAGTTAAAAAGAATAAAACTTTTGCTCAATATGGCTATAGTTATCATATGTCAACTTTATTTTCATGGTTCAATATATGCTATAAATTTGTTCTTTCTATTCTTAACAATCCCTTGAGTGCAAATGTGATTGGAACTCTTATATCATTATGTGTCATATCTGAAATCAATTACTTGGCTCTATGATTACTTTACTGTAGTCATTAATTCTTGGATATGGTATTGAATCAAACTGATATCTTTTTGCTTCTGTCACATTTTTTTCTTCTGAATCTTTATCTTAATTCCTTGTTTTTTTTTTTTCAAACTGGAAGAACTTCCCTCCGTGCCAATTTACTAAGTAATAAAAAAAAACGTAAGTCTTTCTTTGAGGTTAAAGCTTTTGTTTGACCCAAATCCCAGTAGATAAGGTGAAAAGTTGCTGATGTCATTTATTATTAATATTATTATTATTATAGAATAAGAAACTTCATTAGCAAGAGAGATACTAGTAAAGAGGATAAGGTATCCTCCTAAGGAGGAAAGAAGATAATATGGGAGTTTGTGTTATCTTACGGGCCTAGAAACTTTGTTTTCCTTTATAATTTTTCAGCTTAAATAATAAGATTAAGCCCCAATAAATTTCATTCTGATTTTCCAAACATATTTTCCTATTGAGCAATCTTGAAAGTTCTTCATTAAAACATATTCTTTTGCTTTGAAACACATGCCCCTTTTGTATGAATCATTTTGGCCCATCAATTCTAAAAATATTTGGCCAAAGAACGCTTTTTGATCAGCACAAAGGTAGTTCCAAAATACACTTTTGGATATTGTAGTGAAGGAGAAAGAACTTGTATTTCACCTTATTGAATCACTTTGATAACATGGATATTTATATATAAATCTACACCTAAAAATGAGCCTAATTAATACAATAGTTGGACGAATTCATACAAGAGTTGAACTACTAGTTGAACTAAAAATACAAGAGTGAGACTAATAAATGTTGTAGTTGACAATATGATGTAACACTCCCTCTCAAGCTAGTGAATAGATGTTCTGCATTCCCAGCCTGGATATAATGGTTTGAAATGCTATATTGTTGAGCCCTCTAGTGAATATGTCTGCTAGCTGGCCTATTGTTGACACATAAGGAGCACAAATAAGACCACTATCTAGCTTTTCTTTTACGAAGTGTCTGTCAACTTCAGCATGTTTTGTTCTGTCATGTTGCACTGAATTATTATGAGCAATGCTGATAGCATATTTATTGTCACAGTATAGTCTTATAGGTCCATCTTGCTTGATTTTAAGTCATCTAAGATGATCTTTAACCACAATAATTCATAAATTCCAAGTGCCATAGCTCTAAACTCTGCCTCAACACTAGACCTGGCTTTCATGTTTTGTTTTTTACTCCTCCAAGTTATTAAATTACTACCTAGGAGAGTGCAAGTACCCGTAGTGGACCTTCTATCTATTATTGATCCTACATAGTCAACATTTGTATAGGCCTCTAAAGTTAATTTTGTGTTTCGCTTGAATAATATCCCATTCCCTGGAGTGCCTTTCAGATAGTGTAGAATTCTGTGAACAGCATGTAAGTATACTTGTTTGGGATTATACATAAATTGACTTACCACACTTAATGCATATGCTATGTCAGGTTTGGCATGTAAAAGATAGATAAGTCTCCCCACCAACCTCTAGTACATTTCCTTGTTAATAGCAATGTCATCCTTGGCTTCTCCTAGTTTATGGTTCGGATCAATTGGCGTATCAGTTGGTTTGCTTGCTAGTTTGCTTGTATCTTTTAGGAGATCTGTGACATACTTTTGTTGAGAAATAAAGATACCTTGTTTTGAACATGCTACTTCAATTTTCAAGAAGTACTTTAATTTTCCCGACTCTTTTATCTCGAATTCATTTGCCAAGCGACTCTTGAGCTCCTCTTGTTCTATCTTATCATCTCCAGTGCTATCATTAACATATACTAGCAAGACTGTGAGTCCTCTTGAATCCTTGTGTTTGATAAACAAAGTATGGTCTTCCCAACCTTGCTAATAGCCAGAGGCTAACATTACTCTGGTGAATCTTCCAAATCAAGCTCTTGGAGATTGTTTCAAACCATATAAAGCTTTCTTCAGTTTACACACTTTGTTTGCATTTGTGTCGTCTCCAAATTCAGGTGGAATATTTATGTAGATTTCCTCATCTAGGTCCCCATGGAGGAAAGCATTCTTCACATCATATTGTTGAAATGTCCAATTGTAAATGGATGCTAATGATAACAGGATTCTCATGGTGTTCATTTTGGCAACTGGAGCAAAGGTCTCTTGATAGTTTATGCCATAAGTTTGAGTGTACCCTTTAGTAACCAACCATGCTTTATACCTCTCTAGTGATCCATCAGCTTTATACTTAACTAAGAAAATCCACTTACACTCTACGGGTTTCTTTCCTTTTGGTAATTGGACCAACTCCCACGTCTTGTTTTTCTCTAAAGCTTCCATCTCAATTTTCATGGCTTGCCTTTATTCCTCCTTGGCTAGTGTCTCAGATAAATTATTTGGAATGACAATGGAATTTAAGTTTGCAAGAAAGTTTTTGTGAGTTGGAAAAAACTTGTTAAATGACAAAAAGTGGGAAAGAGGATATAATGGGTGCTTTGTACATTCTCTAGTTCCTTTCCTAATGGCAATGGGAACATCAAGATCAATGTTTAGGGAGCTAGGGTTAGAATTTGTCCTTACCTCAATTTCAGAACTACCAGACATAGGTGTAGAAATTTGGGCTTGCACAAGTTCTGGAGCTAGAGTTTCCTTTCTTGTGTACACCTGCAAATACCTCATATTACCAAGATTGGTGCTATCCTTGATTAACGAGTCAGTGTGGGGACTAACCAAAGTGGGTGTAGGATCATTAGAAGTGATAGGACTCGATTCAGGACCAGGTGGATTTTTAGAAGTAGTAGGGTTGGATTTTGAAGTGGACTTGGGAAGGTCAAGAAAAGACAAAATATTGAGAAAAGATGCTTCCTTATCTTCCGTAATAGTGTGCTCCTCCTAAAGATAAGGGCTAGGAAAATAAGCAAGATATTATGTAAATGTGACATCAATAGAAACAAAGAACTTCTTTGTAGCAGGATGATAACACTTGTAACCCTTTTGAGTGGAGGAATATCCTAAGAAGATGCATTTAAGGGCTTTCAGGTCTAACTTCCCTATGTTATGAATATGTATAAATCCGGTGCACCCAAATGTACGAGGTGTAAGGCCAATTGTAATTTTGAGATCTGGATAAAATTGAGAGAGAACCTCCATAGGGGTTTTTTTGTTGAGAACATGAGAGGGTAATCTATTTATAGTGTATGTAGCAGTAAGGACAGCTTCCTCCTAAAAAGATTTAGGCATGTTTGTGTGAAATAGATAGGCACGAGTCATAAATAAGAGATGCCCATTTTTATACACATGATGATTCATGGATTATTCCTTCTTTTTGGAGGTAGGAAGACAATGTGTGATTGAAGTAATTTCTCGCATTATCAGACCTAAGCCTTTTAATTTTAACCCCAAACTAATTTTGAATTATGCTATGGACAATGCACTCACATTTGACTTATTTTTTAAGAAGAAAGATCTAAAAAATCCTAGTGCAATCATTGATGAATGAAATAAACTATTTAACACCATATATATTAAGAATAGGAGATGGTCTCCAAATATCGCTGTGAATAAGAGTAAAAGGAGAATAGCTTCTTTTATGATTGATGGGAAAGGAAACTCAGTTGTGTTTTGCTATTTCACAAGTCTCACAATGAAAATTGGCAAGATTAATTTTATTAAACAAAGAAGGAAACATAATTTTCAAGGTTCCAAAGGAGGGGGTGACCAAGACGACAATGGTAAAGCCAAATTTTATTCTTAGTAGATGTGGTTTCAGTAAAGGAAGACAAGGACATGGGAATCCTGATGTCATCAGCATTTGTAGATAGTAAAGTCCATCTTGTTCCTTAGCAAGCCCAATCCTTTTCCCCGTATCCTAGTCCTGAAAAATACATGAACTTGTATTTCACCTTCACTACATGGTATCAGAGCCTGGTTAATACAATAGTTGGACTAATAAATACAAGAGTGAGACTAATAAATATTGTAGCTGACAATATGCTGCAATAGATATATTCTAATTTTCCAATAATTAATAAAAACCGAATCACAATGTTTGACATAACTAAAACTCCTAATCAAGATTTGGGGCCTTTGATTCAACATTTATGTTAAACAATAGAAAGCCTTAGAAAGTATGGAGGAGCCCCAAGTTATAGTTTTTGGCCCCAAAAAAAAGGGAGCTAAGGGTATTTGGAGATGCAAATGTAGTTGTATGGGATGTATATGTTTAGAGAGAAATCAAGATTGAATTGCAACTTTATGCTTCTGCAGTTTATCTGGGCGGCAGTTTCCCTATGGGGCATCCATTGGGTGCTTTATTACTAAGGTTTAGAAGGGAGTTTTTCTTATTAATGTTTCAAGAGATTTTGAGTGATTTCTTGCTTAGATGTGTATTTTCGGTAATTTTTTTTTATATTTATTGGGTAATAGGATGATAGCTTTTACTTATCCTCTACTTTTGTTCTTTCTTTCCTTCTGTAATTCTTTCTTAGTCAAGGAAATCATATTAGGTTAGGTAAGTAAAGTTTCCAAAGTTGTGAAGTGATTAAGTAACATCAGCCCTCTCACTCACCCAGATAGCTGCAGGATAAGTGGTGGTTATGCTTAAAAGTAAGGTATAGTGGCATGGGACATTGTGAAATAAGTCTAATGTTGAAACTTAGGGTTAAAGCAAAATTATGGTTAGCATAACTTAGGGCTGAAGAAAAAAACCACCTGCTTCAGCTCTTGCAACTTCTTTTATTTATAAAAATCAGAAACTGAGTTTAATCACAAAATAAACTCCTCGAGATACAAATAGTGTATAGCTAAAAGACCTCTAGATAATAAATAACTCATAGACTCCCAAAATAATAACATCCTAACTTATATTACTCCCAGTTAGTTTGTAAGACTTATCTTACAACAACTGAAACTCTTTTAACTTCTTTTTTGTGATTTGCGAATTTCACTTAGGAATAGCTTATTAAAGATAGGAATATACTAATAAATTTCTCATTAAAAGGATTTGTTAATGTGTCGAGAGTTTGAGACATACATTTGTGACATGGTGACTATGAAAAACTTTTCCATTGACTCTGTCAAGAACTATTTCATCCTAAAATCTTAACATTTTGGTATAGGACTGCTGAATAAATTTTATTGATATCTCTAATATGCTCTCTGACATGAAAGCCTCTGCCTGAAGTGTGGACAAGTACATGCCCTATAATACCTTGTGCTGTCAATAGGAGCCAAAATTTGTACCACGAATAATGATAATAAAAATAATAATAATAATAACAACAACATTGATGATAATGAATTGTGCTGGCATTGATATAATTAAGAGAATGGTGGCAACAAGCAAATTTATGACCAGTTGATTATGAAGGCCATCTCTTCCCCAAAGCTTAACCTTTTAGAAGGTCCATGATGGTTTTTATTATATCTAATAGACTCTAAAGAAACAATTGTTTCTGCTGGACTGGGTGCAGATTTTCAAGCTTCTATTTGGTATCTACCTATGCCTTTCATACTCTTTAACAGATTTTGAGTAGTGTGATGCTAAACAAAGATTAGTTCTTGGTTCTGGCCTTACTGTTTAATCCATTCCACCCACCCACGCCAAAAAAAAAAAAGAAGCCCTGTGCAATATTTTGTTATCGTTGTGTTGCCTATTTAATTTGAAAGGCAACTTTTTGCCATGTGTTGTGCCCACCATCTAGAATTGATCTTAAATCTGGTCAGTTTTCTGGGAACATCAAACTTACTTTGATTCTTGCTTTTAAGTGACTTTAGTATTATGATATATTTATTTCTGATTATTGTATTGATTGTACACACTGCGTTATTTGGCTGATAATATTGTTCTGAAGACTAACTTTGACTTTTGCACATGTGCTTCAGGTATGAGGAGAGCTGCAGGGGGCAGTTGGCTATCTGTAAGTCAAGGGATTACTGATGATACATCCGATCTTGTATCTGGTTTTGCTACAGTTGGTGATGGGTTGAGTGAATCTGTTGACTATCCAAATGAATATTGGGACTCTGATGAATATGATGATGATGATGATATTGGGTACATGAGACAACCTATCGAGGACGAGGCTTGGTTCTTGGCTCATGAAATTGATTATCCTAGTGACAATGAAAAGGCAACCGGGCATAGAAGTGTTCCAGATCCTCTAGACAGAGGTCCAGCCCAAGAAGAAGATGGTGATCGATATTTTGGCGAAGAAGATTCTTACTTCTCAGGAGAGCATTATGTTCAAGCAAAAGATGTTGAACCGGTCATAACCTCAGATGATCTAATTGGTTTCACCATAACTGAAATGTCTGGAAGGATTAATGAGGATGAATTAATGGCTCAATATGATGGACAATTAATGGATGAAGAACTGAATTTAATGCGCCCAGGACGTGTCTGGCAGGGCTTTGTCCCTCAGACAAATGAACTCGTCTTGCTAGGAGATGGGAAGACTCTAAATGACAGTGAAAGATCACAACTTGAGGATATTGGCATTGATGATGATCACCATGGTTCAATTAGGTCAATTGGGGTGGGGATAAATAGTGATGCTGCAGATATTGGCAGTGAAGTGCGTGAAAGTTTGGTGGGTGGCAGCAGTGAAGGGGATTTAGAATATCTCTGTGATCGTGATGTAGGACTTGGTTGTTCCAGACACTCTCAGCATGATTTAAATAAGAAGTCTTTCAATAAATTCAACAAAAACAAGAAAAAAAATGGGAAGAATGAGTCAAGTACGTATATCACTGGGGGTGATAATGGTGCATTCTGGCAGATGAATGCTCATACTGATGGAAGCTTATCATTTCCCCTATCACTGAAAGATGGCCAGATAATCCAGGCTGGCTCCAGTAAGCCCCTATGGTCAAATAACTGCAATGCTGATGAAAATGATGATCATCTTAATGCATTTGTAAGACCTGGTGATATGCTTACTTCATGGAGGCAGAGAAGCAGTGATTCTTCACCCATTAAAAATTCTAGGGATGAGAGTAGTGCTAATGCAGTAAGATCCACAAATTCTTCTCCTACAGCAGTCTCAAATTATGGATATGCTGAAAGAACGCATGTTGAGCTAGAAGAGGATGAAAATTTTGGTGTTGCAGGGGAAGAATATCTAGGGGCATCCCTGGAGGACGAAGAGGCTGCTGCTGTTCAAGAGCAATTAAGGCAAATAAAGGCCCAGGAAGAGGAATTTGAAACCTTCAATCTAAAGATTGTGCACCGGAAAAACAGGCATGCCTTCATAGTTGTGCTGATCTTAGCTATAGATTATTAATTTTGGTTCAAGGTTCTTTTGAGGTCAAGATATACATCTCCATTAACAATAGTTACTATCCGTTTAGAAATTCCTCAAGAGATTAGTATGTTTGAGGATTCTTTTGATACTTTTGATGCTGTTGCTTTCTGCAGCTGGACCTCCTATTTTTCATTTTTATATTTAGAAAAATAATTTTTTGATTTATAGTGTCTCTTCTCTTCTGAGTTCAAATATGGTAACTATAATCTGTGGTTGCATGCATATTGGCTTATGAAAACGGTATCTTTTTAGTCTTTAGACACTTGATTGAGAAATTATCATTTTACAAATTTTTAGACCTGTTAATTCAATAGAAACTAAGATAACGACCACAAATAAATCATTTTCTGTTTAGATTGGAAAATCACTATTACTTTAAGTTGATTACATGCTTGATTATGTGATTTTGAGTAATCCTGTGCCCTGGAATAGTATATGGTTGTTGTGAATTCCTAAATTTGTTTCAATCGATACTTAGCTTTTATTCTTGATTAAATCTCAAGAAATGAAGAAGCGATTGTACTTGAGATAATTTAGCATAAAAATATTTGTCATGATAATTCCTTTAAAGATACTGTTAAATTACTGAGATTTTCCCCTCCATGGGAAAGGTACGTACAGATGTTGGAGATTTGTTTTTGTTTTTTTGGGTAATCAGTTAAAGTTTAGTTTGTCCTGTGTCAGAAGGCCTCAATGAGCTTTAATCTTTTCTTGTTTCTTTTCTCTTCTACTTCTTTAATGTTCTCTCCCCTTTTGGTCCTGATATACTATCTGAACCCATGTTTTGTTGCTCAGAACTGGCTTTGAGGAGGACAAGAATTTCCATGTTGTATTAAATTCTGTAATAGCTGGGCGCTATCATGTTACTGAGTATCTGGGATCTGCTGCGTTCAGCAAAGCTATACAAGCTCATGACCTGCATACAGGCATGGATGTTTGTGTTAAAATAATAAAGAACAACAAGGACTTCTTTGACCAAAGCCTTGACGAGATCAAGCTTCTCAAGTATGTCAATAAGCATGATCCTGCAGACAAGTATCACATTCTTCGATTGTATGATTATTTCTATTATCGAGTAAGTGATTGTAGTAGATGATATTGATCTTTTTCATACTATAAAATTTTATTTTCAATTGCTGTTTCAGGTGTTTCTACACACACACATTCTGTTTCCTACGACATCCATTGTCCAGATATTGGGTCCCAATGTTGTTCATAGACTTGTTAGATAGCAATATTTTCTGTATCGACTACTTGAAGTATAAGCTCTCCAAAGTTAAAAGTGCAGATGTTTTTCTCTAGCCCAAAGCTCTTGTGTATGAGTAGGAGTTGTCCACTTGTCCTGACTAAGCAATCATTTTGTTTTGGCATTGACTGGGTTACTAGCTATAAATTGTAATGCAAGGTGGAAGGATAGTGAACTAGGTAGAATTTGAAATTAAACTGTAGCTGAAATTATTCCATAAGGAGAAGCATGTGCCTTCCACCTATCTTTGCACATATAGCAGGGCTTTAATAAAGAATGCATCAGGCAGCGAGCGGAAAAAGAAAGTTGATTGACTTTGAGGTTGTCTTCTCTTTGCTTGAATCTGCTGGACGATGCAAACATTTGCATGGCATGCCCGGAATGGATTGTTAGCTATAATTCTTTGTATTTACTGGACCTTCATCTATAGGCTTATGTCCAAAATCAACCTAGGGGTATGTTGGATGGATGACATAGGATGGGATGGAATTGCTTAGAGTGATATGGCTGATTTGAAGTAAACTATTGTTTGGGATTTTTTTTTTCTTAGGATTGAATGGAATGACAAATGAGGACTCTAAGACCCTCCTTGCCTTTTAAAACTCCACTTTTTTCATCCCTCCAAATTGGGGATTTTGGGATAGAATGGAATGGACAAGTGGTATAATTATTATTATATTTTCTTTGGTAAAAGACTTAATAAATTAGCATTCTATTTACAATGGTAGTATTGTAAAAATAATTATAGGACATTACACTCTATTAATTTCCCCCTCCCTTCCTTTAGCAACTCTCAAACAATGGAATGGTTCATACCTTTCTACTGCACTCTTTGCCAGTTCATTCTATTCCATTATTAGCTATTCCATTTCATCCTTCCGTAAAATTCCAAACATAGTCTAAGTTATGTTATATACTTGGCTAAACTATTTGCTTACTGTTTCTTCTATATATATGTGTGCTAGCAACAGCAACTAACATATATTTCTAATGTGTTCAACATGTGTTGGACATGGATATGGGTCATTTTTTTTAAAGTGTCAGTGCTTCATAATTTCCAGCATATGGTAAAACTGTAAAGTATCAGTACTGGTGCTTAATTTCAAATAAATTTAATCGCATTACTTGGAATAATTATTATCTAAGCTTTGATGTTGTAGTAGGAAGAAAAATATGTTAACTGTTGATCATGTGACTTTGTAGTCTGTCTTTCATGTATGCTTTTATCCTTTTACTTTTACTAATTCCCTATGCTATTGATAATTAGACTTTTTCTTCGATCAGCTGACTGACTAACTACTGTCTTAATTCTTTTCTCATGTTGTGCTGCAGGAACATCTGTTAATAGTTTGCGAACTACTTAAAGCCAACTTATACGAGTTTCATAAATTTAATAGAGAATCAGGGGGGGAAGTATACTTCACAATGCCAAGATTGCAGGTTTGTGTTGTGCCATTTAGTACGTGATGTCTTATTTTCATCTTATCTGCTTTCATTCAAACTCTTTTGTATCCATCTGTGCAGTCAATTACAATTCAGTGTTTAGAAGCACTGCAGTTTTTGCACAGCCTTGGACTAATCCATTGTGACCTGAAGCCAGAGAATATTTTGGTAAAAAGCTATAGTAGATGTGAGGTGAAGGTCATTGATCTTGGGAGTAGTTGTTATGAGACAGATCACCTTTCCTCGTATGTTCAGTCCAGGTCCTATCGTGCTCCTGAGGTTATTCTGGGATTTCCATATGACAAGAAGATTGATATGTGGTCACTTGGCTGCATTTTGGCAGAACTTTGTACTGGCAATGTAAGTGTAATAGATGGCGGATGCACTTCTAAATGGCATAGAGTTACTATTTGAATTTTTCAGTAGGAATTGTTTATTTCTTATGCCATTAAATTTCTCACCTGAAGGAAGCACTTGAATCCTTGATAGAGGTCTAAAATGTTATTTAAGTCTCAGTTCTAAAGTAAATTTTCCTGATGTTAAGCTAACTAGTTAAGCCTTCTTAAGGAAAGCTTTATATTTCTCCTTGATTATAGTTACTTGTAGACACTGAATAAACTTGGATCATGTCTGCACTCTACAGTTACTTGATACCACAGTGCTTGGTTGAGAATAGTGGTTTGGCTTTGGGTTATATTAGTATTCTTTGGTCAATGATCTTCACCAATGTTGAAAATTCACGTTGGACCCTGAAATATGTGATTTTGATTAACAAGAATAGCATTCCGTCACAAGGTTGGTGAGACTGTTGTGGAAATTGTTGTTTTAATTATATGAAAGTGGGACTGTTTCTTTCAGCCTCATTCATGGACCAAAGTGTCTTTTATTTTTTCTTCTTTGGGGAAGGGGGTGGGGGTTCCTTTAGGGTCATCTTCCCTTTTAATGATGATACAATCAGGACACATTGGCTTTCTGTGTGGTGGTTTATATTTATTTATTTACTTTGGTGGAAGAAGTTTTGGGACTTATTAGCTGTTTTATGAGTAGTGCTTCCTTCTCGTGTTTGTTAGAAAATTGTATGCTATTCTACTTTTCACTTCGTGATACTAAATCAAACATGATTCAGGTCCTCTTCCAAAATGATTCACCTGCAACATTACTTGCTCGGGTGATTGGCATCATTGGTCCAATTGATCAAAGTATGCTTGCAAAGGGGCGGGATACATATAAGTATTTTACAAAAAATCATATGCTTTATGAACGGAATCAGGTAAGAAATGTATTTTTAATTTTACTCTGCATACAAAATGGATTGGCCTGCGATCTGCAACATTTATGTTTATTACTTTATCTAGTTTCCATTATGCAGTATTATATATTAGATGTTTGTCATCTGTTCCTGACTAAAGGTCTTTTTTTCAAAGAAAAAATTCTTAATTTTGTTTGTTTATGATGCATTATCTGACAAGCATGTTGGTGTCACCACCTGGGTAGAATTAACAGAAGATACACATACAATCAATTTGCACGACTACGAGGAGGAGCTTTGATATTATACTAAACATAGGCCTAAGCATTCATCCCGTTGTGTCATTTCTTTCCATCAACTACTTGACAGTGGAGAGCATCGGACTTGTTTTTCTAAATCTAGTGAAATTAAAGTCCAAAACCTCCTACCATGACACCATATCTCTATGGCAGCGTAGAAACAACAGAAAATACCCACACAATCCAACTCATTGATTATCAGGAGGATGTTTAATTATACTTAATACAAGCATAGGGATTCTGTTATGCACATACATATGTTGCCTTGTTTATTCGTAGACCATGCCTGGTGCCAGTGCTAACTAGTTGAATCAGACTTGATTTATCTTAAAGAAACATGACTAGAGTCTGAAACTTCCGACTGACATGAGTGCACATAGGTCTGGGTGGCAGATATGCCCTTACACTCCCGCAAAACCAGCAAAGTGGAAAGTATTACCTTTTGAGGACATCCTATTGATTTACACTGAGTTAACATATCGCTCTTCTGTTTTTTTATCAAATATGTAATTTCTAATTTCTACTGTGGGATATATATATCATATATTTGCCACCTGTCTACCATATAATTTGTGTTGAATGACCCAATCTCTAGTGAAAAATATTGAACTTTGAAGACTTTCACAGATAAGGTTTTAATTATTGTGCATGAGAGAATAGAAGAATAGGTTCTTAGGTAGTTACACCACCTTCATTGCTTGGCTTGAATGACAAACTGATACACTGGAATAGGTACATTCTTGATAATATCGTCGTAGGCTGGAATTGAATTGACGAATGGCAAGTGATGTAATATGGAACCACCTTATTGGAACCTCTTAATGATACCTGATGCTTTTCAAAGAAAATGACATCAAGTTTGGTCATTAAGATTGTTTATTGGGATTGCCAAATAGAAGCAGGATGACATCAATGTTATTCTAAACAACTGATTCCATGATAGCCGAAGTTGATTAAATTTTGTTTTTTCATTTGCATGTGTAATCCTCTGCCTCTTCTTTAGAAGAAGGAAAATGAAAGGACAACTTGCTAAATTTGTTATTCATCTATATTTGTCTCATTTAGTTTTGGAAGGAATACTAAAATGTTGACTAATGGCTTAGAAGTGCTATCCTCTCAATATTTTAGTTTCTGCAATGTCATTTTGTAATTGCCATTGTTGCCTTTTCATTTTATATGAGATATTACAGTAAAGTTACCGTCTATTGTTCAACAGGAAACCAACAGGTTAGAATACTTGATTCCAAAGAAGACATCCTTGAGGCATAGATTGCCAATGGGAGACCAAGGCTTCATTGACTTTGTTGGTCATTTGCTTGAGATTAACCCAATGAAGCGGCCTTCTGCATCTGAGGCCCTTAAGCACCCATGGTTATCATACCCTTATGAACCCATATCATGTTGAAGCATTTGAAGGTTTTTCCTTTTTGGCTATAATAATGCTTCACCCGCAAATTGGGTTTGGTGTCTTATGAGGGAAGGGTTGCTACCTATATATCCTGGCTGCTCTTCGTGATCTATTTTAAAAAATGATATGGAAAGGAGCCCTTTCACATTCCTGCATAATGCTTCCAAACGTGCGTGTTTGGTTTTGTGGGTAATACCCCTTTTTCCTTGCCCACACATATTACTTCAGATAACCCCGATCAAGGACGTAATTTGCACATACCATGTATTGTTAGGGTTTTGATTTCTTTGCTTTGGTTGTTTTGTTGGAAAGGAAAATCTTGAATCTTGTACATGATGTGAAATTATTCTTTAGGATATTTGGTAATATTTTGGTGAAGCAGATGCATATTCCATTTTTAAGTTGGGAGTCACACTACCAGTTGTTGCACCAATCAAGATTAAGGCAGAGTTGGTGATAATGTGGTGGAGCCTGGGACTGAACTGCCTTTCCATTTTAGCTGGGTGCTGCCTGATTATATTTTGATGGTGTGAAGCGGCTTACTTCGGTTATACTTATAGTTTCAGGCATTTGATGACAAATCTAGCTAATGGATTCAACTAAATAGTGGCATGAAGACAGATTTTTTTTTTCTCGTTGGGTGGCTTATACTCGTTAAATACTTTGGTAAGCTGAGTATGAGCAAGAATTTCTGAATTTGCTGTGGCTCTGGTCCAGTTTTTGGAACTGATGAGTTTTTTTTTTTCCTCCCACTAACATTATATTTCATGTAAATATGTCATGTAATTTATTTAAATGTTACTTTTGATGTGACAGTTCTTCTAGTTTATATGAAGTTATCTGTTTTATTAAAATAAAAGAAGGTTGGTATTATGATGTTATTGATCAATAATATGTACTATTAATCATTTTAACACAAATGAGGCAAATTCTTATATTATGTTATTCCCATAATTAAAAGTTATTAATAATACAGGAATGTTCTAATTTTAGGAATGATGGCAATAATGATTAAATGCTTAAAACTAAGGAATCATGACTAATGTAGCTCTGTACATTAATACACATTATTACATTCAAATTTCTATGATTGAATAAGCCCTCATATTTGTCATCCCAAGCTTGCTTATTATCTTCTAAAATGTTTAGTTTTTATGTTGAGCATGGCTACCTTTTAGTATTTATATTGGCTAATTGCTTTCTTGTACGAATATATGGGGTGCAAATTAGCCTACTTTCGAGTTATGATGACTAATTGTAATATTTTCTTAGTATAATATTATAGTTTCATTGAAGCCATTTTTGTAATTTTCAAATCAGATTGAATAATTTAAAGCAACAACTTGCAAATGGCTAGAGCCATTGAAGCATTGAGCGAAACTATTTTTGCGTTAGATCTTGCCACAACTGGTTGTCCTTTACTTCTTTATGTTTTCAAGTTTTGGTCCTTGGCTTTGTCACTGAGGCGGCCCAATCACCTTTTGTATAAGCTTCTATTAAAATAATTATTTTAAAACTAATAGATTAAAGAATGTGAATAAGATATATTTAAACAAATATAAATCTTTTCTTACATGTAATTACATTTAAAATAAGAAAAATAAAATTTTCCAAAATGATTTTCTAAAAATAAAATAGTAAATTAATTTAGTTTTTATGGAAGATTAAATTAATTTTTGAATGACTTTTATTTTTTAATGAATTTTATATTTGGAGAATTAAATTAATTTTAAAACTAAAAGTGATAGACTAAAACTATAATATTTTTTTTCAATGTAAAATAAATCAAATCTATGGAATTTAACACAAATTATCATAGAAATATTTTTATTTTAGTAAAATCTGAAAATGTTATTATTATTATTATTTTGGAGATGATAGGTATGCAATTTGAATATCTCCAAAAAAAAGTAACATATTCTAATCGACCAGAAAAAACATATTTTAACTCTTTCCAACAAAAATAGATTATTATAAAAAACATATTTATGCAATTTGAATATCAGATAAATAAGATATTTTAGTTCTTTTTAACCCGAAAAGGATAAAATCCAAAGGAGAAAAGAAAATTCCTTGAAAATTAGAACTAATCCAATAGTGAGAATAAACAAGTCAACCGGCATGGCTCAGGGGCCACAACACAATCGGTACAGAAATTCCTACTACCGAGCATTACCGAGGAGGCAATATTAAATTTCATGGCTAAGCTTGCGCTTTTCATTGTTTAAGGATCTGCCTTCTGAGATGATGATATTGCTTTCTACAGCCCCAAGGTATGCCTTCCCCACATTTCCTCTCTTTCTTCCGTCTCCTCCATTCCCCTTCCTTTTCTCTCGACCTCATGCCCTCATTCCCGACTTCCATCTTCATTTCCATTCACCAACTCATCATACCATCCACAACGCCGTCGATTTATTTGATCGCCTTCTTCATATGCGTCGCCCTCCCTCCATTGTCGAACTTGAAAAGATTCTGGGATCGATTGTGAAGATGAAAAGTTATCGTACTGCTATTTCTCTTTGGACACAAGCTGAATCAAAGGGATTCACGCCATCTGTTGTTACTCTTAACATTTTGATCAATTGTTACTCCCACGTGGGTCAAATTGCTTGTACGTTTTCCATGCTGGTGAAGATTCTCAAGATGGATCAGCAACCAAATACGATAACTTTGAATATACTAATGCAAAGACTCTGTATTAATAATATGGTTGGAGAAGCACTAGACTTGCATCATGACTTAATTGCAAAAGAATTGCTGTTAGATGAAGTTACTTATGGCATCATAATTAATAGACTATGTAAAACGGGAGCTGCTATTACATTGTTGCAGAAGTTGGAGAGACAGACCAGTACAGTTATCGATTGTAATACTCATGCATCCTTCGTAAATAAATTATTTTATAAATTAAAAAAAAATTTCTTTGTGTCCTGATGGGAAAATATAAATGTATGTGATAGATTAAGAAATAAGAATTAAATTAATGGGAGGAAAATAATAACCGGGTAAGTAGACGTTTAAATATAAATTGAGTTTGAATGAGGTTGGATGTTCCAAACTCTTGAGCATTCACTTCAAATGTTTTAAATAAATTGACACGTGTCCCTGTTAGAATTCCGATTTTGCCGTTAAAACATCAGTCGCACGCTTCCGCACTTCTTCGTGGGCAGTGCTGTAGACCAAGTCTGGAGTGGAGATCCAATAGTATTCGAGGGGATTTTTTTCAATAATGCTTGGGCATCTTTAAAATTAGATCTAGTGGTCTTTAATTTTTTTATAAAATATATTTTTTAAAAAATAAAAATTATTATTTTTATAAATAAATATATATTAATATTTTAGGTTATTTTTTTCGTATAGAATGATATTTAGTTATAAAATAATAGAATCTAAGATATATAAAATAAATTGTAAGATGTTAAAAATAGTTTAATCTATTTCTTCAACTACATATTATTTTTTATAAAAAAATTTAAAATATTAATATATATTTATTTTTAAAAATAATAATTTTTTATTTTTTAAAAAATATATTTTATAGAAAATTGAGGGTTATTGGATCTAGATCCAATGACCCTCAAGCATTATTGGAGAAAGTCCCCTCTAGTATCCATTCTTGTTTGGAGAGGAAGAAAAGTGATTCTCTTCTGGTGAGTGAGAAATCTAAAACCTGGCCAAACCCTTCCTTTTTCTAGCCAATTTCTGACGTGTTTTGGCAGGAGGTTTTTGAGGTTGCGATGACAAGCTCACCTTGTCCTCTATCTGACGTTAGGGCTAGAATTTTCGAGTTATTCAGATGTAATTTGGTAAGGGTTTCTAGAAAGTGTGATGGGATTTTCATTCTTGGATGGATTTTCAATTTGATCCCCATGGTTTTGGCATCTAACATTGAGTATAAGTTATTGAGACATATTTGGCAAAGGGAGATGAGTATGAATTATTGAGACGTATCCAGTGAAGGGATACATGTATGAATTATTGAGATAAATTTGGTAAAGGGATATGAGTATGATGAACCTGGTTTTTCCTTGATTCCCATTTTATACAAAATTACAAGATTTAGAAATGATGTTTTTAATTAAAACTTGTTTCTTTACTTAAATAAATGTATGTTAAAAAACTCTATGGCCTATATTGTTTCTCCTTTTACTTACTTTATAATTTAAGTATTCACTAATTTAGTGGTCGACTTGCACCTTTTTCTTTAACATTTTATATATTAGTGTGTGATAAAATAAGTTAGGACTTTATTGTCACTATGATATTTTGATGTGACATTTTGGGTTAATCACCATGTACGTATGACTCTAAAGTTGTGGCTACTAGATGTCGAGTTGTTTTACGTTTTTAAATATTGTAAAATGTTATAAGCTTTGTATAGGTTATTCTTATACTATACTAAATGTATAATTTGAGAGATTATTAAATTAGTTTATTGATATCATTGTAATATTATTGAAATATGACTAGTTGTATAAGTTTAGAAAACATTGAATTTTGAAGATGTACTACTGGATTTTAAACAACCTCCAAAAATTTTCTTTAAATTATATTTTAAAGTATGTTTAATGTGTTTTATTGATATATTACGCACAAGTCATGACAAAAAATTTTAGGTCATGACAGATCTTATCTCAAAACCTCCTACAATTGGTGTGGAGGAACCAATTGTTAAATTAAGACGGTCACAAAGGATTCGTAGACTTGTAATTCTGGATAATTAAATGGTATATTTGTAGGAATTTAAGTTAGATGTTCTTGATGACATAGATTCTACCTTTTTTGATGAAACTGTGTCTGGCATAGTAATCGAATCACGATTCAAATTGTGAATCGGAAAGCTAATTTTGGAATTGTGAATTGTAAATCGAATCGAATCATACGATTTAGATACATAATGAAAACTAATTAAAAATATATCTTATTACGAATGTATACCATAAAATTTTAAGAAACCAAAAATCTTAAATTGTAAATTGTAACTATCTAACTAATATCTCATATCTAAAAACTAATTAACTTTAAAAACTAATCATCTAGACTAATATTATCACTATTACTATTATCATTGTCTTCATCCAATATGACAATTTCTTCATCCTTTTCTTCCTCAGCATCACCATCATCTTTAGTATCTTGTTCAACATTATCTTGTATCATAATTCCTTTTCCTTTATCATGCTTGCTAGCATTTCCTTTGTCTTTCTTGTCGATATCAAGATTTCGTGGACCTAAAATGAGACATATATGTAATCATATTAATTTGTAAATTGTAATATATATGGTAATTGAATAACAAGACTTAAGATTGCAAGTCTAATATACCTTTCTTTCTCTTTTTACTTGGATCTCCTTCATTGATGTTGAAGCACTCTTGGACATCCATATAAGAATTTACTTCAGGTAGACATGGTTTCTTTTGTTTAGTAATCCATTCATCATCTGATTCAAGATCTGATAGGTAAATAGGATCATATGTTTCTCCTTTTGCTTTCCTTTGCTTTTGTCTAATTTCAAGTTGAAGGTTATATTTGACAAATATAAGGGCATTCAATCTTTGCTGCTCTAAGCGATTTCTTCTCGTAGAGTGGATATGATCAAACACACTCCAATTTTGTTTGCACCAAATAGCACTATAAGTTATGCTAAGGATGTGAATGGCAAGTGATTGTAACTCTTTGCACTTTTCTCCAGAACTATTTCACCATAAGGCTAGCAAAAAAAAAGTACAATATAATTAGGTATTTAATTAATTTAATGTATTAAAGAAGCAATACAACATTATAAGATCAATAATTACCAGGTTGCTTCTTTTCTCTAGTTACAACTGCCAAGCTATATTTAAAAAGCTATTCTGCCTTGTCAAATTTCTCAATTTGAGAGTCAATTTTGACTCTGGTCTCAATATTAGGACATATCTTCTCTAATGTTTTATACAATTCAACTTTTACTTCAATGTCCGCGTTAAAATTTGAATTATAATGGAACCTATTATGATAATGTAAGCTACAATGAGAAATTAAATATCTAACAAAAATATTTCATAAACAAAAATTATTTCTAACAAATTTACTTACTTAGGATTAAGAAAATATGCCGCTGCGTGAAGAGGCCTATGAAGTTGATAATCCCAATGCTTGTTTATGATTTCCCAGACTTTTTTATACCTTCTTTCCACATTATTAAAATTTTTTGTTATTTGTTCCTTTGCTCTATCCATAGCCTCATATATGTATCCCATTGCTGGTTTTGAATCACCATCTACAAGTCTAAGAACTTTAACCAAAGGTGATACACAATTCAAGCAATACTTTATGGATTTCGAAAACCTTGAATTAGTTAGAACAATATTTTCTATAACTTTAGCTTCAATTCTAGATGTATATGTACTTGTAGCCCATTTTTTGGATGCAAACATAGATCCAATGCAATTTTTTGATTTAAGATAGATTTCATTGTCAAGAAAGATGTGGCAAACCTAGTTATTACTAGCCTTGCAAACTCTTTTCCTTTAGACTAGCTTCTAAACAAATTCAGCACCCATATGTGCTTATAAATGAAAGTCATGATTCTTTTTGCCTTTTCAATGGTATTATAGAAAACCGTGAGGCCACTAATATCTTCAAGAATTAAATCAATACAATGAGTAGCACATGGGGACCAAAAGATATGCTTTCTTTTATCCATCAATTTGTTTCTAACAGATACAAGGGTTGAAGCACTATCTGTAACTACTTGCACCACATTTTCTTCCCTAATTTCCATCACTATCTCATCTAGTAGTTCAAACATTTTTTTAGCATCTTTAATAAAACTACTAGTATCAATAGATTTTATGAAAACAGTACCCTTAGGACTATTAACAAGAAAATTAGTGAAGGATCTACCTTTTCCATTAGTCCATCCGTTTGACATCAATGTGCAACCAATTTTCTTCCATTCAAGTCTATATTTATCCAAATTAGCATGGACAAGGTCAACTTCTTTTTTCAAATAGGAAACTCTCACTTCACGGTAAGTAGGTGGCTTCAATCCTTTACCATATTCACTAATAGACTTTACCATTTCAATAAAATAAGGACTTTTCACCAAAGTAAATGACAATGCATTGACATATATACATCTACATATATCCCTAATTACTACATCTCGATCCTTCACCATTGTATTTATAGTTTTTTGCTTCATATTAGGCTTTAAGGAATTTGAGTCACCAATCCCTTTTCCTTTAACCATAAAAGCTTCCATTGACCTTTTTTTTCTCGATTGAATTTCTTTATCATCAGAATCAAAACATTCAACATCATCATCATCATCATCATCATCCTTCTTCAGAATCATATCATCTAGCATTTTCTTAAATAAAATTTTACCTCTTCAGGCACTTGTTCACAAGGTGCAACCTTTTTATGTGTTCCAGCTAGATGATGTTTCATCCTGAATGCTCCTCCCCACATTGTTTTATGACAATAGTTACATTTAACATGTAACCTAGTGTCAAGAGACTTACAGTGATCCCATGCAATATCTTTCTTTGTTTTCTTGTTTGGAGCCATATCTTGAAATCTAGAAACTTAAAGTCTTAACCTTAAAAAATAAAAAAAAGAGAATAAAGAATATAAAGACTAAGATGAAGAAAGAAAATAAAAATTATAATAAAGAAAGAAAATAAAAATTAAGATGAATAAAGAAAATAAATATTATTACAATAAAGAAAGAAAACAAAAATTAAGATAAAGAATAAAAATATAAAATTAAGATGCTAGTTAAGATTGAACTTTTAATTTGATAATATCTTAATACAATAATAGATAGAAATAGAAGAATTAAAAATAAAGAGAAGTTCTTTCAAAAAAAAAAAAAAAAGAAGTATGCATACTTTTTCCACAATAATGGAGGAACCAAACTTATGCGGTAGCACTCTTGAAATTGAAAATATTAAAGTGCATAGGAGTATTTTATATTAGGTTTAAACAGACAAAGTCAAAAGTCAAAGTTTTATTTGAATTCAATTAATTAAAATACTGAAATTTAAAATTATAGAAAGAAACTGTGCGACGCGGCCCATGAACTTATTATTATGTCTTTCTTATTCTTCAACGCAAAAAAGAGAACGATGCCGTGTTGTAAAATTTGCATCATACAAAAGCAAATATTTTTTTTTAAAAAAATGGTCTTCGTCTTCCCTAGTCCAGCCACTTAACATCGAATCGACCCGCGCACTTCCAGCTTAAATCATCAACAGATTATGAATTGCCAGTTCAAACATGGATTGCATAATTTCAACGATTCCGGCGTGCAATTCTGGCTTCTACGCGATTCACTCTGTGATTTGAATTACTGCCGAATTGAATCGATGAGTTTTGCACGATTCGATGCGTGAATCGTGTGTATTCGATTACTATGATGTCTGGTCTTCATTCATCTAAGTGGTGGTAGGCTATGAATGATGAGATTGCCTTCACGCACTATAACAATGTGTGAGAGCTTGCTAAATTACCAGATGGATGCAAGCTTGTTGGTTGCAAGTGGTTCTTTAACACCAAAGGATGGGTCGATAGTGAAGTTGAAAAGCACAAAGCCAGGGTAGTAGCTAAAGGCTACAATTAGAGGGAAGGGATTGACTATATAGATACCTTATCACCGGTATCTACTAAAGATGCCTTTAGAGTTGTGATGACTTTTACTGCGCACTTGAACCTTGAACTTCATCAGATGAATGTCAAAACATTATTTCTAAATGGAATTTTGCACAATGATGTATAATTGAGATAACTGAATGGATTTGCTGAATTAGGAAAAGAACACTTAATGTGTAAGCTGAAAAGATCTATCTATAGGCTAAAATAAGTCTTAAGTCAACGGTTGTTGAAATTTGATAAGGTAATCGCCTCACTAGGTTTCATGAAGAATGTTTCCAATCAATGCATTTATCAGAAGTTTGAAGGAAAAAATTTTGGGATCAATGTGCTATATATGGATGACATTTTGTTAGCTAGTAACTCAGTGAGCTATTGAATGAGACAAAACACATCTTGTCTTGCCACTTTAATATGAAAGATCTAGATGAAGCCTTTTTTATTTTGGGAACTTAGATTCGTCTTGATAGATCTTGTGGCATTCTTAATTTGTCTCAAGCACTCTATATAGATCGAGTGTTGAAGAAATTTAACATGCATTCTTGCACTCTTTGTATTGCTCCTGTGCATAAAGGTAATAAGTTGTTAAAGTCATTGTGCCTTAAGAATGATGATGAAAGGACCTCAAAAGACAAAATTCCATATGCATTTGCTATTAGAAGCCTAATGTACACCTAGGTGTGTCACTCCCCTAGCTAAGGAAGTGTGATCGGTATGAAAAACGAGATAATTCTGTGAATCGAAGCAAGTAAGACATCCTAAACAGTTTGACAACATACCTACCAAATGAAGGTTAACAGATTGTGCCAATCCATATGCATAATCTTTACTAATTGGCTTTCGTGAGGAAATTTTGGTAGTTTCTTCTAAACTATGGACTCTTAAAATTTCCACAATTAAAGCCTGTAAATCCAAAAGTAAGAGAGGTCTACTCTCACAAAATATATAGCCAGACAATTATAGATATGTAACACAGTATCTAATTTCCTACTTGTGACAATTAGAGTTACTAGATTACAAAATTTACAATGTTCAATAACAATATGAAATGAATTATGCCATTGTGAACAATGCATGGCTCATCAAGGGATATCTAATTTTCTTTATGAAGCAGAAGGGTCCATGTACAACATTGCTATATGAAAAAACATAAAAGTAAGGGAGTGAGTGAAAACACTCAGTGAGAAAATATCGTTAATTATACTAAGAAGGGAACAGACGATAGCGGTAGAAATTTATTTTATTTTATTTTATAAATTAGATATTTGTCTTTGAAATCATCCAGTGAATAAGTAATTATTCACAAAATAAAAGTAATGGGAACTTATTTCGCTTGAAACTCAGTCCAAAAATAGGAAATACAATGTGGAAAAAGATGAATCAAATTCCATAATACAACATAAATAAAACCCATGCAAAGCAGTATGGTAGAGAGCATCTAACAGAACCAACAAGATCTCATACCATTAGAGCTAGCTTAAAATCAGGTCCACATATGTTGGCTTACACACAGGGCTAGTACCTCCCTTACTAGCTAGGGTGCAGTTAAATCAGAACATATATCAGACACGAGCATTAAGCATGGACTAATTAGAATCCTAGATGTACGTCACAATTAGATAATCATAATCAGATCAGATCCAAGTGTGTTGGCTGACACACGAGGCTAGTGTCTCCTCTACTAGTTGGGGTTCAGAATTAAGGTGCACCATGGCTAACATATATTGCTATTAGCTACAGGGTTCTGGGTTGGATAAATTCCTAAAAATTCTTTTACAGAAATGATTACATAACTAAACTTTTTAAAAAATTCAGAACTTGATAAATTCATAAATTTAAAATCATAGAAACTCTAGAAATACAGAGCTAAAGCCTTTAGAAGTACGAAATCTGATTTCTTCATAAATACAAATCAAAGTACTTTGTAAAACCAAAGTCTTCAAATTACTCAAATCATAATAACTCAAAGAATCCTGAACTAGGTTTCTTTTGAAAAAAGAATTAGACTAATTCAAAATATCATAATCAATGTAAATCAAAATCCAAAATATACATAAATGTAGGTATTAATTTTGAAGTCAGACTAAATACCAAAAGAAGCTGCATAACCCATTACGTTGAAGTTGTGCATGCATTTAAATAAATTTTCAAAAAGAAAAAGTGTATATGAGGAAGTCTATTCCTTATAAGAGTTGAGTGAACAAATTACACGAATTTGCAAAGAAAGGTATTGAAATACAAAATACAAGCATAGTTAGCAATATTTACTTACCTGGAGAGGTGCACACAACCTTATCCTAAAGCCTTGAGCTATTCACTTAGTCACAATTAGTTCAAAGAACCTATAAAGTAAGGTAACACACTCTTATCCTTTATTATTCAAAATTAGTATAATTAACTCTATCCATTGATATAGCTAATAAGTTGCGCTTGAATCGTAATATATATCCCTCAATATATATAACTCTTGGATTACTAAACACATATCCTTGGTTCCACTTGTTGTTCTTACTTCTTATTTTGAAATCAAAATTCTTAATAAACATCACTTTAATAAGGCCAATGGCACTCATAACTTAATTCCAAGTAGGAATGCTCATAAATTCCTAATTCATTGATTAACTTAACTTCAATGCATTTAAACATTTAATTATCCAACTAATTTAAGACACATTCAACAAAACTATTTTCAAACTTTATTCTCCACGATTACTAACCTTTAAATTTATCAACGGCTTTAGAATAGTCCTCCTCTTAATCCCACATTAATTCATGATCTTAATCAATATTGAATACCTTGAATTCTTTCTAATATGCTTTGTTATGCCCTTATCCATTATTTATGAATTGATCGGTTACACCAATGTGACATTAGCAATTAAATAGCTAACTTCCAAAGAACTCATTTATTTATAATAATCATCTATGGCTGTATATTCAACTATGATAATGTTTCCCATTCATTTTTCCTCCTTTTTTTCTCTATGGAAAATGCAAGAAAAGTAAGAAAAATATCAAACCAACTTACAATTCAAAACGAAAACATTTAGTATCTTTAAGCTTTCCCTTAGATACTTAGTGATGCCAAAGGGAACTAAAATTTTAGATTTCATCATTTTACAAGTATGCACACACATAACCAAATTGAAGGCAAAACATGAAATCGACCACTAATTCTTGGGAAGAAAGGGCCAAAATTTACTTATGATATAAAGTCCTAACTTAATTTGACAAGATGATACCGAATTGAGCACTAAATTGAAATTTTCATGCATGAATGGTGCAACATTTTAGGGTTTTTTGATTCTAAGCTAATTTGATAAAATTGATTGATCAAAATAAGGGTGAATGCTTCAAATATCACATCAAAATAAAGGAGAATGCTTCGATTTTGAGCTAATTAGCAATCAGCTAGTGAAAATAGTATCTGATATGAATTTTAAAGTTTTGACTACTCTAAATAGTGAGTTTTGTCATTGACTAGTTGACTGGCCATTGTAAGTAGTCGACTGTTAGCTCTATTTTTACATAGCATTGTTTTCTGGTGTTGACCAATTAACTATTCACTTGTATGTAGTTGACTGTCAGCCCCTATTTTACATAGGAATGCTCTTTGGAACCTCTCAGTCAACTGGCCATGGTCATCAATTGACTGTCAAGGTATAGAAGGTACCCAGTCGACTGGCCATTCCTTGGCAATTGATTGCTCTCGTATAGAGAACCCTCAGTCAGCTGCTTGTGGCTACCCTGAGTTACTGGTCACTATCAGATCCTCATCAGTTGATTGTCCAATTCTTGGTAGTTAACTGGTCATAACGTGACTAATTGATTGATTTTGGGCTAACTTTCTTAATTTCTAGAGAGTATTTTACTTAAATGTTTATCTAAGCTCATCTTTCTATCCAAGTATCATGTTAAGAAAGTAGAAATCACAAGAAATCATCACAAACATTTTGCAAAACAAATTGAAACCACTCCTATGCTTAAGTTAGTGAATGTTCTCTTCAAGTAAATGGCGAAACAATTCAAATCTTCATTTTTATAGCTCATTAGGATTAACAATTCTAAGTTCACCTCTTGTAAAACAAAATCTTTCATTTGAGAAAGGTTTAGTAAAGATATTAGCAAGTTGAAATTCAGTTTTGACAAATTCAAGGCTAATATCTTTCTTTTGGATATGGTCTTTAATGAAGTGAAGCCTAATTTATATATGTTTAGACCTTGAATACATAATGGGATTCTTAGTGATATACATCAAGATCCTCTAGTTGTTGCTTCATCCAAAGGATTTGAGCATAACAATTTCCAATTGCAACATATTCAGCTTCAGTAGTGGACAATACTACACTATTTTGTTTCTTATTAACTAAGAAATAAGAAAAATTCCAAAGAATTGACATGTTCCACTAGTGCTTTTTTAATCAATTTTACAACTAGCAAAATTAGCATATGAATATCCTATTAAAGTATTAGTGGATCCTTTGAATACTATAGACCCATTTGTATTATGCCAGTAATATATTTAAAAATTCTTTTTATTGCTAAGTAATGAGATTCTCTAGGACAATTTTGAACTTAGACATAAATGTATATGTTAAACATAATATCCAGCCTACTTGCAGTTAAATAAATGTGATCCAATCATACCTTTATATTGTACAGTTGATCTCATTAGAGTGTCTTTTGCTTTGATCTTTTTGAATCCAAATTTCTTAAGTAATTCTTTGACATATTTGGATCGATTTATGAAAGTTTCATTTGCTTGTTGCTTGATTTGAAAACTTATTTAAGCTACCCCATCATAGACATTTCAAATTCTCCCTTCATCATTTCAACAAAATTCTTTGCATAGAGTTTCATTAGTAGCACTAAATATAATATCATCCACATAGATTTGAATAACTAGAATATTATGCTTTTTCTTTTTATAGAATAAAATTCTATCAACCTTGCCTCAAAAAAAATTATTCTTAATGAGAAATGTACTTAATCTTTCATATGATGCTCTAGTTCTTGGTTACGGCCATATAATGCATTTCTTAATTTGAATACATGATTTGGAAGATTTTGATCCTCAAACCCTAGAGGTTATTCAACATATACTTCTTCCATTATGTGCCCATTAAGAAAGACACTCTTGATATCCATTTGATACAACTTAAAAGTCATTTATGCATGTAAAGGCTGGAAGCATACGAATTACGTCCAATCTAGCTACTAGGACAAAGGTTTCATCATAATCAATTCCCTCTTCTTGATTGTAACCTTTTGCAACTAGCCTAGCTTTGTTTCTAGTGACAACTCCAGATTCATCAAGATTATTTCTAAAAACTCATTTAGTGTCAATTAATGGATGATTATTAGGTCTAGGGACAAGTTTTCATATTTGACTTCTTTCAAATTGATTTAACTCTTCTTGCATAGCTAAAACCTAATATTCATCTTTCAAGGCTTCATCAATTCCATTTGGTTATAAAAATGCTTGATGATTGCAGATATTTCTAAGTAAGTTTTGAGTTATTACCCCTTTAGAGATATCACCAATTATTTGTTCAGATGGATGATCCTTTTTGTAATTCTATGCCTTTGGTAGCTTATGAGTGACTTCTCCCTCCATTTCTTGATCAGAATCCTCATGCAAGGAAGATTGTTCATCTGTCTTGATGGACTCACGTTCATTCTTGATTTCTTGAGCTGCTTGTTTGCCTTTTATTGTAAGATTGTGAAACTTAATTGCAATGTCTTCACAAGATATCTTTCTTGGCTCAAGAGGGTCAGACTCATCAAAATTTACATGTATAGGTTTTTCTACAGTCATAGTTCTTTTATTATATACTCTAAAGGCTTTGCTAGTATTAGAATATCCCAAAAAAATTGCTTCATCATACTTTGATCAAATTTACCCAAATTTTCTTTTCCATTATTAAGCACAAAGCATTTATAGCCAAATACATGTAGATGGAAAATATTAGGCTTTTTTCCTTTGTATAATTCATATGGAGTCTTTTTTAAGATAAGTCTTATCATTGCTCTATTCATAACATAACATGTAGTATTTACTACATCAGCCTAAAAATACTTAGGAATATTTCTTTCATTCAACATAGTTCCAGCCATTTCCTTTAAAGTTTTGTTTTTCTTTTCTACAATTCCATTTTGTTGAGGAATTCTTGGTGTAGAAAAATTATATTCAATTCTATTAGCATCACATAACTCCATAAATAGGTTATTTTCAAAATCTCCACCATGATCACTTCTTATTCTCACAATGGTTATGCCATGTTCATTTTGAATGAACTTTGTCAGTTTTAGAAAAGATTTAAATGTTTGATCTTTATGAGGTAAGAAAAGTGTCAAAGTAAATCTAGAAAAATAATTTACAATTACTAGTACATAATAATTTCCTCCAAGACTCATAGTCCTACAAGGTCTAAAAGGTTCCATGTGAAGTAATTGTAGTGGTCTAGTTGTGGAGATAATTCTTTTTGATTTAAAAGAGCTATTAATTTGTTTTCCTTTTTGACATGCATCACAAAGTCTATTTTTATCAAATTTTAATTTGGGCAATCCAACAACAAGGTCATTCTTAGCAAGTTTTTCTAAAAGACTTATACTAGTATGAGTAAATCTTCTATGCCATAACCAACTATCATCATTGATACTTATAAGACATTTTGAATTACTAGAAGGAGCATCATCAAAATCAATAACATATACATTATTAATTCTATGTCCTATCAATAAGGTTTTCTTTTCTTCTATATTTTCAACTAGACAATGTTTTGAATCAAATATTACTCTATTATTTTTATCACATAATTGACTAATGCTAAGAAGATTATGATTCAATCCTTCAACAAGAAGCACATTATCGATGGAGGTGAAAGCGTTCTTAACAAATTTTCTAATACCAATGATTTTCCCCTATCCATTTCATCCAAATGTGGCATTTCCTGCATTCTTTGGTTGAAGGGAAATGAACTTAGATTTGTCTTCAGTCATATGTTTGGAGAATCCACTGTCTAAATACACTTAGCTTCGATGGCCTTCATACACCCTGCAGTAACATTAAGTTTTATTTTTAGGTACCTAATTCTTGTTGGATCCTTAAATGTTAGTTGTTTCCTTAAGGAACCCATACTTTCCTTTCTTTTAGAATTTTATTCTTTCTATAAGGACAAGTATATAATTCATGTCCCTTTTGACCACAGTAAAAACATGTAATAAATGGAGTACTAGTAATAGCTGCTGGAACAAAGAAATTCTTATAATATTTTTGTCTCTTATTAGGATTATACCCAAGACTTGCCTTATCAAAAATACATCTTTGTTTTCCAAGCAAAATGTTTAAATTATCTTTCCCTTTAGTGAACTTTGCAAGACTGTTCATCAAATCTTTCCTTTCTTTTTGCAGAAGTTCACAATTACAAGCAGCTTTATTTTTTAGGGAAAGATGTTCTTCTCTAAGACTTATGTAGTCATGCTCCAATGTTACAATTTGTTTTTCTAAGGATGCCTTTATCTGGAGTAGTAAGCTATTCTCTTCTTTCTCCTTTTCTTAGTTGTTTTCTAGAGATAGGATCTCCCCTTTTTGAAAGTTTCAAGGTTTTAGCTATCTTAAGAAATTCATCATGCAAATCATTAAATGCATCTTGTAGCTCTACATAGGAAGAGAGAGAGCTTAACTCATATTCTTTAGCCATTAGGCAGAGGTTGGTTTCTTCATTTTCTTCATCATTTGAATTTTCAACACTTTCTCCCTATGTAGCTGATCATGTTGGTCATACTCTATAATTTACACTTTTCAGTACTATTCTATTTCTGGACTTTGGTAATTGATAAATATGTACATATCATGTTTGCACCATTTAGCTGTCTTAGTTGTCCTCATACTTTTGTTTGGTAATAACTAGATTGCATTTTGGTCTGAGGTGATTTCTTTGCTTGGGACAAAAGAAAAGGAAATTTGAATTTGCAATGTTGACTGCAAATGAAGTCCATCTATAGTCATATTCTATGTGCTACTCTAATACTTCCATGTATGTTCTATTTTTGTAAAATCATAATTTAATGTATATTATTATTAGTATTGAGTATGCATGTCTAATCTTCTCGGATTTAGTATATCTCTTGAATGAGAGGTTAGGGTCTTGCTGTGACTGTTGAATTATGAGAGAGCTAGAGCTAAATGGATGATTTTGAGAAACCAAAATTTTGTGTGGCTCTTTAAAATGATTCGTGAACCAAAGCAGGAATTATTGAAATTTTAAGTAATTACATTCTCAAGAAAATGAGGTGAATGGCAAGTTTCTGGATTTGATTATCTAGTGAATGCAAGTATATCTTATGAAGCACAAACAGACAGGAAAATAGACACACTTCTTTTAGGGCTCAGCGTGTCAGACACAGGTGCTGCTGACTCACTGATAGATATGTCTGGTGACACGTGTCAATACATTTTATATGAAAAAAAAAAATTAACTTGTTTGGCTCAGAGATGCGCCGGAAAGTTTGGAAGTGGCTGCAAGAGTTGTTATTGATTGGATAAAATAGCTTTTGCTTCTCTGAAAGGAACTCACATCATCATCATCTCCATTCTCTAGGGTCTTCTAGATCAAGCACCATGACTATTTTACTTGAGATGGAGTCTCCAATTAGGCAGCTTCTTTCTTGGGTCTTGCTTGAAATGTGACTGACATTGTGTCTGCTGCAGTAGAACAGCAGCTTAAACAGCTTGAAACTGAGTGTGATGCTGATAAATTACAGGATGAACATTCTGCTTCGAGTTGTGACTAAGCCTTTTTGAGGTTCTTGCATACCTGATTATATTTGAAATTTATTCTTAACAGCCGTGTCTTCTTCAATGTTGATAAATCTAGTAAATATAATTCTCTCTTATTTGTGGAAACGTTGGTTACGCATGTCGTGGTTGTAAATGTTTTTTCACAATAATGTTTGATAATAGAACAATTTATAAGTTCATGCCATTATGGTTTATTTGCCAAATTTTATATTACTGTTTGATGCATGCTTTATGATCTTGAAAATGATTGTTTAGTCATATTAAAACTATCGCTGCTTATTAGAACTATATCCTATTCTGGTACAATGCTCATTATGAGTTTATAAGTCTGAAATTTAACCTGAGAAGTGCCTCTTCTTTCATTCAGTTATATGTTATTGCTGTGTTTGGTATTGTCATACGTATCCTTTTGGTTGTTGGTATATTCAAAATCAATAGTTAACTATTGTAATGTATCCACAAACCTGTTTCCTATGGAAGTCCTCGGGATTTTGCCTTTTCCAGAAAAGAAGGGGGAGAGTGTATCCATGGATGGCGGGGTCTTCTGGATAAGGCTTCTTTTAACTTCTTTCTCTCTCTAGCAGTTTGATAGTTGAAAGTTGACGCTTGGAAGTGGATGAAAAAGGTAATTGTAATCTTGTTATAGCAGTGTGGTTTTGGGATGTAAAGAAACTTGAAATGGGTGAACATATAGGGATAGAGAATGAGTGTTAAGAGTACGTACTTTTGGTTATCTCACTACTCTAGAATGCATTAGTGGGATTTAGACAATGATCTTTAAGATTTATTGGATCTTCGGCTGGTGGAGGCCAATGGTGATAAATGATGTAGTATAAATAAACTTGGGAAGAGTAACATCAGTTATAATCATAATTTGAAAGCGTGCTTAGCTAAATAAGCCAATGAGATTGATTCATTTAAGACTAGTCTCTTTCATCTGTATTTTTTTCATTTAGATTTAGAAGAAAGATAAAATTCCTTTACCTTACCAAATTGTGTTCCAGTTAACGATGATCAAGGGTGTAATTTTGCATGTACAATGTGTTGTTTAAGGTCGGTCTTTCTTTGCTTTGGTTGTTCTCTTGGAAAAGGAATGCTTAAATATTGTTGTATATGATGTGAGATTATTCTGTCAGCCTATTAAGTAATATATTGTGACCTTACCAGATTTTGCATTGGGTGTGTATACTTCAACCATTTATAAGCACTGATCAAGATTTATTGTTAGCATATTTGTGCTTAGTTCTTACCGTTCCTTGGAAGAAAAGGGCTATGGAAGCATGGGTTTCTCAAACTGAACCTATCCTCCCTACAAAGCAAGCATTATATCTTTTGGAAGTTATGCTGAAAAAGGAACTAGATCTAAAAACTTGCATTTATGATGGGAGTATATGTAGATGAGGTTCTGTAGGTGTTTTTCATTAGGTTTTCAGAAAAACACACGACATGTAGAAATCATGTTTAAAAACATTCAGTCATGATGCTGAGCATACCCCAGTTTAGTAGCATTCAACTCTGTTTTGTGAAAAGATGAGAAGTACATACCAAAACACTTATTGGGCATAAATCTCTGAGATTGTTCAATGTGGATTGATATCCTCTTACCCTTACATTCTGCAACGAAAACTATGCAAGTTTCCTTAAAGAGTTATTCTGTTTACGGACACCTGTTAAGTCAGTTATTTATTTCTTAATTAAAGAGGCGAGATAGAGTATATCATTGATTATGTGCTTCTCAGGCTCATATGCTGAAAACTGAGTCATCTGGGTTCTTTGTAAAGTACTTGTACTTTTAATTGTAGTTCTTTTTTTTTTGGTTTTTTTTTGGAGATACTTGTGGATTATATATAGTATGAAGTTATGGATCATGAAAATGAAAACAAAAGCAAATTATAGTTGATTAAAGTGTCTTGTTTAACTTTATATCAGGTATACCTTGAACAGTTTTATATTCCCTTTAAGGCTATTGCTATAAGTTGGTATTTTAAAGTTGAAATTATCCACTTAATCCCAATAACAACCTCAGAACATTGTGAAACTATTGAGAAAAATAATTGAACTAGATATTTAACCATGAAATTGTATCCAACATTCACATTATTGTTTTTGTTTAAGTCTGAATGTAAATATCATAAGGATTATTGAACAAATCACATAGCTGTTGAATAAAATATTTTAACTGCATGGAGATAAACTACTTTTGACTGAATTACTTGAAAAAAAAAATTGTGATTTACCCAAAAAAAAAAAAAAAGAATTATTGAGATGAAGGGAAATCCAAAGTGTCATGCTCCAACTCATGGAATTAAACATCTTGGTTTTTTATGGAGATCAATAAAGTAGTTTTAATGGCATATCTCTCACAGGGCTGTGATATATGCTGACATGCAACTGAAACAGATCATGTAATAATTATGGATAATACATGAATACAAAATAGGGAGAATATATTTTAATAAGATCTGACCTGATGGAGATGACATAATTTCAGTTGTATTTTGTCAGATGAAAATAACGTCAACCCATAATACCCAAGAGAGACCTCTAAGTAATAAACGGCCAGAGAGAATTATCGTATGAGTTCTTTTTAAAATTAGGGCATTCCAAGGTAATTTATAGGGTGTTATTTTAATAATAATAATAATTAATTATATCATTAAAATAAAATCCTCAAAAATCCTATAAAATAATTTCCTATTTCATTATTTGGAGAAAAGGAAACCCATTAACTCTCTTAGTAATAAACTCTTAATTAGTAATCTAATGAAATAATTACTAATACTCTTAGGCTGTGGATTGAGTTTTTGCCTAGTGAGCTTGTGAATAATCCAACCCATCAGTAATTATCTATAATAAATATTAACCAAATCCATTATTAGTTTATCAATTGTAATAAGCAATTGTCTAATTAATTATAATAAAAGATTAATCCAATAACATAATTAATGCTAATCTATATAACATAAAAAAAATGTTCTAACAACAACCTTTTTGATTAAATATATAATAACCAACTTTTGACTAGAAAAAGATGAATATAACATTTATGAAAGTTTAGCGTTCTTATAAGCTCCATTATTTTTTTTGGGGGCCAAATTATAAGTTCCATTATTTGAAAACTCACTATTGAAACAGCAAAAAGCTTAACTTGGCGACTATGTTGTGTTTGCATCGGATATTCAAGGGGGCAACGACCAACTTCTTTAGAATGGATCGTCTATATTTTTTTTGGCAATTTTTTTTTTGTAAATTTTAGAGAGATATAGATACAAAGAGGAAATAAGAGGTTCATTTTTTCTTTTTACCCATTCTCTTATTTTTCTCTATCTTTCTCAAACTTCACAAAGAAATTTACAGTAAGAACTTTAGAAGATCTAGATTCCCAACTTCTCATGTTTCTTGTTTTTGTCAAAAGAGGTTCAATTAATGTCTTGAATATTTCTATCTTAGCAAATGGCAAACAATTTTTGAACGAACCTAAAGTCTTTTTTGTTAGATAATTTTAATCAGAAGAACCTAATCACATAGCATTGGATTGACAAAATATTCACTTGTCATATTTTTATTAAAAAAATATAATAGTAAATACATAGAAAATTATATCAAAACTTTTTCCTTTTTGTATTATACTATGCTCTTTTGTATAGAACAGAGGATCAAGATTCACTAACCAAATTAAAAAGCATAGTATAAATTTTTTGAGTATATAAACTTCTTAAAAAAGGTGATGAAATTGCAGTAATAAACTTTTAACGTATATATCAATTCTTTTTAGAAGAAAAACTGAAAATGTAATGATGAATTAATTCTAGGTGAAAATTGCCAATTATTATGGCATAAACTTAAAAAGCTTATTAAAATAGTAGTTTTTACTAAAAATTTGAACAGAATAATCCTGCCATTTGAGAAATTAATGCTACTACATAAGAATAAAATCCTTGGAGATCTCATCTCTTCAAAAGTATGGTACCATGGGGATTGAATTTATATGCTTTCAAGAATAGTTTCTCAAAAAATAAAGAAAAGAAAAATTACAGCAATCAAAATCAATTACTGCAAAATCTCAACCGTAGATTGAAACCTAAATCTGATCTAAAAAGTATATTTTTATTTTTTTGGCAAAGGAAAAAGGCATATTTGAAATGATTTAGTTCATTTGGCATCATTTCAATGTCAAAAAATATATACCCATAAGTTGAAAAAAGAGAGAATCGACGCAAGATTTTTCAACCTTGTTTCTTTTTTGTCTGTTTTCCCGCTGAAAAATTAGATTATACATGTACACACACACTAATTAAAATGCAGGATGCACAATACAAATATTTTTTTTTTTCACTTATCATAAAAGTGTTATTTTAATTTCTCACTTATTAAAATGTTTAAAATAGTACATTTACTCATTAAAAAATATCACACTTGATCCCTCATTTTTTTTTTTCAAAGAAAACAAATTTATCCTCTTAAATTTTGAGTTTAGGACTTGATGGAGGGATTAAATTTGATAATTTTTTTAAAAATAGAAGACCAAATGTAACATTTTTCAATAAGTGAGGAACTAAAATAGTAATTTTGTGATAGGTGAGGGATCAAAAGTATATTTTTTTGAAATTTATTGGCATGTAATATTTAATTTATAAATTTATTCATAATAACTGATGAAGTACTAATTAATTATTAGGGGTGTGAATTTATTTTATAATACTCGACCAAGAAATCCACCATGCTATAACCACTAAACCATTGAAAGTCCAATTAAAGAGATCATTAGCTGATAGCTTATATGACATAAATATCGATCTTTAATATTAAAATGACTTTTATATATATCCCTTGCAATTTGCTCGTATAGCTAAAATTGCTTATTTTAATTAAAAAAGCAACAAAAGTTAAAGAAAAAAAAAATCTTTTGGAGATTCCGTTGTGTATGGCCCTTTTTGATAATGTGCTTATCCTCTTTTCAAAGGCATAAAATTATTGAAGGGACTCACTCATACGAGATTAAAGCACATAAAGTTGATATTGATGACTGTAATCTAAAATTCTGAATTCTTCTTATGATTCTCTCTGTCTCCATTAAAATACACACTGTTATAAGGTTCTCATTTGTAGCGCCCAAATAACACTGGGAAACTTTTTCTTTACTATCTTTACTTCATTTATTTGATAGGGTTTTCTTAATCGAAAACTATTTGATAGGTTAGTATTTTAGAATTATATTATTATATGAATTCTTTTAATAATTTTTCTGCTATCTTTTTAGATTATCGCTCTTAAAAAAAAAATTGACACCCACTGAGGTCAGACAATTTTTATAGCATTGATTTCGGTCTTTGAGATAAGTAAAAAGAAAAAAAGAAAAAAGAAATTTTATACATAATTAATAAGATAATTAAATAGTTTAAATAGCATCCATCATCAAAATTGAAGTGAGCTGAAATTTGACCTTTGCTTTACTATAATTTTTTTTTCTAAGTCTACAAAATTTGTGATATTTTTTAACAAATTTTAAAAAATATATTATAATTTTAAGACCACTTAAGAAAAAATAGTAAATAAATTCTTAAATATAATAAATGTTTCTTAAACTTTAGACTGAAATTAAGTCAAATGATAATATCATTCACAGCTAAAATCTCTTTTGTCTCTTATCTTTAATTTTAATTGAGATTTAACATGTTTATTTGAGTTCAAAATTTTAACATATTTATTATATTTTCAAGTTATTTTTTTTACCATTTTATCAGTCATTTGATAAATTTTTTCTCTCTTTCCTCCAAAAATTTTAATGCCTGACACAGAAAAGGAACATTTTCACAACATGTAGAATCGGAATAAGAAAAGAATAAGAAAAATAGAAATTCACACTCACATATATACATATAGGAAGCTTTGCCTCTCGCTCTCCTTCCTCTGATCTTTACACTGAAAAGCTTTGGAGATGGAAAAGAGGATGGTGCATGGCGGAGACGGACTGAGAAGAGAAGATGAGCAAGTGTCGGAGGACGGAGAGTACAGTTCCACCAGGAAGAGGTGCCGATGGTGGAGAAGGTTGAGGCCTCGTTTGGATTTGTGTTTCCGCGACGCCGATGCTAGTTGGACTGCCGGAGGTTTCGCGCACGGCGGAGGAGCCACCGATCTCCGGCGCGGATTCCTCATTCATCCCGATAACTGGTAATCCTCTCTCTCTCTCTCTCTCTCTCTCTCTCTCTCTCTCTCTCACGCACACACACACACACACACACACCGATGACCGCTCTCCGACTTTCCCTCTTCCTGTGACTCGCTGAAGGAATTAATTTTTCTTCCGTAAAAACTAATTTTTATCAAAACATTAAAAAAAAAAAAAAAAAGCGGTTGGTAGTACAGGCAATTCTATAATAATTTTTTTTTTCCAATCCGCGTTTATTTATTGATTAAAAAATTTTCTTTTTATTATAAGAATTAAGTAAATGAATAAATAGATTTTATACATGATTAAATTTTTTTAAAAATTGTTTTAGATGTCATATTTTCATGAAGAATTTAATAATTATTATTAACAAGATTTTAAAAGTCCAATTCTTTTCATAATAATATATAATACTCAAACATTTTAAAGTTCGTGTCAAGACATGTTCAAAGAAATAATAATAATTTGAGAAAAACAGTAATGTTTTAGCTTAAATTTAATCATAACATGAAGATGATATATAATTATTTAATATATTATATATATTAAAAATTTGAAAATAAATACAACTTAACATAAAGTAAAAATAAGTTCATATAACATAATACTAAGCTTTCATATGTTAGTGTTTACGTAAATTTTTTTTTTAATTTTTTACTTATTATAAAATTATTGTTTTAATTTTTTATTTATTGAAATGTTTAAAATAATATTTTATTTTTTTAAAAAAATATCATATTAGATATTATATTTAAAAAAAAATATTAGATTTAATATATTAAATTTAAAATTTATAATTTAATAAAAAAACTAAATGTGATATTTTTTTAAAAATTAAAAATTAAATATGATATTTTTTAATAAGTAAAAAATTATTAAAGATATTTTAATGAGTAAATCATTAAAATTATAATTTTATAATAGGTAAGAAAATATTTTTCTCATTTATGTGATATATATGTATATATAGTGTTTTTATATATTTGTGAAACAAATTTCAAACTTCAATTATTTTGCTTGTCACTAATAACTATACGGATTCAAACAATTAATAATACAAAAAAATGTGAGAATGTTATTAATCTGGAACAGGATAGACCACGTGAGAAGATAGATTAGACATGCATGTATGCGAGTGTTTCAACTTCGCGTATGTTTGTTGGGCCTCATTGAATTATTAACCCATCAAGGCTGCCACGTGTATGGTGAAAGAGGAGGTAAAGACAAAGTTATGATTTTTGTTGACAAATTATTGTAAAAGACAATAAACTGTTTCCATGTGATAATATTAGATAGTTTTAATAATTTTTTTAAAAAAATATTCTGAATTATTATAAAAAATGATGTTATTAAAATTAGTATATCACATTAATTGTCACTTAAATGCACTAAAAAGTTGTCAATATCTTTTTTTCATTGAAGAGTGTTCCTTATGTGAGTGTTACGCCTTTTGAAAATAATTTTTTGTAGAGAAAATTATATTTTTAATTTTTTATTTTTTATAAAATTATTATCTATTTTTATTTATTAAAATATTTAAAATAGTCTCTTAAAATATCACACTTAGTCTTTTATGTTTTAAAAAATTATTGAATTCAATCACTTTACTAAACTTTAACTCATAAATTTAAATAACTAAATTTTGTATTATCAAAAACTAAATGTGATATTTTTTAATTGGTAAAAGATCATTTTAAATATTTTAATAAGTGGAATACTAAAATAGTAATTTTATAATAAATAAAAAATTAAAAATGTATTTTTCTCTCAAATCTATTAACTAAATGTTTGGGTTAAATGTATTACTATGTCTTCTTTAATTTGTTAATAATATTGTCATGAGTTTTTAGAATTAACTATGACAATGTTGTCAGCTATTAATTTAAGAGGAAATACTTTAATAATTTAGTTCTTAAATTTTATTTTTATGATATTCAATAATTGAAGCACGTAATGAATGGTAAATAAATTTTTAAAATCTCATTATTATAAAAAATTAAAAAATTAAGTATCCAAGACATATCTCTTTTAAATATTAAAAATCATATATTTTTTTTATTTATTAACTTATATCTACGACTCATATAAGATCAAAGAATATGAAAGAAGAAAATCGCAAGAGAGGAAATCAGCTTTCCAACATATTTTACTGGAATCCTTCATAAGATTGCAAACAAAAAAAATGTTTTCATCTAATTGTGGATCCATGAAATTTATATGACCATAAATTTTGTAATTTCTCTTTGTTTTTTTTTGGTTCTTTTGGGGTCTGAAACTTTGCTTGCCATGGAAATTCTCTGTCTACTTTAAAATGAGAGGCCCCAAATCAAACTCTCAGCCCAAAATTAAGGTCCGAAGGCCTTGTCAAGGCCCAACTGAGCTTTTGGGTCTAAGTCGATTTAATAGCAGTAAGCCCAGTCTGGCCAACTCCGCTTTGCCATTTGGCGCCAAGTAGCATCCTTTTCATTCTCATCCAATAACCGTGAAGCTGCGTAGCTTCGCACTCGCTAGCAGATTCCATTTTCTCAAAAATGGCAGCAATGTTGGCAAATCTGCAGGTGGTACATTGTGTGGAAGCATTTCATTCTGATATGGGCAGTGTACTCTTCCTTCTTCACTCCCATGGAGTTTGGATTCTTCAGAGGGTTGCCGGAGGATATTTTCTTACTAGACATTGCCGGTCAATTCACTTTCCTCATCGACATCGTCGTCCGGTTCTTTGTCGCCTACCGTGACACCCACTCCTATTGCATGGTTTACAATCACAGTCAAATTGCCATGAGGTACCCTTCTTATTCTTCCATCAATCTTTTTTTTTTTATTATTTTTCCAAATTATATTTTTGGTAGTTGTTATTGCTATTGTTTGTTTCCGATTTCAATTCTAGGTACCTGAAGTCTCGGTTTTTAGTTGATTTTCTGAGTTGTCTTCCGTGGGATTATATATACAAGGTATTTGTTTATTTATTATATATGACCACCAGGCTACAATCTCTGTTTTGGTTTTAATGTAATATCATTTAGAAATTTCTCTTGAAAGTTGAGAAGCATTAGTCCCTTCCCATTTCAGTTTCATGTTAGAGATAACGAATAGTTTGCAAAACTAAGTGTGTGGATGTGAATATAATTTTCAAATCCTACATTGGATGAATCTATAGATTTAAGGCCTATATAAATAGATATTCACGACATATTAAATAAAAAAAAAAAAAAAGTGAAGAAAATACAAAATTCTTGGTATGAAATTATATAATATTTAAATTTAAACAGATCCAGTAGCTCTTATTTCTAATTTATTTCCAGTTTTTTATTCAATTCCATTTAAATATTTCATGTATATAATTTTCAGAAAAAAATAAAAAAAGAACTGTGTTTAAACTTTAAACAGTTGTGTTATAGATTCTTACTATGGCCTATTAGAAAAGACATTATCTCTGATTAAAAAGAAATAGTCTTTATGTCCTATGCTTTGGATTGTGATGTGGAATATTGGGACATGGACAAAATTTAATCTAAACTTCAATAATCTTTAATACCAGAGTCTTATTTGTTCTCTGAAATGTGGTTATAAAATACTTTTCTAATATAGAAAGGGGAAAAGAAAAAAGTAACTACTAAATGAAACTTCTTGCATTCTGTCAGCAAAAAAAAATAGTTAGGTTACTGATTCCGTTAGAAAATAATAGGTTGAAGTAATTTCTAAGTCTTTACGGAAGAAAAAATCAAAGTAAAGCATCAGGGCATTGTATGCAATAAATTCAAGAATTACTTTAGAGCCAAAGGTTGTATTTTTTATCAGAGTACTATAAGTTTAGAATCTTTACAGTCTTCCCCAGAAAAAATCTTAGTATTTGCAGTGCATAATAGGAATAAACCTCTCTCATCAAGATTATGTTATTGAATCCATTTAGAGTTCATAAGGAGGTTTTATTCATGAAAATATGTTTTAATATAATATTGTTGCTTATTTGAATGAGTGTTGATAGATATTGTCGACCAATTTCTATGATTAATCCTCTTGAATGAGTGCTTTTAACACTTGAGCTGATTATTATTTGATTTCATAAGCATGTTTTCTTTTTTTTTCTTTTGGGTGAAAGATGTGCTTGATGTATGTTGTCATTGATTCTCTTGAGTAGTCCATTTGCAGCTTAGCTTTATATCTGTTTATGGTTGTATAAATTTACTTCTCTTGTTAGGCTACTGGAAGGAAAGAGCCAGTCAGGTATCTTTTATGGATTAGGCTATGTCGAGCATGTAGAGTGACTGAATATTTTGAGAGGCTGGAGAAAAATATTAGGATCAATTACCTATTTACAAGAATAGTAAAGCTTCTTGTTGTTGAACTTTATTGCACGCACACGGCTGCCTGCATCTTCTACTATCTTGCTACCACTATGCCTCCATCCAAGGAAGGTTATACTTGGATAGGCAGCTTAAAGATGGGTGATTATAGCTATTCAGACTTTAGACATATCAGTCTCTGGAAGCGTTATGTGACTTCACTCTACTTTGCAATTGTTACCATGGCAACTGTTGGTAAGATTCTTGCTTATCTTTTAACTAAATTTGTAGGTTTGATTATAGTAATGCCTCTTTCTCTCTCTCTGCTTTATTCTCTTTCCTGCTTTTGTGGGTTGTTGTAATCACTTAGTTGAATACCTGAAATGAGATAAATTAGCAAACTTTTTGGTTGTCAGGAGACTGTAGGATGATGACATTGCAATTTTAACTTTATATTTCAGGCACTAATTTAATTTCTATTATCTTCACCTATGACTTTGGAAAATTTTTTTTAATGCAATGCTTATGTTATGACTTATGTTCAAAATATCTTACATTTGAATGAGAAATATATTTTATAGCATTTTTGGCAAGTTCTTCAACTTTTAGAAATTCATAATTTCAAAAATTACTTAAAGTTGTCAAATACTCAAATGTCTATACATTAATGAATTTTCATAATTGGAATTTTCATTTCAATATGAATTGCAGTAATCTATTTTCTTTTCTTTTTTTTTTCCAATAACATCTTTAAATTAATTTTTTTGTAATATTCTTATAAAGGCTTCCCATGCATTTTATGGGCCACAATATTTCACATAGAATGATACTACTGCAATGGTGTCTGTGTTGATTTAGGTGGTCTAATTAAATCTAGTAATTTGCTTCTTCTTCCTGCTCTTTAGGCCATTCAATCTGAAGTCTAAACTGCCCAGCCATAGTACAATGAAATGAAGATAGTACTGCATATATTTGTCTAAGTTATCTACTTATAAATTCATATTGAATTCAGTAAATTTTTTTGGTCTTAGTTTTATAACTAGATTTTCTGTTAATATTATCTTTAAATTGTTGATGATGATCTCCCTGTGTCTTTGTGTTTATTCAATATCTAGGCACACAAACAATCGCCCAGAGTTGAATTTAACACTTCTTCACTGTATATTAAGACTGATATCATTTTTCTGATGTATTATTTTATTGTTTTGCAGGATATGGTGAGATACATGCAGTCAATGTCAGGGAAATGATATTTGTCATGATTTATGTCTCGTTTGATATGATTCTTGGTGCTTACCTTCTTGGTAATATGACAGCATTGATTGTGAAAGGATCAAAAACAGAAAGGTTTAGGGATAAAATGACTGATATTATCAAGTATATGAATAAAAACAACTTGGACAAGCAGATAAGTAAAGCGATAAAAGGCCATTTACGCTTACAGTATGATCGCAGTTACACTGAGGCTGCTGTTCTTCAGGATATTCCAGCCTCTATTCGCACAAAGGTTTTTGTAACAGTGCTGCAATTATTTTTATGGTTTCATCTAGTCATCTGTTCCTTCCTTTTGGCTTAGCATACCCCAACTGATATTTCCCTAAAAAATTCTTGACTGTAGAAATGGTTTCAGAATCTACTAAGATATTTTTTTTTTTTTGCCATATCAGTAAAAAAATCCGCCAGTTCTTTGTCCTCTTTGAAGAGGAAGATTATATTGATGTTTTAGTTCCTTGTAACCTAGGTGTCGTGCTACTGGTGTTTCTTCATCTTAATTCTGAAACAAGAAATGGTCATTGAAGAGCTGTGTAACTCCCATGAGATTGGATTCATACTGTATAGGATTATGACACAAAATTGAAATATGCTGAATATAAGGAAAGAGAGAACCAAATCAGCCATTGATTTGTCTTGGTAATGAGATGCCATTTTTGTTCACCATTTACCTAATACTCCTAAAACTATTTATGTTGCTTGCAGATTTCTGTGAATTTGTATGAGCAGTTCATACAAAACGTTTCTCTTTTCAAGGGGTGCTCTTTGGGGTTCATTAAGCAGATTGTAAGACATTCTTTACACATTATCTTCTTATATCAGAACTGTTTTGCTGTGAAGTTTAGATTTTACTGTTCACCCTCACATTCTTTAGTGGATGCAAATCCTACAATTTAATTTCTTGAGTTACATATATGTTTATTTGATTTCCAATATTGAACTTTTTGACTTGCTACTTGCAATGCTCAAAACTTTGGAAACTTCCTTTCTTGCCAGACAACCTCTTGATACTCTTTTTTGATATTTTATGGCAATGATACTTTATTCTTTTGATGGTTTCACCATTGGTTTCTTTTACCTTTAATTAAATTGGAATATACTAGATGTATTGCTTTTTTGGATATAAGTTTCTAGTAACTGAAGTCATCAGAAAAAAGCATGAGCTAGTAAAGTTTCCAAAACTATGGGGGTAACTGGGCACCTGTAAAACATGTTTGTGGACCTGAAAAGTACTAAAAAGGCATCTAAACCAATGGTTACGTTTTGTATAGAATGTCATTTTTGAAATTCATCTCAGTCTATGTCCTTAATTTGAGCTACCATTATCTGATATATCATATTAAGTTATACACAACAAAAACAGCATAGTGTACATCCTGTATCTAGCAGAAATTTTTAATTGAACTTCTGGTTTAATAGGCAATCAGAGTCCATGAAGAGTTTTTCCTCCCAGGAGAAGTGATTATGGAGCAAGGAACTGTAGCGGATCAGCTTTACCTTGTATGTCATGGTGAGCTGGTATGATTTCAGGTTACTCATTTCAATAATTATCTGTATATTTTTCTGGCATTTATTGGCAATGGAGCATATCTATAGTTACTTTCTATCTGGCTCCCTCAATTCTAGGAGCTTGTCATATATTCCAAATTTGCAGTTCTTGATTCTTGTGTTGCATAACAATACTTCTACTTGAGTTCTTCATGATGGATAATGGATAGGAAAGATATTTGGAATGAATTTGTCTAAAGTTTTAAGGCAAATGAAACCAACTTCAAACATAAGTTGACTTCTCTGTGCCTTACTTCTTTCTATTAGAATCAACGGTCTCTGCCATATCCACTGTTTGGGGACAAGACACTGTCAAAGTGTAGCTAGAGAAAAACATCAGAACTACCATTTAGGTAGGCCCCAACTGCATCTGACTCTAAATAGAATTAGTAGAAGATGAGAACATCAGAACACTATACCTTAGAAAGTATAACCGAAGACATCTGAGCAAATTTGATCCCAAGTCTCATTAAATTAGTCTGTAACTTTCTTCTTGGATATAAGGATAATTCAAGCATGCATTTCTCACAGTGATAAGTACTGAAATATTCAATCAGAACAAGTGATGTTAAATCAAGATATGCAAAAAGTTTTTTTTTTTTCCATGCTGAATTATTTACCTTCTAACCATCTTGCTATTTGAGAAATCAGTGTACAAGTGCCACTCCAGGTACCAATATTTGTATTATTTTTAATTTTAAGTTAGGCCTGACAGCATTCCATCTTTGTAGGATGAGATAAGGACAGAAGATGGTGATAAAGAAGAGATAATTAAGCATTTGGAAAACTATTGTACCTTTGGCGAGGTTTCGTTTCTTTGCAATACACCTCAACCTTACATGATACGAGCTAGTGAATTTTGCAAGGTTTTGCGACTTGATAAGCATTCCTTAATAGAAACACTGAAGATATATTTTGCGGATGGTCGGGTTATCTTGAACAATCTCCTTGAGGTATGTTTAATGTGGAAAATTGTTTATTTCATACTTCCTGTTGAAAATTACATTTATAACTTAAAATGTTGTCCATCAGATATATTGATTGCAGCAATTCCCCTAATTATCCACCATTGTCTGGTCTGTGCTGCGGTACTCAGCGATTTTTCTTCTATTTGTGGTTTAACTGGTCCAAGGGAACACATCACCTAGTTGTCACTGCATTCAAAATATATTAGCATAATGTCAGGGTCATGATTTGACCTCAAATATCTGAGCTTTATCCACTATAACTGTAATTGGGAACGGCAGGCTGGCAAATAGCACAGCAGCAGATTGTCGGACCATGCAACTATTGGCATTACAAATTTCAAATGGGGCAATTACTTCCACACAACACTTGTGGTGCCTTCTTCATGTAGAACAAAATAAAAGTGATAGGGAAAGGAGGGATATGAGGGAGAAGAGAGAAAGAAGGGGAATAAGCAAGAAGAGGAAAGAAAATCTGAACTTTTTATTCAATAAAAGAGGCTAAGCTAACCTTAGAACAATTATGAAGGAATTATCTAGAGCCCGAGAGATTGCTATTGAATAAGATAAACATAAAATAAAACAAATCGATAATTAATAGCATTAAAATATTATTAAAATAAAATAAAGGCAATTTCCTAGACTACTCTAATATCTATGTTTATCTTTAATTGATGGCTTAATCCCTAATTTACAAATAATTACCAATAATATCCCTAATTTTCTTTCCCCATTCTTCATTACTTCCTTTCTTTTTTCTTGCTTCTTTCTGTGTTTTCTCCCTTTCATGAGTCAATCTATATCAGCACTCTACCTTCTGTTTCTTCACCGTTTCATCTCTGTTTCATCTTTCATAATTTCATCTTGAAAATTTTCTACTGAACCCATTTGGATTGCCTCCTGGCTGTTATGTGGAAGGGCCACCTTTTCTCATTTTTCTGAACTTCTAAACTCCATCAACTTTGACATGTTTATAATTTTTCTTAATTAACTTATTTTATGCTTGATGCATATAAAAAACTTTGATGATTGTTAGAGTTTATATGAATTTTTTTTAAATGAGTTCTGAGTTAATTCTGTCATATAACTTTGTTGTTTTACTTGTAGATTGTCGAGATTTTAAAAAAGACTTGATACATTTTTATGTGTGCTGCACTGTAATGTTGAAATGTGCAACGTTGTGCACTGCTTGCCAATATCAACTATGACTATAACCAAGATGGCTTGTGATAAAAGGAGATAATGAATGCTTGTATTCAGCAGTTTTTAGATGATTTAGACAAGTAAAACGGTTTGAAAAAATGACTTCACTTAAGCTTATGTTTGTTACTAATTTGGTATTATAAGTTTTGACATAAGATGTTTTGGGGAAGGATAATGTGGTAGTCTGTTTACTGAAAGAATTCTACAACCTAAAATTTTTGACTTCTGGCTTTAGATTCTTGCTTGGTAAGTCCATATTTTGTGGTCGTTCTTGACTGACAGGGAAAGGACTCCAGTCTTCAGCATAAGCTCTTGGAATCAGACTTCTCTTTGACTCTTGAAAACCATGAAACAGAGATGGCTATGAGAATGAATTGTGCTGCTTACGAGGGGAACATACACCTTTTGAAACGTTTGGTTGGATCAGGAGCAGATCCCAATAAGACTGATTATGATGGCAGATCATCCTTGGTATGAACTCTACCTATTCCTCTATATTGTCTACGGTATGAGTGGGTGAAGCTTGTCCTTGGAATGACAACTTCCGTAATTTGTGGATGAGGAGTCTTGCCAAACTGGTATTAAAGTCAATGCCAGGCCTTCAGTTCTGGATTCAGATTTTCTTCCTGCTTCCTTTTATAAGAAAACATGAGTAGTAAATGGAGAAGAATAAAAAACTAACAGTAATAGAGAAATCATATCAATCAAATAGGAACTTGATAGTATATGCAGGGAGAGAAGAACGATGTGTTAACTTGTTTTTTTGTTTGTCTCAGCATATTTCTGCATCTAAAGGATATGTAGATATTGCTCATTTTCTTATTGAACGAGGAGTAATTGTCAATTTCTCAGGTTTGCTTTTGAACGTAAAACCTGTAATTTTCCTTTAGAATTGCAGGCCTTCTTTTTTTTATGGTGTTGAAAATGCCATTTCAAAGCATGACATAATATTACAGTTTAATTAACCATTTGTATTAGACAAATTTGGGAATACTCCCTTGTTTGAAGCCATCAAGAATGGACATGAAGAAGTAGCTTCTATACTTGTGGATGCGGGGGCCACTCTTACCATTGATCATGCTGGAGATTTTCTCTGCATGACTGTTGCGAAGAAGAAGTTGGGCCTTCTCAAAATGGTTTTGGCATATGGTATTAATCCAAATTCCAGAAATTATGATCAGCGTACACCTCTTCACATAGCTGCCTCTGAAGGTTTGTGTACAATGGCTGAGTTGCTTCTAGAAGCAGGAGCAAGTGTTTTATCGAAGGACAGGTATGATCTAAATATCAAGTACTTGTCATCTTTATCTGACAATACCTTAGTATGCTTTTTGCACCTATGATTCTTATGCAAAATTGGATTGTTGTTAACACTGAGAGCTCCTAGAATAGTATTTCTGTCTAGTTTATTGAATTGCATAATAAAATCCTTGGTCCCTTCCTACTGGCAGATGGGGAAATACACCGCTTGATGAAGCTCGTACAGGTGGAAATAGGAATATGATCAAAATGCTTGAAGTTGCAAAAGTTTCTCAGCTGGCTGAGTTGTCCAATAATATAGAAGAAACACGAGGTATGATTGCCTTCCTCAGGCATAGCATACATTCTTAGATGATTTTTAGGAGGTGCTTGGTATAATGGCATTTTAACTGGGGATCGTAAGAGTGTACTTTCAATGTAGGGGATATAATATACTTGTGTTTCAAATTAAACTCAATCTAAATATGCATAGGATGCTTAGAACATTAAAAATCTTGGATTCTCAAGCACCATACATACACTTTTTTGTTCAAATATGATGCTAGAAGATTCAACATGGGCTTTCAAGATATTAAAAGCATTTTATGTTCCTAATTTGAAGTACTGGGATGTCAAAATTGGACATAACTGACTTAGCTATCGTCCATGGCTTAAAGTGAATGTGAACTTCTGCTGTTGCTAACAGGGGAGTGGAACACCGAACACTATACTAATGTTATTATTATGAATTAATTTCTCCACTATAACTGTAGTAAGTCAATACCTAGTCTACTTGATTACGTCCCCCTTCCCTCCAAAGAAAAAATCCCCACAGAAGTGAGGAAATTCTTTTTGATTGTTATTGTTATTTTTTACTTTTTATTTATGCATTCTAAGATAATATACTTCCATTTGTTTTCTCTACAAAACTGCAATTGCCATCAACAGATGAAATTCCAAAAAAGAAATGCACAGTATTTCCCTTCCACCCGTGGGACCACAATGCAGATAGAAGAGAGGGAGTTGTCCTATGGGTTCCAAAAAGCATTGAAGAGCTTGTGAAGTTGGCAATGAAACATCTGAAATCTCCAAGTGCTTCCTGTATTTTATCAGAACATGGGGGTAAAATTCTTGATGTAGACATGATTAGCAATGATGATAAGCTATTTGTGGTGAGTGAAGCACGAAATGAAAGTGCATAAATTTCTGGTGCTCTCACAAGTAGCTTGTTCCAATCTGCTTTTGCCTCCGTCCACAATTTTTTCCTGTGCCAAGTGAATCAAAACCATGTAGAAAACCGGGGGGGGGGGGGGGGGGTATTGCTAAGCTATCAATATCTAATCAACTTGCATTATATGCCATGTTAGAGGATCAGATATTTGGTGGAAATGATGTATGTTATCGGCAACAACCAAACTGCAACTGTTGTAGAAAGTAAAAGTTGGTCATGTGTGAACCTCCCACTTCCCATATCCACAAAAATTCTAGTCTCTCAACAGATCTTGAAGCTTGATTTATTTTTCAAACTATAAGCGGGCTTGTGAGCATTGATGCACACAATATTCTAAAACCTAAACTGTCACAGACCAATGCTCGAATCGTAAGTTTAACAGTGCGCAATATTTTCTAACTATTGGTTTAACCAGTCGGATCAGTTTGACTTTTAAAACACGTATTTTTTCCAGGTTTCTCATTCAAAGGAAAAAAAAAAAAGGGCGGGGGGGGGAGAAGAAAAAGGGTCAGAAAACGTGTTGGCAGCTATAAAATTTAGGCACCTCTAATTTGTGTTAATCGTGATTTGGGACATTGTTGCACTGATTTACTTAAATTTTGCACGTTTTGTTTGTTTCTACCGACCTTGTTGAGAGACAGCCTCCTAACTATATCTAGAAAGAGCTGGGATTTCACCATCGTAGTTCTTTTCTTGTTTCTTTCATGCATTTAGGCAAGGAAAAACTGAAATAATTAATGACTCAAGACTTAGATATAATTTAAAATTATCTTATCAAATTCTTTAATTAAAATGACATGTGAAAGGTCTTTTTAAAAGAGCAAGTGATATGTTACTGAGACACTAAAATTATTCAAAATTTTTATTTGTATTAATTAAACTTAATTATAAATAATTTACTGTTGTAGTTATAAGGGGACGGTTGAAAGTGATAGCTTATGTAATAGAATGCGATAACCTTGTTCGCAAGCAATATGGAACTCAATGTTGGAAAGTCTTAACGACAAAGAGATCCCCCAACTGCCCCCATGGAGAGTTCAAAACTCAAGACATTAAATGTAGACAGCTTCTCCCTTCCCCCTTATGATTAATACCAAACTGGATATCCCAGAGTTTCTGTTTGAAGCCGAGAAAAACCATAGCTCCACCCTGGAAAATATTGCATGTGGGAAACCATACAACTTTCCGTGATTCTATGCATATATTGAAAAGGTGACAGAATGAGGGTGTGGGGAATGTAGTCTGGTTCGAGATATTGCCATGGAGTGAGAGGGTTTCTCGGACCAGGCTTCATTCCCCTCAGTCTTTTTCTTTTATGGTGAACATGAAAACTCCAATCTGAAGCCTATTCAATGAAGGAGATGATGGAGTAGGGAATCGAATCCACAGTACCCGGATCTCTGCTGTTATATTTACCGAAGATGTCGCTCCTGAACTCTCACTCTTCTTGTACTCATGCAAGATATATAATACTTTTTAGATGAGAGGTTTTGAGATGATGATATCTAGAAATATGTATAAACTATCAATGTTATGTTATTCTGCTTCTATAGAAGAAGAACAGCTCAAGAATGGAAGGCAATGATACAAAATGGTGATGCTTGGTAAGTGGTTTTCTTTATTATCTTATTCTCTCTCTCTTTTTTCCCTTATCTGAAAACCAACTACTGGAATGACATGATTTGCAGATTAAAAGCAACTTATGTGTATTAAAATCGTCATTTTACCTTATTTGCTAGGATGTTATATTAGTGTGTATGCATCTCAATTAACGAATTCATATATATTTTAAGTCAAGTAAAAATCCAAATATTCAGGTGGATAGAAGTTAATATTAAGGGCTTGTTTAGCAGGGAAAGGGAAAATGACAGGAAAACGGGGAGGGAGAAAACCGGTGGTGTGTTTGGTAAAGAGGAATGTCAATGTCGAACCAGGATCACCTGCTGCAGTAGGAGAAATAAAAAAAATAAAAAATAAAAAATTAAATGAGGAAGATATAAAAAAATTTAAATGAAAGAAAAAGCTGTACAACAATCATACTATATGATGTTTGATATAGTTTGGTCATTGTCATGGGAGAGATGTTTTCATGGGAAAGGAGTTTCGTTATTGGGAATGAAATATTTTTTTGCCAAAATTGCCCTACTCTCCACAAAAATGAACTATATTGTCCTACAAACCATATAAAAGAATAACAAAAGATTAGACTTAGATATAATTTTATAAATCTTTATTGTTAAGTTTTTTAATTAATACATGATAAGTGTATAGTTAATCAATAATAAAATTAAAAAATGTATAATTTAATTTAAAATTATACAATTATTTACATTAACTATATATATATATGTCATAATATAATTAAAAAAAACATACACTTGTCAATAGCATATCAGAGATACTGCATCTAAGTTTTTCCCAACACAAAAGTTGCACTCATGTTTCCATCTAAAGACTAGTCATGGTCTCTCAATGGCGGAGCAGAACAGATGTGAATGTGGATGTGCTCCAATGCTTTTGCTTTGAAATCTAGTGTATAATTATGCTTCTTATTTTCTTTAATGATCAATTTTTTAGGGATAATCTTGTCTATTCATTTTTTTTCATTCCATGTTATTTTATATATATATTTTAAAATAATGTCATTCCCATTTCTTTTCCACGTATACCAAATGTAATTTTAGTATTTCATTTCATTAAATCTTATTTTTATTATTTTTCTTCTTTTCTTCATTTTTGCATATCCAATGAGGAGGCTGCATACCAATTAAGGCCTCATAAATTTTGGGGCCTAGTCAAAAGATTTAGTATGGCCAATATTCAAACTTGTAACAATTGGTCTAATATATTACTACGTATTTTAATTTTTTGTTTCTTTGTTTCTTCTCATTTTCAGTGGGGTAATTCTATTAACAAATTGACTTCTTTTAGATACTGAGTGTTTTGACCATTAACTTATGAATTTATTCATTAATAAAATATAATAACCAACAACCAACATTTTACAAATTTGATTTCTTTATGTATTTTTCGTGAGGCTACTATAATTTTGTTCCTTCATTTTTTTTAATTTAAGATTAATTTAATTTTTTAAAAATAAAAAATATCAAAATAGTTTTCTAAAGATAAAACTTTTCAAAAAATAAATACCCTCTCTTATAATCAAAGGAACCAAATTAGTTTAAATTTTTATTTAAAAAATCATTTTATACTTTTTATATTTTAAAGACTAGAATTCTCTTATTTTGGCCTGACAAATTATTTTTAAGTCTTCCAGTAAACTTATATTTAGTTATCAGGGAGCTTAACTCATGATAACATGCAGGTGTCACCACGTGCGAGAAAACAAATTCATACATTGCTTTCTCCTAAATATACACGATTGGAAAAAGTTATTAAATTCGTCTCTTGTTTCTACACCGGTGATAATTTAATTATTCATAAATTAATTATAATAAATTAATCTCTTATAAATTTAAATTTATATAAAATTAATTATTTACAAATAGTTTTGCACAAAATTAATTTTTAAAAAATTCAATTTTGTATAAAATTATTTTTTTATTAATTTAAATAAAAAGACTAATTTTATACCATTTAAATTTGTGTAGTTTAGAATTTAAGACAAAGTAATCACAACTTAGATTTGATCATTTTATCAGTAAAAGTTTCCGTTGCATTTATTTCTCTCTCATTTTTTAGTAAAGCTTCTCAGAATTTAGAACTCTACAAACTATGCTACCCACGTGGAAAACGCTTGTAATATTATATTCACAAACACATGTATAATATTAATAATTTCTTACAAAAAAAGCTCTAATGCATATGTAGTAGAAAAAATAAATTATGCCCTTAATTTCTCGCCTATGTGTCATGAAACATGATTTCTGTCTTTACTAAAATATTTTTTCCTCCAATAAAAAATGAAAAAGACAGAGAGGGAAGACCAAATTCATATCTTGAAATTTAAGATAAAATTAAGGTAAAGTGTCAAGTGTAATTATAAAATTAGATGTATTGGAGTAATTATTATATATCACATTAAATGGAAGACACATGATAATAATATATTATATTATGTTGATTGTTTACTAATTTAAAATAATGTGTTGTAATTATATTTTAACCCTATTATTTTTAAATTTTATTTATGAACCAAATTTTTTTTAAAATTTTTGAATTTATTCATTTTATTTTTTCTCTTTCAATAACTCACACTAAAATATTAGTTTATAACTTTGTTAATTCACTCTTATATTTTTTTTTTCAATAACTTCATAACTTGTTAGTTTTATTTTTATTTTCAATTTATGAACTAATATTTTGTGATATTACTAAAAAAATAAAATAAATAAATTGAAATTTAAAAAAAATTTAGGTTTATAAATAAAATATAAAAAAATTAAGGTCAAAATAAAAATATAACAAATTATTTTAAATAAATATATAATCAACCTATTTTGACATTTCATTGTTATATATCTTATTAAGTATATTACCCATCAATTGCACAGGCACCTAAAATTAAAAGACTAACTTAATTTTTAAAATAAAATTGAAAGATAAAAAAATATATTTGAAATAAAATTACATAGGTACAGCAAATAGAAAATGATAATAATAATAATAATAATAAAAAAAACTATAGAACTTCTCAAAACTTCATTGATAAGTAATGAACTAACTCGCAAAAGTACTTCGCTGGAGCAAAAATTGCAGAGGAAGGAAGGTGCCAAGTGAGATCAACATGGCGCTTCAGTGGATAATACTGACGTACGTGGTGGCAGCTGAGGCAGCCATAGCTGTTCTGCTTACGCTTCCCTCCCCTAAGCTCCTCAAGAACCGTTTGGTCTCTCTAGTTTCCCTCATTCTTCAACCCACCGTCTTCATCGTCCCCTTCGCTGCGTTTCAGCTTCTCGGTAGCGATCTCGCTTATTTTCTACCACTTCTATTCTCAATTCTTCTGTAATGGCCAAGTGTCTTCGGCTTTCACTTTGTTTATTATTATTTTGTTTTTAGTTTTTGGGAATTGGGTGATTGCAATTACCTTTCTGTAGGATTTTTGGGTGTCTCTTTGGCTATAAGTATGCAATTTCCTCAATTTGGCAAATGGAATTTATCTGGTTGGATTGTTGAATGGTTTTCCTGAAAGAGGAGGGTTTGTGGTTGTTTACAGATATATACTGGAAGAATGAGCATCGGTTGATGTGTACTTCTGAGGATTGTACTGCTGCAGAGAGAGATCGGTATGAGAAATCTGTACGTATTGAAAATAAGATAACGAATTGGGTTATCGATACTTTTTGCTTGTGATTTTAATAGTTTGTCATAAAAAAAAAAGGTGCTTCCTAAGCTATGGAAGTCAAAGTGGTTTGGTTGGAAAGTTTATCGTTCTTTGCAATGTAAATTGTGGTCGCTGAATCTTCATAATTAGTTGATGGTGATTTGGTGGTTGATACTTGATGTTGACGAGTTTCATTTAAAAATCATTGAGGGGAAGCTGTTTTCAAATTAAAAGGAAATTATGAATTTAGATGAACAAAGCAGTTGAATAAGAATTTGGGTTCCACGATTTACTTTGCAAGTTGTTATTTATATTGAGAGATCAAAAGTCGATTTTGTCTGTACCATGTATGTAGTCCATAAATTCCTAATTGCCTTTCAGCCGTTGAACATTGCTTCAGAACACTTAGGGGACCTTGAATGTCGCTAAAACAATAATGACAGGAAGCCAGGAAATTAGTTGTTGGTTTAACCGCACGAACCCTGAAGTAGGGCTAATTGGACCACACCACATAGATTCTCTTTTTCCGTTAGTTTTGTTAAATTCTATATTCTCTGTTCCTCTTTATGACTGTATCTAATCTTGTCCTTTATCATGATGTCATTCTTGTTCTTCCTCCACTCCACTTTCTCATTCTTCTGCTTAAAAGATGTGGTAATTTTTGTTTGAAAGCAGAATGCAGTTCCCTGATAAAACAATATTCAAAATATGCCTGTTGCACTTTTTATTTCCATTCACATTGCTCAACATTTTGAGATACATCTTTTTGAATTTCCTCACCATTTTTTATTTCAAGCTGTTAGTTGCTAATATTATAACTCACATTTAGAAAATGTTATTTCTACTTTTCATTGCCCCCGTTGGTTCAATTTCTCTTGTTAAATTTAATGAACTTTTTGTGTTGAAGTTTATATTTCCTTAAATTATGTGCAGACTGCAATCTAAAGCATATTTAGTACATATAGTTCACTTAATGAGCCTCATTATCTATTAGCAACGCAAATGCAGAAAGTATGTAGTCGAGGATCTTTTTTGTAATTAGTTGGATAATTCTTCTAAACAATAGGATGGTTCTATACGTGGATTTTTTTATATAAGCATACAATGATTTGTAATCTGGTTTGGCCCCTTCCTTTGATTTTTCTACTTATTGTGATCTCTAACAATATTTTTATGCATACAAGAAACACATGTACTGAAACTCACAGATAAATGTTCAACATAAGGCATTCAATGTACATTGACAGTGAACTTATCATTTGATATAGTTTTATTTATACTTGTCAAACCAAATGATGTACTTCAATCCACTCTTTGTTCTTTCTGTTTATACTGTTGTCTGACCATGGTAAACAATTTTTTCTGATCTTCCTGTATTCTGTAAAAGTATAGCATGCTTGTAATTACCCTTCTTTTCTTTCTTAGCTTTGAGAGATAAAAGAGGAGAAGGGAGAGAATGGAAATGAGTAACACTAAATTAATTTATACTGTGTTAACTGTTAAACTCATGTTACTGTGGAGAAAAATATTTAATTTTATCACAAACAAGTTGTAAATGATATGTTTGTGTATGCGCCATATTGTTTTGCTCACATATAATTGGTACATAAATTGAAATTAAATTTTTTTAAAAATTTTATTCACATGTGTATATTATCTTTGAAGGCCTAGATTAAGGATCCTTTGTTGAGAGAAGAATTTTCGATCCAAGAATTAATTTCAATAGTTAGAAAGGAAAAAATTAATTCATATCCTTAAATATAAGAGATAAGTGTGCATATTCTATTATATGGGTGGTCTGTGATGCTTTGGAGTGATGAGGATTGAGGAATTAAAGTGTGGAAATGAAAGGGTAACAACTTTATTGTCCTAATAGCTGTATTTAATTATAGTTGGAGCAAAAGATGGCGATTGCCTTTATCACTCCATACACTTCTTCCCTACCATTTCATTTTGAGATTGTAAACACAAAAGATGTAACCATTGATTAGACAATTGCGTCACTGCTTCTGTTAGAATTGCAACTTCCCTCCTTTCTTGAAAATTTAAAAATTATGACTGAGAAATATGGCATGGCGTAAGCTTTAGGGTTTAAGGTTATTGTTTAAGTATTGTAGACTTTGTTCTTTTGGATTAAAGTTGGGCCAACACGGCATCAGACTGCATGACAATGACAATTGGTCCATACATGGACAAATTGAAACACTTTTTTATCTAATTTCTTTAAAGTAGCATACACTGTTGACTCATTCATTGATCATTAATTGGTGTTACTTAGATCTACAAAGCCCAGAGAAATGTGATCCTGTGTGTTGCAGCATGTCTTCTCTACTGGTAAGTAACAATACCACTATGGTGGAAGCTTGGATTTGGATCCTCTCGCAACATAATGATAACATGACGAAAGCAATAGACACAAATTTCTGTTGGTCCTTTTGTAAGTACTTTGTAATCATATATGAGAGGATCCTAATCCAAGACCTCATTGCTTTTCAAATGGACTGAACCTCATTATGAGTCCTTGGTTTGTGATTCCTGTGGATGTATATGACTGTGGTGGCAGGTCTATACACCGTATTTGTAAGTTTCAGAAGGATATCCAGAGTCTGGAGGAAGTGGAGAAAAGATACAAGGCTCAGTAGCTTTATTAGAGATCTCATATTCTAATTGATGGTTAGTTGGGGGTCGTGAGGCTACTGCTCCGATTGACTCTTGTATGAATATGCAATAGAGATGTGCCAAATGAATTGTTGATGCCCTATTATGTGATTTTGTTCCATATTTTGTCCCCTTAAAATTACAATCTTCATGGACAATTCTTTTCTTTTTTGGGGTCCCGTTAATCTTCGTGTACTAGCTGAACGAGCGCCTTCATAGTTTAATGTCTTGTCAGAAGCATTAGAAAACCTAAAGAAATAATAGTTTTTATCTCTCCCAACGTATCCTGCAACTGCCAAGCCTCAGAATCAGATGATCTTTTGCATTTGACAGATCCTTCGATGCTAATGGAAGCAGAAGATGAATCTGAGGGAACAAAGCTACTTTAGGTCCACTTCATGCACATGCTCACTCATAAATAGGTCTTTTTTCTGTCGTGGGTTCAGATGCTTCACACTCGATTAAGTTTCTGTATATTGCATACTACTTAAAGCATATCTGATGATTTTGTTTTTTTTTTTTTTTAACAGAAGATACAAAAAAGGCTTGAAGGCTTTGTTGGGTGTTGGCTAAACATGGTTGGCAGTGACCCAGGAACAGGAGGGATCCTGTTCTTTTTTTTAAAAAAAAAAATTTAATATATATTATAATTTTAAATATTATTATTATATATTAAAAGTAATTTTATAATTTTTTAAATAAAATTTAATAATTTTTTATTTTTAAAAAAAGAGGCAAAACGCGGTTTTGCCATAGGATCAGGTGAGGATCCAAACGCGTTGGCAGTTAATCCATTTTACACGTAGTGAGGCCTAAAATTTGGATAATTCTTCTCAAGGGTTATTGACGGTACTCGATGAAAATAAAAATTACAAAATTCAACATATCGTCGTTGATCATCTAACATGGCAAAGTTGGCACAAATGAAATTGAGAGCATTATGGTCATTCACAACCAGAATGACCATAAATGCAGGGTCCGCATAGAGAGAGAGATAGAGAAGATGAGCTAGAGATAAAAGCTATGAATAGTAGAAATTAGAGTCGTTTTTCCTTCTCCTTGTATTTTTATTTCTCTAAATACATAATAAATGCATCAAAACTAAATGTAGGGGATTTAAATTGCATTTGCTAGATGCTGTTAAGTAGGAGTATTCAAACTGCATTGTCAACGGGACCGCAATGCAACTCTCCTCAGGAACCAATGGCAAGCTTAAATGGCGTGGGACTGTTAGAAAGAAAATGATATGTTCAAAGTGAAGAAAATAAAGCATGCTTACCCATGAAGAAAGGAAGGGACCGTATCCAATATATGGCTAAATTATAAAACGGCTGAACTCTGCAATTAACATGTCAAGTGCAATCCACAAATTGGATCATTGGATTAAATCTAATAGTTTAATTTCTAATAAATACTAAAAAATTAATTTACTTTTGATAATATTAATTTTTTTCAAATATCATAATACATAACAATAAATTAATATTTTAAATAACTTCTTATTCAAAGTGATGTCTTATTAAATAAAAAGGAAAAAAAAGAAAACATTTTTAAACTAACAATCTATCTTACATATCTTATAATTAGACATAATCATCAGACTAAACTTTTAAAAATTGGACTTATATTTATACACAAAAAAGCCCGAGCTTATATATTATTTTGACTTTTATCTATATTTTTTGAGCTAGATCAAGTAAATTTTTTTTAAAGTAATGATCAAGTTTATTTGTTAGTTAATATTTGAGATAAATAACACAGTTAATTATTATTATTATTTATAAGATTATATGTAAGAAAGTTATAAATACAAAAAACTTATTATATTAGCATAAATCCTTTAAATAAGATGCATTTGTCAAGACTCTAACCAAAAGACGTGATTGGCACGAGGAACGAGGTATCCCTCACCTTCATAACCTTTATTGATGTAACAACAAATCAAATAGAAACTGAATAGAATAACCACAGATGCATATGCAAAAAAAATAATTAGTCACATCTATGTCCAAAATTTCACCAAAATCTCCCCTGAAATATGAACCTCTCAAATTTTTTATAACAAATAATCTAATATACATAACAAGATGACAGGCTCCGCTCATCCAATATACACATTTACAATAGCCCATAGCTAATAGATTAGAACAACAGACTAACTGCCTATATACAAGGGGAGCTATTAAATCAAATTCCAAAATTTACAACAAAAGAAGTGCTCTTGCCCTTGTAACAAAGCTCGCTAAACAAAATCAAGAAACACATGCAAGCTCTTACTCTATAGGTAGGTGTTCTAGACCAGTGCTGTGATATGAAAAATGTTAAATAACATGTGGTGAATAAAAACTCAATGAACAGATAATACTAAATATACGAATGGAAAGGACAGACTGGCCATCGTAGTATTTTTTTTTTTAAAAGAAAAATCATACTTTTTGCCTTATAACTAAGTGTTTTTCATGGTTGGTGTAAAATAATGCGTTATGCGTAGCAACCTTAAACTCAGTAAATCTCTTGATAATAAAATTATAAAACCAACTCTAAATAAAAATATATCAGTACATAAGTAACACAGGGATATTTCAAAACCAACTGAATGCATTGGGAATGTCCTACAAAACTATCATATAATAGAAACAGAGCTACCCCAAGGCTAGTATAATTAGAACTGAGCAAGTATCATTCACGAGCTTTAAACTTGGAATATTCAGGATAATGGCATTAAGCCTCAAATAGAATATCATAATGGTGGCATCATGCCTACTCATATCAAATATAGATTGTAGTACACTACAAATAATGTCTACTATCGTTTTCTACAGGGTCCTATTTAGATGCATTCCCAAAAATATCTTTCACATGTATAAATTTGTAATCAAATATTGAAGCTTCAAAAAACACATGACCAAACTTTTTCATAAAGACAAATGAAGGTACAAGATTTCAGAATCCTAGTACTTCGTGTATACAGAATCAACCCTTTCATAATTAAGAACCAAATATCTCATGAATATAGAACTAGAATACTTTTAGATATAGTAGACAGTTTAGAAATTCAGAAATGCAAATAATCTAGAAATATTTTAACTCAGAAACTTAAAACTCAATGTAATTTTGAAATATGGAATTATTAAATGCCTAATGCTGATATTTCAAAGATTTGAATTTTCAAAAGTTTGCCTAAGGCACCAAGAGAATTAAGAAACAATCTTTTTCCAAAATAGAGATTAAAAAACATAAATATAGCATAATTAGTATTATACACTCACCTGGCTAGGCCCACACATTTCACTCCCTAACAATGGCATAAAGTGCAACTGCTATGGCCCTAAGCATAAATGATAGACCTTTAACACTATTATTAAAATCTATACATATATATATATATATATATATATATATATATGTTTCATTACAAGGCCTGCAAAAATCACTCCCTAACCGCAACATAAAGTGCAACTCTATAACCCTAAACACAAATGATAGACCTTTAATGTCTTATGCTAAGAAACATCTAAACTTAAATAAATTCTAACAAATTCCCAGAATAAGTTGGCATTTAAAATCAATTTTAGTACTTGATGCTTTTCTCTAAGGTCATTGGTTATTTCTCTTGATGATTCAATGACCATAATTAATACATATTTTCACATATACAACACAATTACTTTGGCCATCTAAATAGCCCATAAAATTATAGTTTCATCCTTACCAATAGCCAACTCAATTACTTATACTAAAATATTCCATTGCCTTTAAATTCACATAATTCCCATAAACTTCACCTTCCATTTCTTACATTACATCCGACACAAGATATTGAAGCTTTTTATTATGAAAATAACATTAAATACACTTGCTCATCATAATTATCGAAATTGTAAATTCTAATACCATATTAATCCCTAAACTGCCTAATTTTTACCTCTTTTAACACTTAAATAATCAAATATCACCTATTGGGTCAAAATTTATTTCAACAATAACTAAAGTAATTTATTCAGCAATTATTATCACTTTCAATGTGCTTTTATTCATTGAGCTTCCTCTAATCAACAATTGATTGTAAAACAAATTTCAGCAAAATTCCCAAGTAACTTACCACTTCAAACAATAATTTTCAACAACCCAACTTCTTCTCTTTAAGGTCCAATAACACTCAGGAATCAAGGAAGCTTCGTACATTATCACTTGGCACACTTTTACTCCTACCAAGAAAAGAATAGTTATAATTAAGCAATCCAATCATCAATTTCTCACCTTGGGAGTGTTAGATACTTACCTAAAACTAAAACCCCTAAAAGAGTTCCTTGAATTCCCTTAAAATCTAGCTCCAATTTCAAATTCAAAATTTCAATCACTATTCACATGACTGTTCAAGTTCTTTACCTAAAAGAGGGATTTTTGGGTTTTAAGGCCAATTCATCAAATTAGAAGCTCAAACAAGTTAATAACCATGTGAAATTCATCTATGAGTGAAAGCCCCAACGAAATTTCAAGTTGTCATACCTGAATTAAGTTAAAATTTCATTCTTTACCTTAGTGTTCATCCAACTCACCCAAAAATGAGTTCTTCCTAAAATCATAGGCTAAAACTTGAAATTAAGAGCTGGGATTAAGGGGGAAGGGCTCGAAATACCTAATGTAAGTAATGCCCTAACTTGGATTGAAGAAATTTCACTTAAATCAAGCAACTTTTTAATTATAATCACTGTTCACGCATTTCTTCGGACAGCCAAAAGGGAGCTTCAATTTCCGCTAACATATCATGAAATTAAGTTCAAAAATCATAGGAGAATGGTTCGAAATTCCTAGAAGAGCAAAAACCCTATAAAAAATGGAAGAAAAACTCACTAATTGAGCCTGAAATTCTCTTTTAAACGCAGTAGATGTAGGACTTCGTTGGGGGAAAATCCCACCAGAAAATGCACTTGTTCAGCCACCATCATGACAAATAACAACAAAAAAAGGTAGAGAACACACTGCCAGTGGGATTCGATGATGGGGAAAGGTAGTGATTCAAATAGATATGGAAATCAGAGGCTGGGACCCAATAGGAAGGAAAAGAAGAAGCAATAGAGGCATTTTAGTAATTTGACTACTTAAAGGACACGTGGCAGCTAAGCAAAAAATAATACTTTGATGCACAATGAAGATTTGAACACAAGTCCTCATGGTTACATAGATCTGGCTTAGCCACTTGAGCCAGCCTAGGATTCATAAAATTTGTTACTTAGATAATATAAAAGCTCTTTCAAATCTCTCATTTCTTTAACTAATTAGATTGTTATATTTTTTTCTTTATTGAATTTCTTCTCCCCCATAACTTATGTAAATATTCACAAAATTATCCTTCTTAAGTTAAAAATTTTAAACGTAAAATTTTGGAATATTACATTCTCCTACCTTAAAGAAATTCAGTCCCTGAAGTCTCAAATTAGTGTAGATATTTAGCTCGCATGTCATTCTTGTTGAGCCCATTTGCTAAGAGATTGATGTTTTGATGATAACAACATAAGAAGAAAAGTTTTCTTATGTAATACTTAGGTTCTAGATGTTTTCATTGGTTAATTATATCTTAGGAATCTTTGTAAATGGTATTGAGCTTATAAGAATCATTTAAAATGAATATATAATTAATCCCAAGCCTTAAAGGTCATGAAAAGCTGATTTGGGAGCTTTTTGTCAGTGAACAGTCAACTGGCCACTGACTGGTCACCTTTTGAGAAGCCCCCAATTTGCTGCCAACTTAAGTTCTGATTGACTAGGCACTTTTTATGAGTGAACAATTGACTGGTCACAAGCCAGTAGTCGACTGGTCACTTTCTTAGATGAGACTTGTCAGCTGCTAGCCTAAGTCTGATCAACTTGAAGCTCTCTGCGAGTGACCAATCGACTAGTCAAGAGTAAGCAATCAATTATCAGAGTCTAGAATTTGAAAAGTGTGAGAGGGAATGAAGGAGCAATCAACTGGTCAGTGACAAAGAAGCTATAATAGATTTATAACGCCTATATTTTGAATTATCTGACTTCTCACTCACTCCCAACGGATCTATTAGACCTCAATCTATATAAACTTGACTTGAGACCTTAAAATATCAAGAGAAATATTCAAGAGTGATTTTATCATCAGTTCACACTATCTTATCAACTTCTTATCACATTAATGCCTCACTGTACTATCTACTTTGTTCAAAGAGTTTCTTTCATTTGTAATTCTTTCTTTTAAGAGAGAAATTCATAGAAGTTCCTTGAGAGAGTTAAGCTAGATAGAGCTTGAGTTCAAGGGAGTATATCCCTAAGAGAGAGAATTCAAGGAGGTTTCTTAAAGGTAACAAGTTGTAAGAACATGGGAATTAAGAGAGGTTCTCTGGGGAATTGTATTGATTTTCTGAGATAGCAAAAAATACCAAGAGGTTGCTTAGGGGCTGGATGTAGACTTGGGTAGAAGCTAAACTAGGATAAATGTCTGTGTTAATACTTCTTCCTTCCTTATTTTATATTTTGCATTTATTAATTCAAGCTTATCTATTTTTTTGAAGAAGTTTTTTAGTAAAAGTTTTATAAAACCCAATTCACCCCCCTTTTGGGTTCTAGCCTTGCTCAACAATTCTCTACCTCCTAGGTAGCTTCCTCTTGAGAATAACTATGCCATAAAACCTTTATAGAAGCGATCTCTTTAGAATAAAGCTTCTTGACCTTTTAGTCAAGAATAGCCACTAGAACTTTTTCATAAGTCAAATCGACATCTAATTGAACATCTTGGGCCTTAAGCACGTGAGATGAGTTGGGCAAATACTTCTTAAGTATAGACACTTGAAACACAAGATGTACGCCTGCTAACTCTAGAGGTAGAGCTAAACAATACATTATTGCACCAATTATTTCTAGAATCTCAAATGACCCAACATAGTGGGGGCTTAGTCTTCCTTTCTTTATAAATCTCATTACACCTTTAATTAGAGACACCAGCAGAAATACTTGAACACCTACCATGAATTCTACATCCCATCGCCAGTTATCCACATAGGCCATCTGTCTGCTTTGGGTAACTAGTAGCCTTTCTCTAATTAACTTCACCTTGTCTATCGCATCTTGAACTAGTTCTAGTCCCAATATTCTTGATTCACCCACTTCAAACATATTGACAGGATATCAACATCTTCTACCATATAATGCCTCATAAGGTGCCATATTGGCTTAATAGCTATTATTATAGACAAACTCAGCTAAGGGTAAATAAGTATCCTAACTTTCTCCAAAGTCTAAAATGCATGGCCTTAACATGTCTTCTAGAGTTTGAATTGTACGCTAAGATTAGCCATGCATATGCGGAAGAAAAGTAATGCTAAGATCCAATCAGGTACCAAGCACATCCTAGAAAGCCCTCCAAAATCTAGAGGTTGAGGTTCTTCATTAGATATAATTGAAATAGGTACACCATAAAGCTTCAAATTTTCATTTAAATAAATTTGACCATACTTTGCTATACCATACGTTGTCTTTATTGGAAGGAAATGTGCATATTTGGCCAGTTTATTAACAATTACCCATATCGAATTAGAACCCTTAAGAGTTTGAGGTAACCCTGTTACGAAATCCATAGTTATCCTTTCCTATTTCCATTATGGTATTTCAATCCTCTCAAGTAACCCAGCTGGTTTCTGGTGTTCTATTTTTACTTGTGGACATATTAAACAATGAGAAACAAATTTTGCTAGATCTTTCTTTGTTCCTTTCCACTAATACAACTGTTGCAGGTCTAGATACATCTTGGTTGCTCCTAGGTAGATTATATAAGGCATTTGATGAGCTTCTTCTAGGATCTCCTTTTTGAGCTCACCATTATTGGGTACACAAAATTGTTGGTCAAACCATAATACCCTTTCGAGTCTAAGGTAAACTCACCCTACTTCCCACTCTTGACATCTTCAATTAGCTTATAAAATTGAGCATATGCTCCCTGAGCTGTGCTCACCCTTTCACTTAAAGAAGAGTGACTTTGAACATTTGCTAATAACACACCAGGTTCCTCAGTTCTAAACCTAACACCATTTTCTTCTAACCAATGGAATTCCCAAACTAAGGATCTCATTTTCAGCTATGTGACTCAAACTTCCTTTTGATTTTCTACTCAGAGCATTAGCTACCACATTAACCTTGCCTAGATGATACAATATAGTACAATTATAGTCTTTCAGTAGTTCCATCCACCTTCTCTGCCTTAGATTTAATCTCTTTGTTCAAAAATATACTTATGACTTTTATGGTTCGTATAAATTTTACAAGTCTCACTATACTACTATAGCCATTTCCAAGTCATGAGTAGGGTAATTTTGCTCATACTTCTTTAGTAGTCTTAAGGCATAAGCAATCGCACTACTATACTACATCAAGACATACCTTAACCCCACTCTGGATGCATCACAATTGATTATATAACCACCTAACCCTGATGGTAATGCCAGAACAGGAGCTGATGTCAAATAGTTTTTCAATTTTTGAAAGTTTTCCTCATATGCTTTGGTCCACTGAAAGTTCACATTCTTTTGGGTAAGCTTAGTCAAAGGAGTAGCCATTTTGGAGAAATCCTTTATGAATTGATTGTAATAGCTAGCCAAACTTGGAAACTTCAAATCTCTATAGTAGACACAACGTCCACCTTGTTAGGATCCACTTGAACACCTTCTTTCAAAACCACATAGCCTAGGAAAGCCACTTTATGAAGCCAAAACTAACATTTCAAAACTTAGCATACAATTAGTTTTCCCTTAATATTTGTAACACCATTCTCAAATGTTGTTCATGCTCCTTATGGCTCTTAATGCAAACCAGAATGTCATCTATAAAAACTATAACAAATTGATCAAGGAAGGGCTTGGAGACTCTATTCATCAAATCTATAAAAGTAATAGGGGCATTGGTAAGCTCGAAAGACATCATTAAGAACTTGTAATGATCATAACAAGTTCTGAAAGTCATCATAGGCACATCCTCACTTATTATCTTTAATTGGTGGGACCCCGACTATAGATCAATTTTAGAAAAATATTGTAAACCTTGTAATTGATCAAAAAGATCATCAATGCGGGGTAAAAGGTGTTTATTCCAAACTGTCGTGTTGTTCAATTGTTTGTAACCCATACATAATCTGAAAGAACCATTTTTTTTCTTCATAAAAAGAACTAAAGCTCTTCACAGTGACAAGCTTGGGTGACTAAAGCCTTTATCTAACAAATCTTGTAACTACTTCTTCAATTCTCTAAGTTCCAATGGTGTCATTCTATAGGAAGGAATGGAGATGGGTTAAGCGCCTGATAATACATCAATGCTAAACTCAATCTCCCTATCAGGAGGTAGTCTAAGTAATTCTTTTGGAAATACATCTAAAAATTCATTAACTACAAGCACTTACTCTAATGTTAAAGCTATTACTTCCATATCCTGGACCAAGGCAAGATAATCTTGACATCCACTTCTTAATAGTTTTCTAACCCTAATGGCAGATATTAAATTATTAAAAGCTTCAGTATGATTACCCTGAATGATAACAGATAGTTCATTTGAAAATTCACACCTTATAACTTCAAGATGACAATCCAAAGTGGCATAACAAGAAGCCAACCAATCTATTCCAAGGATCACTTCAAAATTAATCATAACCAAAATTGATAATTAGTTATTGTCTCATGACCTCCTACCAGAATTGTACATAATCTACATACTTAATCCACTAAAGTAAATTCTCCTAACTGTGTTGTTACTAATAAAAGGCTCTTTAAATTGGTAGAGTTTTTGCCAATTAATTTTGCAAAAACTGAAGATATAAAAGAATTGGTAGCACCAGAATAAAAAAAACACATGGGCTTCATTAGAACATACTATAATTGTACCTGTAACTACTGTATTGGGTGCTTGAGCATCCTGTTTGTTGAGAGCAAACACATATGTTTGACCCTTGCTAGAAAATGTTTGACCTCTACTTGAATATGTCTTGTCACCACTTCCTTTGCTACCCTAAATTGAAGCTGCACCCTGGGGTCTAAAGGAGGTGATCCTACTGGTCTCCCTCACTAAAGTGATTCATACCATGATCAAGCTACTTTCTTTAATTGAAAGGTAGCTAGTGTAATTGATTTCCTCTAAGGGCAATCAAGTATATCATATATTTGCTCAATATCTTCAATAAACTATTGTGGGCCCTCCTGATTATCTACCCTAGTAAAAATATATGGTTTGAATTTAATAAATTTAGTTAAGATCCTTTTGTTTCTACCTTCACCAACCTTATCTTGGGGTTCCCTCACCTTAGGTTGCTCAGAGGAAGGCACAACGATGGTAGGGGTTATCACCAGTTATACGCCCTGCTAATAAAACTGTCAGATTCTCCATAACTCATTGAACACCCTGGATTCCAGCTGCTAACTTTACATTAGTAAGAGCTTGAGGTTGAGGAGGCTTTACCCCCTCTTTTTGATCATTTCTAATTGAAGGCTAGGCTACTCGCTCACCCCTAGCACAAACCTTCCAGTACTCCTTGTACATGCTTACCCCTACCACTACCACTCTGGGGCGACACCACAAGTTGAGTAGGAGCCTCAAAAGAGGGTTCCTTAGCACCTTGATTAGTAATTACATGCAACTTAGATAACATTGCTCCTTCATATAAAATAAGAAGTTTATTCAGCATTGAATCTAGATACATAAACATATACAAGCATTTCATAAGAATGGGAATCGAAAGAATGACATAAAACATCCTATGAGGTCTCTAACAGTACTTTGGTTATGATTTTGCCTAGGTACATAATGTAACTGAGATACCATTTAGGAACACTTGCTCCACAAGACACAAGTATACCAAGGACCCTCTAACCAGGCTCTGATACCATTTCTTCAAGACCCTAACCAAATGATGTGACTGGCATAGAAAACGAGGTATCCCTCTCCCTCGTAAGCCAAAATAACGTAACAACAAATCAAATAGAAATTGAATAGAATAACCACAATGCATATGCAAAAAGAATAATTAGTCACCTCTATGTAGAAATTTCACTAGAGTCTCCTTTTAAATATGGAACCCCTAAAATTTCTATAACAGATAACCTGATACACACAAGAAGATAAAGAGCTCCGCTCGTCCAATATCACATATACAATAGCCCACAACCAACAAATTAAAACAGCAGACTAACTGCTAGTATGCAAAAGGGGCTACTAAATCAAATTCTAAAATTTACAACAAAAGAAGAACTTTTGCCCTTATAACAAGGCTTACTCAACAAAATCAAGAAACACCCGCAAGCTTTTACTCTGTAGGTGGGTGTTTTGAACCAACGTTGTGATATGAAAAATGTTAAATATCATAGGGTGAGTAAAAACTTAGTGAGTAGATAATACTAATTATACTAATGGAAGGGACTGACTAGCAACAACAGAATTTTATTTTAAAAGAAAAATCATATTTTTTGCCTTAAAACTAAGCGTTTTTCATGGTTGGGGAAAATAATGCAATATGCGTAACAACCTTAAACTCAGTAAATGTCTTAATAATAAAATTTTAAAACCAACTCTGAATAAAAATATATTAGTACATTGGTAACACAAGGATATTTCAAAACCAATTGAATGCATTGGGAATGTCCTATAGAATTATCATACAATAGAAATAGAGCTAGCCAAAGGCTAGTATAATTAGAACAAAGCAAGTATCATTCACAAGCTTCAAACTTGGAATATTCAAGATAATGGCATTAAGCCTCAAACAGAATATTATAATGGTGGCATAATGCCTACTCATGTCAAATACAGATCATAATGCACTACAACTAATGTCTACTACTGTTAGCTTTAAAGTCCTATTTGAATCCATTCCCAAAATATCTTTCACATATATAAATTTGTAATCAAATCTAAGCTTCTGAAAACACATGACTAAACTTTTTCATAAAGACAAATGAAGGTAAAAGATTTCAGAATCCCAATACTTCATGTATACTGAATCAAATCCCTAATAGTTAAGAATCAAATATCTCATTAATATAGAACCAAAATACTTTCATATATAGTAGACAGTTCAAAAATTTAGAAATTTAGAAATATTTTAACTCAAAAGCTAAAAACTCAAAGTAATTCCGAAATACATAATCATTAAATGCCTAATGCTGATATTTCAAAGATTTAAATTTTTAGAAGCCTACCCTAAGGCACCAAGAGAATTAAGAAACAATCTTTTCCAAAATAAATATACAAAAAATATCAATCTAGCATAATTAGGATTATTTACCTAGCCAAACCTATCATGACCCAAATTCATTGGTAGCGATTGGCACAAAGGCTAAATCAACATAGTCCTACCAACCTAAGATAACATTTTCTTTTTATATTTTTTGAAAAAATATTGATGATACACATTATACACACTTTGAAATATAATCCAATAATTTCACAATGATATTAAACTGATAAACTTAAAAATGCCTGACAATATTTATTTTGTATAATAAGGAAATAACCCATACAATGCTTATAATACTACACAACTTCTATAAACCCCATACAAATAAATATTTAGTAGCCACCACCTTAGAGTCAGACATACACTGTGATTAACCCATAATAACATATCAAAAAGCCTCGATAATAAGAAAATTCCAAAAGCAACTCCAATAGCACTTATTGATATGAAAAATATTAAAGAGAGAGGTGTAAGTCTATCAGTGACTTAATGAGTGAATAAATAACAAAACAAGTGAAAGGGAAAACAATGGAGACCTTAGAATTTTAACAAACAACAAGTTTTAATAAAATAAAAATATTATTTCTAAACCTTAAATTTTATATGAAGCATGTATCAAGGAAGAAACCAAGATCATCATACTCATATTCCTTTACCAAATATGTTTCAATAAGTCATACTGTAATCCTTTATTGGATATATCTCAACATCTTATATTTGTATCCCTTCACCAGATACATCTTAATATCTCATATTTGTATCCTTTCACTGGATATGTCTTAATAATTCATAGTCGTATCCCTTCACTAGATACATCTCAATATCTCATTTCGTATCCCTTCATTGGATATGTCTCAATAACTCATACCTGTATCCCTTTACCTGATACGTCTTAATAATTCATTTTAACAATGTGCACCAAGGTCATTACCTCCACTAATGGCTACGAGGTTCTTACATGAATTCTCATCCTTCCTTTAAATTATAAAATCCATTGAATAGTGCAAATAGGATACATAAATAATTAATTTTATTCAAACATATTTACTTCCATAAAATAATTTAAATAAAAATAATCTAGAAGATAAAATAAAATCAAGAGTAATTAAGAAAGAAGTGACAATAATATGAAGGATTAAAATGGTACTTGCATTCAGATCTCTTAAGAACTTGCAAATCATTTGCATCTATACCTTGTTTATCAGATATGGAAATCACAAATCCTATATATAATATCTCTTTAGGCCTGAATCAATTATATTGAATCATATTCCTAATAATTCTAACAAGTTTTCTTGGAATAGAAACTAGGAATTTTCATTTACGCATGTTTTCTTAATCAATCTAGACACTAATCATAACTAGAAACAAGACAACCATCCATCATTCAACCACCTACCAGTCAACCACTAATCATTAATGCAAAAATACTAATTATACTTGGAAGTAGGAAAAATGTAATGCCTAAATTATTATTATTATTATTATTATACTCTTGATACTTTGGAATCCCCTTTATGTCTTAAAATTTACTACATATTTAATTTCCACTTTTCTAAGTCCAGATTAATCCAGGAGTCTTTAGCATGGTTCATGTTCCAGACACGGAAAATATAGTAAGCCCACTTTTCAATGAGCATTTAAGTGATATAATCTTGCTATAGATATCAAGACTTATGGGATGAATAACTTAGTCATAGAACTCATAAGATTTAAAATAGTCATTTAGGTGACATAGCCAGCCATAATTTTACTTGTACAAAGTCCATAATACTCTAGATAGGTACTATTACATTTCATTTAGTGTTTTAACTCTACTCAAACTATTAAATGGGATTCTACCACCATTATGTGCATAATATGTAGAAATTTGTTGTATAAAATATATCAATACTTTTAAAAAACTAGTTCAATATATATATATATATATATATATATATATATACAGACATATCTAGAATCCTTATTTTGAATCCATATCAAAATAGGGCCATTAGATATTTTATCTAAACTTAAATGCATATTAAAAATATCCACAGAAAGCATATTAAACAATTTATATGGAAACATATTTATAAATACAAATAAAGTTATAATAGTCACGTAATACATACATATTTTGCACATCATTTTTATAATAAAATACAAACAACTCTTGGCATCTTAGTTCTACAGCCTATTACATGGTTTGTTTTCCTTTATCTTTATAGAAATGTTCAACTGAAAATGCTAATTAACTTAGGTAAGATTATAAATCTCAGTAGTCATGTACTTTATTCAGAATACACAAGCATTATATCATACATATTGTAAGAACTACAAGTATTAATTTGAGCTATGTAGCTCAATGCATAAGTGGTTTCTCTTATAACCGCAATCTCATACTTATGGCTACCTCATCAAATCATCATCATGTCATAATATTGGTTAATTCAGCATCATGGGGAGTTTTAAAAAATCAAGAGTCCAATCTGTCTATAGAAATTACCCTATGACAATTTACAGATGAACAAAACTAACTAAATGCATACGTAGCAATACATACTGAAATAAATTAATAATCTGGTTCTAAGCAGGTATATAGAAAATAAAAGTATCTACTACCTCTTACGCAAGTTATAAATCAAAATTTTCCATGAACACTTCTTCCACTTCCTCTCTCTATCTCTTCCTTTCTCTTAACTTCAAATGTAAAAAATTAAGAAATGTTCGTTCTATTTACAGAAGTTTTCAAGTTACTATGCAAGTTAGTATACCACATGTTTCTACTGACAATTACAATGTAAGTTACTATACAATAACTAAAATTATATTTTTATCTCAGATAATATTTTTTTCGCTTCATTTTAGTCCTAAAAAATTAAAATTATAATTTCCACCCCAAACATTTTTTCTCCTTTCCTTTTAGTCCTTAAAATTTTATTTTTAATTTCATTTTCTTAGCTTATTAAACTCTTATAGGCTAACTAATAATTATAGGTTACCATGCCCAAATTAAATTTCACTTAATTGGGTCTTGTATATATTTAATATACTCCAAATAAATTTATATTTTCAATTAAGATAGGTTTAAAAATACTAGGATGTTACAACTTAGCTGTAAATTGTGGCATGCAGTCAGAAATAATAGACACTGCCATACCATGAAGGGAGGTGATCTCATCTAAGTAGAGCTTAGCATATTGGACTACATTATAAGTAGCCTTTACAAGTAAAAAGTGTGCAGTCTTAGTTAATCGACCTACAATCACCTATATTGAATCATGACATTTAAAGGTTTTATGCAAACCAACAAAATCCATTGTGATCCCTTCCTACTTCCATTCGAGAATTCTAATTTACTGAAGTAAGCCTACAAGTTTCTAGTATTCAATCTTCACATGTTGACATACTAGGCTTCTCAAAACGAACTTTGCTACATCCTTTTTCATCCCTTTCCACTAATACACCTTCTTCGAATCTTGGCACATTTTATTGGTACCTGGCTGAAAAGTGTATGAAGAATAATGAGCTTCCTCTAAAACCCTCTTCTATAAATCTTCCATATTCAGTACACATAACCTACCACCACATCTTAGAGCACCTTCATTATCTAGTGAAAATTCCTGTATCTTCCCTTCATAGACTTAATTCTATCCACCAAGCTAAAACAAAGTTGCACATAGGTTATCAGTAAGCCAAGCCCTAATATCTCGAATTGTACTCTATTCTTGATGAGCTTTTGGAATTCTTCCATTATTGGCCTATTACTTCTAACTATATAAGCTAAGCTACCCATAGACTTTGAACTTAAAGCATCAGTAACTACATTGGTCTTACCTGGATGGTATAAAATATTACAATCATAGTCTTTCAAGAGTTCTATCAACCTTCTTTATCTTAAGTTCAAGTCCCTCTGTTGAAATATATACTTAAGACTCTTGTGATCAGTGTAAATTTCACAAGTTTTGCCATACAAGTAGTGTTTCCATATCTTTAAGGCAAATATAACCGCAGTCATCTCTAAATCATGAGTGGGATGATTCTGTTCATGCTTTTTAAGTTGCTTGGATGCATAGGTTATCACCATTCCATGCTACATGAATACACAACATAATCCCACTCTTGAAGTATTACGATAAACTATATACCCACCACTTCTTGAAGGAAGAGTCAATACTAGTGCTAAAGTTAAACATTCCTTCAATTTTTGAAAACTCTCTTCACAAGCATTTGTCCATGAAACTTTACACCTTTTCTAGTTAAACTAGTTAAAGGAGCAAAAGCTTAGAAAAGTCTTTCATAAATCTATAGTAATAACTAACTAACTCGAGGAAACTACGTATCTCGGTCACTGTGGTAGGTCTGGGCCAATTTTAAACCACTTTTACTTTCTTTGAATCTACACTAATCATATCCTTGGACATAGTATGCCCTAAGAAAGCCATATTATCTAGCTAAAACTCACATTTGGAGAACTTAGCATATAACTAATTTTCTCTCAAGGTTTGTAAAGTCATCAAGTGTTGTTCGTGTTCCTCCTTGCTTTTTGAGTACACAAGGATATTGTAAATGAAGACGATCACAAAATATTTAAGTACGACTTAAACACTTGATTCGTCAAGTTCATAAAAACCACCGAAGCATTTGTAAGACCAAATGACATAACCAAGAATTTTCAGTGCCTATAACGAGTCCTAAATGTTGTCTTTATAATGTCTTCCCTTCTAATCTTTAACTAATGATACCCTAATCGCAAGGCAATCTTATAGAAACACTGGGCCCCTTGAAGTTGGTCAAGTAGGTCATCTATTCATGGTAATGGATATTTGTTTTTCATTGTCACCTTGTTCAATTGCCTATAATTAATACACAACCTCATAAAACTAACCTTTTTCTTCATGAACAATATTGGAACACCCCATGGTGAAGAACTAGGGTGTATGAATCCTTTGTCAAGAAGATCCTACAATTGTTCCTTTAAATCCTTAAGCTCAGTAGGGGACATATGACAGACTGAGTACTAGGAATCAATTTTATGCAAAACTTGATCTCCCTATCTAGAGGTAAACCTAGCAACTTTTCTAGAAAAATATTGGAATATTCCCATGCTATTGGTATATGTTTTAAGGTTTCTTTTGTTCCCTATGTATCTCTAACCATCCCCAAATATCCTTTACATCTTTTTCTTAATAACTTGCTAGCACTAATAGTAAAAATTAGATTATTAGATGCTAAGCTTTGATTTCCTTGAAAGGTAAAGCTTTCCCCTCCTAGCAACTCAAATTACACCACTTTGTTGTGACATTCAAGTATGACATGACATGAAGAAAGCCAACCTATGCCTAAAATCACATTAAAGTCTATCATATCAAGGACTATCAAATCAACTAGTAACTGATTTTCTTTTACTAAGATTTCACATTCTATATACACTTGATAAGCAATAATTAAATCTTGGACAGGTGTAGATACCACTAATGGTGTATCTAAAAGTGTTGCATTCTTACAAAACCACAATGCAAAGAATGGGAACACAAAGGAATGTGTAGCCCCAAGATCAAATAAAACATATGCATCAAAAGAACAAATTGGAACTATACCTACAATTAAAACATTATATTTTTTAGCATCTCAATGGGTTATTGCAACAACACAGGCCTGCCCTCTCCGCGCATATCCTTAATTCCTACCCTTAAACCCCTACCTCTAGTTTAAAATCCATAACCTGTATGACCCCCAATTTGCCTTAAGAGTAGTGCTGGTATTGGAGATGATGGTAGCACAGTAGGGGTAGATGCTTGACTAGAGAATAGTGGTGTAAATAGCATAGAACAATCCTTTTTAAATTGGCCTTGTTGACCACACTAGTAACATACCCTTCCGATGGCAAAACAAATACGAATATACTTCTTTCTACAAGTGGGGTAAGGGGGATTGGATCCAAATGATTGCCCTCTACCACTACTCTGTACAATGCTAGAAGAATGACTGTTATGGCCTCCCCTTTGGTAAGCATTCCTTTGATAGCCTTGATGACTCACTATAATCTCTCTACCATTATAGTTATCACCACGACCTAGTTGGTCACTTTGACTACCTCTTGTATGTTATCGTTTGCAATGTTCCTGTATATTTCTACTACCTTTAAATCTAGCTTCAAAGAGTTTTGCACTATGCACTACATCTTTATAAAAATCATATCGTGGTTTGGCCATAGATCTATATAAATAATCTAAAAGCCCATAGATAAAAATTTGGCACACATGTCTTCAGTTTTCACTAAGTATGGAGCATACTGTAACAATTGAGTAAATATCACTTCATATTCACCGACGATTAAGTCTTCTTTTTGTCTCAAGATGTCGAATTCTCTGGCTTCCATATCTCTGATTGAGGGAGGAATTTTCTCAAAAATAATTATGCAAATTCCTTCATTTCCAAAGGAGGTGAATCTTGAAGTTTTCCCTGTGTTATGGTTTCAAACCAAGTTTGGGCTACTCCTAACAATCAGAATTCTACCAACTCTATTGACTTAGTTGAGGAACACCCAAGTGCTTTGCAAAGTTAGCCTATCTTATTTAGAAAGTTTTGTAGGTCCTCTATTGCTTTTACACCTGAAAAATAAAGAGGCTTGAGTTTCATAAAGTTAAATAATTGAACCTTAATGCACATCCCTTATGGACTTGGTTGTCCCCTAACTAGTCTAGCCTCTCATTAAGGTTTAGGGTCTACATGATGTCCTCTACCCTGCTAATGTTGTTGCATCATCATACTCATCGTCTCTCTCATTGTCTACTACATATTGAGCATCCTAGCAACTACATCAGCTACTACATCAGCTACTATCACATTTTTTTGCCTCTTCTTAGGCAATTCATCTCTAGCAGCTCCAATGGCCTTATTTCTTTGATTGTGTTCTAGTCTAATGCTATATCGACAACATTTACCACCCCTATGCCCTCGGCCTCTGGAAGTCAAAATGACACTACGAGGTAGGGAGGAAGCCTTATCAGGAATAAACCTTTTAGGAGTCATTCTTTTTCTAGGTGGCATCGTTTACCTAAGATAAGTAATTTTGATTAAAGTGATTATTCAAACAAGTGTCATACCTGCTTAAATATAGATGAGTTATATCTTATGATTAAAGACTCTATAATGTGAATTTGGTAACAAAAGCCTCTTGTATGTAAGGTATGCTAGCCAATTACACATTTACATACAAGATTATATTATTTCCTAACCTAGTGGCTACTAGGACTTAGACAAACCTAGATAGACCTTGGTCTCATACCAACTTTATCACGACCGAAATTCATTGATTGTGACCAACGCATAGACTAAATCAACTTAAACGCCTAATATAACATTTGTTTTAACATTTTTTGAAAAAATATTAATGGTACACATTAGACAAACTTTAAAACATAATTCAACAATTTCACAATGATATTAAACTGGTAAACTTAATAATGTCTCACAATATATATTTGGTATAATAAGAAAATAGCCTACACAATGCTTACAATACTTCATAACATCTATAAACCCCAAAAAACTAGACATCTAGTAGCCACCACTTTGGAGTCAAACATACAATGTGATTAACCCAAAATGACATACCAGAAAGCCTTGACAACAAGAAAATTCCTATAATAATTTTACTAGCACTTATTGATCTAAAATTGATCTAAAAAATATTAAAGAGAGAGGTGTAAGTCTACCACTAACTTAATAAGTGAATAAATAACAAAGCAAGTGGAAAGGAGAACAATAGAGACCTTAGAAATTTTAACAAACAGCAAGTTCCAATAAAATAAGAATATTATTTCTAAACCTTAAATTTTATATGAAACAGGTATCAAGGAAAGAATCAAGATCATCATACTCATATTCCTTTACCAAATATATTTCAATAATTCATACTGTACCGGATATGTCTCGATATCTTATATATGTATCCCTTCACCGGATATGTCTTAATAATTCATACTTGTATCCCTTCAACACATACATGTCAATATCTCATATCTCTATCCCTTCATTAGATATGTCTCAATAATTCATAATCATATCCCTTTACTGGATACATCTCAATATCTTATATTTGTATCCCTTCACTGGATACATCTCAATAATTCATACCTATATACCAGATAAGTTTTAATAATTTATTTCAACAAGGTGCACCAAGGTCGTTACCCTTGCTAACGACTATAGGGTTCTTACATGAATTCTCATCCATCCTTTAAATTATAAAATCCATTGAATAGTATAAATAGGATACATAAATAATTAATTTTATTCAAACTCATTTACTACCATAAAATAATTTAAATAAAAATAATCTTGAAGATAAAATAAAATAAAGAGTGATTAAGAAAGAAGTGACAATAATATAAGCATTAAAATGGTACTTGCATTCAGATCACTTGAGAAGCTACAGATCATTTGCATTTATATTTCAATTATCAAATGTGGAAATCATAAATCTTATATATAATATCTCTTTCGGCCTAAATCAATTATATTGAATCATATTCCTAATAATGCTAATCATCTTTATGGGAGCAAAAACTAGGAATTTTCATTTATTCATGTTCCCTTAATCAATCTAAACACTAATCATAACTAGAAACTAGACAATCATCCATCATTCAACCACCTAGTGGTCAACCACTAATCATTAATGCAAAAATACCAATTATACTTGGAAGTGGGAATAATGTAACGCCTAAATTATTACTTCTCTACAATTTAAAACTATATAAGTGTCTAGTCTTTTATTAAAAAAAAAATTATTATTATAATACTCTTGATAGTTTAGAATTCCTTTTATGTCTTAAAATTTACTGTATATTTAGTTTATACTTTTTTAAGTCCAAATTGATCCAGGATCCTTTAGCATAGTCCATGTTCTAGATTATTCCTAGCAAGGAAAATATAGTAACCCCACTTTTTAATGACCATTTAAGCGTTATAATCTTGCCATAGATCTCATGAAGTATGGGATGAATTACTTTGTCAAAGAACTTATAGCATTTAAATTAGTCATTTAAGTGGCATAGTTTGTCATAGTCTTACTTGTGCAAAGTATATGGCTCCATAAAGATACTATTAAATTTCATTTTAGTGTCTTAATTCTACTCAAACTATTAAACAGGATTCCATTACTATTATATGCATAATATGTAGAAATTTGTCGTATAAAATAGATCAATACTTTGAAAAGACTAGTTTAGAATAATATATATATATATATATATATATATAATCCAAATAAAGAAATTGAAAGTTAGACAAGAAAATAAAGACATTCAGTAAAATGAAAAATGTTACTTTGCTATTTATATACTCACCGATAAGGATCAATAGTAGATATCTCCTACTCCTATAGCACCACCTCGATTAAAGAGGTATCCACAAAGCTACCTCTCACACAAGTTAAAATATGAATGCTCCTTCTACGACCTCTCTTTCACATCTTTTCTTTTCAATTTGAATAAAAAAAACTAAGAAATGTTCGTGCAATTTATAAAAATTTTCAAGTTATTATGCAAGTTACTATTTGGCACTATACAAATAGTAACTAAACGTGTTTTGCTGATATTTACTATACAAGTTACGCTACAATGATTAAAATTATATATTTTATCTCAAAAAAATATTTTTCTTTTCATTTTAGTCTCTCAAAAAAGTTAAAATTATAATTTGTACCTAAAATACTTTTTTCTCCTTTCATTTTAGTACATTAAATCCTATTTTATTTTTCTAATGTTATTCTTAAAATCCATACATATATATATATATATATTGGGTTATTGCAAGGCCCACAAAATTCACTCCCTAACCGTAGCATAAAGTGCAACTCTATGACCCTAAACATAAATGATAGACCTTTAATGTCTTATGCTAAGAAACATTGAAACTTAAATAAATTTTGATGAATTCCCACAATGAATTGGCATTTAAAATCCATTACGCTACTTCATGCTTTTCTCTAAGGTCATCTGTTATTTCTTTTGATGATTCAATGAACATAATTAATATATATTGTCACATATACATCACAATTACTTTGGCCACCCAAATAGCCCACAAATTTACAATTTCATCCTTACGAATAGCCAACTCAATTACTTACACTAATATATTCCAATGTCTTTAAATTCATATAATTCCCATCAAATTCATCTCCCATGTCTTACATTATATCCAACACAAGACATTGAAGCTTCTTATTTTGAAAGTAACATTAACACACTTTCCCATCATAATTATATAAATTGTAAATTCCAATACTATATTAGTCCCCAAACTACTCAATCATTGCCTCTTTTTACACTTAAATTATCCAATATAACTCATTAGGTCAAAATTTATTTCAACAATAACCAAAGTAATTTATTCAACAATTATAATCACTTTCAACATGCTTTTATTCATTGGGCTTCCTCTAATTAACAATTAAATGTAAAAAAAAAATTAGGAAAATTCCCAAGTAACTTACCACTTCAAACAATAATTTCCAACAACTCAACTTCTTCTCCTTGAGGTCCAATGACACTAAGGAATCAAGGAAGCTTTATACATTATCACTTGGCACACTTTAACTCCTACTAAGAAAAGAGGAGTTTATAATTAAGCAATTCAATCATCAATTTGGCACTTTGGGAATATTAGATACTTACCTAAGACCAAAACCCCTAAAAGAGTTCCTTGAATTCCCTTAAAATCTAGCTCCAATTTCAATTTCAAATTTCAGTCACTATTCACATGACTGTTCACGTTCTTCACCTAAAAGAGGGATTTTTTGTTTTAAGGCTAATTCATCAAATTAGAAGCTCAAACAAGATAAGAACCATGTGAAATTCATCTATGAGTGAAAGCCCCAATGAAATTTCAAGTTACCATGCCTGAATCAAGCTAAATTTCATTCTTTACCTTAGTGTTAATCCAACTTGCCCAAAAATGAGTTCTTCCTAAAATCAAAGGCTAAAACTTGAAATTAAGAGCTGGGATTAAGGGGGAAGGGCTCGAAATACCTAATGTAAGTAAAGCCCTAACTTGGATTGAAGAAATTTCACTTAAATCAAGCAAATTTTTAGTTATGATCATTGTTCACGCATTTCTTTGGACAGTCAAAAGGGAGTCCCAACAAATTTTCAAGTTATCATACCTGAATTGAGTCAAAATTTCATTTTTTACGTTACTATTCATCCAACTCGCCCAAAAATGAGTTCTTCCTAAAATCAAAAGCTAAAACTTGAAACTAAGAGTTAGGATTAAATAGGAAAGGCATGACATACATAATGCATGTAAAGCCTTAACTTGGATTAAAGAAATTTCACCTAAATCATGCAATTTTCAAGTTATGATAACTGTTTACGTGTTTCTTCGGACAGCCAAAAGGAAGTTTCAATTTCTACTAACATATCATGAAATTAAGCTCAAGAATCATAGGAGAATGGTTCAAAACTCCTATAAGAGCAAAATCCCCATAAAAAATGGAAGAAAAACTCACTAATTAAGCTCGAAATTCTCTCTTATACGCAACTAACATAGGACTTCTTTTAGGGGGAAAAATCTCATCAGAAAATGCACTTCTCCAACCACCAGTATGATAGATAGCGACGAAAGAGGGTGGAGAACATGCTGCCAGTGAGATTCAGTGATTGAGAAAGGCAAAGGTTTGGATAGAGATGGAAATCGGAGGATAGGTACCAACGAGAAGAAGTAAATGTAAGAAGGGTATTTTAGTAATTTTGTTACTTATAGGACACATGGTAGCCAAGCAAAAAATAATACTCTGACGCATAATGGAGACTCGAACATAGATCCTCATGGTTACATAGATCAGGCTTAGCCACATGACCCAACCTAAGATTCATGAAATTTGCTACTTAAATAATATAAAATCTCTCTTAAATCTCTCATTTCTTCAACTAATTAGATTGTTATATTTTTCCTTAATTGAGTTTCCTCTTCCCCCTAACTTATGTAAATATTCACAAAATTATCCCTCCAAATTAAAAATTTTAAATGTAAAATTTTGGAATATTACAATATTAGTTTTTATATTTTTATCAAAATGTCATGTTACACCAAGCTTTTCTTTAAATAATAAGTTATTTTATTAAATAATATTCATTCAAGTTTTTCAGGCTTTTATAATTTAGATAATCAAGCTTTATTTTTTCATGTCAGACTTATTAGGTCAGGTAAACTTATTAAGTTATGATTACATCTACTTTTAATCATAATCCATTTTATTTGTTCTCACTTAATCTATTAGTTTTTAATACGTATTCAATGCTTTTATAATCCAATTTTATGAGAACTATCTGAATACAAAAATTGACGAATGAGAAATTCTACTATGATTTTCATTAAGTAAAATATGAAATTAAAACTCGTAAAAATAAATAAATAGGCAAACTATTCTTTATGCCCCTTGCAACCATCATAGCTAGTTAAGAAAATTATGGCTTGACGCTACTTAGGGCTCTCAAAGTCTAATGGCATGGTGTTCATGTTTCTTTTTATGATGGTATTAATCTTCTCGCCCAACAAGGTTGTAATGCCTTAATTTGTTTATCATATTGTAAAATACTCACCTTCTGCTTCATTCACCCATTTAAACCGTGGCTACTACTTTTTAGTTATTTCTTACCAAAATTCCTCCTATCCTAACTAAATTGGGTAATCACATGAGTCAGTTTAATCAGCCCTTCAGTCAGTGGCGAACCCAATACTTTAAGGCTCATTTAGTTGTTAGAATTTTTGTAAAAAAATGAGAAAATAAATGAGAATAAAAATAAAATAAAATTAAAATTAAAATTAAGTAAAACTAAAAAGCAATAAATTGATTCCCTATACAATAAAAATATCATGGATTAAAAGCAATTAAAGATGGGAATGAAGTTCTCATTTCCATTGATTCCAATAACCAAACTTTGACCTAACTTAATAAGGTGAAATAGACACTATTATTTTCATAAATTTGCTCTTCATATTCAAAGGACCAAAACGGTCAACCTCAAAAAATTTATAGAAAAGTCTATTATGGCAGATAGATCTCTTATTGGTTTTTTCAAAAGCAACTGTTGCCATTTTAAAAGTTGCTGATTTTGATTTTTAAATTTTAAATGCCGACATGAAATAGTGCTATTAATTAAATGGTTACAACAAATAAACAGTAAGAAAGGATTGAGTTTTGCCTTTCGTAACGATGAAGGAAATAGCAGTATAGTGATAACAAATCTCCTCAGTTTAGAGTTTTTTGTCTTTTAAAGTTTGTTTAGATTCTTTGCACTGTTCCCTTTTTGAAAACACTGATTTTACAATTCACACTAATCTCCCATGCCTTGCAGAAAGCTAAGTTGTAGTTAAGGTTTATTATAACGTTCTCTTGTTATTTCTAGGGTTTATTCTCTTGTTCGCGTTTGTTTAATGAATATTACTATTTCCTTTAATGAAATTTTACTTGCAAACAAGTATAGAGACAACCTTTTTTTATTTTTTGGAATCATCCTAAATAGAATAGATTTATTCGTTTAAATGCAAATTGTGTTATACGAATTGTAAATTTGTACAACTATACATGTGATTTGTATGGAAGATTGAATTTAAATTTTTTCACAAAATACAGAGTCCTTGACAACTAAAATTACACTTAATTAATAGACTCTTGCACAAATTTAATTATTTGTACTCGAGTGTTTATCGAAATAGAATAATTATACATGTTAGTGAGAATTATTTTTTTTAAGGTTTATTAAAGAGATCAACATTTTTTAAGGAGAAGGGGATATTCAAGTTCTTTCTCTATCTTGGTTAATTAATGTGGTTAGTTTATATTTATTTTTTAATATTATGGCGAAAAATATCTTAATATAGCATTGAGGAAAAGAGAGGAAAAAAAAGTTAGCTTGCAGTTAAATGAGAATTTCCCTGCTTTTCGATCTGCAATTCTTTTTAAGTAATGTCATAAAAAATCACAAACAGAGAACACAAATTAGTCTATGAAAGTATGATTTAATTTCACTGTAAATGTACAAAAAGAATACTATCATCTTCTATCTATGGATTCTTCCAAACCTATAACACTTACATTATCTTTCTTTACTTTCTCTATCTCTCTCGGGCAATAAATTTTTTATATTAAAATCTTACGAAAATCCTAAAATGACCTCTTGAGATTCTTGAAATCTGAATCTATGCACTCCAAGCCACCCCTATGAGGATTGAACAATTTGAGAAGCTCAGTTGCTTTCTCCTTTGTCTCATCACCACAACCAACCTGCAACACCACCAGCAGCTTCTGGAAGGCACCAACTTGAAGTGCCTCAACCAGAGCCTCTTCTACTTCTTCATCATCATCATCTTTGTATCCATATCTGCACAACTTCCACAAAGCAGACACACAGTAATCTGTTGCCAAAGCTGAAACTCTCAAAATCTTCTTCACCAGTAAAGGTACTGTTAGAGCATTACTATAAGCTTTTTCTCTCCCCTTTTCACAGCTACAGAGTGAGTCAAAAACACCTAAAGCCTTCTCACATAGGCTTTTCTCTGTGTCTGTTAGAATCTCCAGAAGTGAAGAGACCAAACCCAGTTCAATAAATTCCAGCTTCACCTTCTGACTTGATGGGTAAGAAGATGAAACCAAGTAGTAGACAATACCCAATGAGGCTTTCGTGATTTTTGGGCTAATTCTCTTGTTAACAAACTCCACTAATAGTTCATTGGTCCCTTCGATTTCTGCCATAGCCTCAAAAACCTGTTCATCACCAGAAGAAAGAATCTCTCTCAAAGCAACAATGGCGTTCTGTTTTCCAGAAAGATCTTGGTGCTTCAAGAACGAAACCAAGCAACGCAAAGAATCTGAAGATCCCAAAATTTTCTGGGCTTCGAATTGAAGTGGAAGCATCCAATTTAAGGCACACAAAATCTCCTCTAGCACGCTCACATTCTCCTCAAGAGAATCACTCGCAAATTCATGAAATGCGGAGGCTAATACACCAGGAGCACCATTGTCCACAATACACCTTCTGTTTCTCTCGCTCTCCGAACCCCATTTCTCGATTTTCTGAACAAATTCCAGACACGCGTATCGATCCAAACGTGTTGCCGAGGCCTTAAGATGAAGAAGAACCTCCACGGTTTCGGTTGGAGTAACAGGTACTCTTGGAGTAGGAATTCTTTCGATCCCAAATTGTCGATTCTCGACGCACCAATCCTGAATCATAAGCCTAAGCGTGTGATTTGGGATGAGATCGAAGGACGTGAGAATCTGGTTGGTCATAGGGCATGTGAAATTCCCATCTTCAAACCACCGTTCGATGCTCTCTCGATCGTACGTGATCCCAGTGGATAAAGTGACCGGGTCTTTCATCAAATCAAGAGAAACCGGACATTTGAAATGGTTTGGAATCACAAGCTCCAAGTTGGGTTTCCTATTCTTCTTCCTTCTGCTAGCCCATCCAAACACCATTGGTGCAGAGATTGGAACAGAAAAGAAAAATCTCAGAACAGAAGCGAAGAAAGCTATTTTGCGTGAATTGATGATCGAAGCTTGAACGAGAATTGAGTTAAGTCTTGGAATTGGTTTGTAATACGTTTGTGCGTGTATGGGTGAGGGTTTTATATGTGCTTCCTGCCGTAGCTACATGGTCTTGTGTTTCATACTTTCGGTGTTCAAAGTTTAGAAGCCATGAAGAATTCAAGAGAAGAGAAGCATTCAAATTGAAGAGTACGGAAGAGAGAGAGAGAATGGGTTTAGTTTGTGAAGTAGGGGTAAGGATTTGAATATTGACCGTTGAAGAGTTGAAAGAACTTCATATCCAACGGTCAAAGGGAGAATGGGTAAAACATACAACTCCCCTCATGTTGGCTTCTTGCATACGTGTGCGTTGATTTAGGATACATATCATTTTTCTTTAAATTAACTTTGTCCATTGTGAATTAAATTTCTTACATTCATATACTATTTAATAAAATAAAATAAAATAAATTACAGAATTAGATTTTAGATTCCCTTATTTATTAGCTCCTGTTTGACACCTTATATAAAGTCAGATTTTATAAATTTAAACAATATAATTCACATTTATTAAGTGTTAGACGTACATAATATATTATATAAATTTATATGATTAATTCTAGTTAATTTTATTTAATACCATTTATTACTGTATTATTTATTAAATTTTTTTTGCCTTGATTAGATTTGAATATATAAAAAGTAAATAGAATTATATTCTAATCCTATATTATTCCTTTTTTTTCATTTAATACAAACAGGATATAATATTAAATTTTGGCATAAATATATTTTTAATCCTTTAATTTTACTTGAAATTTCGTTTTTATTCTTGAATTTTATTTAGTTCTCACTTAATCCTTTAACTTTAATTTATGTTTTACTTTTATTCTTTAATTTTATTTGCTTCTTATTTGGTCCCTTAATTTTATTTTAAGTTTCATTTTCATTCCTTAAATTAATTTGGTTTCTATTTGATTCTTTAACTATATCTTAAATTTCACTTCATCCTTTACTTTTATTTAATTTTAATTTGGCTTTAATTTTCAAAAACTACACAATTTTTTTCAACTTTCATTTTTTATTTTTTCATTTATTTATTACTATGTAAAAGCTTTATAAAATGTAGTGATTTTTTTATATTAAATTTTTATATTATTCTTCTACAAACTAAATTAATTGGTACTTCCAAATTTGTTTTCATATTTTTTTTCCTTTATTTTAATATTCCTTACCCAATTTATTTTTAAGTGATCATAACTTTTATTTGTTTTATACCATCCACTGTCTCCGTGTCACGTAAATAGAGGACAAATTTGTAGGATACTATTAGAGCGAGTTATGTGATTTAAGTTTATTTTATTAAATAGTTTACAAATGACTTAATATATTATGTGTATATATAAATTTGTCGATAAAAAAATACAATGTAGAAAAGGCAAGTGATGAGATCAATTTTTGACCAAAAAAAAAAAAAGAGAAGTCATGAGATCAACTTGAATGTGTAAAAATTATTAGAGTATTATGCGTCTATTTCATATAAAATTATTAACGTTAGTTAAAAAACAAAAATAAAACGATATATTTTTATCTAGCGTAAAAATCAGCACAAAAATTAACATGACTTAATACAAAGCTCTTGTATGTGAAATAATGATAAATATATTTTTTTTGACATTTCACTTATTATAAAATTATTATTTTAATTTTTTATTCATTGAAATATTTAAAATTATCTTTTACTCATTAAAAAATATTATATTTAATTCTTCACATTTTATAAAATTATCAAATTTAATTATTTTATCAAATCCTAAATCTTAAATTTAAAGGATTAAATATGATATTATTTTAAAAAAATAAATGATAAAGTATATGAGAAATCTTTAGATATTTTAATCAATAAAGAATAAAATAAAAAATTTAATGATCAGGGAGGACCAAATAATTAATGCGATGGCAAAGCAAGAGAAGCATATATGATGGGAAATGCTAAGCTACAGGCACTGTATCATTTGTCATGGTGACATGGGCTAGAAATCTTGAACGAATGTACATCGTTGGATTAAGTCTGAAATGCAATCTCATCCGTTCCTATTTCATTTATTCATTTTTATGAATGAAAATAACTTTTTCGATGTGATTATACAATTTTTTTATGTTATATTAAAATTAAAATAATAAATTTATAATCAGAGGTTTAAATTTATGATTAACTTATTGTTTTCATTGTCATATTAAATAGAAAAACTACATTCTCATATTGCGTAAGAAATTAATTTTTTTTAAAGGAGACGAATATAAATTTGGCCTACTTATATTTTATAATTTTAAGTCAAATATAGCTCAACCACCTAAAAATAAACGCTATTAAAGAAATTATTTATAAATGACGTCTCAAGTCCATCATAGTTATATTATTTATTTTGAGACACTTAAACAAAATAATTGACTGTCTCAAAGATATGTTCATCAGATGCAGAAGAAATTAAGCAAGTGTTTCAATCATCGTTTACTTAATTTATTTATTACAATTGGAAGTTTGTTAGAAGTTCTAGATGTTCAATAGGAAATATTTATATACTTGGGAAATTTTTTATTAATAGCATAATATTGAATTTGGTTTTTCATTTTCTTTAATACTTAATCACCCCGGAATATAGTTGTTTAAAATGAAAACTAATAAGACACAAACCATAATTTATATTTATTCAATAAAACAGAAGTAAGAGAATTTTTTTTTTACATTTTTAAGCCAATTTTTTTTTTAAAAAAAAAAAACTATGTATATGATTATAGTGTTCTTGAACTCCCTTTTTTTTTTTTCTTATGTAATTTTAAGAACGTATTACTCCACATAAATTTAGTATTTCTAAAATTATATCCTTAAAAACAGGAATATCAGTATGTCTTACCAATTAATATAACTTTCCAGCTTTGTGATATTCTATATATTTCTATATTACATTGTTCATAGTAGAAGCCTACGTACCTATTCGATGACTTATAACTATGACTTCATCGTAATTTCATTTATTTTTCTAATTGTTAAACAAATAATATTATATACAATGAGAAACTACTTGATAGAATGTACGGTTTCTTAAAAGCATGTTTTACATAATTTTATAAGAATCAGATTGACAGTACCTAAAAATTGAGGTAAGTACATAGTAATTAAAGATAACTAATACTATATCACATTTTTTTTTCCATTAATGGGATGAAAATTTTAATCTAAAATATATGTTATTTCTTTAGTAAAACATCATTTTAGTTGATTATTTATAAGTCTAGTTTTAATTTAATCCTTTAATTATATGTTTAGTCTCAATATGATTTTTCATTAATTTTTATTTTTAATTTGGTCTTTTATTTATTTGTTCATTCTCTATTTAACTCCTTACTAATATGAATGTTAACATATTTAATTCAAATTTAATTAAGAATAAAAAATAAATTAATTAACTTTCACTTCAATATTGAACTAGATTAAAACTAAATTTATAAATGAGTGACCATATTAAAATTAAAAATCAATGAGAGATTAAATTGGAGCTGAACAAATAAGTGAAAAATTAAATTAAGATAGTTAAATTAATAAAAGACCAAATAGAGAATCAACTAATAAAAGAAACACTAAAATAATATTTTGGTCGTTATTTTTTATTAATAGACAACACTAAAAATAAATAATAATTAAATTAGTGAAAGTCCAAGTCATATATATTAATGTAAAATTCCTATTATGCCACCTTATTTTTAAACTAGAAAGCAATGATCTCTGGCTATGTATATAATATATGTTTCTTTCGGTTTGTTTTTCTTCATGAAAAAGTTGAATCAAAGAATTCTCAATTGAAGAATTCTCTAGTCTCCTATATTTTTCTGTCTTGATCAAGCGTGCTTTTGACCTTTTCTCTTTTACCTTTATACGCATGAAATAACTGATGCTGCAAGAAATTTCCAAGGCTAAGGTAATTGGTAAGGCTTTTACTTTGACATCTTCAAACCCTGCAAAAAAACCCATAACCATAGTCATATGACACACCAAACTTATCACAAAGAAAATTTTCAGAAGATTCAGTTTATAAAAAATTAACTGTTAATTATAGGAAATTGTACTAATTTTTTACCATTCATTATCTATATTTTGGTTTGAAAATTTTTCCCAACTAATAAAATAACAAGTTCGCATTTCCTATAGTAACGTGTTTTACTACAAATTCTACATTAATAGGTATGAGCCGTTATATTTGTTAATAAATTTTGACCATTAGATTAAAAATGTTTTTTTTTATCATATTCAGTTTTCAAGAATTACCAATTTCATTAATTCAATTTAAATGTCAGCTATTAAATTTTATGAAATAGATTATTATTGACCGTCGAATCCCACTACAAAATATATACTGCAGGGATCCATGCACAAAAAACAACATGAATTTTTAGACAAGAATAAAATACTAGGTTTTACTAAGGAGTAGTCTTAAGTTACATAATTTATTATATCATTAGCTAATAAAATTATTCAAAGATCATTTATTATATTTAATAATAATAATAATAATAATAATAAATGTTAATTGACTAATAATAAATTATCCTTAACCAATACTTGAAAGATACTTTTTTTAGCAGACCATAAAATACTTAAGGGTGAATTTTATAACACTATTACAAAAAATATTGAGTAGACAAAAGATTTTTTTTTTTTTTTTTGGTGACTTCCCTGCGTGTGCAACAAGATGGTGAATGTGATGACATGAACAAATTCTTGTCGGCATTGATTTATCATAAAATAATAATAATAATAAGAGGCAACCATATTTAGGAGGCCCTTCATTAATTAATTTAGCAATTTGACCATAACATATACCAGTCTCTGCAGATATTGTCTCTATATCAGGGCTACAGATTCAACCTGGGTTGCTCTCAGCGTTGAAATTTAACTATTTTTAAATACTGTGGATGAACCAAAAAATTCAACTTCTCGCCTTTGGTTTAAAGAGTCAAATAAACTTTCACATTACGCCAAGGAATCAGCTATTCCCAAATGAATATGTTATGTATTGAAGAACATTGAAAAATATATTTTTAGTCATCCTTTATTTTTAAAAGCAATTATCAAATTTAGTTTTTGTACCAAATTCAAAATTCAAAATTTTAAAAATTAAACTTAATATTTTTTAAAAGATTAAAATATCAAAATAATAAATTTTACGATAAGTGGAAAATCAAAAGTGTAACTTACTCTTGTTGGAATACTTTTGATTGGTCAATATATTTGTAGAGATGAAATATATCACTCAATAAATATACGTGATTTTCATTTGTAGGTAGGTTGAGAAGCCCCTACAGACATATTAATGAAGTTTTGTTTAAAATTATCTCTCTACTCATTTTTTTCTGAATTAAACTTTGATATCAATATGGGTCATAGACTTAAGAAGCCTACAACATTAAGGGAATATCTTTTTCAATAAACACGTTATGTCTATGAATTATTTTTATTTCTATATTCATTTTCAAGTTTAATTATATGTAATATGAGATTTTTTCTATTTTTATACTTGATATTAACATTATCTTTTGTACCTTTTACAATACATACAAGATTATAATTTTTATAAGTATATGCTTGAACGAGAGTTTATCTTAAAAAATTAATTTATTAGATCAGAAATCTCTTAAATTTATAAAACTCTTTAATTGGAGAGAGTTTTCAATTAGGAACTCGTAACATTGCACTCCCTTTGAGAATGAAAATCTACAATAATTTATTCTATTGACATATGTCTATTGGTAACTCTTTTTTTTAAGTGATTCCATTCAACTTTTAGTATTAAATATAGTTACATTATACCTTAATAAGTTGTTTTTTTGCAACTCAACCGTTCTTAATAAAAATATCAATATTATAAGTATGAATCTAAATGACAAATTCATTCCAAAAAGACAGACTAATTCTTAGAGTGAGAGAACTCCTTAGATTTACAAGACCTCTTCCTTTTGTTTTAAAGACAATGAACATAACTCCATAATGATTCTTTATTAAGCTGATACAAAAATTATTAAATTTGCTTTATTATAGTTAGATAGAGAGAGAAAAAGCATAGAGGAGAGAGGGGAGAGTGTATGATTTTCAAAAACCACTTTTTTCACCCTTTCTCACTTTATTTTTCTTATTTCACCTCTTGCATTTAATATCTAAATGCACGGAATTCAAGCCCCATCTTTGCTTGCTTATGGAGTCATCCAAATCTATGCTTATGTATGATAAACTCCATGAAGACTTTGTTTCTTAATCATCTGGTCTCTATATGGATATTAAGAATGTTAAAAGATGTCTTCTTCTCTTATTTCTATCACATTGGTTCTTTGATACCAAGTAGATGGTTACCACTTGTTGATCATTTTGGATAAGAGCAAATTCTTTTTATCGCTCGCATATAGAATTTTTTTAAATTAGTCGCTCATATTGTTTTTTATGTAATTTAATACTTCAAAGAATTGCCTCAGATAGGTCTTACATATGGATATATCTCAATTTGATTCATTATAAGTAAAGCTTTTATTTTTTTTAAACAGTATAATTTTTATTAATAATGCCCTTGAAAATATATTAATTTTGAAAATATAAAAGACATTATTGATAAATATTTTATTGTGGGGCTAAATTTAGAAATATTTTTATATAAATGTGAGAAACTAATTAAAAAAATAATTTTATGAGAGACTAAATTAATAAATATTTAATCCTTCTTTGAATACTTTCCATGATATGGTTCTTAATTTTTTTTTTTTTTTGTAATTCTAGAGTAAAATAACCACTACACATCAAAAAAAATTTTTCAGATTTAGAAAATATGGTCGAAGGAAAGAAGTATTATTATAAGGGATGAATTCTTGGTATTATGTTCCCTTCAGTTTTTAAAATAGAAGTGATACTACTTAAACTATAAGCTGGAAACCTGTCCAGCAAATTAGCATATTTGTGATGTAACAAAAAATAATTTTGAACTTGATAAAAAGTATTTAAAGAATAAAACAATAAGCATACTTTTCCTGTTGGACACGCAAAATAGCTGTAGTGATATAACCTTTCATGACTTCATGTTAGCCTATAATTGACTAAGCCAATTTCTGTAGCTTACAGTTCTTCTTATTGGTTCATTGTGATATGTTTAAGAATAAAAGTCACCTTTTTTCTTAAAGTCTTCTTGTTATATATAAAGGATAATTGACCAAGCCCAATTTCTTTAGTCGACAGTTCTTCTAATTGGTTCATTTCGATATGTTTAAGAATAAAAGTCACCTTTTTTCTTAAAGTCTTCTTGTTATATATAAAGGGAAAAAAACTAAGTTACAATTTTATATCTTTATTATTAATTTTTCACTAAAAATACGTCAAGTGTATAACTTTTACATATAAATTCTTAATTTCTATGACTTAGCATCATATAAATTGATCTATTTAAAAACATCTAACAAGTTATTATTACATCAGCCTTCAGAAATACCATGTCATCGAAACCTAACAAAACATGCTGTCTGTAAAATTTAAATACACCAACTATTTATCCAATCAGATACTCAACCCTTCATAGATAGGCACAAAAGTTCCTCGTCACATTTTGCGCAAGATAAAAAGATGGGAAAAAAGTATCTTTTTTAAGTCAGTAGCAAACACCTATTTAATTTTTAAAAACTATAACAAAATATCTTTCTCAACCATCCTACACCTTTCAAGATTCAAATGTCTGCCCTAGCATCTTCATCAACAAGATTAATAAAGAATTGAACAAAAGAATTCAAACTTAAAGGGGGATAGTTGGAAGGATTGTTTTCTGATTTCAGAGTTCAAAGGACTATTTACAAAAGGGAGTATTCGCATTTCTCCTTGAGATAAAGTAAATGACGGTGTTGGAACAAGTAGGCAACAATCAACATAACCTCTTTGAAATTTAATGCACAAGAAGTCCAATTAGTTTTCTTTCCACATGAAATCTACACATCTAATTTATAGTTTACTCCAGGTCATCACCAGTGAGACTGAATTGGCAGTTGGAAACTCTGTAAGGGTAAAATTTTTAAGGGCAATTGTGATAATGAAATGCCCAGCTCGGCTCTTTCTTTAGTAGAAGGAGATGCTGTACAACAGCTTACGCCGGTGCTGTTTCTCAAAACCAGCAACAATGTCATCAATGGATTCCTCCCATGATTCTGCTGCTTCAATCTGTGCGCAACAATATATCCTAAGTCAACAAATGGTGTAAAGATACGAAAAATACAATGAGAAGATGTATAGCAGGAATGGAACCATACTTCCTGGCAAAGATCTAAAGTAAGCCTAGCTCCTATGGCAGCCTCCTCATGGTTATCTTTCACCTCCAAGTTTATAACCAGCACAGTTTTCATTAGAACATGATCTCTGTTGTGAAGATCTGCACATTTTTTACAAAACAGTCAGACATAGATATGCAACTACGACCATAAGGCTCAACATGGTCTTCAATCCTCATGTCTCTAAGAAAGGTTTCTAATGGTAGATAACGGGTCCAGTTGCCACAACAAGTAAAGTTTCCCAAAAAGCCCAGTATGTGTGTAAAGTAAAATCCAAGACAAGTTTTGATAAAAGTCAGCATCTCATATGCATGGGAAAAAAGGACAGTGTAAATGACCTAATAGCTCAGTAAAGCTTCATTGGCAAAACAACAAAAGTTGAAACTAATTAGAAGCTATAAGTATAAAACTTTAAGTATGCACATCACTGGTAGCCAGGAAATCTATGACAATGGAATAATGCTACTCTCAAAAGTCGCCACAATTGTGGCTGCATCAGAGTTTAACAGTAAAAAGTTTAAGTGGAGGCACTTAAATGCAGCCAGTTGTGTCCAGTTGTGACTACCAAATGTAAATGAAGTCTTAAATGAAAAAAGGTTTTTTGGCCACATTAAACCCTATTGCAGAAAGAAAACATGTGAAACCGAGATCACACTTCCATGGCATTGCAATTCTGCTTTCAATAAGAATGAAGAAAAAGAGAAAAACTAATTATATATGCAATTAAAAAATCCAGGGTTCCAAACACGTGCGATCTTTTAATTAGTTTAAGATCCACAGCCCAAAATTTATCTCTTCCCATAATCTTTTTAACACTACTGTCAGACCTTCCCGCTCAAAAACAGGCCATGCTACTTAAATTGTAAGAAGAATTCTTTCTTTATGACAGACTTGATAAAGATGAGAAGATATACAGAGGCCACATCTATCTACACTTATAACAATGGAATGAGAGAACTATCATTATGCAACACAATTTAGATTATGAAACTACTTGCCTCTTCCATTAAAAAAAAGTATAAAGAAATATTAAAGAGAATGAGCAGACATGGAATGCACTTCTTGTACCATGCAAAATCAAGGAAAATTTATATAGAAGAGAAACTTACACATCAATGCACATAAATAGCTAATAACAAGAAAAGGATGATTTTAAATTTTGTAGTAAAACGTTACTTTCAGAACATAAAATTATTAGCAATATTCTATTAATCTTTGAATCTATTTGAGATAGGAAAAACTAAAAATTACACACTATTTTGACACAACTGTCCATAATATACCGATTCTTCTTCAAGATAGTGGTGAGAAATATGTGTTCATGTTGCATCAGCCAAAATCATAAGTAAAAGGTCAAACAAAGCAGCACTGCAATGCTGACACAGAGTAAGACACAACAACACATATTACACCTCAAAGCATTTTTTCTTCTATTTTACGATGTTTAACTTACCAACTCCTTGTCAGAATGTCATGACGGAAAATCTAAGCAGGAAAGTTTGTCATTTCTGGTAAAATCAAAATCTACCTAGAATGTTTTTATTTCAATATCATTTAACCCAATATTATACATATTGTAGTCCATGAAGAACTTTTATTTTTCCAGGGCAGCAACCACATTATTTTTAGAATCCATCCAGAGCAAAAAGAATGAAACAAATTGGCAAAGTTATCAACCTTCAACAACCATATCAAAAACTTTTTCTTCAAATGTAAATACAACATCAAAGGATCCATCAGCAGCATTGTCTTGCCATCGTTGAGGTGCCAATTTGACACTTGAATTCCTTTTAAGCATTGGCAAAATCCCATTTCGCTTGTAGCTGCAGTCTCATTAAGGTTTTACCTTAATAGTACAATGAACAACGATTGAAGTGCATGGTAAACACACTAGCCAAAAGATAGTTTTTACCCTAGGTATAAATACACTAGATTATGCATCAATTCTGTATCCTACATTGTTCGCTCATTTTAGACAAAATACTATAACAAGTAATAAAAATTATACTTCCCATGTAGAGTTTACTACGACTGTGCTAATCCCCTAATCTTCCACATGTTTTCAGCAGTCCCACTTACAAAATTCACATCACTTCTTGGTCCCAAGCTAAAAAGTTCTTGCCGCACCAAAATTGTCCCCACATAGTCTAACAAATGCAGAACAACTCGAGCTAAAAAATAGTAGGTTCTCTTTTTTTTTTCTATCTGTTTGCTTGATACCCACATAAGCACACTATACTTTATAAACGGAATAAGAAGAAAGCAAGATATATAGCATAATATAACGCCTTCCAACAGAAACCACAAATTACAAAAGCGAATTCGTTTACTTAAAGTTGGAACATACCAATCAAGTTTCTGCTATCTCTTTTGCTAAATAGAGAGAAGAAAATGTATGAAAAAAATAATAGAGAAGACGAATAGTAAAGTTGGGGAGAAGGAAGGATACAGTTCTTGGTCTTTTCTGCGAAGATCGTCGAACATCTGCTTGTAGGGAGTTCCAAAATCGTAGACATTGGGTTCTCTGAGGGAGGGCCCAGGGAGCTTAACATGGGCACCAGTTCCGTAAGAAGACACGTCGAATCCCTGCCTTTTGAGGAGGAAGTGAGCTTCCATGCTTCGGTTCTGGTTCGAAGAGCACACCATAGCGTACCGAAACTTCATAGTCACTGAAGATGAAGATTCTAGGATTTGATCAGAAATTCGATTTCCTTCTTCCTATTGTACGAATCGGAGGTTTGAATGGTAAGTTTTCCGGTCACAATACGATCGGCGAAGGGTCCAGCGACGCTAGAGCAAGTGAAGTGTTAGGGCACGTATGGCCTTGGGCACATAAACTTGGCTTGCAGACAAATAAAAAGGACTTTGTTCTTTTAATGGAAAATTTTATATGTCAAAAAATTTTTAAGTCTCGTCGAATTTCCAAACCTGAAGATTTCATTTATTTAATGGAAAATTATTATTGTTATTTAATAAGATTAAAATGGCAATGGAATATATATATATATATATATATATATATATATTAGTGTCTTTATTATCGGGTGGAAAGATTCAATTTATTCAAATAACTTAATAACTTTTTGGTAGGCTTTCCTAACATACTTTAATATGCTATTATAAAAGCTATCTATGTATAACTAGACAAATAATTATCGTTAAATTATTATTTTAATCTCTTATTTATTTAATTTTTTAATATAATTTTTATTAAATAAAAATTATCAATTTTTATTTTTTTCCCATATAAATTAATAGGACTTGAGTTAAAAAATTATATATTATAACGATTTTAAAAATAAAAAATTATAAGTAATAATTTTTAATTAAAAATATTTTTTAAAATAAAATAAATAATGAGTCAAAATGATAATTTGATAATAAAATTAAAGACAATATAATTTTTTTTAATATAACCCTAAGTCATGGTGGCTAATTTGGGAGACGTCTTATTTCTTAATGACACTGTTAGCACTCAAAATTATTAAGAGACCTCTCAAAGAAAACACAGTTAGTTGAGTTTCCAGCTAAATTAATGTAGGTTAAAAGCAATGCCTTGGAATGATTTATTTATTTATTTATTTTGCAGTAAGAAAGAAAATAGAAAAGGTAACCAGTATTTGCATAACTAAGATAGCTGGGTTTTCACTTGTATCTTATAGTACAAGTATTTAACGAGGCATATTTTGGGTTTTTTTTAATCCTCTCCTATGTTTAAAGTGAATTTTATTGCTTTAAAAATGTTAAAATCGTGAAAATAGAATGTACGCAAAGGTATTTGATTGGGTTGCGATAATCTCATTTACATGACACAATAAATTTTATTATTTGAAATGTCTAATTCTATTAATTATTAGTATATTTTTAAATAAAAATGTTAAAAATCAATAAATTTATATTAAAATAAGTTATATTAATTTAAAAATCATTTTAAATAAAGATATTAAATATAGTTATAATTGAAAATAAGTATTTTAAATAACAAATTTGTCATGACGTTAGTCGAGAGAACGTGACCGGCACAAAAACAAGATATCTCTTATCTTCGTAAGTCTGTCAAATACCTCAAAGATAACAGAATTTAAACTAATACATAAATTCTCATTTAATAAAATTAAGACAAATACATTTGTATGTAAATACCAAAAAAATTAATTTAATCTCTGTGTAAAAGTTTTAGAAGAGTCTCCCTTAAAATATGGACTTCTCGAAATTTTTACAATACAACAATCTGATATACTATAGAATGGAGAGTTCCACTCTCTAACAAATATATAGAAACAATCCACAAACCATTGAATTACCTCAAAACAACTGTAGACAAAGAAGCAACTAAGTGTAATTTACAAAATGTACAACAAGAGACTGTTAATCTGACAACAGGCAAGGCTCACCAAAAAAATAGAAATACCGCAACTCCTATTACATAGTTGGGTGTTATAGGTCGGCATTGAGATATAAAAAATGTTAAATGTCAGGATGAGTGAAAACTTAATAAACAAATAATATTAATTGTACAAGGGGAAAGGAGTACTAACAATGGTAGAGTTTATCACTAAAACATTTATTGTTTAAAACCAAATACCTTACATGGTTAAATCAATAGTTCCAAAGGCAGAGGAAAACCACTAACTATCACATAAGTTCAACCTTGAATATTTTAAACATGTTCTTAATTCAAATGAATCAACATATAATAAAAATTTAAAATATCTAATTTAACAGAATACTTGGAAATCTCCTTTAGAATCGGTCAATATATACAATATAGAATTAGCCTAAGACTGGTGTAATCAAATCAAAGCAAATAACTATTATCGACCTTACGGCTTAAATAAAATATAGAGGTAAGGGCATCATACCTAACCATATCAGAAATACCAACTGTAGTGTTCTACAATTAACGTTTATTACCATTAGCTACAGGGTCCTGTTTTAGATGAATTTTCAAAAAAAATTTTAATATAGAAAAATCCATATTCAAAGAAAAATCAGAATTTCATAATCATACCACTTTAAGATTTTCATATTTACACAATTTAGATAATAATAAAAAAAATGTAGAATCATAAAGCCTATAAAAAGCCAACAAACTTTACAAGTTTTAAAATATGCAAATGACATTTTTAAATTCAGAAGTTTATCCCAAGGTGCCAGAGATAACAAAAATTTATATTTAAAATTAGATAATTTAAGACAAAAACCTTACATAATTATAATTATCTATTCATCTAGTTAAAGTACACACAATTCAACCTCTTATTCATTGGGTATAAAATGACAACTTTAACCCTAAAAATATAATAATTTAATAGATCTTAACCTTCTATATTAATCAAAATCTTAATTAAAATAATTTCTAAAAAAATTCTCACAATGACTTATTCAAACCAAATTTGCTTTTCTAGCCAATTTTGTGGTACTTATTTTCTCTGTGTTCCTATATTCCTTTTAATGATCCTAATTTTCATAATTCGCACATAATGGTATACACATGCTTAGAAAACACTTTAAGAACCTAATGATCCACAAACTTAAGGTTTCATCTTCATTGATGCTTAACATTGATATTTTTCCACTAAAAAATTTTCAAGGCTTTGAAAATGCCTTAAGGCCAATAAACTCAAATAATACTCTTTGTAGCCATTGAGTTGTTTAACATTACCAATTGAGTCTAAAAACTATTCCAGTCATTATCAAAGTAATTATTGAACATTAATAATTACTTTTATTGCACTTAGTCATAAAACTCCCTCCCACAACAATGGAATTTAATATAAGCTTAAGTGAAATTCTTAAAATCACTTAGCACCCAAACAACAACTACTAACAACTCATATTATTCTCTTACGTCCAAAAACATGGGAAAATTTCTTTAATTATCAGTACTATATGCACCTCAATTCCTTATAAAAAATAAGGGGTTTTGAATTTAGTGTTCCAAACATCAAATTGACACATGAAAATTGTTAGAATCTCACTTAGGATCAAAGCCCCTAAAGAAATTCCCAAAAAAAAAAACTTTAAATCATGCCTCAATTTCAAATTTCGAGTTTCATACACTATTCATATTACTATTAATGTTCTTCATCCAAAATTGGACAGTTGAGGAATGAATGTCAATTTTTGATCAATTTACACGAAATTAAAGGCTGTAATTAAGGAAGAACTAGTCAAAAATGCTTATTAAAAGCAAAAACCCCATCAAAATTGGATTAAACTCACCTGAATCACATATTTTAGCTTGAAGAAAACCCCTGTCATCGTCGCTGTGTTCTGTCGAAGTTTTGAAGGTTTTTGGCTACCTCAAGCGATCACAATTATCGGTGAAGTATAGGAATGGTGATGCTGGTGCAAATCAATGGTGGGAGAGACGAAAATTCGATGGAAAAGATAAGTGAAAGTGTATCAGGAAGAAGAGGAAAAATGAAGAAGAAGATGAAATAGGGGTATTTTGGTAATTAAACTGTTAGAGGACATGTGGCAGCTAAGCAAAACAATAATATAATGCATGAGAAGGGAATCAAACTCAGGTTCTAATAGATGCTTGGGTCAGGTTTAGCCACTCAAGCTAGCCTATAATTTATTAAATTAGTTATTTGAATTAATATAATAGCTATCTTAAATCTTTCATTTCGACAACTAATTTAATTATTATATTTTTTATTCACTTATTTATTTTTCTTTCCTTAATTAAATTTCTTTTTTCGCTTTAACTCATATAATTGTTCAGAAAAATTATTCATCGAGGTAAAAATTTAAATATAAAATTTTGGAATATTATAATATTTATAATTAAAATACTTAATTATTCATTAATATAATATATGTCTTCAAAAATAAGATTAACTTAATAATAACTTTTTAAAATTTTATTCATAATCCAAATATTCAATTTAGAACAAATCAAATAATTTAAAATTTGTAAGTAGTTTGGATTTATCTAAAATTAAAAATTTCCAAGTGCTTAAGGTATTAAATGATAGTATTAATTTGATTAATAATAGTATTAATTTGATTTAAACTCGAGTTACATCAGAAGTGGTAAATTGACATTTTAACTTTAAACATTCCTCCCATATTAATAAAGTATGTTTAAAGTTGGAGCATTATATTTGAATTGTGGTTCTAAAATGTCTCAAAATTTTGAATTTTGAATTTTTAAAAATATTGTAAAGTTCAATTAAGAATATAAAATTAATGCTAATAGATTTATGAACAAGGATATCATGAAGTTTGATTAAAATGAACAAACTTTTTAAAAGTATGAAATTTATGAATTTTAATTTGAAAAACTCGTCCAGCCTTACAAATTTGGCCAGAAAATAAAGTTTGAATTAAAGAAAAAGTCTAATTAAAAAAGCTTGACTAGTACAATAGATTGAGCTTTTAAAAAAATTGATTTTAATTTGAAAAATTCAAATAAATATATTTTAATAGTGAAATAATAATGTCATTTTGATTGCAAAACCCTTTTGTCCCTTCACTTATCATAAAATTATTATTTTGATTAATTAATCCTTAAAATACTCAAAATGATTATTCACTCATTGAAAAATATTATACTTGGTCTCATATTTTTAAGAAAATTATCAAATTTAGCTTTTTTTCACCAAATCTTAAACCTTAAATCTAATGGACTAAATCTATTTTTTTTTTTCAAAAAGTAAGAGATTAAGTATAACATTTTTTTAATGAGTGGGAAACCAACATAAGTATTTCAACGAGTGAATGACTAAAATGATAATTTTGTAATAAGTGAGGGATTAAAAAAATAATTTACTTTTTTCCAAATAAGAAAAAACTTATCAGTAAAAGAAAATTTTAATTTGATTATGAAAAAATAAATGTAACTTAAGATTTAAGATATTATAAATAAAACTATTATAATTTTAAAGATGTAAAATAGAAATTTATTAGTGTGATTTAACTCAATTTTAATTCAATATAATTATACATAAAACTATATGTTAATAGAGCATGATTTATTAGTATGAAAGCAAAAATTAGTATCCTCATATAATGGATTTACACTAAGACGTGAATTAATTTATATTTATAATTTCATAATATACAATTATACGAATAATAATAATTATTAATTATATTAGTAGTTTTAAGTCTTAAGTAATAAATATATTTAATCATAATTTTAAAAATAAAAAACTATATGAGCTCAAATAAAACAACTTAATTAAAATTGAAGTCTTTTAATTAGATCTAAACCCATGCTAGTCGAATTAGCGCAAGGCAAGATATTTAAATTTGACAAAAATTACAAAAGAAAAAAAATTTAAAACATGACGGTGAGAGAGAGCCACAAGAGATGCGTTACGCTGAGATTAGGACGCGTAAGTGGATTAAAGAGAAGTCAATTGATTTAGCAAAATCACACACTGGTGCGTCAATGGCCGATTGGCTAGTGGCTACCACATGTCCGCGTTTCTGGTTCAGACGACGACGTCTCCACTCTGGGGTCCCACTTTCGAATCCACACATCTCCCGAATATTCACCCTTTCGTGCCCAAACAAAATTCTTCCTCCCACCCTAATTTACTTATTTGCCCTTCCCCTCACTTGTCCCCCTTTTGTTTACGTTCTTGTACTCCTTAAAGTTCCAGATATTCCACATTTATTAAATAATCATTAAAATATTTTAAAGAGTGTCAGCAAAATTATATGGACAAAATGTTTGTGAACATTTGAATTCTAGTCTTGCTTAATTGAAAAATTAAGTCAAACTCCCTTACATAAGAAGACAGAAAGATCACTATTTCAAACAAGATTTTGGTTATAATTGAACACTCTCTATTTTAAATTTTTTTAATTTATTCTTAGAGTGGTACGAATTAAAAAATTTAAAGACATCAACATTATCATATTTAACTTTTATTGATAAATACACAATCTATAAGACAAATAATTAGCGTTAACTTTAAAAACAATGCAGTTATATAGTGTCAACTCAAATCATTTTAATTAAGGTATCATTTTTAAGTAACTTACAATTTTAAGTGTACTAATATATTAATTATAATATAAAAATATAATTGTAATAATATCAACAAAAATAATAATATTATAATTATACTTTTACATTATAATTGAGTGTACTGTTATAGTTAAAATTATGAGTACATCAAATATTTGACTGTTAATTAATTATTTTCAATAAATAATTCAACCTTTATTGATTTTTAGTTTTTGATTACGTTGGATTTGTACATTAAAAGAATAAAAGAGAAAATTTGTATTAAAAATATATTTCTATATTCAAAATTTGAAATTCATTTTTATACAAACTAATTCTTCAAATTTCATATACTATATATATATATATATAGATATAGATATAGAGGCCGCCTTTCAAAATAAAATATTTCCATACAAATAAAAGACATACATGTAACAAAGAAACATAATTTGAAAAATTAATTCGTGTAAAAGACTAAATTTAAAAATCAAAGGTTGGATAAATATATATTTCAAAAATTAATTTTTGTATATATTACAAAATTGAACTAGTCTACCTTCCTAAATTATTTCAATATTTAATGTCATTCTAAAATAATAATTTATATTACTGATATGAGCATAGATAACAAGATACATGATGACTTGAATGATAATCTAAATTTTCCTCCTAGTCTAATTACAAGACTAAGAGCCAAGATGTTCAAGGAATTGTTACAAATTTATGTGAGAAAGTTATTAAAGAATGAAGAAGAAAATCACTTAAATGACTTAAGTTTAGAGAAGAAAACCCAATTCATTTATCTAAGTTATGTCTAGCCTAAATAAAGGTCTAATTCATTTGGGTTATATCCTCCAAAAATATTGCTACTGAAATAAATGTTTTTAGCCATATTGTAATTAAGTTAAGCCTATGATGTATATGGTTACATATTGAGATTATATTTTAATGTTTGAAGTTATTTTTAACCTTATTTGACCCAATTTACTGGGGCTCAATGTTGTATTTTGAAATTAAGGTTTTTTAGGAATTCTGAAGCTTAATAAAAGGCTTAAACCTCAATTTTATAAAACATAAAGTTTCATTATATCAAAGAAACATTATAGTTTTTTTATTGGCTTGGCTAGAAGTATTTATAGGAGGATAACTTGTTTTTTTTTATTACAATAAGGATTAATTTTCTATAATGTAATATCTTGAAGTGAATTTATTCTTATTTCTAAGTAATATATCATTTGTGTTTCTATTTATATTTATTATTTGAAAGTTCAATAGATTGTATGTTCGTTCTATTTCATGTTCTTGTCATAATGTGTATTATAGGAGTTTTTAAGTTCTGGAGGTCCATATCAATTAATAATGTGTAAAAACATTCCAACAACTCAACATTCATAGAGACACGTGACAATATTTTCGAACAAAAATGTATGATATTATTAATAGCTAAAAGTAAAAATAAAAGTGTGTGGAGAGTGTAATATTTAATATCCTTTAGTTGGGGGAACAAAATTGTCATTTGAAACATATGTCGTCCTTTTCGGGTGTGCCAGCGGACGCTAGATCACGGGTTACATAAATTACTCAGACACACCGGCTGCCCGCGGAAGACCTATACGCATAGCAAATCTTCTTTATATAACTTCCATTTTCCCTCTCAACGTCTCTCTCTCTAGAGGGTTTCTGTGTTTCATTCCTTCAAATTCCTACTAGTACATCGTAGGTACGCTTCATCTCGATTCGTAATCGGTTTTTTGTATGCCTAGTTTTGTTCGTTTTCTCTGTTAATTCAACAATTCCTGGCCTCGCAGAGCTGCAAATGGAAGCGGCGGCAGTGACTGTCGTTCGATCATCGGCTTCTTCATGTAAGCCGTGGTTTTGCCTTGGAAGATCTAGCATGTTGGCTCCGAACGGACCGGCCTTCGCTCGGGTTGGTTCCGGTTTTCAGTTCTCCAAGGTATGAAATCGGTTATTTTTGTTCCGCTTATTTGGGGTTTTGATTTCGACTTTTGGGGTGGGGTATGTGGGTTCTGGGTATGTATAAACCGCTGGTGACGTTTTGTGGTTGTTCGTCATGCTTGATGTCAATAGCATGTTTGATGGACTGTTGTTGGAATTATCTCTATCTCGTGGGATAGTTGCCGATTTTTGTTGGGTGGCTCTACTGTTAATACTGGTTTAATGGATGGAAGTGGGCTCGAATTTGACTTGTTATAGTTAGCAACTATTGCGAAGTTTTGGTCCTTGGACCATTCTTGCCAGAATGGGGAGTTGGAGGAGAAAACGTAATCTGAAATTAAATTGGATGTGTTAGGCTTTGATTCAACAGGATGCATGACTCTTTTCAAGGGTGTTTTCTGACAATTTGTTATTCTACACATTTAAGTGGTTCTATGATGACACTTGTAGATACAAAAAACCACGTTTGATCTCCTTTTTGGAACCTGCCCACAATATTTGGAGATATTCTTGCCCGACTACTATGATTGAAAAACAACTTTATTGCCTCGAAACTTATATGCCAACCATTATTTGAGATTGCCATCGTCTCATGCCTATTTTATTAGATATGTAATTTTGTTTGTGTGCTTGTGCAGAAATAGCTTAAATTATTGGCATAAATCTCATTGGATGTTGCATGCTTGATATTTTTATTTTATTTTATTTTTTCTGATTATTCTTGATGTTTGTCAGCTACACACTTCTATATCTATCCCAAAGCAAGGTCACAAGAGACTGGCAGTCAGAAGTAGAAGAGGTTTAGTAGTTAAAGCTTCATCTCTGTCTCCAGAGTCATCTGGATCAAGTACCAAGATTGCTCCTCTTCAGCTGGAGTCTCCGATTGGACAGTTCCTTTCTCAAATATTGATAAGTCATCCTCATCTTGTCCGTGCTGCAGTAGAGCAGCAGCTTGAGCAGCTCCAAACTGACCGTGATGCTGATAAACAAAATGAGGAGGAGCCTTCTGCTTCAGGCACTGACTTAGTTTTGTACAGGTTTGTCCCATACTCGATGATAGCTGATATTTTGTGCTTTATCGTCATATATTTTCTTTATGGCTGATAAATCTAGTTAGGTATATATATATATATATATATATTTTGTAGTAAGGTATATTCTTGCTTTTCCATGAATCAGAATTCCTTTTCTGTCATATTTGGAGGTCTTCTCTTTTACTGGACCTTTATTCAGTTGAAACTGAAAATTTGGTTGGGCAATGAGCATGTTATGGTCTTGTCAATGAATTGTGTTGATAAGTCTGATAATGGAATTCTGGATGCTTCCTTGAATTTACCTTATGGCTAGATTGATATTTGATGTGCATTTAAAACCTGACAATTCAATCTCCTTCTTCCATAGAAATAGAGTTTACTTGTTAAATAATCGTGCTGAATCATATTGAAAGACTTGCATGAAATTTAAAATTCATTAGCTTCTATCACATAAGTTTTAAAATGGCAATGATTCATGAAAACCTCAGTTTCATTGAATGTGGTTCCAAACTAGGAAAAAGAATTGTGTTTTTTTTTTTTTTTAGGGGGGGGATGGTGTTGTAGTTCTTTCTGTTTCCTTTGTGATGAAAAATATGTTCTATGGATTGCTGACCATTATATTGGTTCGTCAACATTTCCAGAAGAATTGCCGAGGTTAAGGCCAATGAAAGAAGGAAAACTCTGGAAGAGATCTTGTACGCTCTGGTGGTGCAGAAATTCATGGATGCCAATGTTTCTCTGATACCCTCCATTGCACCAGATCCTTCTGGTCGAGTTGATTCATGGCCAAGTGAAGACAGGAAACTTGAGCGGCTTCACTCTTCTGAAGCCTATGAGATGATCCAAAACCACTTGGCTCTCATTCTGGGGAACCGAATAGATGATTTAAGCTCTGTGGCTCAGATCAGCAAACTCAGGGTAGGACAGGTTTATGCAGCATCGGTGATGTATGGTTACTTCCTTAAGCGGGTTGATCAAAGGTTCCAGCTGGAGAAGACAATGAAAATTCTTCCAACAACAGCAGAAGGTAATGGTCAACAGCAAATTGTCATGGACGATGCAAGACCTAGTAATGGAGAAGATCCTTCTCAAGCTATGTCCCATCCTGAAGTCTCTAACTGGCCTGGTAATGGTGTCAGTCCTGGGGGATTTGGCCATGGCATTAAGGCATCCAGGTTGCGTAACTATGTGATGTCCTTTGATGGTGAGACCCTTCAGAGATATGCGACAATAAGATCCAAAGAGGCCGTTAGCATCATTGAGAAGCACACAGAGGCATTGTTTGGAAGACCTGAAATAGTGATAACGCCTGAGGGGGCAATTGATTCTTCGAAAGATGAGAACATTAAAATTAGTTTTCGTGGTTTGAAGAGCCTTGTGTTGGAGGCTGTGACTTTTGGTTCTTTTCTCTGGGATGTTGAGAGCTTTGTGGACTCGAGGTACCATTTTGTCTTGAACTGAGTTCTGCTGTCTCCTCCAATGGCCAAGTTCGTGCTGACCATTTTAATGGTATAATTAAAATGTATTAAGATCCAAATATTGTTCACTAATTGATCTGTATATAGTGAGTATTTATACTTTTAGCTAATGCGTGGGAGGTTATCGTCGAGATAGTATCTCTGCTTATTTACTTATGCATTCTGGTAGCAACAAACCTGTAGAGAATATAGTTGCAACGTCATTTTGTGTAATTTGGGTATTGCCCCTTTTAAACTATTCTTCTACTTTGGACTGCTGAATTGGGTTGCTTAGGTGTGTACAATATTGTACATGCGTGAGATTCTGTGTTCCGATAAGTTATGCTGCCTAGTACTTATAATGGGAACGAGTAATCGGATTAACGAAACTTTGGTCTAACGGACTTTGTTTTGTTCAACCATACCTTGCAATTCATTATGTTAAGATGTACTAGGGTTTGGGAAAGCGAAATCTTGCACGATAACTGAGATGTAACATTAAATCCCAATCTGTTGTCGTAATGAGTCCAGTGGATTTGAACGTGTCCACTTGAAAGTATAGAAATCTTGAAATTGGATGTTTTTGCAGCTCTCTTTGTTAATCGTACACAATTGGATCACGTAATTTCTTTGACGTAGACTCTTGAATTATTATTATTACTTTTCAAATTTTATCAAGTCTGGTAGTTAAAAATTATTGGTTTTAGTATTTCAACTTTAAAAACAAAATATAAGAAATCTTGATCCAAAATAGTGGTAAATGCATTAAATATATTCATAAATTTAAAAACATTTATAAATATATTTATATTTTTGTTGTATTATTTTAAAATTTAAATGACAAAGATTGAATTTTTTAAATAATATCGTAACATAGGGTTATTATTAACGGTGTGATTAGTAAAATCAAATTAAAAATAAAAATCAGTAAAAATTAAAATAGTATATTACTTTCTGTTTTTGGTATTATCATGATAAACCCAGGATTCCTATGCCTAAAGAAAGTGGGGGATTAGGTCTTAAGGATGGGCTGCTTAAACATGGCATTACAAGACAAGTTTACATGGAGATTTATTGGACCAACCCAGAACACTGACAGACTAATGCAAAGTAAATATTGTAAGGATAAATTTTCAGACATTAAATGCTAATTCTAACACAGCAATGTGACAGAGGCAACTGGCTGTCTGGATCCTCTTGATCCTTATGCCTTAGTAAAGGATATTATTTTGCAGGACAAAAGAATTTCGGATTCGCCTAAACTTGTTTTATTGCAATGAATTATGAATTAACTATCAAACCCCTCATTTTAAGGAAAGCCAAAAGGAAAAGAAAAGAAAAGTATAAGGAAAAGTTGTAAGATCTACACCACCAGAATAATGAGCACAAGGTATATAAATTTGTGAAAAAATTATGTATTTTGTGACGGTGAGATCGGTATATGTATTTATTTTTATTAATTATGAATTAAAATATCAATTTTTTTTTATTAATTCTTTAGTGTCTATTTTACTTTTTGACTATATAATTGGTTGGCCCCTATGATACGCAGTGAAATGAGTTAAACTCACTTTCAGCAATTATAGCTGGACTCCATTCAGTGGCTTAAACTCATCACAAGACATTTGAATTTGCCAAAAATTACCAAGAGGAAAAAAATAAAGATTTAAAACATGACTGTGAGATTAGGACGCATAAGTTGATTAAGTAATTGAAAGTTCTCATCCTGCCCTCTTGTTCTTAACGAAGCCTTTTAATGAAGTCTAACCAGTTCATTGACAGGAAAATCTCTTGAATTTAAATCTTATTTTGCAATGTAAACTTCTGGTATAAGTTGAAGATCTAAAGACATTGAATATCAAGAACAATCTTTCTCAACTAAAATTTTATGCCATTAATCCCTAGTACTAGTGATTTTACAGTATCATTTCACGATTTAAAAGAGCACAAGAAAAAAGTTCTATCGATAAAAATAGGAAGAATAGAAAGATAAAAAGGATATTAAAGGAGATGACAAATGTACAGTTCACAGAGAGGCTCTGGAACTAGGTAAATACTACAATACAGACTCCTGAACCCAATATACTTGTATTTCCCAATCAATTCAGGTACAGTTTTTGGAGGTTTCACTATAGCAATGATCAAAGGGAATGTCAGGCTAACATGAAATCACAACATCAGCACCATTCTTCTCGTTTTTCACTTCTATCAACAGCAACAGGTCGGAGAACGAACACTTTTTTGTTTTAATAATATCTTTTGGTATCTGGTCTGATTGTTAAGTCAATACCGACTGATTTGGAATCAAATATTATTGGACCTAATATAATATTAGTAGTTCTCCCAAAATTGTATTCTTCATATATAAGATAGAGATTGAACCTAAAATCTTGCTTAGGGAAGGTTGAGCTCCTTGTCACTTGAGCCAATAATTGTTGGTACCACTTTTTTTTTTTTTTTTTTTCTAGAGAAAGAAAGAATTATTACCCCCAAACTCCAATAATACCCTGAGGAAAAGCTCTAACGTACTGATGCTGAGCGACCATAATCTAATGGAACAATTCCAATTATTGAAACACAAGGGCAGCCCCCAGATAAGCAATCAAATTATATAGGTGTAGAATGAAAAGAGTTTAGATTTAATGATATATACATGAAGAACAACCAAGTGAACTTTTATCGTGGTTGACTGGTTTCATCCAATTATCTTTTACGGATGTCCTGCTCTCTTTGTTGAGTTATCGGCACATCTTAATTATTATCGTTATACATGAAAATTATTTGTTAAATAACGTAGAGAAATTTAGAAACATAATTTTTGTAGTGTTAAGATATTGTTCTAATAATTTACGACTAGCTTATTATATTATACTTTTTAATGCACGATAAAAGAATTTAATTAATTTGTTGTTGAATAACATTGTTCTTATCTTTAATTAGTTCCTTATCATAATTTGTTAATTATCTAAAAAGTAAATCATATTAATTCATTTTAAAATAAGAATAATTCACTTTACATCATAATACACACACATTTTGAAATGGATGAAAAAGAAATAAAGGAAAAAATAATCATATGGTCCTTATAGTTTGCCTGCATTTACACATTGATTTTTATAATTTATTATTTTTCAAACAGTATTTATAATTGCAAAATGTTTGCGAACTAGTCCCGCCCATCCAAACTATTATAACGTCGTTAATGCTAATATGACTAATGGAATTCATGTGCCAACACAGTTGGGGTAAATTCTGCCGTGCCTTTAACATGAAGGCATTGGTGTCTTCAATCATTTGTCCAATAAGATGCTGCCATTTATGTTGAGTTAATGATTGTGCACTAAAATGTTAAAATTAGAATAGACCCCAACATTTCAAATTTCTTTTATTTAGTCCCAATATTTTAAAATTTTTCTTTATTATCTCAGTTTCCTTTATTTAAAAAAATTACAACTTAGTTCCTATACTTTTTAATTTAGAAGTATATTTTAGAATTGTTTTTACAATTAAATTTTTTCCTTGTTTGATTTTATTTTTGTTAAAATAAAACTTAACTGAAATCTTTTAAGTATTTACTATGAAATTATTTAATAAAAATTGGACATTCTAATTAATAATCACTTTAATTTTTTCACGTACTATAATTATGTTACAGAGTTTTATAATAGACAAATTGAAGCCTCCTTCCAATAATGGTGATTATATCTCTTACATCATTCTAAATACCCTAAAACACTTCATTTTTCCATGGTCTTGTCCAAAAAAGGTGCATAACCTTCAAACTTCTATTAAAAAAAATTACACAAAAAGACTATATTTTTTTTAAAATTAAATATATACGTAATGAATTCATAATCCATTTTGATAGTCCAATTCAAGCGGATGTCCAATAAAAAGTAAATTTCTATTTTAATCTTTCATAACTTTTTATTTAAGTTTTAAATCAGTCTTTTGCAATTTAAAATATGTTTGAATAATTTATTATATTTCATTTTAAAAATTTTAAATTGTTAAATTCATAAGCATACTCTTTACTAAATTGACTCTAATTATGTTATGAGATTGTCATATGTGACTCATGACTTGTTTTTTTTTTAACTATTACATCTTGATTCATAGTATCAGTTCTCATTAGGATTTGAGCTCGAGACCATTTGGATGAGTTTGAGGAGCCTTACCATTGGGCTACTCTTACTATGCTCAACTCATGACTTTATTAGTTGCTTATAAATTTTTTCCTACATTATTTAGGTCTTTATTTAGGTTTTTAAAAATTAAATTACTAATTAAATCAACAACCATGTGATTTTAATTGTGAAAGTAACAAAAATGATTATTTTTCACTACACTTAAGAATTTTTTTAGATGTATTAAATTGTTATAGAAAGTTTGTCATTAAACATTTTTAGAATAAGATTTAGTTTTATTTAAGGCATAAATTGATCTAAAAACTTAAATAAAATAATCAAATATATCTAAACTTTGTGTGTGTGTATGTGGTTAAGATAATGACTTGGGGCATGACTAGCTCTCGTAACTTATTCATCGGTATGACTGATTGGCAATTACTAGCAATTTTGGCTATGGCAAGTTATATCCTATAAGTTGAGTTGTTAGTATTCTTGCCCCAAGTAACATATTTCTTGGACATAAGACGAAGGAGACTTTCTTTTTCATATCGTCTTGTTTGAATTCTTTTTGTTGGTATTTTCATATTGTATTATATACTACAAAAAATTTTATTTTCAGTGACAACCATAAAAAGCCGCCATTAAAAGTGCACCTATAGTAACAACATTTTAATGTCATCGTTAAATAATTTTTGTGGTGACATAATTGTTGCCACAGAAGATATTTAGTGTCAATAAAAAAAAAGTTGCCACTAAAGGCTATTTAGTGGTGATGTATTTGTTGCCACAAAAAATCATTAGTGGCACCTTTTCCTTTGTCATCATTAAAACTTATGTAAAATTTTAAAATATCAAAACATTTAGTGACAAATATGAAATGTTGCCACTAAAACACCTTTTGTGGTGAGTTTTTGTTTCCACCATAGGTCTTCCAATGGTGACTTTTCATGATTGCCACTAGAAGGCTTCTATGGCAACCCCTAAGTGTCACCACAAATGACCTCTTGTGACGACTCTTTAGTAATTGCCACTAAATGTAATTTTATTTATAATAATAATAATAATAATTATTATATTTTTTTCTTGTAATTTAATTATTATATTTATTTGAATAACAAACGAAAATTACTAAAAAATAATTAATTTTTGAATTTTAAAATACAAAAAATTATTAAAGCAAAATATCAAAATTCAAATTAATAAATCAATAAATTTTTTTAATATAAATAATGACATTATTTATTAATAATTAAATAATTACTATATATATTTCAAAGGAAATTATATAGATAGTGTATAATATAAGGAATAAGAAAAAAAGTAGATAAATTAAATATTCAAAATATTTAATAATATTTTTAATTGAAAATTGGATTATTAATAAGAATAAAGTAATGATTTAAATTTTCAAAAAAAGATACAAAAAATAAAAATTTTGTATAATAAATAATAATTCTATAATATAAATAAATTAAAAATAAATGTAAATTAAATTATTTCAATTTAAAAATTAATATTAATTTGATGTGTAAATAATTATTTTATTTTAATAATTGAATAATTGATAGATGTATGATTAAAGTAAAATAATTTAGATAGTGTGCAATATCCATAATATGAATACAATAAATAGATTATGTATTAAGAATATCTTATGTTATTCTTATTATGAAATTAAGTCATTACTATATAAGAAAGATGTCAAACTCACGAGTGTATATAAACTCGTTAATGGAAAGTAAATTTATAATGTAAATTTGTAAGAATTGACCTATAATAAGTTTAATTACTAAAATATACAATTATATAGTCAAAATCAATATTTTAAAATTTAGACTAGTTATTGAACTTGTGAAGCAATGATTAATAATTCACCAGTTTGGTTATAGTTAAATAAGTAATAATTAAATATTAATTTTATATATGAAAATGTAAATATAATAAGTATTAATAAAAAAATACTAATAATTTTAAATTTGAATTAAAATAATTTATACAATAATAAATATAATAATTAAATTTTACTTTATCAAAACAGATAAAAAGATAAAAAATATAACTTTTCAAGTCATAACTAAATAAAATTTAAAATAAAATTCCCAAAATGTTCACATTAAATATATATAATTTATTACATGTCATTCATTTTAAATTTCTGTTGACTATGTGGCAATCGGTGTTGCACTAATCCTTCAGTGTCTGTCTGAATACTTTCTGAAGCTAAGAGAAGTTGGATAACACGTAAAATATATAGGATAATGTTGGCATGATGGTGTTGTATGATTTTGTTGAAATTGGGGTCATGGGTTCGAACTCCGGAGGTTGCATTTTATTTTAAACCAAAAAGTTTAATGAATTAAATTCGAATTGAAGAAACAAAATTCAATTATTTCGAATAACAAAAAACAATTTAATATTATAAAAGTTTAATCAATGTATTAATACTTAAATAATTAATGCAAAAGCCAAGGTATATATATATATATATATATATATATATATATATAAGAAAGGTAAATATATTACATATAAAAAAGTGACACAAAATTAAAAATTAGTGAATAACGAAATTAAGAATAGAATAATAAGTGAATGATTAAATTAAGTTTAGAAATTAATGAGGGGACTCAATTAAAAATAAATTGATAAATAATAGACAAACAAAATTGGTGTTTTTGTCATTTTATGTTATAATAACAATTATCAAAATATATAATGATTTGTCAAAATAAAGAATATATTTAAAAGATAACATAGAAAATTATGTGAAAGTATAGAAAATGCTTTCAACACAAAAAGAGAAAGGAAAGTATAGAAAATGAATATCTTGGTAATGTTAAAATAAAGTGACTTGTGTAATATAATATCACAATGTGAATTTGGCAAATAAGTTTATGGATGACAACTGAATAATATTTAATTATCAATAAAAATTTCAAAATTAAATTCAATTGGAGTTATAAAAATTCAAAATTTAGTAATTTTTAGCACCATCATGAATTTGTGGTATTAGTTTTGAAATTAATTTTTTTTATTATTTATTTTATGAAATTCGTTTATATAATATGTTCAGAAATATAAAATATTTGTAAAACCTAATTATTTTGGGATTAAAAAAGGTTAATACAAATTATAGTTATTTATTGATGTTTTTAGTGGATAATGTACTACTATAAAGATGCTGAATTTTGGATATTTCTCATGTCTACCTCTATATGTGTTTTGGGTTGAAATCAAGTCATGTTTGCACTCACAGCATACTTTCAAACAATTGATTTGTGTTATTTACAAACTTTTCCTTGAAGTAAATCTCATTCCTTTAGTGATTAATACTTTAATAATCCTAAGGTCAAGTTGAAATGATTCAGATATTTATTGTTAGAATACTTTTGAAAAATTCAACCTAGGTGGATTTGTCTTGTAACATAGCAATCAATGCTTATTATTATTGACAATGATGGTAAGTACCTTAATATTATTAATGTCAAGTTCAGATCATTTTTATATGGGTTAGGTGTTCAAGGGAGGGGATAGGCTACTCCATGTGCTGTCCAGATTTCTATTTGCACAAGAAAAGTGATGAATGTCCTGCTACTCACAATTGAGACTCATATGCTCTTCTTTGATAACAACTTTATTATTTAAAGAAATTAAGGAAAATGCAAATTAGCTTTCATACTTATTGATGGCTATGACTACAAGGACGTGCTAAAAGGCTATTTGAGATGAATAGGTAATGAAACTCAAATTCTAAGAGATGAGGCAGTGGCTAGACTATACAAGCTTGGAAAGGTATCTAAGCTAAACTCGTCCTCAATTTTGTTTTATTATTTTCCTATGTCATATAGATATATATATATATATATATATATATATATATATATATATATATTGTGTTGAAAAATTCTATATGCTTGCTAAAAGCCTCAATGTCTTCTAGTTTATGAAATATGTCATTTTCAGTGATGTTGAATGCTTTGCAATTTAAATAAAATGTTTACCCCTATGAAGGCCTGTGCAATAATTTTAACTACAAGATTGAGGTAAAAGATTTTTTTGTGTTTACTATGAAGTTCTTTTATAAAAATATAATATGTGGGCACATATGTTCTATTTCACACTACAATATTGACTCCTTACAAAAGAATTCTTCACGTATCATAATTGTATTAATGATTCTAATAACAAAAGCCTAAGAATTGAACCTAAGTTTTTTCCATAACATGAATTGCCATGACTTTTGTATAAAACCGAACCTTTTAACAACTTAAAACCCAAGAGTAAAGTAGAGTGACGTTCAAATTGAATTACAATTGATAATCACTTTGTCTTATAAATATTAATCTATCTCCCAACATATGAAAACATAAAGTATTAAAAGATATTTTAATATGTTGCTTTCCCAATAAGGGTTTTTTTTTTTAATATTCATTGCTTCATTTTTGGAAATTTTTTTTATTCTCTTCTGTTTCCATCTCTTTTAAAGTAATTATAAAAATGTTTTAATAAAAATGACACTACTTTGTTTAAATAACTATTATGGAACCACCAGGAAAAAAGTTAAAGTGTTGCTCCAAAACGTTGAGTTGTTTTTTTTAGCCTGGAGAAATATTCAATATCATGTTGTAATTAATAAATTTGATTATATATATATCTTAAAAGTATTTTTTCTTTGGACGAAGTGAAGACATTGACAATTAATGAATATGCAATAATGGTTCAATGGAAGGGCGATGGCTGGATTGTAATTTCAACATAAGAATGACTAATTGACAATGGAAAATTTCAGGTTATTCAACTTCAAATTGAGAAAAGAAAAAAAAAAAAAAAAGCAACAGAAGAACCTATAAATTTTGGTCCTTATAATTCCAATTCCTAATGATTTTTGCCTATAGGAGTAAAATCTTAGGCCAAAATATAGGTACTATGTCCCATATAGCATTTACATAAAAAAATATTCTAGTGAAGAAATTACTAAAAATGAAGTAATGGTTATTTCATGACTTCTACTTTAGAGTATTTGACGGGCGAGAATAGAGGCTAGATGAATAGGACACTTTGAAGTTTATATTTGGTCTTGAAATTTTAAGTATTTTCCCACTTCTAACCTTTAGTATTATTATTATTGTTGTGCGTTGGCTAGGTCTCTTCTAATTTACACCAAAGAAGGTCTTCTTTAAAAATTGATCTGAGGTATGAAACCTCTTTCTTCTCATGAAAATGGAGTTCAATTTTTTGGAAAACTTTTCCTTTTAAGATCAAGCTTTCATTTCTTGTTCATTTATCAGCTGTTGTTGCTTTCTTTATATATATATATATATAATGTGCATACATAGATCTCTAAGTCATAGTAATGTGTGCCGCAGTTTAGTTGAGATTATTCCTAGATCGTTTGTCTATCATTTTGTATATAGTAGGCATAGTTGTAAGATTCTAACAGAGATGCATTTCCATGGTTCCTTTGTTTTTGGGAGGATACAATCCTTATGCCTTGTATTCTTTTTTCTCAAATATGACATTTATATATCATCTTTATAATTATTTTTTCTTGACACATTTAATGCTAAAATTTCATATTATTTTCATATTAGGGGCTTGTAGGAATTGTATATGGGCATTTGTTTCGGAATTATAATATTATATTAAATAAAAAATAAAATTACTATTGTATTTTTTTATTACAATGAAACTTTTAGCGGCGAAATTTATCGCCACTAAGATTTGGGTGACTATTTAGGTCGCCATTATAGCTCCACCTTAAGTAACGATTCATCCGATGCATCTTATGAGTTGACATTTTATGGTGACATTCTGTGCCTGTTAGAGACCTTTAGTAGCGACAAAAAAGTTGCTACTAAAGACTTTCAGCTAGAGGAACCCATGTGGCTACCTTGCTTCAATTATCTTGTTTCCACTAAAGGTAGTTTGTGGCCATTTTGGGACTTATAGCGGCAACTAAAGGCAATTTTTTTTTGTAGTATGCTTAAATTTAATTACTTAAATTATTTTTTAATTAATAAATGACAAGTACATATTTAATCAATAATAATATAAAAAGTGTATAATTTTTTTTAAATAATATATTTATCACATTTTGATTAAATAACAATATAACAAAGATATGAAAAACATATAAGTTTTTTTGCTTCTTAGATCAATATCAAGACGGAAATTACAAGATATTTAACGTGCTCAATTGATTTTTATATCTTGGTAGTAGTAAACTAGGCCTAAAATTAACTTCTCTTGCATAAATGATCAATTTTGCTTTATTTTTAGTGAAAAAGGAAATCAATATCCTCACAATAATTCAATGTTGGCTGTATCTACAACACAAGTTGGCCTCCAAGTGGTGGTGATGTTACATTTTGAAATCAATTGATTGCTTACTTCCACAGAGATTAAAACTGCAAAATTAAGTAATTTTTCCAGTGCCCGCAGTTACATAGACGCAATAAAAGAAAAATCATATTATATAGATGGTGCTGACAACTTAAACGGAAGCTAGCAGAGGAGAGGAAGAAGTATTTTCAGTAATGTGTGAAATAAACTAGCAAAAGGGAAGGGGATAAATATGGGAACCAAACATCCAGTTTTACCTTCTAACGAATTGATTGTATTTTTTTTTTAAAGGAAAAATTCTATTAATATAAATAACCATTAAATATTATGGTGCAATCCATTTTAAAAATGCTGTAAAATTTAGAAGTAACATGTGAAAAAACTTACAAATATAGATAAAATAGAAAAAGCACCAATTGCTACCACTTCGCAAAGACATCAATATTTGCAAATTTCTATATTTTATTTTTGTAACTGAATTTTTATTTTTACTTTAACTATTTATATATATTTTTTATAGATAAAATATTAATATTTTTATAGTTTTAAAATATGTAAATTTTATATTCAAGTTAGGACTTCAATATCTTCAAATTTCTTTTTTAATAAACAAATTTCAGAAAACAAATTTCTGTTGACATGCATCTACAATGTGCTTTTCATTCAAATAATGTATCTAGTCACTACTTGCCATACTACTTGGATGTGTTGCTGTGTCTCTTAACTATGCAAAATTACTATTATATATTTAATAATTATCATGGCAAAATTTTTTTTTATCTCCCTCTTTTCACAAAATTATCATTTTAGTCTCTTATTTATCATAATGCCCATAATAATTTTCATTCATTGAGATATATTATACTTGATCTTTTACTTTTCAAAAAAGGAAAAAAACTAAAGTTAGTCCTTCTACTAAATCTTAATGTTTGGTTGCCAAAATTAGGACTAGGGATGTTTGGTTATAATTTTAATAGGCGAATGTCACTCCCACATATAAGGTAACGGAGTCTCCTGAATGAGGATCTATGATTGTACAACACATTTGCTGTATTTTTGTTTTTGGCCATTCGATGCATTAGACGCTGTCGCATATTGCAGCCTCTTTTTTTTTTTTTTTCTCTCTCTTTAGGTCCTAAAATGCATAATTTCAAACGGTGCGCTTTGGGTTCATAATTTTGAGAAAATTAGGGGCCCAAAACGATGTCGTTCAAGCCTTCTTCATCTTCTACCAGATATGTTTGTCAACTCTGGTGCGAGTCCCACTGCTTGGTTGGTGAGAAGTGACATCATGGTGTAGAAAGGAGATTTTGGCACCATTGCCTCATTGTTCATCTGTTCATGGCAGCTGCAAGCAATGACGAGGGTTAGGTGAGAGTGTTCAGAGGTTGCGAGGAATGATAACGTGATAATAATCAAGAATAAGAAATATAGAAAGAAGGAAAAAAGGATGAAGACAATTGCAGATGAGGAAGAAAATCACATTTCATGGGTAATGTCGCACCCTAGATGTTTTTCTACTTCCTAAATAACGTCAGTGTGTGTAAGAAATTGCAATGAGGCATTGACGATGCTGAAAAAGATAGGATACGAAAACTTAGATAAGTGTAACTATTGTTGAATAATAGATGGGAACAGTTTGATGAGATTTTTGTATTGTTATGGGTGTTTTGTGCATTTTGTGTTTGTATGGAAGATGTCTATATTGTTATGCCTCTTGTATAATAACTTCAGGGGAATGATTTTTGTATAATACATGTGAATGATGTTTTTGATATGCTATTGGAGTTAGAGTTCATGTTAACTACTGATGTGGTTGTATTTATGTTAATTTGACAATTATTTGTTAACTACATAGTTCATGTGGTTGTATTATTTTTCTCATGTGCAGGATAGGAAAAATGGGATTTAGAGTTCATGTTAACTAAAGCTAGATTTAGAGTTCATGTTACTTAATATTTGTCAAATAAGAATGAAGAGCATATTGCAAAATGATTGACATCTAGTAAGAAAAATATTAGCATATATTACCTAATTTTTGTCAAACAATAATAAATAACATATTACCTAATTTTAGATACTATAGTATTCCATTAGTTATAATCATCTCTTTCGTTTAACTACTATATAATTTCTATTTTTATCTTAGTTCTTAATGTGTTCTCTTTTTTTTTTTTTTTTATAACATAATGTCTTAATGTCTTGGCCATATGATTGATATCATATGTCATAGTTATTAATGTGTTCTTATTTTTTAAATGTCTTAGTTCTTAATGTGTTTTTATTTTTCTTAATGTCTTAGTTCTTACTGTATTATTATTTTATTTGATAACATAATGTCTTAATGCCTTGGTCATATGATTGGTGTTATATGTCATAGTTCTTAATGTGTTCTTATTTTTTTTCTGTAACATAATATTATAATATCTTGGTCATATGATTGATATTATATGTCATAGTTCTTAATGTGTTCTTATTATTATTTTTTAGTTCTTAATGGAACCCTCCCTTAGTTCATTGACTGAGGATGACAACTAGACTATTGAATGGAAACCTAAAGTTAGCATGGAATTTGACAATGTAGAAGTAGCTTGAGAGTTTTAGATTGCTTACAAAGGGAAATTTGGCTTCAAAGTTCGAAATGATTACATAAACAAGAGTAGGAAGTATGGGTCTATTAATTTTGGTAGATTTGTTTGTTGCAAGGAAGGGTGCTGGGAGTCAAACAAAAGAGACTCCATAGTCATCAATCATTGACGTTAAACTAGAACAAATTGTAACGCCAGAATATCATTTAAAGCCTAGAGTGGAAAATTTATAATTATTGAGTTTGTCGAGGACCATAACCACCCTCTCCAACTTGTAGAAATAGTACATATGTTGGCTTTTTAACGAAAAATATCTCAAGTCCAAGTAGAAAAAATTGAATTAGCTAAGGAATTTGGTCTTCATCAAAAAGTAACCTTTTGACTTTTGAGCTCGTAGGTAGAAGGTAGAATAAATCTTGGTTTCACCTTATTGGATGCTAAGAATTATCTTCGGTCCAAATAGCAACACAATATGAAATATAGGGAAGTCGGTTATCGTTTGCAATATTTCCAAGGACAACTAGTGGACAACTTGTCATTTTATCATGCATATATAATGGACACAAAGGATCAAGTAACTAATGTATTCTGGGCCAATGCACGTATGCTCATTGACTATGAATATTTATGGGATGTGGTCTCCTTAGATACAATGTATTGTACAAATCATGCCCATAGATTGCTTGCCGTGTTCTCAGGATTTAATCATTACAGGCAAGCAATAATATTTAGAGCTACGCTGCTGCATGAAAAAATGGACGAGTCATTGAGGTGGTTATTTGAGGCATTCTTAGAGGTACACAGACAAAAGAAACTAAAGACTATTTTCATGGACCAAGACTAGGCCATGCCAAAAGCCCTGAGTAAGAGCACACATTTTACTTTCTTTAATCACATATATACCTTTAATCTTGTAACTTGTTGTTAACTTTAGTGAGGATGCCTTCTTGTAGGTGAAGTCATGCCCAAGAGTAGCTATTGTCTTTGTACATGGCATTTGATGCAAAATGACATCAAGCACCTCGTCAACTTGGTGAAGAATGGATCTCATTTATTAACTAACTTCAAGAATTGCATGTATACATATAATGATGAAGTGCAGTGTGAGGCAAGCTAGATTAAGTTGCTTTTAGATTATGATGTTTAGGAAAATACATGGTTGAAATCAGTGTACACCATAAGGAAAAAGTAGGTAGCATGTCACATAAAGAAATATTTCACCTTATCTATGAGAAGTACATAACTTAGCGAGAGCATAAATTCTGACTTGAAGGCTTACATGAAACTAGATGTGAACATCATGTAGTTTTTTAAGCTTTTTGAAAGTGTAGTAGATAATAAACGGTACAATGAGCTGTAGTGTGAGTTTGATGCTTGACACAAACTACCAAAGTTGAATTTGGCACATTCATCTATACTGAATCAAGTTTCATGGGCATACACATTCATAATCATTAACCTCTTCAAAAAATAGTTTGATATGTTCCATACTACAAGTATAAAGTAGAAAAAGGAAGCCCACCCTTTATATGAATATGATGTGGCCATGGTTAATCAAAGGGGAGAGTGAAAAGTTTATTATGATGCCACACATAATTCCATATCCTGCCTTTGTAGGAAGTTTGAGACATTTAGGATACTTTGTTGTCATGTTTTAAAGATCTTCATTGTGATGGACATTAATGAGATTCCTAACTAGTACATCATGAAGAGATGGACCATGGAAACATGTAACGGTATTGTGCAAGATGTAAGGGGAAAAAAAATGGAAGAAGATCCTATGAAATCCCCCACACTTAAGTATAAACAACTTTCCTCTAAAATGATCAGATTAGCATATAAGGTTTCCACATGTGAAAAATTGCACATGCTTGTGGATAAACATGTTGATGATTTATGCAAGCAAGCAATGAAGGTCCACTTGGAACCACACAGTATAGCTAATATTCCCAATGATATCTTTGCCTTAGTGGGAGAAAGAGAGACCATACCAAAAACAATTTAAGACCTATGTTAGCCTAAGAAGGCATCGATGTTTTAAGAGTTGGGTTGAGTCACAACCTAGGAAAAGTAAAAAGCTATGCCTACTGGACATTCACAACAAAATAGGGTAAGTAATCTTATACATCTTTTTGTTTTATCTCATTCTATGTTTTTGTACTTGAATAACTCTTTCTTTCATTCAAGGACACTGAAGCTTTTGGTCATATGCACTACAAAGTATCATGTTCAGCACCTCTAATCCTTTTTTAGTATCAACAAACAAATGAGACTCAATTTAGTTTTACAAGATTCTTAATGGTAATTTATTTCTTTATCCATTACTTTCTAATTTTTCAGTTCACTATGTAATGAATGTTTATGTCAATGTTTTTTGAACTTGTTATGTAGGAACAATTTGAAACTTTGGTACAATCACTTGCAGATCTAGACATATGTGATGCTTCTGTAAATTTCACCAATCAAGATGGTCCATGAACACTTTTTCTCCCCTATGGTATTTTTTGTACATTGTTGTAATAGTTATAAGTACAAACTTAGTCTAGGAATTTTTTATCCATGGCTGAATCTTACATATTGATTCCAAAAAGCAGCTACCATTAAATTCTATTGAATTTTAAATATTAGTTCCAAGCAACAAATATGGATATCATTAAATTTTGTATGTATTTAAATATGTTTCAGACATTGCTTCCTTCATTGTATTTGTTGTGAAAGAATGGTTCAATTATGGGTTGCTTTCTGGAAGTTATAAGAACCAAAGGCATTTAATGGTGGAAAAAGCCCTTTGTCTTTAAAGGTAGAGCTACTAAGTATGCTAAGGGTTCATTATAGTTAGGGTTCTTTATTGTTCTGCATATATAGCAGCTAGGTTCACCTACCTTTCTTTAGAGATTATTCATATATAACTTGTCAATTTGACTTTCAAAGGATTCTTATTCTCTAGAATTATTGTGAAAGAGTGGTTAAAATTCTTCTAGTTTTCTTAAAAAATTTGATGCTTGGATGTCAAATTTTGCTACCTCAAAATTGCGTTGTTTTGGTGCATGGAAGAATGTTAAAATAAGACCCAAAACATACCATTTTACACTATTTTGGTTTAGTAAAATAAAAAGAACACCACAAAACATTGTCATTTTGCGACAATGGGTATTCAAAATATAAACCCCAAGGTGAGTTTTGAGGTGTGGGAAAAAGAAAAAGAAAGAGGCCGCGATATGTGGTTGCATAAAGACCGTCTAATGTATCGAACAACCAGAAACAAAACTATAGCAAATGTGCTATACAATGATAAATCCTTATTCATAGTCTCCCTTAAATTTTTTTGTGGAATCAATAGCTGAGAGAATTATTATTATGCCTTCCTTTTCATCTTTTATTTCTCTCTTATCTTTCTCCCTTATAGACTCTCGTCAAAATCCCACCATTAACATTGATTTTCTCTTCCATGCAATCGAAACGATTGTAGTCCTTCCTTTACTGATCATTCTGATTAAAACGATTGTCTTCTAGATTGAAATGATTGAGTTTCCTTTAGACTAATAAATAGTGTTCAAATCCAAATGATTGAGTTCCTTTTTCGGCAACACCACCACCAGTGACTTCCTATCTCATCACCAGGTTACTGTCAATGGCTGGTGTCAATCTGTACTCTCCCTCATTAGATTCAAGAGTTCAGTAGATCAAAGCTTACATGAGAAAGAGTGAGTGTTTTGTAGATATGGAATCAAAGTTCTCAGTAATTGAACATGGCCGAATATGTTTAAGAAATCTCACTACATGAGAGAGAGTGAAGGGATGAAAGTTTAAGAAGAAAGATTAAGGGAGAAGACTAGAGAGAGAGGGACAAAATGGTTTAAACAGAGATGATGAAGCGGATGACTAGAGTGATAGATAAAAGAAAAACATTATTTTTTGCCAAAATTAAAAAATCTTAATTAATATTTTAATTTTTAAGAATGATATTGTGGTAATATTTTAATGTCATACTAAACAAAGTAGATGGACTATGATTCCATTTCCATTTCCAAGTCCATTCCCATTTTTATTCTCAATCTTCTAGCAACCTAATGAGCCCTATGGCTATGTTTGGGAGTTTTTGTGAAGATAAAATAGAATGACTAATAAGAGAAGGGTTTGGAGTGGTAAGGAGTAGAATGATAAGATACAAGTCACTCCATTGCTTTGAAGTCTAATAAAAGAAGGGAGAGGGCTTATATATTATTTTTTACAATATTACCCTTGTAAATAAAATGCTATTGTAGTAAGCTTTTAACAAAAAAAAAATGTATTGTAGTAATTACATCATTAGGCCGTCCCCTTTTATTCTTATTTAGAGGGACAAAATAAATGAGATTTTGGATGGCAAGGAGGGATCTTAGAGTCTCTCCTTTGCCATTCCATTCCACCATTAAAAAAACTCACAAACATAATTATATAATAAATTAGTCACTTCACTCCATGTCATTCTATCTATGATCATCCTAACATATCTTAAACCCTAGATTCATGAGATTAAATATGGTTTTTCTTTTGCGAAGTAGGAGGCCAAGTGTGACTAATAGAGAGTAGGATAAGAAATATTTTATTATTTGTTTGTAACTTAGTTATTAAGGATAAATATAGAAATTTTATTATCTACTTAAGATTTAGTTAGTTGGAATTTTTAATTTAGATATTTTAGGATTATCTATTTGAATTATTTTAAATTTAGATATTTTGTTAAGATTTATATTATCTTATTTTGTTACAGGGCTCTCTATAAATAACCCTAGGTATTTTGCTATCAATAGACTATTTTGATTAAATATATTATTGAGTTAACCTAATTTTCTCTCTCTCTCTCTCTCTCTCTTTCTCTCTCTCTCTTACTACTTTCCCCCACTCTTCCCCTTTTTCTTTGGTGTCCTACATCAATTTGGTATCAGAGCTTGAGCTTTCCAACTGTGTACCCTTACTTGATAAATACTCCTTAGCTTTTTTTTTTTAATTAATTACAGTTAGGGATGTCTTTTAGGTTTTGTCTTAACTTGAATCCCCTCTCAGGGCTATATTAAGGGTATATTACCAGAAATCAGCCTAGAGCATTAAGGATTCTATTGGTAAAGTGCTAAAGGTCAATAAAGAGAGATATTATCTGCTTAAACTAATTAAACTAACTTATCTAGGTATTGTCCTTTTTATTAAGAATTGCATTTAGAATCTCTTCAAGGCAAACATAATTGACAACTGCTTTTTGTCTATTTGCAAAAACTATATTATAGCAATGATACTTGCTTATTTATTAGTAAATAAAGAGTGGGAAGGGAATTGACAAAAAAAAAAATCACTTTTTTGGTCCACAAATGTCATAAACATTTAAGGATCTTATGGATCTAAGTTGCAAATAGGTGAAGCACAAAGCAATCATTATTCCAAACATGTAATTTTAGATGTCACGTCATGTCTAATAGAAATGTCATAACATGTATGAGACATAAGCACAAATTCGAAGAGTCTATATTTGTAGTTATTTATATATGCACGAGGTCACTATTTCATATGCTAATAAGACAACAATGATGTTAATTGCAAAAAAACTTAACCTAGTTGTTTAAAATATATTGGCCCCTTTGACAGATTTGTGCAGTACTAATTTATTACAGACTAAACCTTAAACTAGTTGCAATTTCTTACTTATGAATGAGCTTGTAGCCCTAAAGGTGCTGATTTTTTTATCTCATCTACCTCTGGTTGTGATAAAAAAAAAGAGAAATTTGCTGCTAAAGACAAACTTGAAACTTTAAAGTGTGGTCACCAAGTAGCCATTCTTGCAGGAATGTGTGATAATTACTCTAGTGGTGTAGAAGGATCCTCTTTAAGAGGAGAGAGTGAAACAAAAATGGAGTGAGTGTATGAATCCTAAAATTTTGTTATACTATCATTTTCTTTTCTTTTTAGCTTTCCTTAAAATCAGAGGTTTGATCATTAATATATAATTCATTGCAATAAAACAAGTTTAGGCAAATCCCAAATTCCTTTGTCCTGCAAAATAATATCCTTCAGTAAAGCATAAGGATCAAGAGGATCCAAACATCTAGTTTTTGTCACCACAATTGCTTGTCAAGAGAGATATCTCTGTTGTGTTTGTGTTTGGGTCCCCTCAATTTAAGATCCTTCAATTTTTTCCAATTTTATAACAAAGTTATGAAATCTTCATAATAGTATGTAGCATATAATTGCAACTCTAATGAACATCCATTGCAAAATCATCTGATAAAGAGTTGAAGAATATTTACCTGGTGTAGACATGGCTATTGTTGCTCTTTAAAAAGAAGATAGGGAAGAACTTCAACTTGCAATACCTTGACTTGATTAAGAGAAGAAGAAAGATTAAGAGTAATCTTTTGAGTTTGCTTGATTAGTCTTAAAAGACTAATTAAGATCTTATTCATTGACACTTTAATAACACAATTAGGCCTTGAATTAAGCCCAATAATGTCTCTTCTTATTTGTAATCTAATAGGATAATTACTAACTAAGTCTGGGCTGCAAGTTGACTCTCTACCCACCGGGCTAGTGGATAATCCAACTCATCACTAATTATCCACTATTAACATGGACTCAATCCACCCTTAATTTAGACTGATTACATTAATTGCCTAATTAAGTAACCAAAAGAAAATTATATGTATTGATTCAATAATAAATTAATGCTAATCCATCATTTATTCTAATAATCTCCCACTTGGATAGCATTAATTAACCACTAAATCAATTTAAAAAAAATGACAGAATCAAGAAATTAATATTCATACAAGTACATAAATGTGTATTTATTCAAAATCATACAATATTCAGAAATAAACCTTCACAAAAATCACTGGATCTGATAAGGAAACAAGTAATATTATAACTACCATAATAAGTTTCAATATCTGAATAGGATGGAATACAAATATTATAAGCAACACATTACAATGCAAAAGTCCCTTCCTTTGAGACTCAACTAAGACTCCCACTAAACTAAGACTACATCAAAGCCCTTAACAACACCATATGAGTCACATGAGATTTGAAGACTCCCATAGGCAAGCCTTTAGTCAATGGATCCACCAACATGTGTTCACTAGGAATAGGAACCAAATGAGTATAAAATTCAGCAATCTTTTCTCTAACAAATAGAAGCTTCACATTAAAATGCTTAGTATGGATGGAGTTCCTGTGGTTTTGAGAAAAGCTAACAGTAGAGGAACTAATACAATATATGGTCAGAGGACATAATATAGAATCAACAGCATGACAGATATCAAATTCCTCAACTATATGGCCTGGCGAGTGGCCTCTTAACAAGCAATATACTCTGCTTTCATAGTTGAGGTAGCTATCACTAATTGTTTACAACTCTTCCATAAAACAACTCATCCAAACATCATAAATAAGTATCCAGAAGTGAATTTACGATCATCCACACAAGATGCATGGTCTGAATCAAAATAAGCCATTATCTCAAGTGGTTCAGACTTCTTGAAAGTAAGCATATAATGCTTTTACCATGAAGGTACCTTAGAACTTTCTTGGTAACCTACCAATGTTCTTGTCTAGGTTACTCAAGTATTTGCCAAGCACGCTAACAACGAATGCAATATCAGGTCATGTGCACACTTAAGCGTAAATTAGGCTGCTAATAACTTATGCATATGGAATCTTGTCCATTGCAATCTTCTCATCATCATTATTGGGACATGATGATTTAGAAAACTTTTCACCTTTTTGTATAGGTGCAGCACTGGGAACGCAAAAGTGCATATTGAATTTCTTTAACACTCTATCTATATGTGTCATTTAAGACAAACCAATAATGCCACGTGATCTTTCTCGGTGAATCTATATTCCCAAGATAAAAGAGGCTTCACCTAAATCTTTCATATCAAAATGGCATGACATAACTTGTTTTGTCTGATTCAATAAACACACTGAACTACTTTTAAACAAGATATCATAAACATACAATACAAGAATCATAAAGCTATTTCCATCAAACTTCATATAAATGCATTTATTAGAAGCATTCTCTGTGAAGCCTACTGAGGTGATGATCTTATTAAACTTCAAATACCATTATCTTAAGGCTTGTTTAAGCCCATAGATCAACCTTTTCAATTTACACACTAAACATTCTTTCCCTTTCTCAACAAATCCATTGGGCTATTTCATACAAACATCCTCAAGTAAATCATATTCAAGAATGTCGTCTTGACATCCATTTGGTGAAGTTTACGATCCAACTATGTGGCAAGAGCCATTAAAACTCTGAAGGTATCTTTAGTTGATACCGGTGAAAGGTTTCATTATAATTTATGCCCTCCTTCTTATTATACCCTTTAGTTACTAGTCTTGCTTTGAATCTCCCAACTTCACCATTGGCTCCCTTCTTAGTCTTAAAGACCTATTTACAACCAACATGTTTGCATCCACTCAGTAATTCAATTAATTCCTATACGTGATTACGATACATGAAGGTCATTTCATCATTCATGACATCTAACCATTCAGATGAATGGAAACCCGACATGGCTTTATCATAAGTGATTGGATCTACTCCATTAACAGTATATGACTCGTATTCCTGCAAATATACTATAAAATCATATGGTATGGCATGTCTCTAAATCCTTTCTTATCGTCTTAATTCAACCATCGGTCCCTGCATATCAACTACAGGTGATCCCCCAATAGGATTTACTTGATTCTGAACAAGAATATTATCTCCAATAACTTGTTTAGTTGGTGAAGAAGATAGGTTTGGTATGGGTAATATAGTGTCTTCATTACATAAATCAATAGCTTAAGGAGCATCACTCCCACCAACTAAGTCATCCTTAAAATAAAATGCTTGATCTGATTTAATGACTCTAATGGTATGAGTAGGGTAATAAAATCTACATAATTTGGATTCGGAATGGTATCCAATAAAAAAATTTGCTAACAATCCTAGAATCAAGTTTTATGAGTTGAGGATTATAGGGTCTCACCTCTAATCTGTAATCTCACACCCTAATGTGCCTTTGACTAGACTTCTTGCTGGTGAAGTGTTTATATGGGGTTCTTTCAACTGACTTGCTTAGAACTTGATTCAGGATGTAAGTTGTTGTCTTAAGAGCATCGCCCTATAGAAATTCTGGTAAGGAGGAATGACTGATCATACTCCTGACCATATCCATCAAGGTACGATTACACCTTTCAGCAACTCCATTTGGTTGTAGGGTGCCAAGTATGGTATACTGAGCTTCAATTCTAAACTCTTTTAGGAATTGGATAAAGGGTCCCAGATTTTTGCCTGTTTCTGTATACCTCTTGTAATACTCACTTCCTCTATCAAATCTTACACATTTAATTGTTTTCCCAAATTTTAACTCAACAACAACTTTAAAATTCTTAAAAGTATCAATAATCCAGATTTTTTTTACATAGTAGGTTAACCCAGCCAAATCTAGAATGGTCATTTATGAATGTGATGAAGTATTTGTAATCAACCATAGCAACTGGAGTGATTAGTCCACTAATATCTATGTGGATCAATTCCAAAATACCATCACTTCTTTTTGTCCCATTTCTTCTTGCTTTTACAGGAGGCTTTCCCTTAATAAAATCAATGCAAGAATCAAAATCAAAGAAATTTAAGTCATGTAAAATTTCATCTTTGATCATCCTTTCCAACCTTTATCTAAATATAACCTAAGCGTCAATGCCATAACATGGAAAAATCTTCATCAATCCACCAACATTTTTATCCAGTGACAATATTGATGAACGCCTTAATGGAAGTGTTGGAATTAGCTTTTACATATAGGCAGTACAAACCATCCATCAAATTTGCAAAAACCACAATAACATAATTAAAGTAAATGTCAATTCTTCCATTTTTCTGCTAAAAAGAATATCCTTCTTTATCTAATACAGAAGTAGAAATCAAATTCTTCCTAGATGAGGGTACATAGACAATGTTTCTCAAAACTAAATTGTGTCGTACATGTAAGTTCAAGGCTATAGTCATTCTACTACAGTTGAACTTCCTTCCATTCCTAAAATGGCCCGCTCTCCGCCATTTGGGCTCCTCCTGTCTTTTGACCCTTGTAAGGAATTAGACACGTGAACTATGGCTCCAGAATCCTACCACTAAGGACCCGTAGGGGTATTAAAAACATTAGACTCAAAAAAAATTAAAGCTTGTGGGGCAACATTAAAATGGATACCTTTTCATTCACGTTTATTCTTCAATTTGAGGCAATCAGAGATCTTGTGCCTAAACTTCTTACAATACTGGCACTCACCCTTAAATGACTTCTTATTTTGACCCTTATTATTCTTATACTTTTTAGGTCTAAAGTGTTTCTTACCATTACCTTTATTTTGATGCTTATTTCCTTTATGTTTCTCATTTCCACCTTTACTTGACGAATCATGAGATATGAAGTTCGTTGATTGGTTGCATGAGTTTAATTTCTTCAATGACTCCTTTTTTTGATTCACTATAGATATCATTTGTTTAACGATACATTCAGCTTCCTGAGAGTTATATACAGTCCTAAGGACTCCATCTTCGGCAGGAAGAGACTGCAACACTCGGTAAACCAAATAACTCTCTCCCAAATCCACACTTAGTGATTTTAACTTGTTGAAGTAGTTCACTAGCTTCATCATGTGTTCACGTACGCTAGACACCCTATCATATTCGGTATTATCCAGCAGGAAGAGGTAATAGGCTTTCTGATTCTTTTCAAATTTCTTAAATTTTTTGCTCATAGCCTTGAGATATTCAACTGTAGTATCCTTGACAGGAATACTTTGTCTGATAGTCTTCTCAATAGTGTATTTTATGACTGTCAGACAGATCCTATTTAATTCATGTCATTGTTTATGATGGGCTTTGTCAACAACATTAGAATCATCAGTAATATCTGCTAGTTTCGATTCCCTTATGGCTATGTCTTCCTTAGATATAGTTAGATACATATCTAGGGACTCAATCCAGTCATTAAAGTTAGTCCCATTGAGAGTTTTGACCACGAACAATTGCTAGAACATAGAAGCTGATGGAACAGAATAGGAAATGTTAATTATGTCCTGAAAACATAATTACAAAATAAGGTTTCCTTCACATGATTCAGCTTATACAATTGTATAATGAAAAGTTCATTATAATCTAGCCTAAGGGTCTAAATTATAATGAACCAAGAAAACTCATATGTACCACAATTTTAACCATGAAAAGAATTGTCATAAAATGCACTCATAATTTCTATATCAATAGGATACAAGAAATCACGAATGCATGAAAAAGGAAAATGCTACTAACAAATCATAAATGAATCAAATTCACTAATTATATCAGTAATGTCACACTGATAGGGTATGCTCATTGCCTAATATAATATATAAATGTACATTCTTTTATTGACTAGTTTTGTTATTCAATGTTATCTATAATAATCACCATAAAGTGTCTCTAAAAGGGAAAAGAGAGAGAGAGAGAGAAAAAAAAAGAACTACAATTGTAATCATAATTTATCTACAAACACAAACCATCATGATTAGGTCCATGATAAATGAGCACACAATTAGGTCTATTACATATTTCAATGCAATTATACTTTGAGGCACTTCCAAAATTTGTAATATCATTTTACAATACAATTAATTTTTTTTTATTTGCCTAACAATTACTAGGGAAAGTAACATAGGTATTTGGTTCCCTAACTGTGTATATTTATCATACAAATTTTTCTTAGGTCAGAATCAGCCAATTGCCCAGCATTTTGAAATCCTAAGTCCTCAAGAAATTTTGAAACTCTTATTTCTAAAGCTTAAAAAATTTCAAAAAAATCACAGAAAAATAGGAAAGGGTGAGTGGAGTTAAACTTTGAAGGTTTGGGGTTCATTAGACTGGTGTGTGAATCTCACACATCGTCACATGTTGGAGTGTCATGTGGGCTTTGTCCCATGTGTAGCTACAGTGTGTCTTCAACCTCTGGCGAGTCGAACAGACCCTCTAAACAACCTGGTACCTGATTCAACGAATTTTTGCATTTCTTCCTATGTTTTTGGCATCAAATGCTTCCTATTTTCACGATATATCATTTCTATAAGGTTATTCAACCAATTCTGTGTTATTTTGTGAGGCAATTCCATTCAAAATTCTGAAGTTTTCTTGATCTTAGGCTCTAATGGCTTCCTATCATATTTAATAGGTTCCTAGCTTTCTAAAGCCTTTTAAAATGGACAAACGTGCACAAAATCTTGAAGCCAAAAATTTTTTTTTACCTCTGATGGCTCAAGAAAATTTCTTGGCAACAAAACCAATTGTTCTTAGTGGGTCTATTGGTGTGTTAACAGTTCATTTATTAGAGAAAGCCCGAAAGAAAGCATCTGGTGTTAATTGTGATCAATGAAAGAGAAAAAAAATGTTTCACTACAAGATTGGATTTCCATCTTAGGTGAATTCGTGCAATGATATATTATCAATATGAAAATTGTTATTAGATAGGAAATCGAATATAATGAAGCTAAACCTACAGAAATATACAGATATGGATTATCAAAGTCTCAACCTAAAAGGCTTTGATACCATTTGAAATCTTAATAATAGTATGCAACATATAATTGCAACTCTAATGAACATCCATTGCAAAATCATCTGATAAAGAGTTGAGGAATACTTACCTAGTGTAGACATGGCTATTGTAGCTCTTCAAGAAAAAGATAAGGAAGAACTTCAACTTACAAGGCCTTGACTTGATTAAGAGAAGAAGAGAGATTGAGAGTAATCTTTTGAGTTTGCTTGATTAGTCTTAAAAGACTAATTAAGATCTTATTTATAGACACTTCGATAACACAATTAGGCCTTGAATTAAGCCCAATAATCTCTCCTCTTATTAGTAATCCAACGGGATAATTATTAACTAAGTCTGGGCTGTAAGTTGGGTCTTTACCCACCAGGCTAATGGATAAGTTGACCTATAACTGATTATCCACTATTAAGATGGACTCAATTCATCCTTGATTTATACTGATTATATTAATTGCCCAATTAAGTAATTTAAAGGAAATTATATGTATTGTTCCAATACTAAATTAATGCTAATCCATCATTTATTCTAACAAGTTAAACATAGAATGATGGATTCCTAATATATGAGATCCACTTGAGATTGACATAGATATCTCTATCATTTTTTGCTAGTTGTGCTAATTACATTATTGTATTTCTAATGCCTTTCCACATTGTTGTATTAAAATTAGCATTCAAATGTTTGATAAATCTATTCTTACAATATTTACTTTGCATTACTTTGAAAGTGTTTTGAGTTGGCCCAATAAAAAAGATTAAGATAAGTGTGAGTGTACGGAGAACAAATAAAATTATTAATTAAAAAAACCTCTCATATGATTATTTGATAACTATCTTTATAATATATATTATGATATTTAAATGAATAATTTTCTTTTGGTAAGAAATTTTATATAATTATAGTTAAGGAAAAAATCTAAAAGAATATGTTACAAAGAAATTGCTATAAGTGGGTTTTTTAAACAAGCACAATCTAGCTGCCCTTTTTTATGCAAGTGAAAGCCTGCCCAAAGCATTATTGTAGTTTTTTTCCTCAATGTCAGCTCCCCCTTCTCCCCTTGATATTTAAGTATTTAAATTCTAAAGTCTTCTCTCGAAGTCTAAGCAGATCATTGACAGTGAACTCTCTTGAATTAAAAAAAACCTATACACAATATGAGCCTCTAGTATTAGTTATACATCTAAAGCCGTTGTACGTCAAAAAGATCTTCAACTAAAATTTTATTTAATAAATCCCTAGTACTAATGACTTCACCAGATCATTTCACAATTTTAAAAGCACAGGACAAAAGTTGTATTCATAAAATAGGAAGAAGGAAAGATAGAGAGAAAATTAATGGAGATGACAAATATAAGGGCTTTCGAACTACGTAAATAATACAACCTAAACCTTATTTGCACATAAATTCCTTAATAAATTCAGATATTGTTTTTGTAGGCTCTATTATGACAAAGATTAAACAGGAAATCATGTCAAATGAAATCATCACATAAGAAGCATTCTTCTCCTTTTTTTTTTTTTTTCTTCTATCTCTAACCCGTTTTATAAAAAAATGAAAGAAATATTACCACCAAACTCAAATGAAAAGCTTTAACCTACTGATGCTGAGCCACCATCATCTCCTGGAACAATTTTATTTATTGAAACACCTAAGGCAGCCCCAAATGTGCAATCATAGGTCGCAAAAACACCATACATAAAATATATAAGGAAAACGGAATGAAAGAGTTTAGGCTTAATGATACTGCATGAAGAACAACCAAGTTAATTTTTATGCAATTCATTATACTTTTAATGTTAATATCAACTTAGATGATGACATCCAAAAGAACTCTATTATAGGAATAATTCAAATCAAAGAAATTTATACATGAGCAATAACTGTGATCATTTCACAATCTTCCTCAACAATAGTTCTATGCAATAAATCCCTAGTAGTGATTTCACAATATCATTTCACAATTTTAAGAGCTTGGGACAAATTTCTATTCAGAAAATAGTAAGAACGGAAAAGATAGAGAGGAAAATAAGAATATGACACAAATGCAATTCACAGAAAGGCTTTTGAACTACGTACGAAATACAATACTGACCTCTAAAACTTTATTTATACATAGACTCCTTATTAAGTTTAGACATTATTTTTCTTGGTTTGACCATCAAAATGATCATATGGGAAGTCCTGTCAACATAGAACCACCACATCAGAACTATTCTTTCTCTTTTTTCGCTTCTATCAATAGCAACAGGTCAGAGAATGATCACTTGGAAAAAAAAAAAAATTTGTAAAAGAATTATTAACACTAAACTGAACAGTGTCCTGCTGAAAAGCTCCAACCTACCAATGCTGAGCTAGTATCATCTCACGCAACTGTTCAAATTATTATCATTACGTTATTAAAGATATTAGCAATTTAGAAAATGAAATCCAATATAACTCTATTCCAGGTATAATTCAAATCAGCAATCTAGGTACATCTAGCGAGCATATTTCTAATTTAAACACAACTAGCCAAATGGTCTTGACAACGTATTTAGAAGTATGCAACCATGGAGGAGGAGGAATCAATTGTTAATTAGGGCAATTATCAAATAGCACAGGGAATTGGACAAATATGGGTATAAATAAAGATGAATAAACATGTAACTTATAACATCAGGAGCCAAACCGCTCTTGATCATCCTATTGAATATTTTCTTTGACTCAATAACATTATTTCTCAAACAATTCCCAATACCCATTCATTAAAGCATTGTAGGTAACAACATCATGTCTTTGACCAAACTTCATCATTCTAGCAAGCATAGCTTGAGCCTCTGTGATCCTTCCTTCTCTAAAAAATGCATCGACTAGCATATTAATAGTATAAACATTAGGGTGGACGTCATTTGCTACCATTTCATTGAGTAATCGAGTAGGTTCTTGCCATTGACCCATGCAGCAAAAACCATGAATTAGCCAGTTATAAGTGACAATATTAGGGAGAATTCCACGTTCAATCATTGCAAAACACATATGACCTGCCTCAGTTACAAGTCCATCTTTACAAAGGGCATCAATAATTGTGTTATACATAACAACATCAGGCTTTATTTCCTGTTTCTCCAAATTTTGGAGCAATTTAATAGCTGCTCTTGTTTTTCCTATCTTACGTAGCCCATTAATTAAGATACCATAACTAATATCGTTTAAACGAAATCCTTTTGCAATCAGGTCATTGTGAAAATTTAGTCTTCCCCAACCTGATTAATGACACAGAGTCCTTTCATTAATGTAGAGACAGTTATGCTATCCGGTTGACAACCAATCTTGAAAACTTTACCCAATAAAGAGAAAGCAAAATCCATTCGACCCACATGGCAGTAACAGTTGATTAGGTTGTTCAGAAAAATTAAAGATGGAGTGAAACCCTTTGACTCCAGCCGCGAACAAAGTGAAATAGCAGTGGGATAATGTTTCATTTTACGATCGCTCCTATAATCTTATTAAATTCGACTATGGAAGGTTGGGGACGCATATAGAGCATGCGCTTGAATGAAGCAACAGCATTGCGGATGTTGTTGGGAGTTGCGAAATGGGAATGAACATAGAAGTTGAGATTGAGGGCATGAGGGAAAGAGGGAAGGAAGATGGATGGTGATGACGGAAGAAAGAGAGAAAATTTGGGAAAGAAATGCCTCGAAGTTGAAGAAAACAACATCTCCCCTTCAGAAATTGAGATCCTCGGACGAAAGGCTTCTCCTTGAAGAATATGACAGTGGTGTCATCTTATGTTGTTTGGTAACAAATAGATATTCTTCATATATATAATTCTCTTTGTTGGCACATCTAAATTATTTTTATATATGAAAATTATCTGTTAATTAAATTACCTAAAAGTTTTGAAATAACGATTTTCATAGTGTAAAAGTACTGTTACAATAATTACGATTAGCTTATTATAATATACTTTTGAATGAAGTTTAAAATAATAAATTAATTTGATGTTAAATAATATTACCCTAAAATTATTTCATTTAATTTTTAAATTTAATAAATATCCAAAATTATTTGAACATTTATATCTCACAAAATGATATAATTTTTTATTAATTTCTAATTTAATTAACATTTTCAACAATTTTTCTTTAATATTTATTCTTTAATCATCTCTCACGTAGTCAAATATGAGAGAAAACGTAGCATGAAAACCAACACAATTTTCATTTGGAAAAAAACATTGTGTTTATTATAGAACCAAAGGAGGAAGCAAGTGATTAAATAGAGCTATTTGGTTTGCTTCACCTTTGAGTATTGGGGCAAATCATTTCCTTGAACAAAATATCACGACTTGGCTTCAACTTTGGTATTCCACGAAGCACGATGACTTAAAGGCTTTGGAATATGTCACCTCGTGGATTCTTCTTAGTCTTTATTAAATCTAGGTGACTAAAAATGAGCTTGTTCATCGAGGTACAATTGCTTCTCCTTAAGAAGTCATTCATAAAGTTAAATATAATCTTTTCAGCAACAAATTTGCGTGGTCTACTCTTCAAAGGGTTACACAATTTCAAAACTTCAAGAGATTTTGAAACTTCCTCCTCAGTTATTTGTTGGACTTGTCACAAAAGTAGGAAGCATCGTCGTTGCTTCTTGTCCTGCGGATGGTTTTACAATCAGAGATTGGAATTGGAAGGAAAAATCTCAACTCCCCAGTGATATCATCATTTGAAGGGCCATTCGTAGAGTTCTCCTGTGGATTTTGCAACAAGACTGGATAATCACATGTAAGAATCTCCTTTAGCTTCTTTTCTTCAATAAGAAAAATCTCTTATTTATTTTTCAGGCTATCTCCCATGTGCCTCACCACTGCATCATTTCACAGGATATTGTTCGCCTTCTGGGCCTTTTTCAGAAGACTCAACTTGACCTTCCCCTATACTCTACTGCTAACACATTTTTGTTTTAATCTCTTTCTGTCTTGTAACCAAAAAAAAAAGTAGAGAATGAAATAATATTTAATATTGTATATGTATTCTTAGGGAGAATGAATTAAATAGCATCATGTAATATTATGATTTTAGAAATAGGTTAAATAAATGAACAGGATCTGAAAAGACTAGAAAGTGACAAAAGAATGTTAAATTACATTGATCTATAACATAATGCAAATTTGAATTTACTAATTTTTTAAGAATCAATTTTTTGTCGTCTACCAAAGAGTTTTATGCAAATTCACTATATTATTAAAAATATTACTAATTTAGACGACTACGAACACTTATAAGAAGGATGCTAGAAAACCAAAGAAAAAAATGTGAAAGTTTTGTTGGATTTGTCCATACTAAATTGGAATCCAATATTGTACAGCATAAAATATTGTGTACTATAAGCTAATAGATCAAAATAATTAATAACGATCACATGATGCTACTGCAGATCCAATGACTCACAATATATAGCATGCGATGCTGTAGGTACCAGACCCCAACTCATCCATACACTAAGTGATCCTGGTGCTTTCTGAAATCTGTAGGAAGAACCCACCTCCATGACCTACTTATTGAACCTGCACAAGAGATGCTATCACACAAGACGTTCTTCAAGATGCCTGACGTAGTAACTCTATTTCATTGCAATTTCAAATTGTCCATTTAGAGTTCTCTAGAATGCCACATCACTTACTTCGTTTTTTTATTATATATTCAAATGATTTAACCTAAATTTCTTCCACAAGAGTTAAAGCCATTAAATAGTTGAACAATTTTCACATGAAAGAAACAGACATTTGCTAACAATTTCAGGAAATTACAGCTTTAACACAAGAATAAAATAAATTCAAACTGAAGTATCTGACCTTGTTTCATCATTTTAGGATAATTCTACTGATCTTTTCATAAAGCTTATCCACCTTATCATTATCATTCTTGTCTAAAAGATATCGAAAAATTATTTTAAAAGTTACAAAATTAGGTGCAACCATTCCCTTCCATCTTTATAAGCATGGCCATTGCTTCGTCTAACAAGATATTTTAAGATCACATGCATATAATATATTTTGACGCTTCATAGTCATATGTTTATGTAGTGATCACATTTATATAACTAATTTTAGTTGCAACAAAATATTCATCTTTTTTATGTGATAAACTGATTTTTTTTTTTTGTTTTTGCTTATATTTTTATCTTAGCATAGATGAACGAATCTTAATTGTTTTTATATATGAAATTATGAAGAATAAATGTATAATTTTTCCTATTATTTTTCTTCTTATACTTTTGTATTTTTCGTTGTTTACTTATAAATAGACAATATTGTTCTGTTTATTGACAAGCCTTAATTATTTTAATGTATAGAATTTTTTGTTAATTAAATTAACTTGAGAAATTTAGCATGATAACAATTCCTATAGTGTTAAAATATTGTTTTGATAAATTACTATTAATATGTTTTATATTGAAATGAAATATGAAAAAATTAATTAGTTAGTTATTAAATCATATTACCCTAAAATCATATAATTTAAGATAAAATCTTTGGTGCACTCACAATTTTGAGTACACTAGTGCATCTAGTTATAATATAATAATATAATTTTAATATTATTATTGTTTGGGTTAATATTATTACAATTATGTTCTTATATTATAATTGAGAGTACCAATGCACTCAAAATTATAAGTGCATAAAAGATGACACTATAATTTAATTAGAATTTCAATTGTCATTTATCCAATGACTAAATTATATATATTAATTCATTTTAAATATAATTATTCATTGTATTATACTGTATCTATGGATGAATAAAAATTTCATAACCTAAGAAAAGTTAAATTTTTAAAAAGTTATTTGCAGAACTATCTAACCAGTTTAATAAAAAAATAATTATATCATTATTAGAGCACTCCCAACTATATTTATCTTAATAATTGACTATATATTAGGATGATAATTCACATTGAATAAGGGTGAATTTTTCTTCTTTTTTTTTTAAAAAATATCTTTCACATATTAATAACCATTAAATTATATAGCGCAATTCATTTTAAGCGCACTAAAAAAATTAGAAAATATTATGTGAAACTACTTCCAAGTACGAATATAAATGGAAAATTTCACATTAATTTAATATTTTCGAAAGCTAATTTAGTTGCATTCAAAAGTTCTCCAGTCCTTTTTAGCAGTTAACATTGTTTTTTAAACAAAAACATATATATAACTATGAAACACGGACACCCATGCAAGGATTATTTTTTAAACAAAAACAAAACCAAGGGAAGAAGGGCAGGCACCCCTTGGCCCAGCCTCGGGTATGGGGTATGTGCACCTCTAAGTAATAGTGTCATGGATGTCATCAAGATTTGGGGAATGGACATGAGCAATGTACTTGAGATGGAAGGCATAATCAAGGGAAAGGGAGAAGAAAGGAAGATGGAGATGAAGATGGAAATGGAAGCAAAGTTTGAGATATTTCTTGCCTTTTTTCTTTTTTTTTGTCTTCTACTGATATCTTCAATTCGGCCCATTTATTTAGTTTGTTTATCTGCCATCCAAGACTTTTTGCTTTGACTATGAATTTTTATGCACAATTTCGTTATTCATTTAATTAGGAGCTTCAAGTATGAAACTCTATCTTCAATTTTTATAGCATGATTAAGTGAGCATTTTTCATAAAATCGCTATGGTAATTAATTGATTATGATATTGAGCTTTTAATTGAAGTTATGGTTCTCGTTTTTTAGTGTTATAGAGGTAAAGAGAGAGACAGAGTTCCCTTCGGAATGACCTTTGGAGTAAATGTTGATTATAATTTTGGGTATTTTACTCCAGACTTTCTTTGTATAGTTATGTTCTTAGTTGTGTGGGTTTAGAGAGAATCAGAGAATAGAGGAAATGAAGTAAATGCAGAACCATTGATCATCATAGGTTGCTTTGGTTTATTAATCTTAGTTATGTGGGTTTAGAGAGAGCAAAGGAATAATAAAGACTAAACTTATATAATAAATTGTGTTAATCCTTTTTAAGTAAAATTAATTCACGATATCAGTGTTCGTATTCTTTAAAAGAAAAAATTTGGAAGAATGAAATTTCTAAAAAATTATCTACAAAACTATCTACCAAGTTTAATACATTTATAATTATCTCCTAAGTTTGAATTTAATTTGACCTTTTTATAAAATTTGAATTTGACTTATATTAAAAGATTGCATCCCTATATTATTCAGGATGATATTTCTTTTTGTGATGATTAAACTTTGGACCTGATTGAAATCCATCAGGCCAACATATGTTAACCATCTATGCTAGTACAACATAAGTATATTTGTAACTTGAATTTGGGCTATACATAGTTTTTCTACCTCATCATTGTCGTTGTTTTAGAAAAGATCTTGAATAATTGTTTCAAAACTTGCACTACTAGAAAGGTAGTTATTCTCTTCCATTTTATCAAGCATGGCCTTCACTTCCTCAAACTTACCCTTCTTACATAGTCATTGATTACATGAACATCAAGATGACAGCTTTTAGTCAAATTATGCTTAAATATCTATAGCCTTGTGTGCACACATTAGGCTAAATTCCTTTAATGACAATTTGCTTAAATAATGCCCTTGCCTTGTCAAGATGTTGGCTTTTGCAAAATGTGTCTAAAATAAATAAAGAAATTATATTAAAGTGATTGTCGTTCATTTCATAAATAACATTTTGAATATACGAAATTCTTCCTAAGTTTTACAACCTGTCAATTAAAGAATTATATTAGAAGCCAAATTTTTATGATGCATTTCTTTACTATTCATGGCTTCATCTACCATTCTAAACTTACAATATTCAATAATTAGGATATTATTCCTAATATCTTGTCAAACCCTTTTTTATCATCCTATTCAACATTATTACTCAATACCTGTCCATCAAAGCAATCATGGAAAAAGAAAAGTAATAGTGTCATGGAACTCATCAAGATTTAGGGAGTAGGAATGAACAATGTACTTGAGATGGAGGGCATAATTAAGGGAAAGATAGAAGAAATGAAGATGGTGATGAAGATGGAATTGGAAGCAAAAGTTTCAAAAATTTCTTGGACTATACCATGTAAATGTAAATAAAAAAATGTGAAAGAACAAAGTTTCATATCATTGTGAGAGATAAATAAATAAATCAGTAACAACAAAATTGTACTTATATGATGAAGCACCAAATGTAGCCATAATTTTGCAAATAGAATAAATAATCAACTTTGCTCAAAGTCTTTTCTTTCGTACATTAAAAAAAGAAGAGTCATAAAGGATTTTAAAATAAGCCAAAAGAGTTATTTAGTGAGTCCTCACAATATGAGAAGTTATTGTACATTCAGAGTACTTGTCTAAATTTTTTAATAAATAAAATTATTTGAATTATTTAAAACGATAACTTCCCACTTCTCAATTGCTCAGATTTAAAGTTGAATATACTTATAAAATATTCTTCTCTAATCCTCTCAGCCAGTAATATGATAGGATAATTATAGACAAGATTTGGGCTACAAGTTGGGGTCTCTACCTAATAAGCTTGTGGGTAATCCAACCTATCACTGATTACCCACAGCTAACTCAAACCCAATACATTTCTGGTTAATATCAAATTTAATTGCTTAATTAATTCATTAACCCAATGAACTGACATAATAATAAATTAATCCCAATCCACAATATTTTTAATTATTTTTCATAAAATAATTCAACAATCTCCTACTTGGATGACATTAATTGATTATTAGACAACTAGTGAAACAAATATCGATAAAAAATTAAGCAACTAAAATATACATAAAAAATCATATAGAGTTCAGAAATAAAACATCAAAATATTGTTGAATTCGATAGGGAAACAAATGATGTTCATATAATTATAACACAATATCATTGGATCTGATAGGGAAACAAATGATATAATTATAATGTAAGATCAATATCTGAACTGAATGGATCATAAAATCAAATTTAATATGTCATCTTACAACACAAAAGTCCTTTTAAGGATTTAACTCAGACTCTTACTAAACCAAGACTACATTAAAATTTAACAACACCCATACAAGATACATGAGTTTTCAATACTTTGACAAGCAAGCCTTTGGTCAACAAATTCGTGAGCATATGTTCTCTAGAAATGTGAATTAAATGAGTATGAGATTCAGCAACCTTTTTTTCTAACAAACAGGATTTTGATATCAAAATGCTTTGTATGAGTGGAATTTCTGTGGTTTTGAGAAAAGGAAACAGCAAATGAATTATCACAATATATAGTTAGAGGTCTCAATATAGAATCAACAAGATGCATGTCAAATATCAGTTTTATTAACCATATGACCTAGTCGGTAGCCTCATAACAAGTGATATACTTTGCTTCCATAATTAAGGTAGCTATGATTGATTGCTTAGCACTTTTCCATGAAATAACTCTTCCAAACATCATAAAGATGTATCTTGAAGTGGATTGATGATCATTAATGCACAATACCTAGTCTGAATCAGAATAGCCTACAATCTCCAATGAATCAGACTTTTTGAAAGTCAACATAAGATGTTTTGTACCCTAAAGATACCTCATGACTTTCTTTGCAGCCTTCCAATGATCATGGCTAGGATCACTCAGGTACTTACCAAGCACACCAATCACAAAGGCAATGTTAGGACATGTGCATTCCTGAGCATACATAAGGTTGCCAACTGTAGATGCATATTGAAGTCTTTCCATTACAATCCTTTCATTATAATTTTGAGGACATTGTGATTTCAACAATGTTTCATTTTCTATATAGGTGTAGCACAAGGGGCGCAAGAATACATGTTGAACTTCTTTAACACTCGATCAATATAAGTTACCTAAGACAAACCTAAAATGTCACGTGATATATAGCAGTGAATCTGAATTCTCAAAACAAAGGAGGTTTCACCAAGATCTTTCACATCAAAATGATATGATAACTTAAGTTTGGTCTCATTTAATACACCCACAAAATTACTAGCTAATAGGATGTCATCTACATAGAGCACAAGAATTACAAAGTTACCTCCTTCAAATTTCTGATAAATGCACTGATCTGTGATGTTCTCAATGAATCCAAGTGCAGTAATCACTTCATCAAACTTTTGATACCATTGACTTGAAGCTTGCTTCAGTCTATAGATGGACCTATTTAACTTACAGACTAGATGCTCTTTCTCTGATTCTACAAATCCATCAGGTTCCTTATATATACATTCTTATGCAAATTTCCATTCAAAAATGCAATTTGATGTCCATCTGGTGAAGTTCAAGGTCAAATTGTGTAACAAGAGTCATGACCACCCTGACAACATCCTTAATAGATACAAGAGAGAATGTCTCTGCATAATCAATGCCATCTTTATGATTGTAGCCTTTATCTACGAATCTAGCTTTATACCTTTTAATTTTGCCATCTACCTTTCTCTTAGTCTTAAATACCCATTTACAACCAACTAGTTTATGTTTGTTTGGTAGTTCAGTAAGTACCCAAATATCATTGTGACGTATAGAGACAGTCTCTTCATTCATAACATTTAACCACTCAGATGAATGAGACCCTATTATTGCTTCCTTAAAAGAGACAGGCTCAATGCCTTCAACCATATCAGATTTAAACTCTTGCAAGTAAACCATATAATCATTTGGAATGGCAAGCCTGTAAACTTTTTAAGATCGTCTCAATTCAATAGTTCCTACAAATCTTCTGCAGGTTGTTCAATGTCAAAATCTATTGGATTTTCCCCAGTAGCATCATCTATATTAAAGTAACCTGGGAATGTCAGTGAAGATGAAACAGGCAAAGGCAAGGTGGTATCTTTTATATGTAAATTAATGATCCTGGGTATATTAGTCCCACTATCCAAGTCATCCTCAGAATAAAATACCCTATCTAACTTAACAACTCTGGTAGTGTAAGTAAGACAATAAAACTTGCATCCTCTCGATCCAATGCAATATCTAATGAAGAATCCACTAATTATTCTAGGATCAAGTTTCTTGAGTGGGAAATAATATGATCTTACTTCTGCTTTACATCCCCATACTCGGAGATGCCTTAAACTGGGCATTTTACATGAAACAATTCATATAGTGTCTTTAGAATTGACTTACTGGGACTGGATTCAGAATATAGACCGCAGTCTTCAGTGTATCACCCTATAGAAATTTTGGCAAGGAAGAGTGGTTGATCATACTTTTAACCATATCTATTAAGGTACGATTATGTTTTTTAGTAACTCTATTTTGTTGAGGAGTGTATGGCATTGTATACTGAGCTTCTATCCTATGTTACTGCAGGAAAAAAAGGCAAATGGACCAGCATTCTTACCTATTTCAGTATACCTACCTTAATACTCATCTCCCCTATCAAATCTCACACAGTTAATAACCTTCCCAATCTTCAACTTAACTACTGCCTTACATATCTTGAAAGCATTTAATAACTCATATTTCTCTTGCAATAAATCAATCCAACCATGCCTAGAATAATCATCTATGAAGGTGATAAAATACTTGAATCCACCCATGGCAACTGGTGTAATAGGTCCACATATATATGTATGGATTAAATCTAAAATATTCTCAAACCTATTTGCCCTTTTAGTCCTAGCCCTAATGGGAAGTTTTTCCTTTATTTAATCAACACATGTCTAAAAGTCAAAGAAATCCAACACCCATAGTATATTCTGTTTGACCATACTTTCTAATCTCTCTCTAAATATATGACCCAAATGTCGATGCCAGAACATAAAGGAACTTTCATCAAATCTTCAATGTTTATGCCTTATTGCAACATTAATAGGCGCACTATGGGACAATTTGGACAAGCGTTCATATTAAAGCAATACAAACCATTCAACAAAAGAGCAGACCCAATCACAATTGAATTAAAGAAAATATCAATCTTTCCATTTTCTTGCCAAAATGAATAGTCATGTCTATATAATATAGAACTAGAAATTAAATTACTCCTTGAAAAGGGTTCATAAACAATGTCATTTAACACTAAACAATGTTCATATTCTAAATTTAAAGAAATAGTTCCTTTGCTATCAACTGCTGTTGAACTTCCTTTTACCCCTAAAATGATCATTTCTTTCTCACTTGGCGTCATCATGTTTATGAGCCCTTGTAAGGAATTTTTCACTTGAATAGTCGCACCAAAATCCAACCACCAAGAGTGAAGTTTCAAAATTGTTCGATTCAAAACATACTAAAGCTAAGGGGCATACTAGACTTAAAGGGGCAATTTCATAAGAAGTACCTTCTCACTCATGCTTATTCTTTAATTTGAAGCAATCTGGTATCTTGTGACTAAACCTCTTGCAATAATGGCAATTACCCTTAAACAACTTCTTCTTCTAACTCTTATGATGCTTCTCATTCTTCTTGCGTCCATAAGATTTCTTACTACTAGCTCTGCTATCGTGCTTCTTTCCCTTTTATTTCTCATTACCACCTTTACTACTTGAATCTTAAGAAATATAATCAATGTTCTAAGTGTGAGTGGTGGCCTTCTTCAATGATTCTTCCTCTTGGGTTAGTATGGAAATCATCTAGTTAATGTTCCACTCAACTTCTTAAGAATTATAAAAGGTCCTAAAGACCCCATATTTAACAAGGAGAGAATGTAACACTCTATAGATCAAGAAACTCTCCCCTAAGTCTACGTTATATGATTTTAGCTTATTGTAGTAATTAATAAGCTTTATTATATGCCCACGTACACCAAAGACCCAATCATAGAGCGTACTATCTAGTAGTGAAAGATAATATGCAATTTGAGTTTTTTCAAATTTCTTGAATTTTTCACCAACAACCTTCATATACTCTATGACAATATCCTTATCAGGAATGCTTTGTCAGATGGTCTTATCAATGGTGAATTTCATGACCATTAGGCAAATCTTATTAGATTCATGCTACCTGTTGTAATGAGTTCAGTTAGCAACACTAAACTCAGCAATGGGCTCTGCTGATCTTGAGACTCTTAGAGCTAAATCCTCCATAGTGATTGTCAAGTACATGTCTAAAGACTCACTCCAGTTGTCACAGTTCATCCTATTAAGAGTTTTCACTGAAGATAATTGCTAGAACACAGAAACTGAGAAAGCCAAAAAATAAGAAACATTAATTATGTCAAAGTAACATAATTATGAAACAAAGTTTCCCTCATAAACTCAGTTCATGCAATTATATACAAGTTTGTTTATTGCAATCCTGCCTAAGAGTCCCAGACTACAATAAACCAATTGAGAAGTCCCCTGTCTATTGTCAACTTGAGCCTTAATGGACTTGCCACTCTTTGCGAATTGACAGTCGACTAGCCACAAGTTTGCAATTGACTGGTCACCTTTTGAGAGACACTTGTAAGCTACCAACTCAAACCCTGATTGACTGGTCCAGAGTGAGCAATCAACTGTCGTGGTCTAGAATTTAAAAATTGTAAGAGGGAAAGAGTGAGCAGTCGACTAGTCATGAGAGAGCAATCAACTAGCCAGTGGCAAAGAAGTCATAATTGCTTTACAATGGCCATGTTTTGAAAAGTTTGACTTCCCTCTTACTCTTAATGCATTTATTGGACACTTAACTATTTATACATAACCTATAGACTCTAAATTAATGAGAAAAAACATTTATGAATGATTATATCATAAGATTCATCTTCTTATCAACTCACTATTTCATAAATGCTTTATTGTTCTGCATACTCTGTTGTGAGAATTTGTTTCTCTATAATCTTTATTCCTTAAGAGTGAAAGGTTCAAGGTGAGTTATTCTTTGAGAATATCAAACAAAAGTACAATATAGATGGAAGAGAAACAACCTTTCTTGATGAAGCATACATTTCAAAATCCTTGGAGCCTGGATATTGGTGTCAAACTTCAAAGTGGAAAACAAGCCACTTCACACCAATGCCAAATGGTAGTATTCAAAGGCATGAAAGACTATAATTCTGGTAACATCTATTTCTTACCCACCTTATGTACATTGTTTAAATTATCATTATTGGGTGACAAATTATTATTTGGAGTAGTTATGTCCTTCTTGTACTTCCCTAGCAATCCATGTTCAAATATTACTTATATGATATCACAATTGTTGGAAAAGTACTTGTTTTGAAATATATATTTGTCTCCAAGTGATCTTCCATATTTAAATACAAATGGTCAAATTGGATCCTTCAGTGCTTAATTGAGATATATTATTTCACATCATATCTTATTATCTTATATATCTCTTGAGCTTGAACTTAAAAGATTTTAGTAGGTTTATGTTCTATGTGAAGACTCCTTGAGTTGAAACTTCTGTATGTCAAAAATCATTTTAATATAACTATTTGAATATTGACTTTATGAAATGATTTGTGAAATTTTTTTTAAGCAAAAGTTTATCTCATGAATATTCACAGAGAAGTGAACTTAGTTTTAATCTTGTTTTAGAGAATTATGAAGTTGGCTTAAATATTATAAAGTGACATGAGTTGTAATCATGAGTGAATATGAATGTCATAGAACATGCTCACCCAAAATAAATTAGATATGAATCACATGCTTCCAAATGTATTACGTTTGATCTATTGATAAGCATGTGAACACAAGTAAACCTAAAGATAGCCAACAATAATGCTTCATCAAAATAAAATGGAAATATTTGGAGAAAATGATAAAAAAACAAGTTTGACATTCTTTGGATAGCATGAGATAAATTTTTTTTGCTTCTCTAAATCTCTTGTCTCTCATGTTCTCTTAATTTTACTTAAAATTCTTCAAAATGTTTGGAATAATCTATGTTTTAGGATGAATTGGCAAATCTATAATTTGTTCATTTAAATACTCTCATTCAACTATTGAACATAGATCTCATACCAATGGTATGTATTTTAAAAAATTTTAAATGGTTCCAAGTGTGCTAATGGTTGAGTCTTCTTTAAGTTTCTACTTAAGCATTGAGCCCAATATCCAAGCTAAGTGTAAGATGCTCAACTTAAAGATCCTATCTTGGATGTCATTAAAGAATGGACAAGTGATGGTTAAATTCCAAGAGGATGAAACAAATCAAGAACCATCTCAACATTGCCAAAATTGATGAGTATCTCTATAACTCTATAATTTCTTAATTTTGAAGGATACTCTTTGGATTGATTAGTTATATTGGCAATTACGAATGACTATTACATGAGATGTGTGCTTATCAATGATGCATATGCTAATTAATTGTATATGCTTGACTTGTCATTGATTGTATAGGTTGTTTATATATTGAATATAATATGATTCCTACTACATACATTCTCATGGTTGAGCTATTCTCCTTGAAAGCTTACTCATTCTTAAGTAAAGCTTACAAAACTTTGAAAGAGTTTTGTATACTCTTTTTAAATCAATTAAACCTTCAAAGTTTTTAAATCCAATTTTTAAATTTTAAGAACCTATAATTGTTGAGATTGTATTCAATAAAGCTGATAAACATAAAAAAAAAATTATTAAAAATGAGTTAGTGAAAGGAAGCCATGTTTTTCAAATGGTACTATTTAATTATATGGCTATCGTTCAAACATATAAAGGGAATTATACTTTTCATATAATAACTTTTAATGAGATTGTTTTCAAATGACACTATATTCAATAAAGCCTAAACACATAAAATTTTATTGAACATTATATTATGAAAGGCAACATTGTTTTTCAAATGACAATCCTTATTTTTATGACAATCATTTAAAGATATAGGGGGAGTTTTGCTCTTATTGTAATATCTTTTGATCTCCTATGTATATGATAATCATCTTTTATAAAAGATCCTTCTCATTTCATTCCATTTCATAATGTTTTGAATTGATTTTCTTTTGAAATGAAAAAAATTACACATCTATTCTTAGCTTTGGATGTCAATCAAGTGCTTTTCATGTGAATGAATTAAAAGGAATTCTCTTTGAAATATCATCCTTATGACTCTCACCTTTTAAAAGAATAAATAAGTTCTTTCCAATAAAGATTTTTCTTCAAAATAAGCAAAATGGGTGATACATTTTTTTTTTTTAACATTGTTTGAGAGGGAGTATAGCCTACAATTAAGATCATATGTCCTTGGGCATACTTGAAAGATGTATTGGATTTGCTTGTCCATAATCTTAACATCTCAAAAAAAAAAAAAAAGATGGAGTTGTTGCTTTCGTATCTATCCGTCATAGAAGGTAACATTCTTTTATTTCTTTATCTATTCTATGTATGGAAAAAGTTTGTGACATCATGCAAATGGAGAATATTTTCAAATGTGTTGGAACTATGCATACATGAAATAATCGCAAACATTGCATGACCAATAAGATATGAACTGAATTATACATTTGATCATATATCTTTTCAATCATATTTTGCAAAATTTGAATCTTTGTGACACTAAAAGAATGATTGTTTTAATAAGTCCTACCCTATACCAAATTGACATCATAATACACTTAATTTGTCTAATAAAAGAATATGTGCTCAGACTGTTATCTATATTGTTTTCCTTAAACCTTGTTGTTGATGTCAAATAGGGATAGAAATTACAATAAGGACTAGATGTTCTCTTCCTCACTTTTTGATGTAACAAAGGGGGAGAGAAATGAGAAGAAAAATATGTGCATAATGAGAGGAGTGTGAAAAGTGAGAAGAGAAGGAAAATATGTGCATATGCTCAATACATTGCATACTTTATTATTTGACATTTTTTTCTTTAGTGATTTTTCATCACCAAAAAGGGGAGATTTTTTGGATTGTTTTGATGATGACAAATATATGAATAATATGAGTCACAAATATAATAATAATTTGTGCTTAATTAATTAACCATTTGGATTAACTATTTAGTTTGCCAGTTGAATATCTATTATGTGTAGTATGACCCAAAGAAGGAAGAGTGGGCATTGAAGTAAAGAGAATGAAATATCAATATCATACTCTACCAAAGTGATAGTAAGCAAGAAAGGTACTCTAAGCTTTAAAGAAGTTAAAGAATAAAAAAGTTAAAAGCTTGGATGCATCAAGATAGCCAATGGATTGAATAGGTATAATTATCATGGACTAAGTATTATTTTGTGAAATTTAATGATTTAGAATTATATTTATTGGCTCAAGATATTTTGGTTCTTAAAATATAAGCTTAGACTTAAAAAATAGTGAGATATAGATTTTGCTTAAAATTGTTTTTGACCCATGGTCACTATTTTATGCATATCTCATAAACCATATAGGATATTGCTATGAAACTTATTTTATTGAACACTAGATTCAAAGAGCTTTTCAATGATAGGTCATTCACATAAAAAGGAGTTCAAATGAAAAAGTTATGACCTTATAAACTTGAGTCACGAGATATGGATTCTGCATAAAATAGTATTCTGACCTTTGGTTACTATTTTAATGATATCTCTAAACCTATATTGATTTCTTATACAAAACTTATTTCATTGGAAAATATATGTAAAGAGCTTTCCAACCATAGGTCATACACAAATTGGATTTAAAATGAGAAAGTTATAACCATTTGAAATTAGAACTGCGTCACTGTAAGTGACCAATTGACTGCCCACCTGTGACAAGTCGATTAGTACAGTCCAGAAAGTGAGTAGTTAACTAATCAACCCTTGATAGTTGATTGGTCAGACCCAAATTTGAAATAATGGTCAAATTTTGATGGGTAGTCAACTGGTGAGCCCACGACAGTCAACTGGTCGCTCCCAAAGACAATTTTCTGACATAAATAACGGCTCTTTTAAGTGTGTAACGGCTATATCTCATCTTGATCTTTAAATATGACATTCCAAACATATTTTTGAGAAGAGCCAAATGCTAAAATGTGACCCTTATCTTGATATATCATCTTTGAGAGAGATTTGAACATCATTGAGCTAAACTTGCAAAATCTCTGTCATTTGAGTTCTTAAATCTTTATTTGTATAACTACCTCTTTGAGAGATATTGTTTAATTATATTCCTTTCTTATTTGAGAGAAAAAAGCTCAAAAAGATTCTTTGAGGAAGTCAAGTAAGGGTGTGCTTGGGTTAAGGGGGAGGTTCCCTTGTTTAAGTGTAAGGAAGAGGTTCTTCCTAGGAGTTGAGATTAAGAGAGAAGTTCTCCCTTGTTGTTCTAATTGATTAATTGAGATAGTGAAAAATCCCAAGAGGTTGCTTGGGGACTACATGTAAGGTTGGATTGGAGCCGAATCAGGACAAATCACTGAGTTTACTGTCTCTATCCTTATAGTCTTTATATTCTAAATTCATATTTATGCTCTGCATTTATTGTTGACATTACTCTTGAAGTGTCCATATATATATATATATATATATATATATCCCTAAGCATCTACATTAAGCCTCCATTGATTCATGTAATTGTTATTTTACATCATAGTCTTACAAGTATAAATCATAACAAAGAATTCTGTAAAGCAAATTCTGAAAAGAACTGAAATTTTGTCAACACTCAATTCATCGCCTCTTGGGGGTTGGTTGCCTGGACTAAAAGGATTTAACTTATGAAAAGAATCACACAAAATGCATTCATAGTTTCCATATCAATAAGATGCAGGCAACTATCAAAATACATCAATTATAGAAAGTTGCTAAGAAGTTATTAATAGACATAATTCACAATATTATATTAGCAATGTCTCACTAATAGAGTATGTCCATTATTAATATAAACAAAAGTCTCTAGTCCTTACTTGGTGGCTAATTTTAGCCTTAACAATTATTTAAGGATAAATACCAATAATTAAGAGTTTAGAAAAAAAAAATTCATAATTACATTAATCAGATAGGCCTCAAACTTGATACCATCATAGTTAGGCCCACGATAGGTGGACACTCAATCACTAGGTGGAGTACCTTTCTTGTTCATAGATTAATTTCAAAACACAAAATAGGAATGAAATTAACTAATTATGCAAATAAATTCATTTTAATTTATTCATATATCATCAAAGAGAGTGAACTCAATTTGTTGTTTCTCACTATGTCTAGTCAATAAATAAGATTTCTCAAGTCAAAATATGTTAGTTACATACTATTTTGAGGCCTTAAATCTTCAAGAAATTTTAATACAAAGCCTTTAGGGACAATATTAGTACCATTTTGTTCGTTTTTTAATGATCAATCATTCCCCTATATGAATTCGCCTAAAACTGCAAGATTCAAAGAGAATTTTGTTTTGAAAAATTTAGCTTCTTCACATGAAATCAAGCTTCAATGGTGTCTCTCAATCCACACAACTTTGAAGTAAAAAAATTACACTATCTTGCTCTAAATACTGTACCAAAAAAAACCCCTATATGATTTTCATGAAATCGATCCTAATGAAGAGTATTGATTTCAAAAAATGGTGATGAGGTTTTGAATGGTTGAACCAATTTCAATAGAATAATGTACAAATTGATTAGTCTGCAGATGAGTATTTATATAAAAAATTTGAAACGTGAGAACCTAATGGAAAGAACATTAAAGTTTCTATGGGCTCTGATACCAATTGAAAGAACAAAGTTCCATATCATAGTGGGAGATAAATAAATAAATCAGTAACAATGAAATTGCACTTACTTGATGAAGCACCAAATGTAGCCATAATTTTGCAAGTAAATAATCAGCTTTGTCCAAAATCTTTTCTTTCATACGTTAAAAGAATGAGTCATAGGAGATTTCAAAATAAGCCAAAGGAGTTATCTGGTGAGTCTTTAGAATATGAGAAGTTATTGCGCGTTCAAAGTACTTGTCTAATTTTTTTAATAAATAAAATTATTCAAATTATTTAAAACGGTAATTTCCCACTTCTCAATTACTCATATTTGAAGTTGGATATACTTATAAAATATTCTCCTCTTATCTTCTCAATTAGTAATATGATAGGATAATTACTGACAAGATTTACGTTGTAGATTGAGGCCTCTACCTAATGGACTTATGGGTAATCCAACCCATCACTAATTACCCACAACTAACTTTGACCCAATCCATTCCTGGTTAATGTCAAAAATCAAATTGTTTAATTAATTGATTAATTAACCTAATGAATTGACCTAATAATAAATTAATGCCAATCCACAAGATTTTTAATTATTTTTCATAAAATAATTCAAAAAAATGTAGGTAGATAACATCTTCAATTTAGCCCCATGGTTAATTTTCTTTTTGTAGCTTTTTTTAACTGATATTTTCAATTTGACCCATTTATTTAGTTTATATATTTACCAGCCAAGTCAAAAGTTTTTTTGTGCTTTGTCTATGACTTTTTATGCACAAGCTTAGTCAAATTGTGTTCCGTATTCATTTAATTTAGAGCTCAAAATAGGAAACTCAATGTGCATTTTTTATAGCATGATTAAGTGAGTATTTTCATAAAATCAATATGGTAATTAATTGATTATGATATAGAGCTTTTAATTTAAGATATGGTAATTCTTTTTTAGCGTTATAGAGGTAAAGTAAGAGATAGAGTTCCTTTTTGAGTTACCTTTGGTCTTCCATTTGAAGTAAATGTTGTTTATAATTTTGGACATTTTACTCTTAGAGACTTTTTTTTGTAGGGTTTTGTTCTTAGTAATGTGGGTTTAGAGTGAATCAAAGAACAGAGAAAATAAAGAATATGCAAAATCATTGATCATTCGACATGCAGGGGCGGCGGAGCTGGAAATCGAAAGTGAGGGGGCCAAACAGTAGCAACAATATTCTATATATATATATATGTATATAGATATATATATAATTTTTTTCACCAACATAGTATATGAAAAAAATTGATATTTAATCAAATAATATATATTAGTCAAATATATCCCGAGTCTATATCATCAATCAGCAAAAAAATTATGCAGATACACTCTTTTTTTTAATTCCAATATTAAAAAATGGACTTCAGTAAAATATATATATATATATATATATATATATATAACTATATCAAACACACTCATTTTTTCAAATTTATTATCATAATACAAATGAAACATTAAGCAATAATTACAAATAATAGGGGATATTATATATGTGTATCTAGCAATTAATTTTTAAACAAAAATGATATATATATATATATATGTGTGTGTGTGTGTGTGTGTGTGTGTGTGTGTGTGTGCAGTATAATAGAGAAAATTATTAGTAAGGTGTAGATGTGTAATAGTTTTGTACAGAGTGAAGAAAAGGCATGAATAAGAAATGATGGCTGCATGAACATAAAATGAACCATGAAGCATTAAACCAAAAATTTATGAATTATTAGACAAAAAAATGAAATGACGGTGTTTCTAAATAGTAAAAGTATTTGAAAAATGTGTAAAACTTGAACAATTAAAAATGAACTAATCTGTTGAAGATGAAGTGAAGGTGGTGAAGTGTGAATAGTGATGTTAAGTGCTGAATTAACTTAAAGTTGTGCATATACTGAGTGAAAGCTAAAAATTTAGAGTAGAAAAAAAGAATAGAAATATGACTGAACTAAAGTTAAATGAAAATTTAAAAATGTTTTAAAGAAATCAAGAGTAGTGTATAAAAACATATGGGCAAAAGTTAAAAGGGAATGCTGAATCTTGTTTTATTTAAAAGTTACAATTTAATATTTTGTAATTAATATGACGGGTTAAATAATAATTTTTTCTTTTATATATAGGGCCAAAATCTAATTCTCCCACCCATTATATAAAGTTGGGGGAGGGGACAATGACATATACGCTGGCTTTCTTCCCTCGGTCCCTGCCAACATGAATCACCTGTAGAAGTGTTTTTATAATTTTTTGTACATAATAATAAATATCATTGGATAAAAATTTAATAGTTGATATTTGTAAATAAGCAATGTAATTATATGCCATTAAATGATCATACAAGATTGGCTTTTTTTCAAATGATTCAAATGGTTATCGTAGAAGGCGACTAAAATAAAAGATTCAAACTCTATTACTTTGATTTATTAGGATTTTAGTAATCGGCACAGTTGGACAAATGAGAACCTTCTGACTTGTTGTACAGCAAGACATGCAATAGGTCTTCAAAATGATAAAAGAATGTATTCCTTTTTTGTTTTCTAATTAGGGGCGATCACGAGTACTCGGGACCTAGCTAGTAAGTAATTAGGTAAGGCTAAGTTATATTAGTTATAGGCTAATCTATATGTTATTTTCAAATAAGTTAATTTTATAGAAATTTTTTTATGAATGTAAGCAAATTTTCTAAAAAAAATTGGAAATTTTAATATCTTAAATAAATAAAAATGAAATAAAAAACTAGGATTGAAATGAAAAGTGATTAAAATTTTAAAAAAATTAATATTTTAAAGGTTTATTTTAAATAAAAGATATTATAAATAACATAAAATAAAATTAAAAAAATAAAAATCTGATACTAGGTCAAATCTTGTATGATTTTAAAACCTGACTTGACTTAATAAATTTTATTTTTGTGTTTTTACTTTTCAACTCAACCTGACCCCGATAAAACAAGACTAGATTGGATTGATTAGAATAAACGGATCCATGAACACCACTCTCATATCCCTTGAAATTTCACCATGTCCAACTCGTTATAAAGAAAATGCAGTGGAGGAGGCAATTTTTCCAGGGCTCTTCTGGGCACTTGGAGATCATTTCTTAGGCATTTTTCTTAAGTTGTTTAGCATTTTGTCATTATTTGGTTCCCTCAACATTGTCTCTGCAGGAGGTTGGAGTTTGGTTTCTTCAACATATCTTCAGTTTCTCCTGTAAGGGTTTGAAGAGTTTCAGCTTATCTTAAGCTCTGTGCACTCACCATTAACGTCCACATATAGATGACCCAGTTATTTGCGATTCTTCTTCGACTGGTATTACATTCATGTCTATATTTTTCAGGTCGAATATCGCTACTTCTCCATATTTTCTTTCGATTATATTGAAGTCTAAAAATGTCGACCATTTCGTGCAATGCACAGGATGCTTTGTTCCTTGATTGTGTGTCATATATATTGTCTGCGTGTTTGGTATTGGCACACACACTAAGCACTAAAGCTAGTCATATCTTTATATGTGTGTGACATAAAATAATTGTATCGATGTAATTAATTTTTGGATTACACCAAAAAATTTATTTACTATTAACGTATTTATAATGCTTTTAAATGAGATATGAAAAGAAATTAATTAGTTAATTGTTAAATTAAATTATCTTAAAATTATATAAGTTAATTGGACTTTCAATAGTCATTTATCAAATGACTAAATGAACTATATTAATTCATTTTAAATATAATTATTCATTGAATTATGCTGTATCTTTGAATGAATAAAAGTTTCACAACCATAGAAAAACTAGATTTTGCAAAAGTTATCTGCAAATATTAAAGCACTTCCAATTGTTTTTGTCTTAATATCAAACGATTTGTTACGATGATAATTCACATTGGATTAGGGTGAACTTTTCTTTTGATAAAACCATATCTTTCACATATAAATAACCATTAAATTATATAGTGCAATTCATTACAAGCACACTAAAAAATTAGAAAAATAATATGTAAAAATACTTACAAGTATGAATGTAAATGGAAAAATTGCCATTAATTGCTACCAGTCCCTCAAAGTCATCAAAATTTTCGAATTTCTATTTTTATTTAAAATTTTTATTTTCTATAATTGAATGTCTATTTTATTCAAAATATTGATATTTTCATAAATTTAAAATTTGTTAAAAGTTTACTCTGGCTTTTTTTTTTAGAGAAAATTTATTTATTCTAGTTAAATCTTCAATATCTTAAAATTTCTTCTTTAATGGAAAATAGAATTTCTAAAAAAATATGTGTTTCCAAATTTCAATATTTTTAGTTATTATAGATATTATTTAAATCAATTTACAATTTTATAATATTTTATCTCATTTATTAGTTCAAATTTTTTTATATTTTTAATTTAAAAGTTTAATGAATTTAAAGTTTTCTGAAAGAATTAGAAATTAACACTCTAAAGTTTTAATTGGTACAGAATATATTCTTTGCTACACTTTGAAGCATGAGATATGAAAATTTCAAAAATAGATAAACAAAATTATTTACCCAAAATATTTAAAAAGTTATGACCAAAAAACAAAAACAATGTTCAACATCAACATCACATAATAAAGACAATGAAATCTCAAATATTCATTATCAATTTCGGGTAGAAATGAAGGTTTTCAACAAAATATTGTCCAAGAATGAAGCACCACAATATTAACACAAAGAAAAACTTACATACCCATATATACTAGCTGTTACATACAATTAACAGAAATAGAATACCACTTAAGTCTAAAATCAATTTAGTACATTAAATAAGGTAAAGTTGCCTGTTTCTTGAGAACTAGAGACACTCGGCTGTTATATATGGAGACCCCCTAGTTTATATGAGATTATCCAAAATGCCAGCTACTTGGAGCAAAACTGGAAAAGATGTGAAGTCTAGTTTATGTTCTCCATGGTGATTGTCGATGAGAAAGCATCATTTCCACTCTAATTCAATATAGAATAAACAATTTTTTATTATATATACACATAATTGTTAAGAAAACATACCACTTTTCTCGTCAACTAACCGTTTGAATTATTAGTAATCGTACTTTTTCATGGAAGAAACCTTACCATGAAATTCGTATTCCATTTAGGATCCACAAGAATCTTTTTAGGTTATTTGTGTTCCGTCTCCCCAATATACTCACAATATAAGGAAGTAAGAATTAACTAGTCCTTTCAAATTTTTAGATTTTCTCTAAATCTGTTAAAGTAGGCTAACTCGATCCATTCGAGTTGACCCATCCGAATTGGTGGGTTAAATAAGTCAACATGTTTAACCCACTATAAGGTGATAGGTTAAACGAGCTAACTCGTTTAACCTATCAAAAATTAAAAAAATAAAAAATTATAAAAATTCAAATATTATTTTCTTTCAGTATATATCTTGGTTAATCAATTAATTTTTATATCAGGATAAATAAACAAAAAAATAACTAAATAAAAGCAAGTTTTAACGGAGTAAAACAAGTAGAGTGATCTAATAATTCAATAATTTATTAATAATGAGAATATGATTATAAGCAGAATATTCAAATATGAGAAATTACAAAATAATAGAGACAACACAACACATACATTAAGGTTAATTTTTTAAAATAGAAAGAAAAGTGTAAAATAGAAAAGTGTAATGGGTTAGGGCGCTGGATTGAGTAAATGAAAAATTTAAAAAAAAAAAAATGGACAACTCGTTTAACTCGCGGGTTAAACAGACCGAGTTGATAAAGTATACTAAACGGATTCTCAAAGGAACCCCTCAACCCAACCCACCTCTTAAGTGGGTTAAACAAACTCGACCCGGAGGGTCAAATCCATTTTGACGGCCCTAATTTTCTCAAACATACCAAAAATCCAACTTTACTTGTGTTTTAGTCATCACTGTAAGTTAGATAAGGACTTGAAAACCCCATTAGTCAATAAGCCGTGGTTAACACATACCTTGATGAGTTTTGATTTTTTTCAATAACCATCAGGTTTATGTAGCTGCACCTATGCTTCAACAAAGCGAAAAATGACAATCAAGCAGGGAAAACAAAATTAGAGAAGTATTTACAAATTAATTTCTTGGCATAGGATGAATGACATGGTGCAGGTTCAAAAATTTTCGTTGTCATGATTTACAAGAACAGGTTGGTACATCACTGCAAGAATAGAACACAAGGTTCAAGGACAGTAAGTAACCTAAAATTTTCTTTTACCGCAACTTGACAAAGGAACCCATTTGAGAGGTTCTATGCTATCCGTTTGGTAATATGATATAACCAACAAATAGAATCCTCCTTTTTCTTGCATTCTTCTCAAATTTTGCATGCAGTGCCGTCATAAAGCAAAATAATTCAGTCATGACATTGGCATAACAACTTTCAACATATAAAATGCAAAGAAACAATACACACACACACACACACATATATATATATATAACAGCCCATCATTCCACAGCATACTAGTTTTGTCCTTAGCAGCAAATTTCCCCCTTTTGATCACAACTAGAGGCAGATGCGATAATGATATCAGCACCCTTTAGGGTTATAAGCTCATTAAGTTGCATTCAAAACTTCCCTAGTTCTTTCCCCTGGACGTGTGGTGGGAGCTGAAATCCATCCAGACAATGCACAGGTGTCTGTCCCCCCCACGATAGATTAGTACCATACAAATCCGCCAAAGGGACCAGTATCTTCTAAGCAACCAGTTGAAGTTTTTCCCCAGTTAACATTGTTGTCTTAACAGCACATGAATAAGCAACCTCAAGCACATATATATAACTATGAAACATGGACACTCCTGCAAGAATTATATTTTAAACAAAAATAAAACAAATGGAAGAAGGAAGCAAAAATGACAGGTTTTCATCATTACTATAGTTTAATTTCTAAAATTAGAATAAATAAAGCAGTTGGTATCAAATATATTTGCCTTGTAGACATCGCAGATTTAGTGCTTAACAAGAAAGGCAGTACCCAAACAAAGAGGTCAATGTTAGTATACAGTGAGACCTAGGAATCATATTGATATGGACTATTAGAATCAACATAAAGGCCAAAATATGAAACTGTCCAGGGGATGAGAGGATGGAAATGCAATGTCCTCGGATAGAAAACAAAATGTGATTAGGGCTGGCTAACACTTATAAACCATAAATGACAGAAGAAAATCCATCCAAGGTACAAGTAACAAATGTCCAGCTCAAAACTCCCTACTATCATTTAATAACATTGACAATAGGGAATATAGCAACTAAAGTGATCATCCAATACTTTTGCCTCACCATTGAATATAGAACCTCATGAAGGGAAATCAACAATCTCAGTACTCCGAGTTAAAATTTCCAATTTAAAAACAATACAACGTTATTGACAACTAGAGTCAGAAGTATGCAAGTAGATAATTATGGGTATAAATCAAGCAGTTTAAGCATTCCCAGAAGAATAAACATGAAACCTAAGGTACATCTATACAGAGAAAGTAAATACAATCCTACATTTCTGTGGTAGTTGTGTGTTTCATAGCCTTTTACATTCAATACCCAATTCCACTATAAGAACAATCTCCTCTTTCTCTGCTGGAAATTTTAAAACATTGAAAGTCCTCATTTTCCTCCCCTATTGTTCATAATAAAGCCTTTTCATTAGGTCACCTTTGACAGGGGAATCTCGTGAATTAAAATCTTTTTTGCAATATGAGCTTCTGGTATTAGTTGGAGATCTAAAGCCATTGAACATCAAGAACAATCTTTCTCAACTAAAATTTATGCAATTAATCATTAGTACTAGTGATTTTACAGGATCCTAGCACAATTTCAAAGAGCATAAAAAAATAGTGCTATTGATAAAATAGGAGAAATGGGAAGAAAGAAAGGAGATTAAAGGGGAAGACAAATATACAATTAACAGGGACTCCGAAACAATGTAAACAATACATTACGGTCTTCAAAACTGTTATAGTTATTATCTTCAATCAATTCAGATATTGTTTTTGTACGATTCACTATGAAAATGATCAAATGCCAAAGATGCAAGCAGGAAATCACCATATCCTAAGTCATAACCATTCTTCTCTTTTTTCCAGTCCTATCAACAGCAATGGATCAAAGAATGTCCGCATAAAAAAACAATTATTATGACCAAATTCAAATCTTATCATCAGGAAAAGCTTTTTTTAACCACTTATGCAACCATCATCTCATGGAACAATTCCATGTATTGAAACAGCGAAGGTAGTCCCAAAATGCAATCATATTATCTTGGTGTTTTACTATTTCCTGGTTACAAAAACAGCATATATAAGATGTATAAGAAAAGGAGAACAGAATGAAAAGTGTTAAGGTCTAATAATAATTATATGAAGAACCAAGTGAAATTTTACGCAGTTCATTATAATTTAATAGATATTAGCAATTTACCTGATAACATTTAAGAAAACTCCATTATAGGTATAATTCGAATCAAAGAAACGGTTATATATTAGCAATAACGAGAAGAGTGATAAATTAAACCGGTAATCAACCATAAATATAGAAGGAAGAAAGACATGCTAAGATGACAAACATATATTAAACATAGGATTTGAACTAACCTTCTTCCACAAGAGTTGGGCCACTAAATAGTTGAACAATTTTTACAAAATTATTATAAATATAAAATAAATCCAGACTAAAGTATGTAACCAAGTTCCTATCATCATAGAAAACCTCTAGTGATCATTTCATGAAGAAGCTTCTCCGCCTTATCATCATCATTTTTTTCAATAAGATTTTGAATAATTGTTTCAACGGTTACGAAATTAGGGACACAGCCATTCTCTTTCATCTTTTCAAGCAAGGACATTGCTAAATCAAATAAGCCCTCTTTACATAATCCATTTATCATGGCGGTATAGGCTTGCACATCTAGAAGATGATGACCCTTGACAAGAACTTCAAAAAACTCTCGTGCAGTGCTTACTCTACCACCTTTGCACAGACCATCAATAAGTATAGTGTATGTGTGCACAGTAGGGTGAATTTCCCGATCAACAATTTGATTATATAAAGCAATCGCCCCTTTGAGATATTGGCTTTTGCAAAATGCATCTAGCAAGATATTATAAGTGAATATATTAGAACGCAAACCACTGCCATACGTCCCATAAACAATATTTTGCACATAAGACATTTTCCCTGACTTGCATAAGCCATCAATAAGAGAATTGAAAGTTATAGTATTGGGAGCCAAATTTCTACAACGCATTTCCTTGAAGAGATCCAAGGCTTCATGCACCATCTTAATTTTACAATATCCATTAATCAAGATACTATAACTCACAACATTAGGAGCCAAACCGCTCTTGATCATCCTATTGAATACTTTCTTTGATTCTCTCACATTATTTCTCATAAAATTTCGGATTGAACAATTGCTGCAATAGTAGAGGTCAGATCAGTTTTGGGAGCATCGTCAGGCGTAACAGGTGTTGAAACTTCTGCAGCACACATATTAACAATGGGTTTGTTTTGCTTAGCTCGCAATTCCTTTTACCAGTCCGGATAGCCTTTTTTTTTTTTTAGCAATATTTTATTGTATGACCTTTAGTGTGACAATAAAAAAAACTTGCTATCATCATTCTTAATTTCTTTCCTTTTGTTTGGAGTTTTAGTAGCAACCTTATTCAGAAACTCAAAAGAAAAACCATTGCACTATTATCTAGAAGAAGGGAAGGAATGGTGAAGGCTTATCTATGTTTTTAAACAGTAAGTACCATCAAAAAAGGTCTTGTCAAGCTTAGGTAAGGGATCCATCGTCAAAATCTAATTTTGCATATGATCATAAGAGTCATTGAGACCCATTAGAAACTGCATGATCTTCGCATGAATTTAAGGATAACATAGGAGATTTCATAGGTTTATTTGCCACACGTGCATTGAGGAATTAGTGAACTTCTGGTTCTCAATAGTTCTTCACATCATTATTGAACTTGGATGGCTTAACCAGTCATGCCAAATTATAAATATATCCTTTGAATTAGTGAACTTCTAGTTCACTACAACATATGCTTCAATTGTATTAATACGTGTGTAGTGCAAGTCGAAGGATAATGCAGGCAACTTTTCTAATATATGTTTTTCTCTCGAGACAACCAAAGTAATATAAAAATACTCTATATCACTTTCATTTAATGTCTCCTTCTTTAAAGCTTCCTGATTTAGTTAACAACAAAGTTTCATGTACAACAAAATTTGTTCCATTAAGTAAATAAAAAGTGGCTCCTCTAAAACCCTTAATTATATTAACCGTGTATGATATTGTATTCACTTTTGCCTCCATTTTAATAAAAGATGAGAAATATTTCTCACTTCTAAGTGTGGTGTAAGTTGTTGTACAATTAGCTAAGTATATGTCTTCATCAACGTTTTTGTAGTCTCGTAAAAAATTAATAATATTCATACTTTTTGATATCATAAAACAAAAATAGATATAATAAGTTATTAGGTTACATAAAAAATAGCAAAACAACAAATTAAAAGAAAAGACACACAAATTGCAATACATTAAAAGAAAGTAACTTTAAATATAAATTTGTTAAACATCAAAAGAAGTATTGGCATTACCCTCTGCAGAGTCAAATAAGTCTACAATGTCCAAATGGGTTATCCCTAAGGGCTTATCAAGAAGGTCATCATCATCTTGATTGATAAAATTTGGCTCTATAGCATTTTTCTTTTCCTTTAGGAAAGCTTGGTAAAGTTCAATAAAATATTTAGCCGTACAATAAGTACGTGACCAATGCTCTTTCATGCCACATCTATAGCATGAGTTTTTAGATTTCTTAACATTCTTATTTTATGGTGCCTTCCCTTTGCCTTGTCACTTTTCATTACCATGACCACGACGTTACTTAGTTATATTGTCCTCAACCACATCCACACCCATGTCTACAACCATTAGATGTTACCATATTTACTTCAAGGAATGAAATGAAACTAGTCAAGCGAGAATTATGGTTTTTCATCAAAAGTTTATTATTTTGCTCAACCACAAGAAGACATTATATCAAATCAGAATACTTTTTAAATCCATACTCTCGATATTGTTGCTACAGGAGCATATTGGAGGCATGAAAAGTAGAGAATGTTTCTCTAACATATCATCATTAGTAATATTTTCTCCACATAACTTCAATGAAAGCTAATTTTAAACATTACGGAGTTATATTCACTAAATAATTTAAAATCTTGCAATCACAAATGCATCTAGTTATATTAAGCTTTGGGAGAATGACCATTTTTAAATGGTCATATCTCACTTTCAAACTTTGCCACAAAAGAAGGGGATCTTTCATAGTAAGGTATTCATTTTTCAATTCCTTATTCAAATGATGGCATATGAAAATTAAAGCCTTAACACGTTCTTGACTTGATGTTTCATTTTCTTCTTTTATTGTCTCTCCAAGACCTATAGTATTCAAATGCATTTTGGCATTACGCATCCATAACAAATAATTTTTGTCGGATATGTTAAGGGCTACAAATTCAAGTTTTGTGAGATTTGTCATGATAAGTACTACAAGAAAATAATGAATTTATTAAGAGATATGATCCTTATATGCAAAACATATTCAATATAATAACAAGTATTTTATCATAATTGATTTATTAAGTACACAATATTAATAATAATTTAAACATATATTAAACACCATATATATTGTAACTATATAAACATAGATGAAACTTATAAGTATGAGTTATATATATCTCTATTAGATAAACATGCTTTCAAACTAATCATAGGCCAAGGTTAACTTAGAACAACAAATATATTCATCATGTTCTCATAGTAAAGAGATCAAAAGGTCATGAATAGATAACAAGATATATTCAATTTATGTGTATGTAGTAGAAATTATGCATTTTTATATATAAACAACATATATCCATTAATATATGAACGTACTTGTATTAAGAGATAAACATATACAAAATAAAATTCATTAGAACATAAAAATATTTATCATTTCATTTGAATATGAAAAAAAAATCCATGTACTATGCATATGGGGGATCATGAGCATATAAAGATGGAAGGTGAAGTGATTTTATAAACCTTGAACAATATTTTAATTATGCAAAACTCATATCAAAAGATATTAACGTATTGTAAAATATGTAAAAATAAGAGTGTTTTTATGAACAAGATACTCGAAACAAATAAAGAGAAATGTAAGGGAAGAAAGTATTCATTTTACTTAACTCATTAGTGTTATACATATTATCACACAAAACCTCTATTTATAGGTTAAGAAACCTTCAAGAGTTACAATGTATGGGAACTCAAGGGTATATTTTCAATGTACATGTAAAAAATCAATTGTGTGTACATTCTTGTAAATGGAGAATGTCAAATGTTAAAATACTAAATGTTGTATATATATTCATAAAGAATGTTAAATATTACATACACATTGATGTGCACGTAGATATTCAAAAGTTATGAATATTCATATATAATATTTTATAACATATAATATTTTATTTGATTAAAAATTTATTATACTAATATTTATGAATTTTACTAACCACTACCCATAAAGAATATTTATTACTTATAATAAATTAACCTTAACTAATAAAAGTAATCAACAAATATTCATTATTATTATTAATAAATATAATAAATAATCCTTAACTGATTTACCACATTCAATATCTATATAATAAATGATCCTCAGTTAGCAAAAGCTCATATTTTACTTAAAATAATAATAATGTTGTCAAAATAATATCCATTCTCGTCCAGCATCTGTTGCTCTAGCGCGCACGCACTCGCAGCTCTCCAGTTCGTCTTCTTCCTTCTCGCTGTCCCTCGTCTGACTCTGAGCTCAGCCCTCCGTGGCCGGCGTTTGCCCCGTGCTTCGTTCTCCGGTCTCCCTTCACTCGAAGGTCGAAGCCTCGAACGGAAAAAGCCACCACTACCAGCGAGTTCCGATACCCTCTTTTACTCTAGGTGGGTTCATTATTCGGGTAGGTTTCTCATTTGCTTCTGTTCGGTTAAGTCTTCTGATTCTTGATGCGTGCTGTGTAGGTGGAGGAATTTGAAACTGTGATATTGGCTACTGGCTAGTTTAATTTTCTGATATGCTCTTGCATAATTATAGGGTTAGTAGTCGACAAGGCATGCCTATACTATCTCTCCCCTGTCTGACTCTTTGATCATTTGATGTAGCTGCATTTTGCTTGGATTTTATTGTGCTCAACTGTGCTCTGCCTCTCGTGGTGTTCAAAGCTTTTGTGTATATGCTTTGTGGGACGAGCATATACCCAAAATATTTTCTCGCAATTTGAAGCTGTTGCTGGAATTGCATCAATTAGTATTTTCCTCTCCCACTGCTACTGGGAATTAATGGATGTTGATCTCATCTTCAGAGATCAGCCGCAATCTCAAGTCTGATCAGCATTTCTTTCCTTCTTTCTTTGTCTTTTCCATTGCTTTCGTCCTCTGACGACGATTGCACACGGAACTTCTGAGAGAGATTAGTAGAATTTCTGAGATTAGATATCTACTAAGCAATTTGAAGTGTGTTAAAGTGCACCATCGACCTTGCATCATCCTTTAGTCTTTGTTCCATTGGAACACTCATGACGGTGCCTCTTCTCATTTCCGGTGCTTCCACAACTGGCAACAACCCCATGGTTAACTCTTTTTCAGTAGGCTTTTCTTTCTTTCTCTTTTTGTTTTTTATTTTCTATTGATATCTTCAATTCGGCCCATTTATCTAGTTTGTATATTTGCAATCCAAGTCAAGTACGAAACTCTGCAATTTTTATAGCATGTTTGATTATGATATAGAGCTTTTAATTGAAGATATGGTTCTCGTTTTTAGTGTTATAGAGGTAAGAGAGATAAAGTTCCCTTTGGAATGACCTTTGGTCTTCCATTTGGAGTAAATGTTGTTTATAATTTTGGGTATTTTCCTCCTGACTTTCTCTGTAGAGTTTTTTTCCTAGTTGTGTGGGTTTAGAGAGAATCATAGAATAGAGGAAATGAAGTAATTGCAGAACCATTTATCATCATAGGTTGCTTTGGCTTATTAATCTTAGTTATGTGGGTTTAGAGAGAGCAAAGGAAATGGATTAAATACTCAAATCTTGATCATTATTGGTTGCGTCTTATTATAGAATTTTTGGATTAAAAGAACCATAGATTTACAATAATTGTCTGTTAATACTTATTAGATTATATTTACAATTTATTTAGATATACCTCTATTTCTTTTGTTGTTTCAAGATCCAATATGGTAATCTTAAAATTTTCTTAGAGTATATTCAATGTTTCATTGCATGCTAGTTATCCTGATTTACTAAATTTCATGGTCTCCCATGTTCAATGTGCTATTTGGAATATCTTGGTCTGTTATTGTAGTGCAAAGTTTGTTGACCTTAATCTGCCTCTGGAAAAATTTATGAAGGAAAATGTTTCACTTTCAAATACATTAAGGGATGTTTTGGAACTGGACCACACCATTGATTCTCTTTAGCCATTAAAACTTTATCTCTGTGGAGTGTGGTATACCGCTGAATATTGTTTTCTGGTAGGATGGTATGATATATTAGAAGTTCTTTTTTTATGAATTTAAGGTACAGGTTGAGGAATAACAAAAAGTAGTTCCAGTTATTAAAATACATTTGAAAGTTAAGTTTTCAAATTAAAGTTTAGTGTCAACTTACGATAAATTCTAATTGCTGTAAGAGTGCAAGTTTTATTACTTTTATTGTGCTCTTAGTTAATCAATAGTTGGAAATACTGAAAAAATTACCTGGCTGCATGGGCTGGCTTGTTTAGCCTGCTAGCCTGGTTATGGACTTTATCTCATCTTCAGAGATCAGCCCCCCTCCCTCTCTCTCTCTCTCTCTCTTGGTTTAGATTGTATCAATAGGCCCTGCTTTTTTCCTATGACTGTGATTGCCTGGTGAACTTCTGGGCCTGTTTGAAAGCGATTAATAGAGTTTCTGAGATTAGATTTCTATTGAGCTATTGTATTTGAATTTTGATGGTAAAAGAAAGGAAGCTGAGTTTCCTTTGGAGTAAATGCTGGGTAGAATTTTGGATATTTAAGTTCAAAGAGTTTCTTTGTAGAATCTGTCTTTAGTTTAGAGAGAATTGGAGAACAGAGGAATTATTGGTCTTCATTGGTTGCTTTGGGTTATTAATCTTGAGCCACAGGCATGGCAAATCTATTAACTTTTCAAAAATAGTGGGGGCTCCGGATTATTCATCATGGTATGGGTAGAGTCAATTGGAATTTAAGATATCTAGAAGCACATTGGATAAATTTCTTATCCTTCCCATTTTAATAAAATAATGCTCTTTAATTGGTGATAATCTTTACCAAAGTTACGCAGGGAAGCCATAGAGATTTTTAAGAAGTCTAATAAATATACAGTTATTGTAGAATTACAACATTTGTCCTGTTCATTAGATTTACAGTTATCCGAAATATGCCTATTTCTCTTTTTAATGTTCTTGTTTAAAAATCCAATATAATAATCCAAAAATTTTCTTCAAAGGCATTCAAATTTACCATCGCATGCTAGCTATCTTGATGATTAATTTTTATGGCCTTCCATGTGCTATTTGATCATTTGCTTTTGCTTGTGCTTGTTTTAAATCAATTTGTGGCCCATCTATTGAGAATTGGAGTATCCTGGTCTGTTATTGTAGTGCGAAGTCTGTTGACCTTGTTCTGCCTCTTTACAAATATCTAAAGGAAAGCTTTTGAGTATCTAAGGGGATGCTTTGGAGCCATATATGACCTTTTGCCATTAAATTCGTATCTCTGTGAAGTGTGGTATGCTATAAATTGTTTTCTGGTCGGATGGTGCCATATATCTCAATTTCTTAATTTATGAATTTCAGTTAGTGCGAGTAACAAGAAAAGCAAATTCTAATTGCTGCAAGAGTGCAAGTTTTATTACTTGTAATGAGTTGTTTATTTAAATCATTGGATGTACGGCAAAAATGACCTGAGTGGTTAGGACTTTACTAAGTGCAGCCCGTTTCATTAATTGTTCACCCACCCTGGCCAATTTATGGCTGGCCAGCCATGGGCCAGCCCAGTCCAGTTTCTCACTGCTTGTTAAGTTCAACAATAAAAATATAGAATGATCTTAGGTTTTTTTTTTTTAATTGGAAATAGCTTTTTCAGCGAAAATTTTTCATGTAAAGCACTTATTAACTACAAAATGAGTTGATTTTCTCTTTTTACAGAAGACATTTTTAGAATGTAATTTTATTTGTTATTTAAATTTAAAATTATGTGCTAAATATTTTCTTTTAAATTAATTATATAATTAAGTTTAGATATGGTCCAAATAAAAATATTACTTTAGATAATTGAAACCCTGGAAGAGCTGTTTCTCTATCTTGTTCTCATTTGGACTATGGGGTTCCAATCCTGAGCGCTGCAAGCTTCTTGGCTTCTCTTAGCTGGGTACCTTCACATCCTTTCACTCTCTGGTTTCACTGACGGTGCTACCTTAAGTGAGTTTTCCAAATTTAATATCATCTTCTTAAATTCATCCCTTCATGGCTCTCCCTCTTTCCCAATAGCCCACAAGGGGTCAAATTCATCATCATTCATCAGTTTTGAAAATTTTTTGAATTAAAAATGTGATTATTTCAATTATTCATTTTGTCTTGTGCATTTCATGCTGGCATAAGGTTTCTGTAGCAACTGCAGAATCTTCTGTTTGTGATGCATTTGTGTTAGTCACTAGTGATTGGTTTATGCTGATTCCTTTGAAAATTTTTACTATCCTAGCCTTTGCCTAGCTAAGTTGGAGGTATATTCTCAGGGTTTGACCTTTCTCTAATATGCAGATGCTATCATGACTTGGCAAATTTTCCAGTTGCCTGCGGTGGGAGCGCTGGATTTCATCTAAATAATTTGTTCCTTTTTTTTTTTGGGTCAAACAAGTATTCAGTGTTTTTATCACAATGTCACTGCTGCTAGCTTAAAGATGGTTGAATCTAATTGAGATGTTTTGATTAATATTGGATTTTAAATTGTATTTGGTTTGCTTAGAAGAACAGAATTTAGTCAAGTACTAGTTTGATAATATACATCTAGAGAGAGGATTTTCACTGCTGTGTTCAGGTGCCATGAGTGTAAGGTGGCCAAGAGTATTGACACCCACCTACCTCGCCCAGATTATGCAATTGCAAAAAAACCCATTAAAGGCTCTCCAAATTTTTAATGAAGCCCAATCAAGGTACCCCAAGTACCGCCACAACAGTTCAGTATATGCCACCTTGATTAGCATCCTTGGAAAATCAGGACAAATTACAGAGATGAAGGATGTGATCGAGCAGATGAGGGAGGATTCATGTGAATGCAAAGATTCAGTGTTTGTGTCTGCTATGAAGACATATGCAGAAGCTGGGATGACAGATGAGGCTGTCTCTTTGTATTATAGCATTCCTCAGTTCAACTGTATTAATTGGACAGAGTCTTTCAATACCCTGCTGAAGATATTGGTGAACGAGAACAGGCTTAAAGCTGCTCACCATCTTTTTAGTGAGAGCTCCTATGGTTGGCAAGTGAACTCTCGTGTTAAGTCCTTGAACTTGCTTATGAAAGTTCTCTGCCAGAAGAATCGCTCTGATCTTGCACTGCAAATATTCCAAGAGATGGACTATCAAGGTTGCTACCCAAATAGGGACAGTTATGCTATCTTAATGAAGGGATTGTGCCAAGATAGGAGGCTGCATGAGGCTACCCATTTGTTATATTCAATGTTTTGGAGAATCTCACAGAAAGGTAGTAGTGAGGATATTGTAATATACAGAACTCTCTTAGATGCTCTATGTGATAATGGTCAAATAAAAGAAGCAACAGAAATTCTCGGCAAAATTTTGAGAAAAGGGCTGAAAGCTCCAAAACGGTGTTGTCACCGACTTGATCTTACTCGGTGCAATGATGGTGAGGATATTGAAGGCACTAGGCGGTTAATTTGTGAAGCGCTTTTTAGGGGTGCAATACCAAGTTTGGCCAGCTACACTGCTATGTCTGTTGATCTATATAAAGATGGTAAGATTGTTGAGGCTAATAAAGTCATCACAGAAATGCAAGATAAAGGCTATAGACCCACGGCTTCTATTTTTGAGGCAAAGGTGGAAGCATTGTGTAAAGAAAGTAATATAGAGGAAGCAATAAAGGTCATTGAGGAGGACATGGTGGAATCCAATTGTCTACCAACTGCTAGAGTGTACAATACTGCCTTGAGAAGCCTATGTAGTGAAGGTAAATCAATACTGGCCCTTGAGTATCTAAATAAGATATCCAAGCAGTTAGGTCGCAAAGCTGACAAGGAAGCTTACGGCATTGTACTGGAAATGCTGTGTCGTGAGAGAAGATATATTGAAGCGAGCCAACTTTTGGAGCAGATGTCAGTCAAGTCCTATTGGCCTTGTGCTTATACTTACAGTTCACTCATTAAGGGTCTTTGCTCTCTAGGCAGACAATATGAAGCTGTAATGTGGTTGGAGGAGATGATAAGTCAAGGGAAGCTGCCAGAAACTTTGGTTTGGGATTCAATGGTATCTTTGTTCTGTAATTCAGATAAGATGAAAGTGTCCTCTGAAACATTACTTCGCCTAAGTAGTGTGTGATTCTTATTGCTCCTCAACTTATAAACTGACTAGAATTCATAATGTCTTCCACACATGTATGTAATATTAAGTTTTAAAGTATAAAGTAGTGATTTCAAATCCAAAGGATGAGCGTACTCTGGCAACTTTATGCGAGGGGAGTTTGGTTTTTGGCAATGTCAATGGAAAAGTTGACACACAGGTCACGTATATTGCTATGGATGAGATTTTCACCACATGCGGCCCATCACTCAGTTCTCTCATAACCTAGGATGTATTTTAAATTTTGACAAATGTATATTGATTCTTCATAGATAAACACGTTTTAATTTGGTTCTGAATAAATTTTTGTTCTCATTTCAATCCCTTTAATCTATGGACATTACAGTGGTGATTGACATGTCTTAAATTTTTACTACAAGAAATAAATGAGAATAAAAGTTTGTTTGGGATCAACTTAACAATCAATTCATATGCAAAGGGTTTTATTTTATAAAAAAATTTATTGAATTTTAAATTAAACAACTTTAAATACGTATTTATTTTAATGAAATATATATATATATCATTGGCCGATTAATCTACCCTTGTTGTTTCCATTCTCCAGCTAGTAGCCGTCATATCCTCAAACCTTCAAGCTCGAAACCACAATCATTGTGTTAGTTAGGCAAGTTGAACGCTGGGGACCAAAATGCACAAATCATTATGCATACATCGTGACAATACTCAATTATGCCAACTAACTCCTTCCAATATAATGTATGCTCTATTTTATTACGGTATCAAATTCAGTTTGCCTATAATGCTTAAGAATTGAGATCACCAACTCCTTCGTTTTAGTTTCTTCCCGCCCTCCAAATGTAATCCAATAATAATAATAATAATAATAATAATAATAAGATAAAATTTTTAGTGCACTCACAATTTTGAATACACCAGTGTACCCAATTATAATATAGAGATATAATTGTAATAATATTAACAAAAAATAATAATATTATAATTAGATACATTGATATATTTAAAATTATAAGTGTATAAAAAATGACAAATAATAATAATAATAATCACAACTAATATTATAATAACAACAAGATTCTCTGCCGTCAATTGCACCGAGCAGTCAAAAAATAAAAATATTAAAGGGAGTGAAAATATATATAAGATCAACTTCTTTATTTTTACTAACTATTTTTTTATATATATTTATGTGATTTCATATAGTGCAGTCAATTGAACAATTGTAGAGAAATCTCTTTCATCAACAAAAATGGCTCCTCCTACTTTGTAATGTATATCATTATATTTTCATAAAACATCAAAATTAACAGGCCAGAATTTAAAAAATGACTATTGTATTTTATAACCTTTATTCGGTTAAAAAAGAAAAAAGATTGTATCTCACAAGAGGTGCATTTGGCACATTGTTTTGGCCTCTGGCTCTACTCTATATACATCCAACCAAGTCTATATTATTTTATTAACCTTTATAAAAATAGAAACATAAAATATTCTCAGCACATGGTCAATTTAAAATTAAAATTTCCGTGCAGCTTTTTACAATAGAAGTTTAAAATATTATCTAATATAGTAGTTCTAATATTAAAAAATAATGTATCAAAAATCAATAATCAATAATCTTTATTCTACAGATACATATTTTCTCCTTAGTCCTCTCAGATGCTTCCTTGAATGTTCATGTAAAACTCAACAACTCAAATTCTTCTTTTTGCCCACATTTTTTTTAATTACAATGGGTGGTGTATTTTATTAATTTTAAATACAAAGACAATCTATAATAGTGATTGTAATTTGAAGCCCATAAAACTCTCTTGCATATTTGAAAATTCATACATAAAACAATACGGCTGCTAGATTAGTCCCTCACATGCAAACAACTCATCAACATCGCCCACTTATATTTCCACGGCATGCTCTTCCTAACTCTTAACTTTTTCTGAAAAGTTTTCTTTTTTTAAAAAACTATGATAGACAAAGAATGTTCACCAACTTTTCTAAAAGAGTACAAAAGATAATATGTAAATGTTAGCCACAAAAATGTGATTAAAAATCGAAGCATTTTTATTATTTATAGAAATACTAAATTTAATTGTTCATACTAGCCTATAATAAAAATACTACATATATGTCAAACTCAAATATATATATATATATATATATATATATATATACAGCTTTTGTCCAAAGGCTTTTGGATTTTTATTTGGACAGAGTCCACCATGTTATGTTTACAACTCTATTAATAAAATATATCTCTCATGAATGAATGATAATCAATAATTTTAAAAAATGAAATTTTTGTAAAGTAGGCCATTTGTGACAATTATTGACTACTATAAAATTAATGTTTACAACTCAAATTGACATGATTTAGGAAAAATATATACGTCAATTTTTTTGGCTAATTACAAGACAAGTTAATTATACATAAGTATCAGATTTTTTTTATATAATTTATTTATAGTATTTATATGTTTATTCATACTTTACTGACACAATAATCTTTTACAACAATCTCAACACAAAAACACTTATTTCATCTATTATATATAAGTAAAGTAAATTTTTTTTATCGTAAGAGCTCTGTTAATTGATGATAAGTTTTAATTGATTAAACATTTAACTCCTTGTAGGATGACTCTTCATCTTTTTTATACATGTATTGAAAAATTTTTTACACACGTAATTCTTTGTAGTTAATGAAAAAAATTCTGAAGTAATTAATTACTGAATTAGTTAACCACCTTTTAAATTAAAAAATTTTTAAGTTTGAAAATTTTTTTAAGTTAACAAAAAAATTAATGAATTTATCATTGTTAACAAGAAAAATGATAAAATAATTATTTATTTTTTAACTTATGAATTCTTCAAAGTCAAAAAGATTTTTAGAGTAAATAAAAAAATTAATAAATTAATTAACCACCTCTTAATTCTTTGAAGTTCAAATAATTTTTAAAGTCAACAAACAGATTATAAATTAAGTAACTAATTGTCTCTTAAATTGTATAATAAAGGATTATAGTATGAGCCATTATTAAAGTAATAAAAAAATAATATATGATGGAATAATTTATTTAATCATTTAGATCATTGAAAGTCATAAATAAAGTATAAAATAATTAATTATTGAATTAGTTAACCACCTCTTAAATTAAAAATTTTTCAAAATTTGAGAATTTTTTTAGATTAACAAAAAAATTAATGAATTTATTATTGTTAACAAGAAAAATGATAAAATAATTAATTTTTTTTAACTTATGAATTCATCAAAGTCAAAAAAATTTTAGAGTGAATAAGAAAATTAATAAATTAATTAATCACCTCTTAATTATTTGAAATTCAAACAATTTTTAAAGTTAACAAAAAAAATAATGAATTAAATAACTAATTGTCTTTTAAACTTTATAATCAAGAATTATAGTATGAGCCATTATTAAAGTAATAGAAAATAATATATAATTAAATATTTTATTTAATTATTTATATCATTAAAAGTTATAAGTAAAGTCAAATGTAATTTTATTAATTTTTAATATTTTAAAATTTTAAAAAAATTATCAACAATGAGTATTATTTCGTACATAAAAAAATTAATAACAATAACATCTCAATAAATCTAATAATTTAAAATATATTAATATATAATAATATAAATTAATTTTTTTTGGCATAAATAAACTAGCTCTTTATCAACTTGCTTCCGTTATACACTGTATGAACAACCGAAGATGCTTCGTTCAAACCTTGAAAGATTTCCCCAATTATCTAGAAAGCAACAAATTCGGGAAAATAAATATTCACATACAAATTATTTTTCAAAAAAATTAAAAGAAAATCACAACTTAAATATGCACACCAGTCACCACACCACTAACGTTCTAACCTCTCGTGAAAGTAGACCCCACTTTCATATCCTCCCTCCTTCCCCTCTCACTCTCACGCTTCCATAGCCGTCTTTTTCTCAAACTCTCACTCTCATCTCTCACTCTCAAATATATATATATATTCACCATTCTCACGTTGCTTTATCTCTTTCTATGTCATCAGAGTCTAACTTTAATGGCTCTCGTTCGCGACCGCCGCCACATTAACCTCCGCCTCCCCCTACCGGAAGCCTCCGAGCGGCGCCCTAGCTTTCCCCTCCCCTTCCCGGCCACTTCCACTTCCTCTGTCTCTTCCACCGCCGATATCGCTCCCAGCGACATTGAAAAGCTCCAAGTTCTTGGCCACGGCAATGGCGGCACAGTCTACAAGGTCCGCCACAAGCGCACCTCCGCGATCTACGCCCTGAAGGTCGTCCACAGCGACTCCGATCCGATGACGCGGAGGCAAATCCGTCGAGAGATAGACATCCTCTGCCGGACGGACTCGCCGTACGTTGTCCAGTGTCACGGCTTCTTCGAGAAGCCGTCCGGCGAAGTGGCGATCGTGCTGGAGTACATGGATTTGGGCACTCTGGACACGCTGCTGAAGAAGAACGGCACCTTCTCTGAGCCACAACTCGCAGCGGTGGCGCGTCAGGTTCTCAACGGGCTGAGCTACCTCCACGCGCACAAGATCATCCACCGCGACCTCAAGCCCTCGAATCTGCTGGTAAATAAGAATATGGAAGTGAAGATCGGCGATTTCGGAGTGAGCAAGGTCATGTGCCGCACGCTGGACGCGTGTAATTCATACGTCGGCACGTGCGCGTACATGAGCCCGGAACGGTTCGACCCGGATAGGTATGGCGGGAATTATAACGGGTATGCGGGTGACATATGGAGCTTGGGTCTCACGTTGTTTGAGCTGTATGTGGGTCATTTCCCGTTTCTTCCGGAGGGTCAGAGACCCGATTGGGCCACTTTGATGTGTGCCATTTGTTTCGCCGATCCACCGGCCTTGCCGGAGTCCGCGTCCGGCGAGTTTCGGAGTTTTGTGGAGTGTTGCTTGAAGAAGGAATCCAGTGAGAGGTGGACGGCGCCTCAGCTTTTGACCCACCCGTTTTTGCGTCAACAATGACCCGGAACTCATACCCGAAACTTAGTTTAGTTATCACGGACTTACATAATCTGATTCAGGGTTATTTAATTGAGGTCCTATTCAATTAGGTCTTCAAATTTATTTTTTGTGAGTAATTTTCAGAATTATTCTCTACGTAAATTCTTTTCTTTTGCAAAGATTCAAGCTCCCCTCCTCGACATTCCTTTTTTTTTTTTCCCCTTTTTTTATATTTTTATAGGATTTGTGTTATACTTCTTAGAGTCATTTTGAATGTAGAAATGATACACAGCTACAAAAAAAAAAAAACTTTTTAAATCTTTAATGCCTCATAATTATAAGTAAACCACTTATCAAATCTTATCAAATGTATAGAGGAACTGCTTTTACAGTTATGGACGTTAACAGTGTATAAATTTAAAGACTTTTTATTTTTTTCTAAGACTAAATGCCTAAATTACTAACTTACATGACACTGGGGAGGAGTTTTAAATTTTTTCAAAACTTTACAATATAATGCTTGATATTAAATTTTTTTATTAATTTAATAATTCAAATTTAAAATAATAATCACATGTAATGATTATTTTTAATTTAATAATTTATATTAAATAAACTGTTCGATCTAATGACTAAAAGTTTAGTATTATTGATTATGTAATTAAAAACTTCATAACAAAAATATAAAAAAAATTGAATCTAAGTTTAATTCTTATAAGAATCCAAATAAGAACAATAAAATAAACTTTTTTACATGCTAAAATCATGGACAGGAATAAAAGAAATAATTGATAGTAGAAATTTCATAAAGAAAATAATCTCCAACAAAAAAGAAAAAGAAAGCCATTTTGAATATTTGGCTTTCCTTTTGGCCAGACATTTGTGGATATATGTTGCGTGTGCGTGGTAGTAGTAATTAACTTGTTAGGCATGAGAAAATGATTACGCAAATTTGCATGCCCCAAAAAGACAAACAAAGAAAACAAAAAATCAAAGAGGCGGCGTACATGTGCCACGTGTTTAAGATGATGGAATTTTTAAATTTAAATTTTGAAAGACTTAAAATCTAAACCTGATCATGATATAAAACATCTGTTTGGCCTCCAATGAAATCAGTTTGACTCCAAGCAAAAAATGTTTGACGAAAAATTCCCAAATAAAAAAGCTTTATTATTAGTCAAAGAAGTTAAGTTCGAGCTTTTTTTTAAGTCTGGTTAGAGTCTGAAATATTTAAATAAATATTTTTAATAAATAAAAGTTTATTATTTAAAAAAATTTAATATAACAAAATATTTTGATAAAAAAATAAAAATTAATACCTATTATTTAAAGAATTTATACAAATACAACAACTCATTAATAATTATAACTTTTCTATATATAATTTTATATATAATAATAACAATTATTTATATTATTTATTTTAAATCTTAAATAATAAATTGATTTGACTATTTTTTAAAAAATTCAATAAGCCCAATAAATTCAATTAAAAAATATAAATAAAAGTTTAAATAAAAAGAATCAAATAAAATATGAACTCACAAATTTTTTAAACTGAATTCAAGTTTAATTTTTAAAAGTTCAATTTAATAATCAAGTTTAAAATCATGCTTAATCATAAAGAACTATTGAATAAAATTTTAATTATTTATATTTATATCAAATTAATATAATCACATACAATTATATTCTCAAATTATAAATATGAGTCATCTAACTTTTATTCAATTATTCATCATAATTAAACATGATAATAATTTTCAAAATTGTCGTTGTCATTTTTGGAAGCCTATGAAAAATGGACAATGGGAGGTGAACGTAGTAAATAGAAACAAAGATGGTGTACAGCTGGTCACCATGCATGAACGTGCAAGATTCTTACCTTTTAAAATAAATAAATAAACAGATGTATAAAAATAATACGTCAGAAATACATGTATATATTTTTTGTGCATAGATTGTATTTATGTAATTATTACATATTACATTAAAATAAAGATATGAAGGATTGATGTATCAAAATATATTTTTTATGTAATAATTTAAAATCATTTAATGTATTTATATTTTTTATAAATACAAAATTCCTTTTGAAAATTTTTAGTACTTTTGACTCTATTTTTTATTTTTACAATAATTGTTAAAAAAGTTAATTAATATACGAAAAAGATAAAGTTAGGAATTGGGGATTATTGAACGCAAAAAGAAAGTACAAGATGAGCTGAAAATTTCACAAATTAATATTTTTGAGGACTTATTGAAAGCAATAGTAAAAGGTGAAAGTTGACAAACTTAAAAAATAAGGGGCTTTAGATTCATTGAAAAAAAATCTAAAAGATTAAGATTAAAATATAAACACACCCAATTTATTTTGGATTGATATGATACATCATATCAACCTAAATACAAAATCTGTAATTATGCAACAACTTTTAATAATAAATGAAAGAATTAACCTAAATACAAAATTTTTTACATTATATATTAATAAATTTAAATGAGTAAAGATTTTCTTTTTATTAAAAATAATGTGTTTAGTGCCTATTTATACGAAAATGTCACCAACCACAACTAATGTTAGTTATCATCAATTATTATAAACTTAGTATTTCCTAAAGGATGACTCATCAAAAGCTCACCTGAATAATTTTATTATTATCATTATTATTACAAATTTATGTTCTACCTCCTTTTTTTTTCTTTTTAATTTTATTTACATATAATTAAACACATATGCTTTTGCCACCTAATTTTGAAGTTCAATCATTGATTCAAGTTTATCAAGATAGCGTCCAGCTTGAAAATTTTGAAACGGAACTAATTAATTTGTCATGAATTATATATGTTATTTTAATGTTTTGTAATATACATTTATTTTTTTCAATACTTTGTTATATATTGTTAAAAAATTTTCTCATTTCTATCAAATCATTTAATTTATTACATAAAATGTGACAATAATTTTATTCTCGATATTAAAATAAAAGAAGTTAAGTTCATGTTAGGTTCTGTAGTATCATAATTTTATTCTTAATGATAAAAAAATTCAGTTAATTGATTTCATTATTGAAAGAAACATATAGTATAAAGAAATTTTACATTGATAAAAAATTAAATTAAAAGAAATTTCAATTTTTAAATATTAAATATAATTTACTCATTTTAAAATACTATATTAATTATCTTTTAAAACATAAAATTTACAACCATTAATCAAAATCACAACTCAACCTACTTGGTAGCCTTAGGCAATAGTTGGCTACTCTTAGCTATAGTATCACATGTAAATAATAAATAGTATTGTATTTTAGAGCATTGAATTTGTTAATACACTATACATATCAATCAATTTGCCAAAATATCTTCAATACATAATTAAGATGTTTAAGCTTTTCATATCCAAATTAAGATATTTTAGTTCACATCAAGCAGTTAGTTGATGGTGACTTCCCCATTTAACAATATAGTTTCAATTTTACTTTTATTGATTTGAGTTTATATTTCATTTTAAAAATTATACTTTAAACTTATATTTTTAAATTAAATTCATTTATTTTAAATTTTTGAATTAAACTACAGTATCATCATTATATCCTCTTTAAATTTAAAAATGAGTTTAACTGTAAATTAATGTTGTATTAAATATTACTATCTATATTAATATCAACTTAAATATTTAAATATCCATGAGAACATTTCTATCCACTTATTTACATTAAAAAATATATTATCATTTAATAACATCATGATAGTTTAATAAACAATTCCAAAGAGCAATTTGAAGAAAAAAAATTATTTGATGATGTATAAAAATTTATAACTATCAATTTGCCAAAAAAAAATTTAAATAGCATTTTAAATATTATTTTATCTAACGTTATTTGAAGAATTTTATAATATTTTTAAAGACAATTGTTCAATGTATAGTTAAAATAACAAAATTGATATTTAAACTTAATTATGTTATATTCACTTATTATATAACAACTATTTACATAAGTGCATCAAAAGTTTACATATATTAGATACAAAATTATGTACATAATACATATGTAAGTCTTTAAATTAAAATATTAATGAACTAATAATAATATGATCCAATCATTTAAGATATGTGTGTAATTTTAGTGAGTTGAAAAAATATGAAATATGTGGGAACATAAAATTATAACTTAATACCCAGTATATCAAATTTAAAAAATTAAGAGAGGCTTGTGCCCCTCAACAGCTTTGCCCCTGGATTTAACTTTAGGATTATTAGGCAGAGACTGTAATGCCTTGTACCTTTATAAATTAAATAAACTTTAATACCTAAATAAACAAAAAAAAAACTCTTCAGTGTAATGTTTCCTAAAATAATGAAATTTGTATATATTTTAGAGATCCCGATAAAATATTTCAAACAAATTTTAGGACTCAATGTATTTTTTTAATTCGAACATAACTATAAATTTTAGGTTTTGTAAGAAAAATAAGACAAACTCAACTAATTCTTCAGTTTCATTTCTGTCTAATACATTGGGCTCTCTGAGCCAGTCCATAACGAGCTTGTTGGATCAGTAGTAAGGCCCAAGATTACCGTTTCTCAATGGAATTTGCGGGCAAAATTCTCACGTGAAATCCAATAGAATTATTGTTAAAGATTAAGATTACATTTGACGTTGGTTTAATAGAATTTTAAATTAACTTAATTTTTAAAATTTATTTTTGTTAAATTTGATTTGCATGATTTATATTTAAAAATATTTTTAAAAAATTAATTTTTAATTCAACACAAAAATAATTTTTAAAAAATTTATATGAAAATTAAAGTTTAAAGAATAAAATTGATTTAAAAAAATAAACATTAAACCAAACGAAATTGTTTGTAAGACAAACCTTAACTTAGGTGTAGAAATAGTATTTTAAACATATTAAACGCTAAACTAAATACATTATAAATATACTTATAATATTATTCAATGACTATTTTATTAATGACACGTATTTAAGCACAATCTATCTACATGGGATGTGTAATATTTGAAACTATCAAAATTATTTTACAATATGAAATAATTTCTTTTTATAATTGAACATCATATGGTTGGGGGGTAGAGCCGTCAAAATGGGTTCGACCCACCAGGTCAAACCCGTTTAACCCACCTAAGACGTGGGTTGGGTTGAAGAGTTCCTTTGAGAACTTGTTTAGTATACTTTTATCAACTCGGCCGGTTTAACTCACGAGTTAAACGAGCCAATTTATGTGTTAAATGGGTTGCCTTTTTTTTTTTTTAATTTTTTACTCACTTAATCTAGCGCTTCAGCCTATTACACTTTTCTATTTAAAAAAATTAATCATAATGTATGTGTTGTGTTGTCTCTATTATTTTGTAATTTGCCAAATTTGAATATTCTGCTCATAATTATATTCTTATTATTAATAAATCATTGAATTATTAAATTACTTTATTTGTTTTAATTCGTTTAAACTTGCTTTGTATTTAGTTATTTTTTTTGTTTATTTATATTGATATAGAAATTGATTGATTAAATAAGACATGCTTAAAAAAGTCACATTTGAATTTTTATAATTTTTTATTTTATTTTTATTTTTTTTTAATTTTTTGATGAGTTAAACGGGTTAGCTTGCTTAACCTACCAGGTGGGGTGGGTTGAGATTTTCAACCCATCAACTCGAATAGGTCGGGTTGACCTACTTTGACAACTATACTGGGGGCCAGTGTGCTTTTGAAAACTCTATTAACACTATTTTATGATTTTATAAGATGACATAGTAACAAAAAATTTAAAATTTTAACTTATAATTTCTCCATATATTAATGATTCCAAGTTATTAATTATTTGTATCTTAATTAGAGCTCGAGTAATTTTCAAAAGGCTTTAAGCTATAGCACAGATGTAGGGTAGAAAATATAGTTATATATAACATTAACTTGAAAGGAAAAAAAAATTTACTCTACATATATCTAAATTCCACTAAGTTATTAGGTGTAACAGATTAATAAGAATTCGAATAAATTTGCAAAGAAAAAAAAAAATTGAAGTCCAACCACAGATGTGAAAGGGAGAAAAGATTTCAAAATAATTAACTCAGCCATTTCAATTCCAAAAATAATAGATCTAGAAGCATTAATTTAGGCAAGTAGGGAGACAATACATTAAATAATGAAAATTAAGCATGAATTAATGAACTAGACTTATAGTAAAGTACATTTTTTTTAATATCTTTGCATCAAGTTCTTCAATAAAATTAACATGCATACAAAATTTGTTAAACCAATATTGAGTTGTAATAACCATACATGTCTCGTGCTATTATTGAAGAACTCGATAACAAAAATATAAAAAGTACACTTAATTTTTTTTTTTCTCAATTTATGGCTGGAAATAACTGAGAATGAGGCTATAAGTAATATTAATTAAAGAGAAGGATCAAGGATGTGTTTGGAAGATGAAGTGAGGTCTCCAAGTTGAGAGTGCATGTTGTTGATGAATGCCATGGACTCTAGTTGAGGCTCTTCCATTGCTTCTTTCAGCTTCCCCAGTGCCATGCAATATGCTTCCTGTAATTAATTAATTAATTCGTTCATAAACAAACATATGTATATATATATATATATATATATATTTCAATTTAAAATTTTTTTTGTGCCAGCATAATTATATATTAGGATGTGATATGCAATCTCTACCAGTATTAATTAAAATTGAGCAAGATATATAAGAATGAAAATGCAGTTAGACATAATATGTCTACTTATACAAGGCAGTTTATTATTTCTCTCTTCTTTTCTCTGATTTTTTTTCTATTTCTCAATTTTTGGAAGATTTGAGTTTGAAGTTCAATATTTTTTTGGGCGAAATTAAATATTTAAAATTTTCAAGGTGATCAAGTGTTTTATTCATGTTTTATAATTAAAATGTTGAAATGAAATTTTAATTGGAAACTGTGTGCTTATCATAAAATATTATCTTCTCATGATCACTTGAAAGGTACCCATTTTATTCTGAAGTGTTTAGACAAACTCAAACAATATATGGGATAAGAGAAAAGAAAAAGAGATCTCAAACAATAAATGTTATTTAGGATATTATAGCTCACCATGCAAGACTAAATAACTAACTTAAAAAAAAATTATATGGTGAAATTAAGATACTCTTGGGCTTGATTTGTTCAAGCTAAGATTTTAAATAGGTACTGTACCATTTTAAAATGGTGAAAAAGACCCACTTTAATCTCATATTTGACCTTGTTTAGAAATTAATTCTCCACCAATTTAGTGTACCAGAATAGTCATTTTGTAATTTATTAGTAAGTAAAAGTAGCCTATCTGTCAATTCTTAAGGGACAAAAGGGTGCTTTATAGGAGGACTACACACTTTTATTTTACCATCAATTTTGAGAGATTATTTTGTCACTTAAAATTCACAAAAAACTAAATTGTTATTAAAGTATAATGTGAGGGACTAAAATTAAAATTTTATTTCAAAAAGAAAGAAAAAACATAATGTGCTATGGTGAATACCCCTAATCAAGTCAATTATCTTGAATTTAGACAAAGAACTCGGCAGAGACAAGTGGCAGTATAGTACCACTCCAAAAATAATATAGAGCTCAAACTTTCAACTATTCTAAAACTTTCCATTTTAAGTAGTTGGTCAAGTCGTCTAGAATGAGCTAATTAAGCATATATAGTGGTGTGGTAGGAATGTGTTATTTTTAAGTTTTATATCATCATATAGTGATACTACATGTGTCAGCTTTAAATTTCATCATCATATAGCGATACTACGTGCGTCAAAGAGTATTAATTTGGCAAATTAATGTCTAAGCACTAATGATAAAACTTTTGTGGGTCTTTTAATGATAGCATTCTCCATTTCAAAAATGTGTCAATAACATACATAACTGCTATATATATAAATAAATAAATAAATAAATATATATATATATATATATATATATATTTATCCCCCAAAACCATACCCACATTTACAAGAAGGCTTAAAGATATTAAAGACAAATGAGTATGTATATTCACATTATTATGTTAATACTTATAATTATATATTGTTTTATTATTATTTTAACATGAAAAAATCTTTAATATAATATTATATTTACTTCTTTTTTATTAAAAATTGCAAAAGCATAATTCCATCTTGTTTTGGTAATAAAAAAAAAAAAACAAGTATAAATCACTGATCATTGGGGAGACAAAGATAGCGTTCATAAGCTAAACCCTAGCGCATTTCGAGCAATTAATAATTATCAGTCATACATAATTATACAAGTAATTTTTATAGAATTTTACTTAAATTTTATTAAAATTATATAATTTTTTTGAAACATATATATAGTTTAAATTTTAATTTTTTTAATTCAAATAATTTTTTAATCAAATCCATATGTACTTCAATAAATTTTGTATCATTTACCCAAGTTAACATGGCAAAAATTATCAGGGTCATGGAATTGGAACAAAAAACTATGCACATTTCTCTCTCGGTGAGTAGTCCCATGAGTTTTCACGGTGGCCATGAAGTAAGCGACCATTAATGGAGACATGACTCACCCCAGCTTAACTCTTGGCGGCAATAAAATTTTTAAAAATTAATATAAATTAGTGAAATTCGCAATTGCATTTTTAGTTATGATTAATTTAATATATATATATATATATATAAACAAGTCACTGTTTTAGTACATGACCCATCACTGAGATACCCTGAAGTCTAAAGCATTAATTGATTAGCTAGCTTGAGAGAGAGCGTGATAGAGATATACGGGAAGAAATAGCAATAATACCATGAAGTGATCAAGCTCTGATTCACTAAACATGTCTGAGTTTGGCTTCTTCACTGCTTTCTTCTTCTTATCTTTCTTCTTCTGCACTGTGTCTAAGCTGGAAATGTCACCCACCTGAACAACATAAGAAAAGCACTAATATTCTGGGGATCAAGTTATATAATACATGTATATCAGTATATGTACCAAAGTTCATGCTCATATCGATCCCTGGTTTCTATATCCCTCTAAGATTCAAGCAGTTTATGACAATGAAGACTCCCTTTTAATTAAAAGATCGATAATGAAACTGCTATTAGAAAATATATATGACAGCAAATATTCATTATCATCACAATGAGTTGAACTATATATTTGAACTGGTTTAGCTTTATGCCATGCTCTTGATTATAAGAAGCGTTAGTGTGCTTAGGAAGGAGAGAGAAATATACCTTCAAACACTTCAAGTGTTGCTCAACCAGAAGCTCATAGAGTGGATGGTTAGAGATTCTTCTCTTGAGGACCTCATGATCTTCTTCTTCTTCTTCTATCTCTAACAATGCTATTTCTTCTTTGTTCTCAACACTACTACTTTTGCTTCTCTCAGATTCCATATCTTTCTGTCTAGCTAGTAATATTCTGATGATCGAGGAGGTAGGAAACGAAGCTTTCTATATATAGCATGTAAAGATATATTTGGGGTTATATTGCTCATTTGGAGTCTGGACACTTCAGGTTGAAGATGAGGTCATTCAGATGTGATGCCCTCTTTTGGGAGTAATAAGTGAATGGCCCATGCATTGGCCTACGTGTTCATAGAAATTGGGAATCACTCAACAAAATTGTACTAACTTGTATATTTTTTTTTTATCTCAATTATACTAGATTTATAATACATATGTTTTTCTGTTCAAAAACATTATCTGATTCCATGACATTGGATATAATTCCAAAGACAATAATCCTCCCTGATTTAATATATATGAAATTAATCATTTGCACAATATGATATTACTTTTTTTTTGTCACTTACTTTTTATTCTTTATATGATAGTAAACGCTTAATATGAGACTATAATTTTATTTTCAATATAACAGTAAAGATAATTAAATAATTTTACTTTGAGAAGAAATGCATATATATTCAAAATTAACTTCATTAACATAATATTAATAGGATAATATGTTCTTGCAACATATGACATGTTAAAAGTATCAAATTAATTGGAGTTGTCAAAACAGATAACTCGGTTTACATGAGTCTAACTACACATGTTTTTAAATAGTTAATTTTAATATTAAAAATTTATTTATGTTGTTTATTGTTGATCAAACATTTAATATTTAAAAACAAAATAAAGATAAAAATTACTTGAGACTATAAAATATTAAACATTTTACAAAAATAAATTCACAAAATCTCTTAAGTTAACACCCCAACCAACCAAAGTGTCCTGTTTAATCTAAGAATTAAGTAGGCTAGGCTATTTTAACCTTTCTGTATTAAATGATTTTAAAACTTTCAACTCAGCCCATGAAAATAATATCAAAATAGTAAGTTAAGCAAACTAATTCAATAGATCAAACCTGTCTCGATAACTTTATATCAAAATGATAGTTTTGAAACATAGAGATATCAATTGTAATTTATAGTCAAACCTCAAGAATGTAATTTACTGCAGATCGAAAGAAGGCCAACTTGTTGATCTTTTTTTACAGTTTTTTAAACGATAATTATCATAGTTGGTAATAAAATTATTACAATGTAATTTTTTTCAAAACAATTCAATAATATGATGTAAAATTATGAGAACAAAATCTCATTAACCTTGGTTCTCCAAATTAAGATGTGTCTTACATTAATTAGCTAGCTTTTTATATCACCTTTTCACACAACTTTCAATTGCTCCTATCTATCTATCTATATATATATATATATATATATATATATATATATATGTCTACGTATATCTCAGTCTCTTGTTTTGAATAACGAAAGCAACATTTCATAGGTATCTCGAGCAACGGGAAGGCTCCGTTAGTACACTGCTCATATAGGAAACCAGCTTTCTACGTCTTTTTCTTTGCACTCTTTTTCATATTTCACTGATAACTTCATAATTCTCTGTCTCTTGCCCCTCCTAACTAAAATGGCCAAAACATAAACTGTTCACTTTTGGTTGCTTCCATTTTACTTCCTTCATCATTTCCATAAAAGAAGAGGACATAAAATGATTATGTTCACAATGAAAGGACAGAAAAAAAAAAAAAAAGAGTTAAGGATATTATTGATGTACTAGTTATTATATATGTTCCATTTGCATCACCAAATATCTATTTTAAAGTACCATTTCAATCCAGAAAATGTGGGTTTTACATGCTTGTTTCTTCTTATGTGTACTCCACCAGATGATCACATATGCAAGATTTTCGTATCGCAGACTTTATTTTAAATTAATTATTTAAAACAGTTTCAAAAGTAGTGTGCTTAATTTTCCGCATAGATTAATCAAGCATAAGATTATCATCTAAGGTTCCCTTGATTTAATCTCTCTCTCTCTTTTTTTTTTTTTTGCATTGAACTTAATTTTTGATACACCATACATCTCCATAAATTGTCGAAATTGTCGATCATTAATATGACAAATAAGTCTTTTAATGTTTAGATTAAATCCGAGGCATGCAATATGCTCAATTTATGGCATGGAAATTAACTCAAAAGTCTGAACATATTATATATCCGATAATATCTTAACTTTTTACTAATATTTTTTAATATAATATGTCTTTTTTTTTGGTGGGGGGTTTGGGTTTGTGATAACTATGGAGAATGATGCAAAAGGGCGTAATGCTTTGGAATAGGTGCCATGAAAGATGCTTGTCATGGGGTCTACGTACGATGAGATTTTGTAGGGTTTCAGTGAATGAGCCGCTAAATTATTGACTGCTTCTTCATTTTGACTACAAAAAGAAGCAAAAGATTGTAATCTTGGGAATCATCCCTTTACTGGGATTCACTGTACCCAATAGCGATTGATCCATGTTTATTCAACACCTAGATAATTTATTCTATCAGTATTCAGAAATTCAATGGGCCACTCACTTTTTGTTGAATCCGATTATATTAGGTTAGGTTAAGTTAAAATAAATTATTTTAATTATGAAGTTAGATTTTGGGTTTGTCTAGAATTCAACCCAGTCCCCTTTTATCATTTATAAGAAATATATTTTTATGTTATTTTTAAAAATATTTTTATTACTAAAAACAAGTATTTTCTTGATGTTGAAATGGAGAAAATTAAGATTTAAAATAAAAAATTTTGAAAGAAAAAAAAATATTTGGAGTTTAAAATAGTTAAGCTCTTTAAAAAACAATATTTCAAAAATTAATGCTACATAAATTTATTTTGAGCAAAATAAAAATGAATCATTCAAATTTTTTTCACATAAATAATCGTATAGTAACTTGAGACTCAATTTGATCACTAAATTCAACACCACATAGTTAAAATAATTTTAATTTTCTATTAATCCAACTCGATATAACTTACTGGGATCATGTGGTTGGGCTAACTGAATTGATAGGACCTTTATATTGGAATTATTTTTATGGTAATGACCTTCAAACAAATATAATTTTGTGACTTATAATTATTTTTATGACAAAAAGAAATGAGCATTTTACTCTTTGCTTATGTTTGGTTAAATAAAATAATAGAAAAATGTAAAGTAAAATTGTTGAAATGACCATTATGCCCTTGTCTAAAAATATTAAAATAATGATTTTCTTAGTAGAAAATTTTAATGATAACCCCAAATTGAACTAAAAAATAAGCATTTTTGAAATACCAATAATAGGAAAATTATAGAAATAGTTATACATATGAAAATAGTCTTATGCCTATACAAAAGGGTATTATTATATGTCATTATTTTTCATTCCTGGCCCCTTTTTGTCAACTTCCCAATACAAAAAAGATACCAACACATGAGTGAATGGGCTTCTTGGTGGAAAGCCTTTTTAATTTTTTGCCATTAAAAGATAACAAAAACAAAGCTTGATGGAAGGCCTTTGTCATCTACCATACATGTGCTTTTCTTCCTTTCCTTCCCATAGCCCAAAATTTCATCATACCCAACATGTTCAAATAACCAAGACAAACAATTAAGCAAAATACCCACACACACAACCATACTAGTATCAAAGGGTGAAAAAAGAGTAAAATATTTTTTTGGTCATTTATTTATTATAAAATTATTATTTTAATTTTTTATTCATTGTAATATTTAAAATCATTCCCTATTCAATAAAAAATATTATAATTAATCTCATAGTTTTTCAAAAAAATACTATATTTAAACTTTTGAATTTAAAGTTTAGAATTTCGTAGAAGGACTAAATATGATTTTTTTTTTTATTGTGCAAAAAGTATAGGATCAAGTATAATTGTATCATTGTCCTTATGTCTAGGATTCTAACCTTTGTTTTTTTGCAAGGAAAAAAATAAGTGAAGGAAATGATAAGTTTTAATTGAAGTAAAATTTTTGGTGCTACTATAATACTGAGTGTATTTGTGCAATCATTATATAACACATTAAGAGAAAGATACATGGTAATGGCATATTGTATTATGATGATTGTATGTTAATTTAAAAATTATTTGTTATATTTATATTTTGACCCCATTATTTTTAGATTTCATTCATGAGTCCAAAAGTCTTTTTGAATCTTTCAATTTACTCCATCTACTTTTTATTTTTCAATAACATATACAAAAATATTAGTTTATAACTTTTTTAACTCACCTTTGTACTTTCTTTATTTTTCCATTAACTCCACAACTTCCTAATTTTATTCTTATTTTCAAATTATTAACTAATGTTTTGTGAATTTACTAAAAAATAAAAAGTAAAGGGGATGTATTGAAAATTTTTAAAAAAATTTTGGGTTTACAAATAAAATATAAAAATATTTGGGTCAAAATATAAACAGAACAAATAATCTTGAGTTGACATACAATCAATATATTTTGATATGTTATTATCACATATTTTCTTCAAAGTGTGCTACACAATGATTACATCGATACAACTAATTTTATATGTATACCAAATATGGCACCTCTAATTGATGATAAATGTTAAGCTATATAAATTAAGATAATTAATTATAAAGTAGACATGTAGACATAATTTAATACACTTTGAAATGAATTTACTTTAGACATAATTGTAAATGAATTAATACATACACCGATGATAAAGCTCCACATGTAAAAATGTCAAAGAGTAATTGACTTATATTTTCTTCTTTAAAAAATTAAGTAATCTAAGAATATCAAAAGAAGGAAATCACAAATTTTGTTGCTGATATGAAAGAAGATGGTAAATGGATTTACAACAAACCCAAAACTGTGAAAAGGTAAAATGGCATTGGATAAGGAACCTTATTTTCCGGCACTAATTAATATGCCAAACATGCATGTGATAATTGCAAAAGTTAATGATGTTGCATAAAATAAGAAAATGGGATGAGAAAGGAAGCTTTGTTTGCTCACAAATCTCGTACCCGGTTGGATAGCACCCATTTTAATAGCAACTGTCTTGATCTCTTTATTTTTTTATTCTCCTTAAAGACACAGTAATTTTGCAGTATGACTATGCAGATAATTATTTAATTAATATAGTTAATATTCAAGATAGGTTCGTATCCACTATGATAAATCCCATTCAAGCATGTGCCTCACTCTCTCTCTCTCTCTCTCGATATATATATATATATATATATAACCAAAGGATAAGCTCGTTATCCATTATCAATCATACAGTTAGCAGAAGATTACGGTAATGAAGCTCATGGGGTTTCTGATCCGCTTCTTCTTCTTCTTCTTCCTTCTTCTCCTTCTCCATCCTTCCATTGCTGCTAGGTACGTACAAAAATCTCTTATATCCATTAACCGCTGGCGTCTTATGAAAAAATTATTATTTTCATGTTTGATATACCTGTCAGATAGATATATATATATATATATATATATATATCTATATATATATATATATATATATATCTATATATATATATATATATAGTCAAACATGAATAAACATGTCTAATAATGATATACTTTTTTATAGGAGTAATAACTTGTGACATGCTAACCAAGGTTGGATGCAAAAGAAAAAACTTTAGCCATATGTATATTTAGGAAGAGTTATAAGTAATTTATTTATTTTTTTTATAGGTCATGCTTGTAATTTAAGTTTTAGCAAAACTTTAGCCATATGAAATTTTAGGAAAAGTTATAAGTAATTAAAGAAGTCTACAAGAAAATATTTTCTCTATCGCATTTATGCCATATCTTGTGTCCATGTTGATATAATTAGTCTCTTTCTCTTGAAAGAACATATATATAATTAGTCTTAGTGTCAAGTAAACATGTAAAAATGTTAAAGTATATTTGTCTAACAAGAATGATACCCACCTTTGATGTTAATACGATAAAAGATATGTTTATATCTAGAAAAAATAAGTATGTACACGAAATCAATTATAAATACATATGTCAAATTCATTTTTTTTCAAAGACTAAATACTAACATGCTAACATTTTCATTCATAGAAAACTTTGTAGCCAAAGCCTACTGGAATATTTTTTTTTTTAACCATATTCATGTCAAGAAAATACTAGAAGTAATAACGTACTTATATGATAGATAATATTGTGTACACGTTCAATTAAATCATAACAAAATAGAATGCTATTATAATTAAATTATGTAATTTTTTTAATTATGATTTAATTGGGTTAATACATCAACTTGCTTATCATTCATACCATGTTTCGAATTCATGTTTGTTTTTGTGTGAAATGTTATGAGTGTCCTTAAATGCATATAAAAGATTATATGTGACTTGGCTTTTTTATGAACCTGATGTTAGGAGGCCAGCTCCTCCACCTCCTCCTCGAGCATGCTGTCCTTTGCCCAGTCAAAAACTTCATGCACGTCCATGAAGAATGCTACATCTTCACCACTGTTTATAATATATATATATATATATATATATATATATATATGAATATATGATAAGCTGTGGAATAATTTTTTGTGAATGACTTTAGCTCAATCCGATGTTATAAATGAATAAGTTGTGCTTTCTAATTACACGAGCCATGTGATATCTAAAAAATTGTTGAGTTTTTTTCTGCCATTTTTTCTTTTTCAATTTTATTTATTGATACATACAGAAAATATGGGGGAAATTAAGATTTTTAAGCCATAAAAATAAAAATACTATACTACTGTATCGCAATTTGGATTAATAGTAAATTAGGTTCCATTTCATGCATGCGTGAAGGGATGAGGCTTGACCTGAATTCTTCAAGAACTAATATGATGAATGATCGATGCGTGTATATTTTATTTTATTTTTTAATTTTATTCTTAGAATATTAAATTACACTAATTTCTATTACCGACTTATATTTGACGCCTCTCTTATTCTAAAAAATACACTCAACTCAAACATATTTTTTAGTTTCTATCAATAAAATTAATTCTTTTTACACAATATGTATTTCTTTCATAATAAAACTAATTAATTATTTTATATTCATATTAAAAATAAAATCACAGTTTTATATTGTGTAGAAAGTTAACATATATAACAGAAATAAATTAAGAAAAAAAGATTCTACAATATATATATATATATATATATATATATCGAAGTGTTAAAAATTCAATGAATTTTTTTAACAAAATAAATATAAGATATAATTCAATTAAACCTAATAAAAATAAGTTTAATTTACTCTTACTTTTAAGTGTTAATTAGAGGCCCATGTCACACATGAATTGGTTAGGGTGAATTATATATCATCTTTTACTTGCTCAAGAGCAAAAGTATTGACGTGTATTAACCAATTATTATTATTTTTTCAAACAAGAAGACTTGAAATTTAATACCTTGAGATAAGCTAATTTTTAATTTCAGAGGAAAGATACAAAGGAGATTGCCATTAAATTTTGGTTGAATATTTTAACCGGAAATTTTTTAAAGAAAAAAATTGAACTATTGGAACAATAATCTTTTTATGTTCTTGTGAGAATATAAAATTATATTTGATTATAGTAGATCGTTAGATAAAAGTTGAATGATCTAAATTTACAAATAAAGCATATAACTATACATGATTATATTAATTTAATATAAATTTTATTAAATTTAGATTATTAAATTTTTATCTAACAGTTCAATTTGATTAAAAATATTTCACTAAAATATAAGAGGATTTAAATTATATGCTACTTTGTTACATAAAAAGCTACTATACAGTCCTTCTTATTGTACATATATCTAATTCTTGGGAAGATTTTTTTCTTAGGAAAAATTTTTTAAGGAAATAATTGGATATACGGCTTGAAACGGAATGGCAAGTATTTGTTTAAAAAATAAGTTTTGGATGGAATGAAGTAATCAAGAATAGCCTTTAAGATGATTTTCTTGCCATACAAAAACAAATACAACTAACTCCACTTCTGTAGGCTCCAAAAAACAATTTGCACTTTATTTTATGAAAGTAATACTAAAAAAATTCATAAGCCATTGTATTCCATTAGTTTAAAATATAATTTTCAATTTTCCAAATACCGGTTAAAAGAATCACTCCATTATTTCATTATAACACTCTCAAACAATGAAATAATTTACATTTTTTCGTTGTACTTAATTCTATCAATTATATATAAATAAAGTTGACTTATTTCATTTTAACGTGAAAGCTATGTTGACCAATAAAAAGTTATATTTAGCAAACCTTTAACTATTTATATGATAACTTTTTATTTTTATTATATATGTAAATTATTTGTAGCCAACAAAAAAATTAATAAATTAATTAATTAACTGCTTTTTAAATAGAAAATTTTTTAATTGCAAGAATTTTTTAGATTAAATGAAAAAATTAATGAATAATTCTTTGAAATTTAAATATTTTTGAGGTGAACAAAAAAATTAATTAAGTAATTATTTCTTAAATCGAAAATTATAAATATAACTTGACATATTTTAAAATTAAAATAATATATATATATATATATATATGGTTAAATAATTCATTATGGTGATCTCTCAATGATTTTATTGTCGTCACTATTTTCTCATCAATCTCACATAATCAAGTTTATGAATATTTTTTAATTTACTATATTTTCTTTATACCACAATATATTTTTAATTTTAATTTTTCACAAATACTTATAAATATTGTTGATTTAAAATTTGTTTATATAATAAACTAAATTAAATTAGTTGTACCCATTAATAAAGTAGCTATATTATTAATTATTCTATTTCTTCCATTAAAATTTCAAGTCTCAAACATACCCAAGGGAAAAATAGTTGGCTAATTTAATATTCTTGAAAACAACAGTATTATATATATATTTTAAAAATAATAATAATAATAATTAATTATGGATTGACTTGCTCTTATTTGCTGGGTCAACCTTCAGTAACTTAGTCTTGAAGGCAAGTGAGGAAAGGCGAGACGCCATAGAAATGAATTGGCTTGCCTCTTTGCCTTCAATATTCTAATTCCCAGAAGAATAAGTTTCAGTTTTCAACACTCACGAGAGATGAGAAACTTGATATCTCTCATGCTTGCTTTCTTCATCCTGCTGTTGTGTGTTGGAGAGATTGTAAGCACCGACACTGTTCTCTGTTTGTACCTTCTCTTTCTCTTCTTCATCAATCTCCCCCTTTGACCTTCACACTGTTGTTCTAAGTGCTAATCTCCAGATGATACTGCTCTATATGTAGTTACTGTGCTTTCATGTATGTTCATAGTGCTTTTCCAGTGTTTTTTTTAGGGTATTCCTTAGATATGGAACACGATGTAAGTTATGATGATTTCTTGAATATGAAGAAGGAGTAATCTTGAAAGCATGTTCATGTAAGGGGCTCTTTCTTTGGTAATAAACCTGAGAGATTTTTAGGATAACCAATTGCTTGACATTGTTATTTGTTAGAATATCTTATAATATTTAAAAAATAAAATAAATTTATTAAGATATTATATTATGTGTACTTATAAAAGATATTCATTAAATAAGGATAAAATAATAATTATAAAAATCACTATTAAACTCTAAGTCTAACTAGCTTTAAATAGGGTTAGACCAATGTACGTTGTGAATAACATATTAAAGAGTGATATTTGAGACGCTCTAAGTAGGATACCTGCAAGTATTTTGTAATCGCATTTGAAAGGAGATTTAAGCTGTGAAAACTCGAGATACACCCAATATCCAATTAGAGATCAATAAGTTTATGCAATTAGAAGATCAATAAAAATCTCATACCCAAAACTCTTTGATATATTTATATTCTTGTATTCTTTTATTCACCTTTAGTTATACAGTTATTGAAGGCAAGAAAATGGGATTGATCTAAGAGTGTCACTAGAATTCATCTGAATTTGAATTTAGCCACACAAGCTAAATAATTATCTTTAGATCAAAAGGGACAAAACAAATTCTTATAAATTACAGAATTAAATAAAAAATATAATAAAAATAACTTATAAAGTTCAAATTTTGAAAGTTAAAAAAAAAAGGTGAATGTCCTGAAGTAGCGCCGTACTTTATATATTTTATCTTGAATCAAAGAAAATAGCAAAAGTAGTAAGGAAAAAATCAGTTTTTTTTTTCTTTTTTCCCACCCATTTTCTTTTTCCATATCAAAGAAGTGAAGAATTTGAAACTGAATTCCCAGTATCATGGCCCAAAGAATGAATACTCTAGGTCCCATCTGAACTTTAGTTCACAGTTCAGTTGGGAAAACAGAGGAGCAACGCTACCTCCGTGATGCAGCCTAGTCTTGTCCTCCTACGGTGGCATTTTGTGCGTTTTTTGGCAGCTCAATGAAATGCCACCCTCAATACTCTACCTTTTTTTTTTCCCGATATAAACATAAAGAGGAGAAAGAATATATATATGGGTCTAATTTTTTTCAACTCATGGTTTCTTTTATTTGTTTCTCTCTTCCTTAATTCGTTCAAGATGAAGAAAAATAACGCAAAAAAGCCTTGTCTTCCACCATTGTTTTAAATTATGGTTGATCATTGGTCTAATCAACCTAATGAACTTAGTCCGATTTAATCATATTAGATCGAGTTATAATTAGACTAAATAAAATAATTGTAACTTTCATCGATTTGCGTCAAGTCATATGGGTGATATAAGATGCGGATCGATATTTATTTTTAAACATTTTTAAATTTTTATAATATACTTTTAATTTGATTTAAAATAAATTTTATTTATAATTAAATTTTAAAATATCAATTCTTTTTAACTTTTTATTATTTTTCATTCAAAATCTTAAAATTTTTTAATTCTATTTTATTTTCTTTCAAATCTTATCTTTTTGTTTCAAAAAAATTATTTTAAAAAAATAATTCATATATTTTTTTGTTCATATTTTTTAAAAAAATAACTTGGTCCTGTCTAATTAATAACCCAGTTGGGTCTAAAATTCAAAAAATTATTTCAAATATAAATCTAAATCGAGTCTTGAATCAACAAAAAAATCCCAACCCATAATTATTCCTACTTCAAATAAAAAGGTTTCGTAAATGTCAAAACTATCAAACCCAAATATAAAATACTTTTAAGCTGGTTTTTCACATTGATGGTATATATTGGAGGGACTATTCCATTAATGTTTTGTTGCAGCAGTTAAAAATAAGTAGAAAAGTTAAGCAAGATGAATAAAACTGAAACATTACACATCAGTTATTATCTGCCACGTTAGCAGATTTTTAACCTCGTTAAAAGGTGAGAGTAACGATAAAAACTAATTATACAAATATAGAATAGTATGAGTGAGTTTTGGCCAATTCATCTCAAGTAGAACGAACAGAGTAATTGTTTCATCATGCTCTGTTCCTTACCTACATGCTTTGGTCCGTTTCGGTCCAGAGCGGTCGCCAAACTAATGTTCATAAATCTGATTCAACTAACGTGGAGAAAAGGATTCAAGGTTTGAAATTATGCAGAAGATGCAGCACGTTTCATATAAAACCATAGTGCAACATATTTCACTTCCTATACTATATTTTCCAGTTTCATTCCACCTGGCTTCCCTTCTAATTTCAAATTCCTCTTGTCCATGAGACTACGCCTTAAAATTACTGGAAACTCTGCAAAGATTATAACTTGTGCAGTTAAGTTACAGTACAGAGAAAGCCATCAAATTAACTGTATATTCATTCAGCATCATATACTATTTACAGAGATGAAAACAGAGACTAAATATTCTGAGATCATAACAGAGCAGGAGACAAACTAGTCCTCTCTCTCTCTCTCCTATGAGTCACCAACCGTAATGAGTGTGCCGGAAATCCCCAACGGCGACCTGGAAGGCCGGTGGCGGGTTATCTCGCGGAGAGCGGGTCGAATCTCGGGCTGCCCGGCCGACGAACCCGGGATTTTCTCGGATTCTTGCTTGATCTTTCTAACTTGGCTATGAATTAGCGGGACGTCATCCTTATTATTCACAAAGTTGTCTTCGTTGATCTTCATGTTCTCCATTATTAGACTCCACAAGATTATGTTGAGATACAGAACGACGAGAACGAACAGTATTGTATATATATATATAGAGAGAGAGAGAGAGAGAGAGAGAGAGAAGGGAAGAATTCAAGAATGAGACGTAAGGGGAAAGTCAGGTGGGAACGAAGCTCACTGCTTTGGAATCAGTTTGAGACGACCAAGTTGGACCGCGTCCCTTCGCATGTGGGTTTTTGTAAGGTGCTTGCGTTCACATGATAGACTACTGTATTATTGGCTGCTTTTTCTTTTTTTTAATTGATTTTTATGTCCTTTTGCGTGTGGAAGACGAGATAATTGAATATACCTTCATGTGCAGGGTCAAAACCAAATGAGGTATCTCATTATTTAAGACATTTTAAATAGAAACTGTGTAGGTCATAAAATTTTCAAAATATCTTAGTGGTCAAAAAATGAATAAATAATGTATGATTAAATATACAATCAAAATGAAAAGAAAAAAGACTTATCAGATTCTTTGATAAAATTATAATACATGTATATAAATTTTTAATTGAATCACATGTTGCTGAACTATAAAAGCTATATAAGTAGTTATAAAACTTATATACTCATCATGTCATCGTTTTAAAAATTATTTACTTATAATGTTATAATTGAAAATTTTAATAGCAAAAATATCATGAGTTGTGTATAATTTTTTTACTGAAATATTGATAACTTTTTTGAAATTTAGGTTATATCAAAATTTGAGATTATATGCAAGTAACATATTGATATTAATTATTCAGTTATTTTACACATAATACATAACAAATTATTTATATATAATTTAAAGTTAAAAAGTTATTTTAAAAAAAGTAACATTTAATGAATTTATTTAATCTAATTTGTGAAATTTAGATCAAATACTACATAGTATCATGCATTGTACACTTTAAATTATCAAATCAAAATAATTAATAACAATAACGTAATGTCATTATAAATTTAACGATTCACAATGCATGATACATAATGTTGTACAACACATTATTTGAACTCTTAACATGTGTCCTTTAATGTATTAAAAGATTTATTATTGACAAAGTTATCTACACAAATTTAAAATATTATCGAATTCATTATGAAGTTCCTAATATCTTAAACAATAATCCAAAACTTAAGGAAATTGTTTGAATTTTAACCATTAATTAGAAAGAAAACATTAATTTAGTGATGACGTATATAGAAAATATTGAATAAAATTTTTTAAAATAAGACATAATCAATTCTTTTTTTAAGAAAATTTATATCTTCCCAAAACAACTTTATCCAAACAAGGAGACTTGGTGTATTGACTAGTCATAGAGTTTTAAAGCACATTCAATGAGCCTCTGAATAGTACAGACTGGGTTTGAACTTTGAAGTGTGTGTATGTTGTGTTGGGGATATACATTGACTATCATGAAGCCCGGGTCATAGCAGGAATCAGAGGGAGGTGACGATGTGACACGTCGCGCATGACGTGGCGGTTGGGACGGTTAAGTTGTTAATGTGCAGGAAGCAGCAGGTGGTGGTCGCCAAGTCAACTCCGTTGAATACGCCACGTGTAGAAGTCAACAACCACCGTCCCAAAATTACGTCAATACCCTTTTTCCTTGTGTTTCAGGGGTTTTTTTTTTCTATTTATAGAGAATAATTTTTATATTTTATTATTTTAATCCAAAAAAAAAATCACACTTAACCCACTATTTTTTAAAAAATTCTTGAATATAATCATTTTATCAAACCTTAAATCTTACCATTAAGAGACTAAATCAATATTATTCTAAAAAGTAAAAAATCAATTGTGATATTTTTTAATAAGTGAGAGATAATTTTAAACATTTTAATGAATAAGATATTAAAATAATAATTTTATAAAAAATAAAGGACAAAATTTTTTTTTACTCAATTAAATGTCATTTTAAAAGTTTTCCCTTCATATGTTATAAATTTATTAAAAATTTTAATAGTACTAACTTAACAAAACGGACCCAAATCTTTTTTTTTTTTATCACTGTACCCAAATATATATATTTATTTATTTATATGGATTGAACTTGAACTTAGACCTTTTTAATATATAATTAATTTTAGTAACTCTTATATTTTAGAACTAATACAAAGAAGTCGTAAGTCATAACTTTCCATTGGGATGAATGAGCAGAAAGTCTCATAACCACATGTATTAACATTGGTAGTTTTTCTTTTCCTTCAATTCATCTGGAATTCTGGATGTTGTACTAATTTTAATAAGAATCTGATAAGTATATTATATTAATAAAAATACTAAATATGTCAGATAAATTTTCACAAAATTTATTAGAAAAAATCCACATCATTATTGTTTATTACGATAATTTAGTACGTTCTTGAAGAAGAGTCTCATCTGACCAAAATTAATAAGAAGATATGTTATTCATTCGTAATATAGTGGTTTTATGGAGTTATGAATAATAAAACAAAAAATTTGAAAGAATAAAACATTGTGAATTGGAAGGAAAGAAATCAACCCAAGAGATTTTGAGTAAGAAGTAAAGTTAAGAGAGAGAGAGAAAGGTAATTAAGTGCTTGAAAGGTTGAATAAGAATGAAAACGTAAGTTCAAAGTAAGATGCAATCAAATATTCAGTTAACCCATGAAAATAATAAATTGGAGATTGGACCATTAGACCATGAAAACAAGCCAAGTCTTATCAATTTGAATTTCTTATATTTATTAAAATAAATAGATCTAACAATAAATATTAAAGAAAATACACAACCTGACAGTTTAAATTAAATTTAAAGAATATGTACAATCAAAATTTTTAAAATTTAATTGCGTTGGATCTAATATTTTTAATATAACAATTTAAATATAAAAAAACTGTGCAATTTAATGGCCAATAGATCAAAGTCTTATTGGCTGTTTAGTTAAGTTTTTTAAAAAAATTAGTGTTAGTTTTTTATTCTTTTCCTTAAGAAAACCCCATTTTAATTGGTGTTTTTTCTTTGTTAAAATAATAGCTTATCACCTAGGGTTGAATTGGATATTTTAAACAACATTAAAAAGAAAAAATTGAACTAGAGGACTAATTTTATAAGAGCTATAGAAAAAAAAAATTAAGGGGCAGAAAAAATGAAGAGACTATAAGGCAAGTGTAGCCACAAAACAAGATAGTACAAGATGAATATGACTTGAGAAATAACCAAGACACAATAAATATAGCAATTTAAGTGTAGTAAACAAAGTAAGAAAGGAAGAGAAAATTCAAACAAAATAAACTTATCCTAGTTTAGCTTAAAATTTAACCTTGCACCCAATCACCAAATTTCAACTTAAGATTTTGCACAACATTGATGAGTTCACAATAGGCACTTGCAAGCTAGAAAACAATTTAAAGGCCCGCTAGTTAATTGGAGGTTACCTAAAAAGGCTACAAGATCATACTGTACTTTAATCAATATATCGCAAAAGAGTTTTAAGAACTCAAGTATTGTTTAACCCCTCTACAAAAAATTTCTAAAGTTTTAAACTTCACTAATTGAATGAATTTGGCATTCTTAAAAATAAAAAAAGAAACCTAAATGGCTAAATTTGTGCCTAATTCTTTAATACTACCTAAGTTTTCCTCAAAATCATTCACAAAGAAAAAATATTAGTTAGTCTCAGTATATTTATATGATAGTTGATTTGATGTATCAATCTTAATAAAATCATTCATTTAATAACCTCAACTTTTCTTTTTGAATGATTTTATTAAAATTAGTATATCAAATCAACTGTTACATAAGTATACTAGCACTAATTAATATTTTTTTCATTCACAAAACCCTTACATTATGTATCAAATGTAGGATTATATTCAGCCAATTATTGTTTGGCTTTTCACATATAGGCATGTTAAAAGTCCATATTATGAAATTAGGAAAAACAAATCCTATTTTAGTCCCCCATTTAGCACCTTTTATGCATTTTGGCCTTCCAATTAGTTGAAAATTCAAACAAGTCCCTCACTCAGTATTTTGCTACTCAAATCAATCCTTCCGTTATCTGATTGTGTACATAAAATTGACATGGACATTAACTGACGAGGTGGATTGTTAAATGACGAGATGGAATAACACATAAGATCCAATATGTTGACATATATTTTGGATTGACAGTATCACTTAACCTGACCCAAGAAAAAGCTCAATCAAAAGGGGCAAACACATTAGAGTTCTCCTAGGGTTTTTATCGTAGACTAGTAACCTTCTCCCTCCCTTGCCTATTTTACCAATGTGGCCACCTTTATCACTGCCAGCGACATCTGTAGCTTCCAATCGCCCTTTGTAGTTGTCATTGATGCTGCAAGGTAAGTGGGATGAAATCTACAAAAGGGGAAAATCATGCCCTTAGTCGTAGAGAAAGTAGGCAAAAGTGGAAGGCCCCTTCGAATCCTATGGTTCAGCGAGATAAAATCTATAATTCTCTTTCTTACAAGTGTATGAGAATGAGAGTGAGAGTGAAAATGAGAATAAGAATATTAAAATGTTATTTGGTTGAGAAGAAATGAAAATTGATACGTCTTTTTTTATTTCGTTTAGTTAGTAGATTACACATGGGAATTGATTAGGTAATGTACATATTTTATTATATTATTCCTTCTTATAAAGTCGAAAAAAAAAGGCAGACCTTTTTTTAAACTATTATTTAATAATATAATTATATATTAATATATATTTAATTAATAATATAATAATTAATAAATAATAACAATAAAAAAATAATAATAAAAAATTAAAATAATAATTTAGTAATAAATAAATTGATGATAAATAATAAAATTAATAATAAATAATTTAATAATAATAAATTAGGGTTTTAATGTATCACAAGGATATTTTGTTCAAAAATTATTATAAGTAGGGATACTTTTGTTAATCATATTTTCATTTTTAGAATGCCAATTTTATTCTATAGCTTTAGTTAGGTAGAGAACTCTCCCATATATGAAGGAGAGTAAATTTCATAGAGAATGAGAATAATGACTTAATCTATCAACCAAATATGAAAATGATAATCTCATTCCCATTTTCATTCCCTCGCTTTAATTCTAAAACCAAATAGGTCTAAGATTTATTCAAATCCCATGGTTCATCTTCAAACTCATTTTTTCTTGTATGCTTTTGAACCCCCTTATGTTTGAATTAGGTACGTGTTCGATTTTATTCTAATTAGATTTTTAATCGATTTTAAAATTACTTGATATGAACTTGATCTATTCGATTGACAAATACATAGAGTTTAAATTGAGCTGAGATTCTGATATGCAATTGCTTGATCAAACAACTCATTAGGAAGCATTTAATTGTGGGTGAATAAATTGGCTCTTTCAACTTATCTCTCACATGTTAAAACTGTTAATTTTGACTAGAGAGAATTGCTTTGTAAAATGTTAATTTATTTGGTTCATGAATTCTTCTTGATCTGTACGTTTTTTTTTATTGCCAATACTTTTTGTATAAGCCGTATGTATTTGTGTAATCCTAAGAATAAGATAAAATATGGTTGAGCTTTACATATAACTCCACAATAATTATTGTCATCAGAATTATTACATATATTATGGAATTAATATATCTCTTACTATGCAATAATGTATTAGTCTTAACTGTCAAGAAAGAAAATTTCAATCCTAACTACATTATATCAAGGAAATGGTTATTAAAGTCATTGAAGACAGTTAAATTAAGCTAATTATACATGAGTTAGCTTATTAGTGATAAATGGAGGTACATAATTGCTTAGTTTTTGAGATATTTGGATCATATGTTTTTATTGTCAGAGGTGGTGGAGAGCATTCAAGAATATAGTTCGAAATGTCTATATCAAAAAATCTTGGTTTATTGAGAATAAAATTACCAAATATAGTCTCATAGTTATTTATTCAAATGAAAGAGATTTATGATAATTATTAAAATTACTTAAGAATATTTTTAATTATTTTAAAATTTGTTTGTGGATCTTTATTAAAGTTTGGAAATGTATTCCATTCATAAGCATAATCTTGGAATAGCTTATAACTAATTTGTATGAAGAGAATGCTTAGAAATAAAGTCTCTAACAAAATTTACAATTTTAAGTAATTGTTAAATTTGTTTGAACAAAAAATCTTTAAAATGGTTCTATAGGATGAACCATCATGCATAATATGGAATTTGCTGACGAAGCTTCCAGAGGATCAAGCTTGCAAAAAGTTGGTGGAAGCTCTAAATTTTCCTTTTCTTTCTCTTCTTCTTCGTTGAGTAATTGTTGTTTTGGTGGCCATATGTACAAGCTTGAAGATAACAAAGATGCATAGTTTAGAAGACTTCAAAAGCTAAAAGTTAGAGGGAAATTGTGGACCACGTGTATATCTTATTCCTCTTACAAAAGTGATGAATCTTTCAGTCCTTTCGTCAGCAACCCATCTTATTCTTCGACGTGAATACCAAGTTTCTCGTAGAGTAAATGAACACATCTGACATGGTGGAATCTTGGGACCACATCTGTATTCTTCTCCTACAGTAATATATACAAGACACAACCGCACATTTTTTTCCCCACATGGTCCCACCATTAACATTATATAAGAATCATATTTACTTTGTCTTCAGTAGGTAATCAAACACATACCTTCACAGAGCGAGAGAAGAGAATAGTTTCAAGTGGGCTTCCTCTTTCCTTCACAGAGCTTCCTCCATTTGCAGATTTTAGATTTGATTCTGCTGAGCAGAGAAGGAGACATTATATGGCTCGTGATCCCCTCTCGTCACTTTTTTCAGTTTTTATCTCTAATCAATTCACAGCAGCCCATCTCTTCTGTAGCTAAAATGATGTACTAATTTTGTTAACAAAATGTATGGCTCATATTTTATTGGAGAAAAGAATTTGAAAAAGTGACGGGAGAGGATCCGAATCCGACGCCTAACATTATATGGGATGTTAAACGCTAAAGGCTTGTACGATGGAGACTTATCAGTGGCAAATTTGGCAGAAAGGGATAAATGGTACGTTAAGGATATCCAAGTCCGCAAAGGGAAGAATCCATGCAATAAACTTAACAGTCTGCCTCATCAATTAACATCCATGTTAGATTTCTCTGTACAGTTAGATGACACAGGGACTAATTTGAGAAATAGAACACTAAGTGAGAGACTTGTTTGAATTTTTGATTAAGTGAAAGATCAAAATGGAAAAATGGTGCTAAGTGGGGACTAAAATAGGATTTTTGTCTTAAACAATTTTTTACAATTTATTTTTTAAGTTTAATTTTATGTTTAGTAATTGGACAGATAAATTACAAAAAAAAAAAAGTTCCAAATCAAAGAAAAAATAAGAGAAAATTATTATTATTTGGTCAAAAAGAGAAAAATATTTCTGAGTGTATTATAATGTAAGACGATCTCTTCTTTACGATTTGGATTTTACGACTTCACGATCAACTCTAACTTTTGTACCCAACAAAATAACCAAGTTTAACTACTTCATATATTTATTTATTTATTAATACATTTCTAAGAATTTTTATTGTCTTGATTTAATATAAACATAAAAAGTAAAATAAAGTTTTATATAAAAAATAATTACTATATAAATTAACTTGCACATATTAATGGATTAAAAACTCAAATGAGAAGAGAGATGAATAGGAAGAGAATGTTTCATGTGTTTGGATTAGAATTTTATAAATCTAAATTAAAATGAATGTGATTTATAAATTTGATTTTTCCAAACAAAATTTTTATAATTATAATTTATGTTTGAAAAGTTTTACAAAAAGATAAAAATAAATTTTGTCATTAATATAATTCAGAAATTATTTTTTTATAATTTTATTTTTGTACCAACAAAGGTTCAGAGGAAATACGTAACTTTAAAAACAAATTAAACACCAAACTAAATTTTATTTGGACGATAATTGTTTTCTTAATGTATTCTTTGTATTTTCTAAAATTATCATAAAGCTACTAATGAAAACTGTCATATCAAAATATCAAAATATGTTTCTTGTTTCCCCTTGCATAAAAGTTCTCCTTTTTAGTTATTTAGAATACTTTTATTTTTCTTAAGTTTTTAGAGCAATTAATGAAAATAGTAGTGCTAAACAACTTTTTTCTTTTTTAGTTTTCTCTTTTGAAAAACAAAAAAATGGTATTTTAAAATAAAATTTGGCTAATATTTTTTGACAAAAGATTAATGTATCATAAATTTAATATATTTACTATGGAATATTATAACTTTTGAAACTATTCTTAAAGACTGTTGGAATAAATTTTAATTACTCTAAAGAAATTTGTCCCAAGTCTTTAACTTAAGAATTTTTTTTTTATTATAACTCTAAACATTAGGTTGCATAGTAACATCCCAATCAAGATATTTTGCGAGAAGAGTATTAAGTCGGTAATTTATTTTTATATTTTGTAATAATTTAGTTCATCATAAATTAGTTATAATAAATTAATTTTTAAAAAATTTTATTTTATATAAAATTAGTTCCTCCTTAATTGAAATAGAAGGATTGGTTTGATACAAATTTGAATTTGTAAGAAGTTAATTTTATATAAATTTAAATTTGTAAGAGACTAATTTGTTACAATCATTTGTGAGAGATAAAATTGTCACAAAATACAAAAGTGGATAACTGATTTTGTACTTTTCTCAATATTTCTAAATAATCAAAATTTAGTTATAGAAATTTTTAAAATAATTTCAAAATTTTGAATATATCATAATAAATGTGTTAAATATGTGGTGATTTGGTGTAATTTCCACTTCCTAAATTCACAAATTTTACAGGTACCGTTACAAAGACTATTTTGCCCCTTCCTAATCGGGTATTCTGCTCTCGCTTCTTACCTCTCCCGCGTGCTGCTCCGAGTATCAAGCGCGGCAGATCCCATCCTTCTCTATTCTCGCGAATCTCAGGGATTTTAGCAAGGCTTCAGGGTTCAAACTCTTCAGATTAGGTACTTCTCTCGCTTTCCTCTCTATGGCTGCCTTCTGCTTGCATTATCACTTGGTTCTGATTTGGGTTTTCAGTTCCAATGATTCATTTTCTGTGTTTAATTTCCTTTTCTGATTCTGGTGATTTCGTATCAGTGCCTGTTTCTGTAATGGTGCCCTTAAATCTTTGAGTTGGTACCACATGGGCTAGTGATTTGATTCACCACCCAAAATTTTCCTATTCCTCCCCAATGTCCCTACTCTGTCGGTAGGCCGCAAGTGCTTTCGAAATTATAAATGTAGTTTAATGGAATCATATTTCAATATTTTCCATTTAAAATCATATCAAATTTGCTAAGAAGATAGGAACTTTTGTATGTGGGTTTAAGAGTTTGCATCATTAAACCTGTCATTTTTTTTTCAAGAATATGCTTCTATACTGAGTTATTCAGCTTTCTTCTTGTCTCCGCGGTAGAGAATAGGAAAAGGGAAAGTTGGAAAGCATCTGTTTCTGCCAAATTGCTCTTCATTAGCTTGTGTTTTGAGAAGAAAGGAAAATAAACAAAAGGCAATGGTGTTAATTAAGGTTAGATAATAGAGTTTGCATTAGAGAAACTGTGGATAAGAAATAAGTAAGTGAAAAATGTGCATCCTTCAGTATTCAGTCAGTGCTTTGGGTTATCTCCCCTGATTTTTATTGGCAAAAATCAGTAGAAATACTTCCTAACTACTATAGCTTGAGCAGACAACTCAACTAGCAAAGTCCTGGAGTCTTTTCAAATATTTTTGTGCCTAGCCATTTTTAAATATTGAGTTCTATAACTTGTATTACATTACATGAAAATGTGATCAAGCATTGATGAAACCTGAATGCAATGCCCTATTTGAATTGTTTGGTTTCACAAAGCCATTGCTTGCTTTCTTTGTTTCAACAATACAATTCTTGTATGAGATCAACTGAAGTTATGTACTAGTAACCTTAATGTCTAATTTACTGGTTATGTTATTTCTTGGAAGAAGAGTAATTTATTTTTAGGTGAAGAGCATATAAAATTTTCAGTTCCTGGTTGGCTGGAGTTCACCTGTGGCACATACAATAATACAATATTCGGGATAGATTTGTGGGGATTCTTTTCCGTGTTGGATTGTGTTCCTGGTCTGAAGTGCATATATGCTTCTGAGTTCTTATTGAGTCCACAATCAACACTCACATTAATAGATTATGAAGATTGTACTGACATAGGTTTAGTTGTATTCAGATGTCTAAAACTAATGATGTGGAAAAATCTTCTAATCTCGAGGTTGATAAAGTTCTCGATGCCTGCCCTCCCTCTAATGGTTATATCCAGGGAAATTGGTACAATGCATTCCTCCATAACGTTGTCAATTTATGGTGTAGCCGCTGGATATTGCTTATCTGCATCTTTACTCTCAATCATCAACAAATGGGCTATCATGAAATTTCCATATCCTGGGGCACTAACTGCATTACAGTACTTCACGAGTGCAGCGGGGGTCTTAATTTGTGGATGGCTCAAGTTCATTGAGCATGACTCTCTAGACCTATTGACTATGTGGCGGTTTCTGCCTGCAGCTATCATCTTCTACCTATCTCTTTTCACCAATAGCGAGCTACTCCTCCATGCTAATGTGGATACTTTCATTGTATTCCGGTCTGCTGTTCCCATTTTTGTTGCAATAGGGGAGACACTCTTCTTGCACCAGCCATGGCCATCCCTGAAGACATGGGTATCATTAGCTACCATCTTTGCAGGAAGTGTGATATATGTGGTGACTGATTACCAGTTCACATTTATGGCTTATACTTGGGCTCTAGCATACTTGGTTAGCATGACCATAGATTTCGTTTACATAAAGCATGTAGTTATGACCATTGGTTTGAACACATGGGGTCTTGTACTGTACAACAATCTTGAGGCTCTTCTACTTTTCCCATTGGAACTGCTAATCATGGGTGAGCTGAAGAAGATCAAACATGAATTCTCCAACGAGTCTGATTGGTACTCTTTTCAAGTGGTGTTGCCTGTGGGATTGTCCTGTTTGTTTGGTCTGTCCATCTCTTTCTTTGGATTTTCTTGCCGCAGGGCAATTTCTGCAACAGGATTTACTGTTCTTGGCATTGTGAACAAGTTGTTGACTGTGGTGATTAATTTAGTAATATGGGACAAGCATTCAACTTGGGTGGGTACAGTGGGACTTTTGATTTGTATGCTTGGTGGGATTTTGTATCAGCAATCAACAAGCAAACCAAAGGCTGCAAAAGAAGTTACTGCACAGCAGAGTGAGGAGGAACAACAGAAGCTGCTTGAAATGCAGGCCAATTCAGAGACCAACATCAATGATAATGAAACTAAATCATAGGAGTAAAATCAAGGATTATTTTTACTTAGGACAATTGCATACTTCCTTATAAATGTACATTGGTTTCATAGTTATCCAATACGAGTGATTCTTTCAAATCTAATTGATGTGAATCCATGATTTTTTTGTCGGTATTCCACTTTGTAGGGTATTTGCTTTATAGTGACTCTTAAGCTTTTTTTTTTTTTGGAAAAATCTAATATTTTCAGCCTGGAAATATGAAACATTTCTCAATTTGGAGCCTTTACTTTTTTTATTTTCTAAACTAAATCTGTGTATTTTAATTTTCGATTTAGTCCTTTATTGTACATGGTATCTTTGAATTCAGGACTGCAGAGGAACCAGAATATTGTTGTCTCGCTCTAAATGTTCATTGTTTGAGTTTTTATTCTTTTTTTCAGAGATCTACCGTACATGTCTGGATATTACCAGTTTATGAAGCTTGTGTCCTACAACCTATGCTTAGAAGGTACTTAAACCTTGAAGCTATAACTTTAAAAGGAGGCAACCACTTAGTTTGGATGCTTCTACTAATCAAGAGGAGCAAGTTGGATAGAAGAGTTGTACACCTCCTCCTTAAGAACAATCAGCAAATCTATCCCTCAGAATGTAAACAAAAGATCTGTTAGATGTTCTACACATGCCATGTCTTACACAGAAGCTTATGCCAATCTTGCAAACATATGCCTAAGGATGGCACAATGAAAGTGCGCCAACCTTGGGGGTGGCACACATTAGTGTGACAATTTTGAAGACTAGCAGAAACAATGTAGGTGTTGGCTTCTTGACACTCGGCCACATATGACATCTAGTCCTAGTGTAACTCCACAGTGACAACCCTTTTTGCTGAACGAAGTGCTTAGAGTGCCTAGTGAATCTATCTTTTGAAAGGCTCTCCTCCTCTTACGAAGTTAAGCGAAGGAGAGTGTAATGGGGTCTTTAGAGTCAAGGAAGGGCTAGCCTGAGAGAAACTGCATCAATGTTACTGACTTTGTGAAGCAACGCTTTCTGTGTAGGTTTGTTGTGAGCGAAGTGTCACCAGTGATGCCTAACCTAGACAAATTTTCGTACTGCGCACAATCATTTTAGTTAGTTAGGCAAGAACTTAACACTTAGTATGATTAGATGAGTTGTTCTAGCTGAGCTTGTGCCTTTTTTCATGACCTCATTCTTGAGAAAACTGCACTCAATGTTGACTATTTCCTATGCTACCCTATATAAACACGTTATCTTTAAATATCAAACCACAATCAAACTAATTTGAATTCTGTGCATTTAAAATTTGACACATTTTATGCATTTGCATTGTTCTATTCTCTTTTTATTTTGTATAGTAGAAAAAAAAATTATCTTCAGAACAACTATATATATCAAATACACCAAATCCTAGTACAAAATCCAAATCCCGATCAAGTATGCATTTCTCTTACATATAATACATAAAATTTCACCATCCCACTTCTCCCTTAAATTCAGCCCATAGTCCACTTATCTGCTGTGAAAGTGCATGTGTTAGGTAATGCCTCATGTTCTCAGTCATACCCATCAGGGCATTAACTGACAATTCCAAGCTTCATTATAAATAAACCTCATAATTTTCAGAGAGATTCGACGCTTTTTTGCATATGCTTTTCACACATACATTGGTGCATTTATTGAGATTTTCATTGCTTTGTAACCTTGAACACTTTTCCTAAGAGCTCGAGTTCAATAAGAGCAAGATTTTATTTTCTAAGAACTTTGATTTCAGCTTTAGTTCTGACGCACTTTCACATGAAAATTTGAGCAAAGTCACGACCAAGTTCATGTTTCATGCCCTTTGCAGGACTGGGTTTTTGAATATGCTTTTGAAAAGTAAACTATGAAGAATACGCTATAAGAATTAAACAATTGACTATATAGTAAAGACAGATTTAAAATGTGATTTCAAGAGAGTTAAAGTCTTCAGATCAAAGATTTGAATTAAAAAAAAGCAAATTCTTATAATATAAAAGGGTCAAACTCTTATAAATAAAAAAACAAAATCAAGAATATAAAATAAAATTACATATAAAAGTTAAAATTTTAAAAATCCAACGCCTCTCTTGAATCTATCCTTATATATTGTGATACAAACCCCAAAGAACAATATCGTGAGACCTAATACCAATACTTTGGTATCAACTTGAGACACCAACATAGATTAAAACAAAAGAAATTGACCTCGTAGCTATAAGAAGCTAGAAACCAATTTCAAAGAGTTAGAGATTTTAAGAATACTTGTAATCACCAATAAGCCCCAAGAGAGAGCTAAGAAGGAGAAATTCCTTACCAATTTTATTATCTGATCAAAAGTCCTTACAAGAAGAAGTTTTAAGCCTTTTATAGGGATTGACATCCTAAGGAAACCCTAAATTCAAAATCTTCACTTGGGCCTTCAAAAAAATGAGTCTAAAAGCCTAAAAACTACTAAAATAATTAAAACAAAAGTCTAACATATAACCAAACATATTTTAGGCCAAAATTATGAAAATAAGCTCCAACTTATTTATTATAATAGCAAATAACAAGATAACTTAACACAAAGTAATTTGGCCTACATCTGGTTGGACTTGAATAAGATTGATGATTTGAGTTTCCGTTTCTAAGCTTAACTCCTTCAATAGGATCTCCTCAACATATAGATGCCCTATTAAGCTTTGAATGATTTCTTTAAGTTTCTTAGCCTGACTGTTAGAAGACCTGTTGGCACCTGAAGATCCTTATTTTGTGTATCCTCTCTATTAGATAGCTCATGTCTATGTGCATCCTCATCATTCCCTCCCCCCTTAAAAGGATTCGTCCTCGAATCACAACCTACAAGATAAAGAGAAAGGTTACTAACATTGAATGTAGGATTAACTTGATAAATGTCAAGTGGATCTATCTTGTAAGCATTTTCATTGAATTTCTCTAATACTGTGAAAGGTCCATCTCTTTGTGCATTGAGTTTTGATTTCCACTCTTTGGGAAATCTTTCTTTTCTAAAATGGACCCAGACTTGATCACCAAGTCAAAAAGAAACTTGTTTTCTCCCTTTATTTACTCGAATTGCAGTCTGTTCATTTTTCTCCATGATGTTTTCTTATGCTTCTTTATGTATCTTTTTAACTAACTTTGGTTTGTGCTTTGCATCCAAACTAGAAATCTCATTCACAGGCAAAGGCAACAAATCCAAAGGTGTTAGAGGATTAAAGCAATAAACAATTTCAAATGGAGAAAATTTGGTAGAGGAATGCACACATCTGTTGTAATCAAATTCAATAAAAGGTAAACATTCTTCTTAAGACTTTGAATTCTTCTTAAGAACAGCTCACAAGATGGTTCCTAAGGTGCAGTTGAAAATTTCAATTTAACCATCCATTTGTGGATGGCATGTGGTAGAGAACAACAACTTAGTGCCTAACTTACAACACTTGTCAGAAGTGACTAATGAATCTCATATCTCGGTCACTAATACTGCTTTTTAGAATTCCATAAAGGTGTATCACCTCCTTTAAGAACAAATTTGCTACATTTGTAGCATTGTTTGTCTTGTGGCAAGAAATGAAGTGAGTCATTTTAAAGAATCTATCTACAACCATAAAAATAGAATCTCGACCATCCATAGAAATATCTACCCAAGGTTGTGTAGGCACAGGCAAAGGCATATACAAACCATGTGATTTCACTTTAGATTTAGCTTTCAAACAAGTTATGTATGTTGAACAAATTATTTCAATATCACGTTTCATGTATAGCTAAAAGATGTGTTCTCTAAGAATGTCTACGGTCTTGGCTACCCTAAAATGCCCTATTAAACCACCCCCATATGATTCTTTAACAAGCAATTCACGTATGGAACATCTAGAAATACAAAGTTTATTCTCCTTAAATAGAAATCCATTATTCATGTAAAATTTATGGAATGTTCCTTTCTCATAAACAACATACACAGATCCAAAATCATCATTATTTGTATAAAGCTCCTTAATGTGTTCAAACCCTAGAATTTTAATGCAATGACCCAATTAATTATGATTAATAATTTGGCTAATGAGGAATTAAAGGAGTGAAATTTTTCAAGAGAATTGGCTAAAGTATATTAATTTGTCTAGTTAAATCTTAAGATGAGATTGAGGCTGGCTTAGTGGTCAAGCTCCAGGTGTTCATTCCAGAGGTCAGGGGTTCGAGACCTGACTTCCCTAACCTCTTTATTTTTTTTAGGAGCTGACATGTGTCACCCTTTAAAGTGAAAAGACCAGAATGCCCCTAGTGCTTTTATCTTCTTCCTTTCCCGTCAAGCTCGTGCAGAGACAGTGAGAGGGAGCTGAGAGTGAACGTCCACCATAACAGTCGGTTCACTCACCAGAGTTGCAGTTCCTCCCCCCCTGAAGGTTGCCAGCCCATCACCGGTCAGTCACCGCCACGTCGCCGGCAGAGGAGCTCCTTTTTTTTGTCAAAAACCGCGAGGAGATGCGATCTGGGCAAAGCTCCGATGGGCCCTTTTTCCATCGCGGTTTGGGTGGGTTCTACTCCCCACCTCCTGGCTGTCATTCTCTGCTCGGTCTCGAGCTTAGTTGGCTGCGGTGAAGTGGTTTTCCGGTGGGTGTCCGAGGAGCTAAGAACAGTGGCATTTTTTGGTGATTTCGGTAAGTTTTAATCAATTTTTTCTCAAGATTAATGTTAGGAGAAGCATTTTCAGCCCCTATCTATTGAATTTAAGCTTTGGAAGCATGAATTTTGGGTTAGTTTTGAGAAGTTATGCTGACAGGGACCAAACTGAAAAGTTTCGAAATTTTGGGGTTTTTAGATAATGGTGAAATACTGCATTTTATGGATTCAAATTGATCCTATAATAACACTTTTAGACCTGATGGCATGAAACCTTAGTGTTTGTCATAGATTTCCTTGGATTGAAGGCAAGGGTATGGGATTAGGGACTAAAATGAAAAGCGTAGAAAGTTTGTAGGGCAGAAAATGTGAATTGACCAAAATTCTGGGAAAGTTAGTGATGGAATCAAGGAGAGTGAGTTAAGGTTTTGTTTTGAGTAATAAATAGGAAGAAGAGTAATTCTTGCTTTCCAAATGGTGTAAGTAGCTCGTAAGAGTGATTCGGGCACCTAAGGGAAACATTGAATTGCTCGTAACAAACGGCACTCAGGTGCGCAGATAGCACTCTCCAATACTCTTATTTATGCTTCACTTTTATTGCTTGAACATGTTTATAAGTATCATTATTAATTTTATTATGACTATATTTTTCGGAATTGAAGTTAGGAATAATAAAAATCCCTTGATATGTGAAATGACTTTACTTACGGTTTTGAACTCATGTGTATGGTTAGGAATAACTGCTTGATGAATCATTATTACAAATACAGATGGAATTCATGCATACTGGCTACTTTTTCTATACATGCTTGTTTTAAATTTCAATATTATTGGGAGGATTAGGTAGGACATTGGCTGCCAACAACAGTTCTGTTAGCCCTTAATGCACCTAGGTAATGACCTAACTAGCAGGGATAGGGATAGTGCTAGCCCTGTGTGATGGCCATCGCACGAGGACCGATGAGTGATAATCTTCGTGAGTTGAGACCTCACGCTTGTTGGTTAGTTGCCCTCGAGAATTGTGTATCCTCACCTGTTGGTTATTTGCCCTCGAGGATTGTGTATCTTCGCCTATTGTGATTTTCCCTTTGTGGTTGTGTGCCACACTGGTTTGGTCCTTAGTAGTCCTTCCCTAGATATGATCTTCAGAAGCTTATTGATTCCTTATGAATGGCACTTTAAATTAATTGTTTTGAAAAGAGCATTAGGTATTTGTAACTATTTATTGCAACTCGATCATTGTGGTTTAAACATCATTGTATTTTACTCAATTCTTGATCATGTTTCGCTTTCTATTTATATATGAAATTTTATTACTGATTTTGGGGTGCTATCTGCCGAAAAAATTTAGTCTCAAATAGGGAGATAAAAGAGTTCTCGGAGGCAGCAAAGCACTGACGGGGAGTTTTGTGGTGAGCCCTGCTCGTGATGTTGCGAGGCTTTTTCTTTTTGTTTAGTCGGTATTCATGGCTTATTCTTTTGGGATGTATAGATATCTAGAATGATAGCCATTGGTTGTATGTCTGGGGTGGTATAGAGACCACAGTTGAACTTTTCTTAATTGTTGTATTTTATAATTATGTTATATTGGGTTGTGCTGGTGAGAGTGGAACTCTCCTATATGTTGTATTGCCTTACAGGTTATTGTAGAAATTTCGAGACGTCCTATTTATTGGGAAGGTGCTGCCGAAATTTCTACAAACTCTTTGTTTTGTATTTAAACCCTTATTTTATATTAAGGCAAATTATGTTACATATGGTGCGAATTGAATAAATTCGGCGTGATGTTGAAAGTCCTTCCAGTGTAAAGCTTGCAGGTTTGGGGATTTTTCCTCATGGCCTGTGCCGGTCCCACTCCAGGAATTTGGGGTGTGATATTTAATACCAAGAGAAACAAGCAATGTATACATGCAAGATAATGTATCTGCCACTGTGTTTTCTTTACCTTGCTTGTATTATATCACATACAAAAATTGCTCAACAAATTCCACCCACCTTGCATGCCTACGACTCAGCTTGTCTTGGCTTTTAATGTGCCTCAATAACTAGTGATATGTGTGGATTACAAACTCTTTAGACCATAGGTAGTGTTACCATGTTTGTAATGCCCTCACCAAGGCATACAATTTCTTATCATAAGTGGAATAATTCAAGACAGCTTCGCTAAACTTTTCACTAAAATAAATAATTGGTTGTCTATCTTCCATTAACACAACACTATACCAATAGCAGAAGCATCACATTCAACTTCAAAAGTTTTTGAGAAATTTAGTAAAAACAATGAGGGTGCAGAACTTGGCTTTTGTTCTAATGTGTGAAATGCTCATTCTTGTGCCTTTCCCTAAATTGTTCATTTTTCTTAGTTACTTCAGTCAAAGGAGTAGTGAATGTACTGAAGTTCTTTACAAACCTTTAGTAAAAGCTAGCAAGACCATAGAAGCTTTTCACCTCAATAGGTGTTTTAGGTGTAGACCATTCTTTGATAGCCTTCACTTTCTCTTCATCCACTGTAATATCCCTGCTACTAACAATATATTCAAGAAATACAACTTGGTCTAAACAAAAAGAACATTTTTTAAGGTTAGCATATAATTTCTCTTGTTGTAAAACCTCAAGCACATTCCTTAAATGTTCGATATGCTCATTTAAATGTTTATTGTAGACCAAAATATCATCAAAGTATACAACAACAAATCAACCAATGAAAGCTCACAAAACGTGATTCATGAGTCTCATAAATGTACTGGGTGCATTAGTTAATCAAAAAGACATGATTTACCATTTATAAAAACTATATTTTGTCTTGAATGCTGTTTTACACTCATCCCCTTTTTTCATACAAATTTGATGATAACCACTTTTCAAATCAATCTTGGAAAAGATAGTGGAACCATGCAACTTATCCAACATGTCATCTAATCTAGGAATATGATAAAGATATTTTACCGTTATCTTGTTGATAGTGCGGCAATCAACACACATTTTCTATGTTCCATCCTTTTTGGGGATAAGTAATATTAGACCAGTACATGAACTCATGCTTTCTTGAACATGTCTTTTTGAAAGCAATTCTTCAAATTGTCATTGCAATTCTTTAGTTTCTTCAAGGCTACTTCAATAAGCTGGTTGGTTGAATTTGAGCTACTGGAATAAAGTCAATTTGATGTTCTATTCCCTTTATTAGAGGCAGACCTGGTGGCATCTCCTTCGGAAAGAGATCATTATAATCCTGAAAAAGAGACTTCGCAGCAGAATGCAGAGAATCATCAAGGTTAGAGTTAGATAAATTGAATTCTTTTTACACCATTAATATCATTTGATTAGCATAAAACCCATTCTTCATCTCTCTATCTTTTGCATATAAGCTGACATTTCCTTCTTCTTTTCCTACCTTGTATAAACACTCACCTTTTTCTTTTTCATCACTTAATAGATTTTCTCTTTCTTTTCTAACTTTTTCTTTTACAATTTCAATCATATTCTCACTATTTTTCATGTTGGCAACTATGTATTTCTTGATTTGCATCTATTTATAGTAAACTTGGTAGGGTGGTAATGGAACAAGTTTGATCTTCTTTCCATCCTTACTAATTGTATAGCGATTCTTGTATCCTTCATGCATTGTATGCCTATCAAATTGCCAAGGTCTTCCAAGAAGAACATGACTTGCCTGTATTAGCACTACATCATAGATGACTTCATCCTTAAGGTTGCCAATGGTAAAAGATATCAAAGCCTGGTTCGTTACTTGCACTTTACCAGTTTCATTGAGTCATTATAGCCTATAAGGATTTGGGTGTTTAGTGATCTTCAGACCAAGCTTTTCTACCATTAGCTTACTAGCCACATTTACACAGTCTCCTCCATCAATTATCATTCCACACACTCGGTCTTGTACTTGACACCTAGTAAAAAGGATGTTTTGCCATTTCATTTTTTTACCTTCAAATCTTTTTTTTTTCGTAAAAAACTATTTTTTATTCATTGAAAATAACTTTTTTAAATAAAAATAATATTTTAAAATATATAGATTTGACTTAGCTTGGGCCAAGCCTGGTCACACCAAGCTAGGCAATCCCAAGGCAAATTTTTTTGTTCTTGGTCTTTTACTCGATCAAGTTCTGATTTATGTTCGAACTTTGACTTACTTGATAACTTTTAGGTAGTAAAATTCAAACTTTTTATGAATATACAATTCTTTCCAATCTCTTAAACTTTCTAAAGGAAAATGACTAAATAAGTGAGCTAAGTTCTATGTAAAACACTTAATTAAAGACCAACAAAATTTATCATTAGCCAATTTGATGACTCCATGTTACAAAGAGCATATACAAATTTCTTGCAAACTATAACTCCCATTGGTCTATAAAAAATAGATAGATCAAAATCATATAAAAGAATATGTAATTATATATATAATGCACATATTTCTGTAGAATATCTACCATGCTTTTTTCATAAGTAGTTCATCTCCTTCCAAATTTCTTTCACAGAAATTTCTCGGAAACTTATTACATGTTCTATGATAAATGGTTACGATTTTTTATGATGGGTCTTCCTTCTGAGGGAAGGAGCATTTTGGTCCCCCATCTTTTGCATTTGCTCCATTTTAGTTCTTAAAAATTTTTGAATGCCAAAAAATTTCCTTAAAATTTATGAACCGTGCAAAAAATGTTTCTCAACAATTAAGAGGTAAACCACCACTTTGATCTCCCGAAAAAAGGCTACTTTTGCAAGATTCATAATTTTTGAAAACCTTTTTTGACACGTAAATTTTTTAAGAACTAAAATGATACAAAAATAAAAGGCCAAGAATTAAAATAGTTCTTTTCTCTTCTTCCGTTTCGAACATTCAAGTGTGGAATGGAAAATAATTGCAGTGATGTTGGACCAAGAACCATAATGTCATGGTTCATGCTACTGCGTGCTGCAAGGGGGAAACATGATTCATGTTTGCTTCATCTCGCCTCAATTCATTGTCTCCTGAGACTTCGAGACTTTTTCAAAGGGAGGATGGGACCAAGTGGAACACAATTTCATACCCATTTAGGATGTGGAAAATTTGAAATGAAAATTTAATAATTTAAAATTTATTAAATGTCAATTTTTTTATTTAATTTTTAAAATAGTATTGTTTTTTAAAATTTATTATAATACACAAACGTATAATAATATTTTCAATTAGTTCTTATATTGGATAAAAAGTTAATCCATAAAGTGTGAAGAATAGGAGTTCAAATTCTCTACAGTTTTTTGAGAGAATTATATACTATTAAATCTTACATTTTTTTTATATAAGCTGTTAAATTAAATATTGGAAACCGCACATAATTACAAAAATTAATTTATACTGTCAGATTGCACATTTTTTTTAATCTCAATTGTTAGATCTGTATATTTCTCTTTAAATGTACTAAATTCACATCTCTGATAAAATATTAAAAGTTGTTCATTTTTTTAATATAGTATATTAGTATCATCTTAAACAAAAAAAGATTTAAAATATTAATATATTTTTGTATATTATGATATTTTTTAACCCAAAAATTTAATATCCATCAAAAAAAAAAAAAAAAGATACAACCCATTCAAAATTATTAGTTAAAAATTGAATGGTATAAGGTGACTTTCAATGCCGTGTTCTGTAATAGAGTACAATTTGGAGGAACATTAACTTTCCTTTTCTAGAAGCACTGGACTCTATTACCTTTCCTTTTCCAGAACAATGCCGTATCCTGGCATGGTTCCGCGACACAGATGGGATTTGATTTTTACGGTTCTAGAACAATTTTCAAATATAACTAAATGATTTGTTCTCACGTGAAAGTTCCCAAATTTTCGGGTCAATTCATTAAAATTGTTAATTTTATATTTTTAAATAGAAAGATCATTTTAACATAATTATAAATTCAGAATTAGAATAGTCTTGTCAAATTTAAGTAGATTATATCATAAACTAAAATAAACTCGTTTAATTTGATCAGAGTAAAGTTATCAAATTTGATCAGAGTTGATTAAATTTAATTTTTTTTTAAAATTTTTAGTTTATATCTGAATAATTCAGTATTTTAATTAATTTTATTAAAAAAATAACTAACTTTAAATCAAACCCAATTATTTTAACAATTAAATGTTAAAAAATTTGTTTTATAAAAACAATTATATTGTTATGACTCTAATATATTTTATTTATAATTAATAAAAAATAATATACTATATTATGATTAAATAACTAACTCTATTTTTAAATTTTAAAAAACTTAATTATATATATATTAACTTGTTTACGTTATTATTATAATTGAAATTATTGTTATATTAAATTTTAATTACTTTAAATTTCTAAATTAATACATTTTATAATGACAAAATTTGTTCTTATTTTTTTTAATAAATTTTAAATTCAATGTTTTCAAAAAAAAATTTAAACTTGATTTCTAATTAATTAATTACAATTAAAAATTTTATGATTCAAGTATTTTTTTAATAATTTTTTCACCATTTTCTAATTTTATAATTTAAGTTATTATAATAGTATTTTGTATTTATATATAAATTTTTATTTGTATTTTTTAGATTTAATTATATTTAATAGTTATTTATTAATAAAAATAAAATTTTATAATTTTACATTATAAATTTACACCTTCCTTTATGAGTCTATTTAAATTCAAAAGTTTGACAATATTCTTATTTTAATATATTATTTATTATAATTGCTTTTTTTTTTTGGAACTTTGAACTTTTAATTAAATGCAGTAAAAAATTTATAAATAGCTTTTGCATCATGATTACTTGAACTGTAAATATATTAATTTTGTTGTCAGTTTCATTTAATATTACATTTGATTCTTTTTTGTTTAGAAAAAGTTACCCAGTTTTATTCTTTGGTCGATAAATTAACTTCATGTATAATTTGCATTTCTTTCTACAATGAAATCATTTATCTGCTTATATTATCATATTTAAAATAACAAAATCACAATGTTGAAACTTAGTATTAATTGATTAATTTTTATTGTTATTTAAATACGACACAATTTCATGTTATATTCAATATTTAAATATTAATTTTATATTATTATCTTTGGTACATTTATAATTTTGAATGTATTGATACATTTACGTTAATTTATATAGTTTTATTATTTTAAATATTGATTCAAAAATAATAATTTTAAAATTATGTAAATGTAAATGTACTAAAGATTTACCTAATTTTATTGATAAAAAAACAAATATATAGTTAAAAAAGTTCCCACGATATCAAATGTCAATAAAATTGGGTATTTATTTTAGAACAAAAATGTATCATATATTTAGCATGTGAGAGTGTAGTATTTGGTGAGGATCTGGATTCTTTATATTTGAAAATTCAAATTTATTGTATTTAAGAAATATTAGAGTCATTACATTTTTATCCAGTAATTTAAATTTTTATTAAATATTGAACCATTTCTAACCATTTCTTAGAATTTAAATAATTACATTTTTATCTAATAATCAAGATTATATCAAATCAACTTGCATTTAAATTTTCATCTTCACCAAATGGTGCCCCAAACTTACTGCAATAAACTTATCTTAAAATAAAAATATTAAATTCACTAAATTCATCTCAAAAGTAGAAAGTATCCTCTCATAATCGTATAAAAGAAAAAACCTTAGTCCTAAAATGCCTAATGCCATCAAATATTTAATTAAAAAAATTATATTACCTAACGCACTGAATTTTTTTTTAATTTTTTTTTTTGTGCATGCTACGCCGCATGTTAATTTAGCTAATATGGAGATAATATTATCACCGTCTATTATGTGTACAACTAATAATACTCATTTCAGGAAGTCAAATTTTACTAAGCTACTTATATACTTAATTAATAGCTATTGATTTTATTAATTATATATCCTATTCACAGGTCAAGTCCTACAAAATAAATATCATTTTAAGTGCTTCAAGATAAAATGAAAATATATATAATTTAGATCTCTTCTTATTATCTAAAATTGGATTAGAATACTGTCCATATATATCTTGAACAGTAAAAACAGAAAAAGTATAAAAAGGGTCGTCCACTTTTATATTATGTAATAATTTAGTTTATCATAAATTAATTGTAACAAATTAATCTCTCAAATTATCATTTTAGACTCCTATGTTTTAATTTAGTGACAATTTAACCTTCTACATTTGGAGAGAATGGTCCCTCAAAATTTTATTAGCAAATTAAATAAATCTCTCTGTCATCTTCTAATTAAAAAACACTTAAATGGATTCTTTTTTTACTAATGTGAAGACTACATACATACATGAGATACATTTTTTTTTCTATCATCATTGGCAATTCACTAAGTGTGAAGCATTTTAAAAATTTTTTCTATCAAAGTTAAAAGAAGTCATGAATGTGGAGATTTGATTGAAAAAAAAAAAAACTTAAAAATGCTTCAAGTGAAAAAAATTATTTATGCCATCTAGCCTCCACATCAACAAAAAATAATTCACCTCAATGTTACATTAATAGAAAGATAATAAAATAACTTATTTGATTTATTAATAAATTTTTAAAAACTTATTTTGTCATTTTTTATAAAAGATCAAATTAGCACCTAATAAAAACATAAGAAATCAAAAATGGTATTTTCCCTTTTTAAATATATGTGATTTGATCCACAATGCCCGTATGATGGTACAGTGGCACAAAAGAAACTGACAATGGCATAAGACACAATGAAGTGGGGTGTCCTAGAAGTGGGGTGTCCTAGAACAAATCCCATATCATCTTTTCTTAAAGTTCTCTTTTTCACAAGTTCATTTAATTTGTTGATATGACACCACCCACAAATCTGGATATCCTCTTCAAGTTTTGGCTTCATTATCATTTACTTCTAAATGATCGGATTAATTAATTTTGTACGAGATCAAAGAAAGATCTTTGGTGGTCATGACAGAATATCAATTAGAAGGAAATAGAAAGAGGAATTTCAGAGTACTTTGTCTATTCTTTTGCTATATAACACTTGAATAAATATATAAATTGTGCTAGAAAACTTTTAATTTTGTGATCTCTATAATTTCATTTGATCGCGATGCCCACATCCATGAGTATAGTAAGAGTAATTTAGTGGCACTTAAATGTCAATCATACTCTCATTATTTTAGGGATAATGTCATGGGAAATTTAGATTTTTAAAATAGTGTTCAAACCAACTCGTATGTACACCTGTTTATTTATTTGTATGATCTTATCAATAACAAATTCATATCAAGTTTTCCCATAGGACTATTTAGATGCATCTAACCCCTAAAATGTGTTGAATTACCACTCTACTTATTTTTAGATTGTGATACCATTATTGATTTAAAGTCTAAAACATATATAATCATAGCTGTCAAAGTGAGTTAATTCGATCAATCCGAGCTGACTTACCCTAGTTGGTAGGTTAAACGAGTTAGCTCATTTAACCCACCATAAGGTGGTGGATTGAAAATCTCAACCCACCCTATCTGGTGGGTTAAGTGAACTGACCCGTTTAACCCACCAAAAAATTAAAATAAAATAAAAAATTATAAAAATTCAAATGTGACTTTCTTTGAGCACATATCTTGTTTAATTAATCAATTTATATATCAATATAAATAAACAAAAAAATAATGAAATAAAAAGCAAGTTTCAATATATTAAAACAAGTAGAGTAATCTAATAATTTAATGATTCATTAATAATAAGAATATGATTATGAGCAGAATATTCAAATCTGGCAAATTATAAAATAATTGAGACAACGCAACACATACATTAGGGTTAATTTTTTAAATAGGAAAGTGCAGTAAGCTTGAATGTTGGACTGAGTGAGTAAAAAAAAATTTTTAAAAAAAGGGACAACTCATTCAACTCGTGAGTTGGCTCGTTTAACTCGCAGGTTAAATGGGTCAAGTTGATAGAAGTATACTAAACGAGTTCTCAAAGAAACCCTTCAACCCAACCCACCTCTTAGGTGGGTTGCATGGGCTCGACCCAGTGGATCGAACCCGTTTTAACGTCTCTACTTACAATATTAAAGGAAGACCTTGTTCAATAAACTTTTTTTATCAGATTTGTCAAAAAAAAATTCATTAACTTGATATTATATCTTAATCTAAAATATTAAAACATTAGATGTATAAATCTTTCTACATATTTATTTTTCTTTCAATTTAATTAATTTTAACCAATGTAAAACTTTTTTATTCTTATTCACACTTGATCCTAATTACACACAAGGAATTCAAATTGGTAAAACTTACCTTAGTGTACTTGTAAAGCTTTGATCTTGAGAAAATAGTCGACTAAAAAGTAACATTAGATATCATTTAAGTTGTTACTTCGAATTGTAAAAAACTCAATGTCCTTTAAACAAAATTTTGGATTCAATTTTTATCTTGTATATGAAGAATGTAATATTGAGAGTGTTACCTCTAATATTGGAAATGATTAGACCAAATACCAAGACAAGAGATAATATATATAAAAAAAAAAAAAAAAGATGTCAAATAGTGAAAGCAACTTTATTTGTGAAAAAGTGTATGCCAAAGTAAGAGAAGGGTTTGGAACAAAATCAAATACCCCACATTGAAGCTTTTTATAATATAATAAAATTGGAGCCTTTTTTTTGTAAAAAAAAAAAACAGGTCACGCTAGTGGATGCTTGCGTTTGGAATAGTGAAAAAGCTATATATGCTTCAATTAATGATAGTGAGTGGATGAAGCATAGCAAGTTGGAAATCCACGTATTTAGAACGTAGAAAAAAAAAAATACTATTATGGTCCTTTACTTTTGAATTCAATTTCATTTTAATCATTTATAAATTAAAAGTCTTCAAATAATGCTCCACTATCAAATATAGTTTCATTTTGATCATCTACTATTTGAAAGTTTTAAGATAATCTTTTATTTTTTAAAATTTGACTGACAATGATTCTTCTTAATTTTATTTAGAAATTGACTGTTTTTTGTTAGATTTTGAAAAATATAGGATTATTAAAACTTTTGATTTGTAAAGGATTAATATGAGACTAAGTTTAAAAATAAAAAATTATTTTAAGATTTTTAATTTATGAAGGATCAAAATAAAACTAAGTGTAAAAATGAAGGATTAAAATAACATTTTTTTCCATAACATAATGTCAACGTCCAAATCACAAAAGGAATATAATAAAGTCGCTTTTTTTTTTTTTTGAATAAATGGAATAAATCCATCATTATTTTTCTTTTGTCAAATACTTATCTCTTGTTGTTTTTAGTAAAATATAAAATAAAATGATTAAGCACCATCATTAATTAACACAGGTTACCAGGATAGGAAATATTCGGTACATCTAAAAATAATGGTTACTATAATTGGAAAACATTTATCATATTTTGTTTGGAATATTTTCCGTAAAAAAGGCAAAAATATCTTCAAGCACTACCACTAAAAATACACATTTAATCTGTGCAATATATATATATATATATGCAGTGCATTTAGAATGATGTTTATCGTGAGACTTAATTATGAGATGACAGCGCAAAAGTAAAATAAAACTATTAAAATTTATTTTATGTAACGTGTATTAAGTCATTACAATTAGAGTGGCGATTTTAATTAGATTTATGAGAATATTCTATTTTTTAATTATAATTTAATTTAATAATTAGTTTTAATTATGAAATAATATTTTATTAATAATAATATACGAAATTAAATTATTTAACAATTGATAATTCTGAAAAATTAAAATAATTTTTGTGTGCTTAATAATTATAAATATATAACAAATTTATTAAAATAAGCAATATATTTTGTTACATTAATGATATTTGATAATTCTTGTTTTATAATTTAGAAAAAAAATATTGTTCTAAAAAATATAAAATTATCACTTGTCCAGTTATATATAACGTTTCATGGAAATCAAGTCAATTATATCATTGAATTAACGTCTCTTCCGAAGCATTATTAAAAGAAATGCACTTCCTGATATTAGAAAGATGCATTATCTTCACATAAATGGTACTTTTCAGAAATATCGAATTTAGGTTAAGAAAGATGCATTTCCTCACATCAATGTTGCTTTTCACAAAGTATCGAATTTGGGATAACAAAGCATAATATTATTATTCAGAACCTTCATCATAAATTTAGCCTTTATCTCAGCTTTTTTTCTACGTCAAACTCCTAAGGCATTTTGCCTCATCTTAATATAAAAATATATCATTATTATTTCTTGTTAATTACCCTAAATTAAGAGCAAATTATAATTAGTTTTATGAGTGATTTTTATTAAATTTAACAACAAATTACACATAATTTCAGTTCCTTATTTATTATTTGATTTTTAATTTGGTTACTCATTTATCACTTTAATCTCAATTTAGTTTGTGCTCCAATGATACATTCTCAATTTCACTTCTCACTCATTATAATGTTTCTATTTTTAACTTTTTACTTATTAGTCAATTCTTATTTTTGATCTCATCACTAATTTGGACTAAATGTGCTGGTATTTAAATCAATAAAGAACCAAAAGTAATAATATTTTGATTAATGAAAAACCAAATTAAAAAGAAAAATTAAGACTTGAACTAATTTGAAAATCACCTATAATTGATGATTAAAATAAAATTAAAATATTTTTTAGTGTTTCATTTAATACAAAATTGTCATTTTGATCATTCAATTATTGAAATACTTTAAATAGTTTTTCATTTAATTAAAAATGTCACAATTGATCATTGATTCACTTTTTTTAAAAAAATATATCATATTTACTCCTTTAGATTTAAGGTTTAGAGTTTGATAGAGGGGTTAAATTTAATATATTTTTTTAAAAATAAAAGAAATCAAATATGACATTTTTTAATGAACGATGATGTATTTTTGGACATTTCATTAAGTAAGAGACTAAAATAATAATTTTATAAGAAGTGAGTAATAAAAAAAAGATATTTTTTTCATTAAAATGAATATTTTAGCCTTTAAACTTATGTCTTTGATGATAAGATACAAATCACCTATAATTGATGATTAAAATAAAATTAAAATATTTTTTTAGTGTTTCACTTAATACAAAATTTTCACTTTGATCATTCAATTATTGAAATACTTAAAATAATTTTTTACTTAATTAAAAATATCACATTTGATCATTGATTCACTTTTTTTTTTTAAGAAAAAAGTATCACATTTACTCCTTTAAATTGAAAGTTTAGAATTTGATAGAGGATTTAAATTTAATAATTTTTTTTTAAATAAAAGAGACCAAATATGATTTTTTTTAATGAATGATAACGTATTTTTAGACATTTCATCGAGTAAGAGACTAAAATAATAATTTTATAAGAAGTAAGTGATAAAAAAAAAAAGATAATTTTCTCATTAAAATGAATATTTTAGCCTTTAAACTTATGTCTTTGATGATAAGATAAATTCAGTATTGATGTTCTGTAAAAATTCCGAAAATAACTGAATTTTGTTATAGCAACGCCAGTTTTCCGTACCTTTACCATGTTTCCGTTACTTTTGTCGCCTTCAAGAAACAACCACGAACACACACAACACAAAACGACACAACCCCTCCTGTTCCAGTCAAAACGACGCAAAACAACCGGTTCGTCAATTGCAAGTCAACCCAAAACGAAGCCCATCCTTTCACCTATAAGCGTGTGCGTGTTGGAATCGTTTCCACGCCGAATTCTCCAAGTTTCAATATTCTCCAAACGAATCGTTAATGCCTTGCCTCTTCAATCCTAATCTCTTGACTTGGTTCCATTCTTTTTCACAGTGCTTGCTTCGCTTGTCAGACAACGACCCAAGCCGCGTCGTCTCTTTCATCCTTCCCTGCGAATTTTGATTCTCACTTCTCTGTTTTTAAATTTTGAATCGAAAATTTTACTTTTTACGTTTTGATCCCTGGGACCACACGCGTTTGAATATATATACGAGAGGCTCCGTATGTGCCATTCATGGGTGTTGCTTCGTCCGTCTCTGTTTTCGTGTTGTGAGCAATTGGAGGTTGGGGTTTTTGAGGGTGAAGGAGGATTTCAGGATTTTGGTGTTTTCAATATCGTCGAATTGAGAAAGGCTTGATGGGTCTCTTTCTTTCTAGGAACTTGGCATGCAGATTTTTCTGTCCCTATATTTTCTCGAGAAAAGTTGCAGGCGATTTCTTGCCCAAACGGCTAGAAAACGTGGTGTGCCTGGTCTCTCGTACCGGCAGGCATTTGCAGCGATACGATGATGGGTGTCGCCAAGTCGTAGGGTGTGTGTTCCCCTTTCTCTTTATGTTTTCTGGGTTTTCCCTTCTCGGAGATTCAAGTTCAGAACATTAATCTTTGAAATTCTGGAACAAAACCTTTCAATTTTCTGGGAATCTTAAGACGCAATCTGAAATTCATATGATTTTCTCTATTGGGTTTTCTTCAAACGGCCTAAAGTTGTTGCCTCTGATTTGATTGTCTGATTATATATTTTTGACCCTAGTCTTGGATTTATTTCTTTATACATGTTAATCTCATAAAGTCTGTAACTCTCTACATATGTATATCTAAATTCGTCTCTACGAGTTCCTGCTATATGAATGCCAATGGTAATCTAACTTCTTCACTGTAATTTTGAAACTGTTCAGATGCATTCCATACAGATATAAAACAAATGTTGATGGAACTCATACCAATGAATTGGAGGTTCTTGTGATCAGTGCTCAGAATGGTAAAGGAATGCAGTTCCCAAAGGTATTGCTTCTTCTCAAATACTCAAATGGGAATGCTTTACTTCCCGTTTTCAATCCTCAGATCTTTGTGCTGTTTTGCTTCAGGGAGGTTGGGAGATTGATGAATCCATGGAGCAGGCAGCTTCAAGGGAGACCCTCGAGGAAGCCGGCGTACTCGGCGACGTCAAAGTTAGTATCCATTCTCTTTTTCTCTTAATCTAGAGCTATGTTTATCGAGAAAAATATAATCTCAGTTTCTCAATTATTACTAAATTTTCATTTTACTATCGCATTTGTATTTTTCAAAACCTCTACATGAGCTGGACTCAGTTGGACTTTGTGCCAGTATACATTGTAATAATTTCTAAAGTAGGGACCAAATGTAATTATTTTCAATCAGTGGGTATCATTTTGATAAAAAAAATTAGAGAGAGAACAAAATGAAAATTAAGTGATAAGTTAAGAGTCAAAATTTTATTTTATTTTTACTTCATTCCAATACAAAATTTTATTTTATTTTTACTTCATTCCAATACAAAATTAGATAATATTTGAAGTGTTTACGTGTTTGATTTTGTATTTGATATGTCTCAGACCAACGCGTTCTTTTTCTGAGCTACGTTTATTGAGCAAACTATTATTTTGACCCTAATGTATTATTAACTTTTCATTTTAGTCCCTTGTTCATATTTTCCACAACTTCCACGTGAGCTAATGAGACTTAGCTTGAAGACTATACACAAACAATATCAAAAGTGAGAGATTTAAAGTGATACTTTTTAATTAATAAGGATCATTTGAGACTATTTTAAAGGATAAAATAAGTGAGTAATAAAATCAAGTGGTGTATGCAGAGTAGTTTGGGTAAATGGCGTTATAAGAGCAAACGCCAAAGCACTGTCCATGAGGGACATATGTTTCCTCTGCTTGTAAATAAGGAGCTCGACGATTGGCCAGAGAAGAACATTCGGAAACGAATATGGGTGAGTGTCTCCGATTCATTAATTTCCTAGTGTTTGTTAAATTATCATAATATTATCAAAGAATCTGATAGTAAATTTCTGAAAACTCATGCAGATGAGTGTGGCTGAAGCAAAAGAAGTTTGCCCACATGGCTGGATGAAGGAAGCTTTGGATGAGCTGGTTGATAGGCTAAAATGCAGCAACAACAGAATGGACATGGAAGCACCTGTACAATGTAGATGAGTCCAAGAACAGTGAGTATTTTAAGAATGAACTCAGGGATAGAGAATTTGAATGGCTTTGTCTTTGTAATTGTTCCTTCAAATGTTGAGTTTGGGTGGGAAGCAACACAAAGCACAGCAGTGGAAAACAGATTGTTGAAGAATTAGTGGAGATAATGATGTAGATGTAGAAAATTCAATTTATTCTTTCATTCATTTGATGATATATGTTATTGTCGGTTCACAAATCTCAATTTAGGAAGATCTTCATTTGAATCTGATAGAAATAAAGAAGAACTTGTTTACTTTTATTATAAATTAGATGAATTGTTTGATACAATTATTAAAATGATTGTACGGTATAATGAGTTGTTAAACTCGTGAGTTTATTATTTAAATTTACAAGTTTATGATTGTACATAAAGAAAACGAGTCAATTTATTGTAAACTCTAACTTAATACAAATTTGGATAAATTCACAAGTTAATTTACTGAATCTATTGAGTTTACGATTTTAATGTGTCAAATATCTTATAAAGTCAGCAATATAATAATTTCAACTCAAAACTAAATAAGATGTAAACAACTTTTTTTCCATAATTATAAAAATAATTGTACAATATAATCACAATATAATGTATTAAGATGAGACACGATGCAATAATTAAAATAAAAATACTGCATTTGCAAGAGTTAATAATATGTAAAGGAGACATTGCAATAATTTTAAAATTTAAAAATTTAAAAAAATAGTTTTTTTCCTCTTTTTCCTTACCATCTTTTTCTTTTTATTTTATTATCCATACTTTTCTGCTCATTTACCAACATACCCTCACCCTTTTATGCTAAACTTCCTTTGTGTCATTGCTATTTTTCGAAATTTCCATTTTGGCCCTTATTTCTCTGGACCAAAAGAACATGCAGCATTTAAAGAGCTAACGCTAGGAGTAAGAATTGATTAACAAGGGAAGTAATTCAGTAAATAGCATCATAAAATTATATTGTACTGTAATGATCCCAACCAGTAAAATTTTTGCATTTTTGCATGATTTCAAATATACATATATATATACTTGCACCATGTAATGCAATTATATTTGAATTCTTGGTTTTAATTGTACTTGCGCTGAAACATGCAACAAGATTTCATAATGTTCTCATCTTTTTAGTATGGAATCAATGGAAAACAATGATAGATTTTAGAATTTTTCTATGTAATATGGATTTGAAAACTGTATATAAATAATGAAAAATGCAACTTTTACCTCATATATCATGCTTTTTCATTGGCATATAACATACATAATTTTTCATTCAAATTTGAATTTTGATCGGTACAAGTAACAAACATATATATATATATATATATATATAATTCAAATTTTAGGTTTTTTTTTTTAATCTATGGTTGTTGTAGCAATGTTATGATCTGCAAATTTTGTGGAAAAGGCTTGTTTGATGAAGCAAAAGTCTTGTGTTATGAAATGAAATATGATTTCAATTCAAGCTAAATACATCTTGTGTTATAATGGACCAACTATCGTCAAAGAGAATTTTGATTTAGTTATATGTTTCTTAAATTTATTTTCACTGTTTTTTGAGCCTTGACTTGACTATTATTATTCATTTTCTTTGGCAATGTATTTTTCCTATGCTTTAACAATTGTTCTTATTCCTTTATTGCAAAATCTAAACACTTTCTTTTTTTAGTATAAGCTTTTTTTTCCTTTCATTTCGCCATTATTTATCTTTCAAAAAAGTTTTCTTTTATTTTTGGGTTCAGTAATAGGAGCAATTTTTACTTCAAGTTAGCTATATAAAGGGTTAAGCGTATATCTATGCTTTATTCAAATATTTTTTAAAAAAATGATAGAAAGAAAAATAAATAAACTAGTTCTGGGCCGTTGGTTCCATTGAAATAAAGGCTTAAAACTGAATGAAAGCCTCAGGGAGTAAAAAAGAAGCCCACAATCTTAATTTAAATCCAATCCAATAAATTGGAAAAAACATATCAAAGCCTCCTTTTATTTGTAAATTAAAAAATAAAGAAAATTACCACTTCATGAGCCAAATTGAGCCGCATCCACCAACATATGGATTGGATGATAAATTGATAATATGTTACATTTCTCTAACTTATTTAATAACAAAGTTTGTGAATTTTAAAGTTTCTAAAATGCATAAATACTAAAAGTCACTTTATAATTTATTCAGAAATATTTTTATACTAAATAGCCAAAGTACATTATTTTATCTTCCCAGATTATCATGACAGATAAAACTCAAGTAAAAATTTGGCAATGAAAATGCGAAAGTTTATTCATGATTTATATATATATATATATATATATAATAGGAAGAATTCATGGGTTGCTTGGGAAGGGCTTTCTTGTTGAAGAGTGAAGAATATTTTCCTTCGCAATTCAAACTCTCTTATCTGGTTTGAGAAGCATTTCTTGAAGAATCTGGATTTCTGAAGATGTTGTTTTCTACAGCTACAAGGTATAACTTCCTCGATTTCCTCTCTTTCTTCCATCTTCTTCTTATTCTTCCTTGCTTCTCTCTTTTACTTATTTACTCCATTTCAAGTGCTTTGTTCATTCCGGTTCCCCAAGTCGAACAAACATCCATGACGCTGTTGCTTCATTCAATCACATGCTCCTTATGCGTCCCTCACCCTCCATGGGCGAAATTACTAAGGTTTTAGGAGCGATTGCTAAGATGAACATTATCCCACTGCTATTTCACTTAGTTCACGGGCGGTGTTAAGGGGTTCACTCCAAACTGTTACTGCCATGTTAGTAAGATGGATTTTGCTTTCTCTAAGTAAGATTCTCAAGATGAGTTATCAAACGAGCATCGTATCGTTGACTACACTAATGAAAGGACTTTGTATCCATAACATGGTTGGAGAATCACTAGATTTTCATGATGACCTAATTGCAAAAGATTTTTGTTTCAATGAAGTTAGTCATGGCACCTTAATCATTGATCTATGTAAAATAGGGAAACAAGATTTGCTATGAAATTGCCCCAAAAGATGGAGAGATTTGTAATTAAGCCTGATGTAGTTATGCACAGCTCAGTTATGGATGGCCTTTGTAAAGATGGATTTGAAACTGAGGCACATGATTTTGTTCAGAAATGATTGACCAGGAATATCTCTTGATATTTTCACATACAATTCTCTCATATCTGGTTTCTGTAATATGCTTAATTGGAAAGAAACTTCTCAATTGCTCAATAATATGTTCCAGAATGACATCAATCCGAATATTTAACCTTTAACATACTGATTGATGCATTTTTTAAGGAAGGATCACAAAAGCTCAAGCTGTGTTTGCCACAATGATGAAGTTTGGTCAGAAATCTAATGTTGTTAGCTACAGTATTTATTGGACGGATACTGTTTGATCAATAATATCAATGAGTCAAAGGAAGTTTTTATAGGATGATCAGAAGTGATTTGACGCGTAGTCTTTTCAGTTGTGATATCTTGATTAATGCATATTGTGAGATTAAAAAAGTGGATGAAGCCAAGGATCTCTTTAACAAATCGCATTGCAGAAATTTGGCTCATCATCTTATTTATGAGATGTGTGACAGCGGTCATCCCCCTCATATTTTGTTGGATGCATTATGCAAAAGCCAGCATCTTAACCAAGGAGTTGCGTTATTTAAGCATATTATCAACCAAGAAATTCAACCTACTGTGTTCATGTACACTATTCTTATTGATAGTTGGGCAAGGTGGAAGACTAAATAATGCAAGGGAGATTTTTTCAGCACCTATTGATCAGAGGCCACGATCTAGATGTCCAATCCTACAAGGTTATGATCAAAGGACTTTGTGAAGAGGATTTGCTTGATGCGGCTAAAACTTTGCTTGATAAAATGGAAGAGAATGACTGCCTCCATGATTTTGTAACTTTTGAAACTATTATTGGAGGTCTTCTTGAAAAAAATAAGAATGATTAGGCAGAGAAGTTTCCTCATAAAATGATTGCTGGAGGCCTGTTAGAAAAAAATAAAAGATGAAACATTCTAGTGCTCACTTATGTCATACTTGTATGAGTGTTGAAATTTCCAGAAGTAGTTAACAAATGCTTGTTTATTTCTGGTAAAAATTGCTGGACTCGGATTGCTAAGTTTCGTTCAAGCCATATGTTCAATAAATTTATTTTGACTTTCTGTTGCTACCAGTGTTTAATTTTGGTCTTAACATGACTTTGTTCTGCCAATAATAGGCTTCTTAAATATCATTTTGTTGCTTAATTAATTTATTTGTTTCAAGTTGGTCCTTAATTTTCAATGTGTCATATCCGTCCTTTTCCCTTACAATCACCAAAGACCATTTTGACACACTGAGAAAAGCTGTGTGATCATTTTGGAACATTAAAAACAGCCAAGGGGCCACTTTGAAACACTAAATGAGGATAAGGGATGAACATGGTAGAATTAACAGTTAGAAGACCAAATTGGAACAAATTAATAAATTAATGGACCAAAATGGTAGTTAGACCATTAAGAAAAAGACACATGCTTGTTTAAGAAAAATCCCATAGATTTGTTAGTTGTGATAGCGCCAAAGGAAAGCATTATATGATCTCCATTTTTGGTTGAAATTATTGTGTTATCATAGGATGGAGAAACTGTTAGTTGTTTAAACTGGCTTTGGCTTTTCTAATGTTATAATGTGGTGAAGTAGCATGTGCAATGTACTTTTCTCTTTCTTCTTTTCAGGGTTAAAATGGTGGATGCAGACACCTGTTTTGGTTCTTCGTCGTGGAAACACTATCAAATGCTCCCAGTATCTAAGAATATAAGCACTGCTCAAATTTTGACCTGTTGGACTCTGTTGTATCTATGCTTGGAATTTGACAAATAGTAATAAGTTCTTAAGTGGATATCAAGCATGGTAGAACAAGGTTAATTAGTAACGATTCCAATGTATTATTATTGTTCGAAGATGATTCTGGGCTTCCTAGCTTTGATGACTTTGCATGAAAGATCACAGCCATTGATCCATCAGTCACATCAGAACTTATATCCCAAGTAATGCAGACGAATGAAGGGACTGATAGAGATGGTGAATGTTGGGTGTCATTCTTGCTAGTAATAATGCTGGTTCAATTTCTACACACCCTGAAGTCTCAGACTCTTATATCCCAAGCTGCAAGAGCTCATACCAGTACTATTGGGAACGTGAAGTCAAGGCTAATAAGAGTATTGGCATTTCACTCAAATTTTTATGGACCATGTTTGGTGGTGAAAGATCTGAATTCTAGAAATATTGGCAGATTTTGGGTGAGTTTGTTTATTTCATGCTTTTTTAGGGTCTATTAAAATATCATAGATAGGCGGGGATGTATTTTGAAACTGATATTGAAATTGGCATGTTTTTGTCTTCTGGAATGCACATTTGTGCATTTGAACTTATTTGATAGATGTGTAACTGGAGACCTGAGACAATGTATTATATTACATTACATGTATTGATGCATTAATTTATTAGACTAAGACTTGAATTTTCCATGAAAATGTTTGCTTTGTACTGACAGGCACTATATGATAAATCATAGTATAGTTTTATAGGCATTTGTTGTTTTTTTTTTTTTTCTAAAAAAAAATTAACCTGATATATTTCTTACAGCTGGTTATTATTTAAAGCATTTGAAAAACTGGTTAAATTAATATTTTAAATTGTTCCATTAAATTCAAAGCGATTTAAATGAATTATCCATGTCATAAAATCCTTTTGAAAAAATTGGTTTATATACCTTAGCTGACACGAGTTCACATGCTTTTATATATATTCTCTGATAACGGAGTGACAGACTCAATTAGCACTTAATTAAATAAAAACAAGATGGGGGAAAAAAAAAAAAATAGAACATAACAACAAAACGCAGCGTTACGGCGTCTCTCCTTCATCGTAAGTGTAACAGCTTTTAGCTTTATTATACTCAGCAATGGGGAGATAAATTATTTGCATGCCTTCTCATATATTAATATTCATTTACTAAGACAAATGCTCATTGGGTTTGTCATTTTATTAATTAATTAACAAGAATAAATGGATTTCATCTAAAAAGATATGAGAAAAGTATACCCTTGCTTAATTCTTAATTTAGTTTTTATAGTTTAAGAATTTGTAATCAAATTTTTATAATTTTCATATGTTATAATGTAGTCTCTATAGTTAAAATTCTCTTAGTAGTTTATTAATATTTGTTAATATAACTAATTTTATATTGTCTTAATACTTTAAATATGTATAATTTATATTATTAAAAATGAAAAATAAAGTAAAATTAATTCACATGTATGACAAAACACAAATATAGTGATGAGGAATAAATTTAAAATTATTTAAACTATGATGAATGTATAAGGACCATATTAAAAATTGAGTGAAATTATAAGGACCAAAAATATAGTTTTTCTAAAAGATTTTCATGAGAAGAATTGAAAATTTTAAAAATTATTTTTATAACTCTTTAAACTAAGAAAATCAATAAATAAATGATAAATAAAATTAAGAGATTAGGATATTATTTTATTGTAAAGAAATTTTACCTGAATCATATTTATATTTATTTCATTTAATGCACATGTTATAATGAGTTTTTAGTAATTTTTTATCCTTAAACTAAGTACTAAAGTTGTATCTAGAAAAGTTTTTCCAGGATCAACATTTACAGTGAACTAATGAGGCTTATATGCCTTCTGATCGTTAACACACAAGTTTATTGATTTCATATATGAATTTGAAATCTTTTATGTGAAATAACGGATCACATAATAAAAAAAAAAATAGACACAAAACAATTTATATAAATGAATAAAGAAAAAGTGTTTATCTTTTACCTTTGAATATGCTAATTTGGTAGGCACTGGTGGAAGTAATTCAAACTTGTTGAATAAGATTGTTTTGCTTGCAAGTGTTAAGTCAAAATCTGGTGAAAGAACAAGACTTGTTATTCTTGAATTGTATGAGATATTAAAGGTTGATTAAATATTCATACAATTAATTATTGATAAATATTTTTAAAAATTTTAGAAAAGATCACTGGATTTACTATCTAAACAGGTTGCCTGATATTCTTAAATTGTAGGAAGTACTTATAAATGCTAAAATATTAAGAAGTAAATACATAACCATGTTAGAGATAGATTTTATTATATGTTTATTTCTTATTGATTCGATTCATAAACCCTTCATTTACTCAAGAATTTTAAAACTCAAACTCTGATAAATAATTACAAATCCTTGAAGTAATTAACAAGGTAGTTCTTGCTTAAGATCAACCACCTTATCTAATTATGAATTTTCTTGACAACAGTTGATAGAAGAAAGTAGAAACTTTCATATATATGGAGCACAAGAAATGGAAAATTCAGCTGGCCAGCCTTCTTCATATATTAATAAGTTATACAGTTGAATACTTTAACACACTTCCAAATCTTTTGCATTTATTCATTACTTATACAATCTATATAGAGAATTTTATTGTAGAGGATAGGCGTAATCATTAGCCTGGTCAACTTAAGTGAACCTGGCCTAACCTGATCATATCGAGTTGAGTTATGACTAAGTTAAATAAAAAAATTTACAAATTTTACCAGATAGGTTGGGTTTTGGAGATGATATAAGACCCAGTCAATTTGGTATTTATTTTTAAATTTTTAAAATTTTTATAATATATTTTTAATTTGATTTATAAATAAATTTTAAAATATTAATTCTTTTCAACTTTTTATTATTTTTCATTCCAAATCCTAAAATTTTTGTAATTCTATTTTTTTCTTTCAAATTTATTTTTTTTAATTTTTTGTTTTAAAAAAATTATTTTCACAAAATAATTCATATTTAAAACCCGCCTAACCTCGACCTTACTTGGATACTACTTGAGTCTAACCGGGCAGGGTCGGGTCCCAAGTTCAAAAAAAGTTACCCAATGTAAAATTGGGTCGGGTCTCAGGTTGGCCAAAAAACTGGCCCCACTCAGTTTGTGCTCACCCCTAGTAAAGAATGGTGAATTATTAAATCTTAATCTACTAGTTCATATTTTTTAAATGTAATTAAATAAAAAAATGCATAAAAAATATAAATCATTAAATTTTAATTTAATAGTCTACATATTTAATGTAAAATTTGCAATAAATTATTCTAATACAAAAAAGTTGCACTCATAAGTTTATAATTTTATTTTTGACATCACTATTTTTATTTTTTATTCACTATTACATTATAATTTATAATATTTATTCATACTAATATTTAAATCCAAAACTACTCGAATGGCAAGAAGTAAGTCTTGGTCAATTATGGCGGTCCACACAAGAAATTAATTTTACCAATCTCTCTCTCTCAAAAGTCTAAAGTGGGGTTGTGTGGGAGGTTGAGACCCTTAATAACATTTTACTTTTTGTTGTTGTAGGATGGGTGTTGTGGTTGTGACCTCGGTAATTATAGTACTCTCAATCCCCAAGAAAGTGAAAACTACAACGTGCTTTGCACAGGGTTTTGATTTTTTTGTAATTTTTTTTTATAAATATACAAATTAAGAGGTTAATATTATAAAAATTATTTTAATTTGATGGTCTACATTTAAAGTTAAGATGCTGAAATTAGTAAATTTTAACTATCAAAATTAGTAATATAAAACAAATTGATCCCAGTATTATACGAACTACACAATTTGCTGTGAGAAATGTTGGAGATTCAAATAGATTTTTTATATGATGTGAAAGAGAAAAATATAGTTTTAATAGTTTATTTTTTGGTCTTGAAATTAATTTAGCCGGTTGAATATAGAAAATATTAAAATAATTCTCTAAAAATAAAATACTTTAAAAAATAAGAGAAATTAATTTATTTTTTAATATTCAAAAGACCATTTTCATTTTTTTATTTTTGGATTACCAATTTGTTCTCAAAGTCAGAAATGAACGACTAAAAGATATATCTTTTCCACGTACAATATTTGCCCGTGATATTGTTTATAGGTTTTTTTTTTGTTAAAAAATTTCTATTTTATGCAAATAGTATTAAGGCTAGTATACGTAAATTTAAATGAGTCTATGTTTCATTAAAGGGAATAATACTATTGTTTCACAGAATTTAATTCCTCATAAAATACTTCTAAAAACAATTCGTTAAAAAAGCCAATTATACTTATGAAAGATGTCTAAGGCTTTAAATTTTGCAAGTATTGTGTAAAATTTAAACTCCAGATATTATATTTACATATGCTTGACTATTAGATTAAAGATATTATTTTTATATTTATCCGTAAGAAAATTTTTTTATTTATTATTATATCTGAATTCATAATATTTATTTTTTAAAAAATTTTATTGGGACGAGTAAAATTATACTTGTTGACTTTTCATGGGACATAAAAGGAATTAAAAAGTATTATTATTGTAATTTAAATTTTTTTTTAAAATTTACTGTTGGTTATAAAAGGAGCGTGCTTGTCTCATAATGAATTGTGATGGCTATGACTTTTACAAGCATCGAGTCCCTTTTTTTTTTTTTTTTTTTTTTTTTTATTTAAAAAATTACGCTTACCAACGTGGATAATGTATGATTCATTGTTTTCTACTTCCAAAAAAGAAGTCTCATTCTTCTAATCTTAAATTGTTGTTTCCATTTCACTAATGATTGTTTCATGCAATTTGCAATCTGCTTTGGATAATAATTGTGTTATTTTTTATGAATTTATAATTTTAATTACATCAATATACTTATAAAGTGATGAAACAATATTTTATTACATGTTATTAATATTTAAGTTTTTAAATTATTAAATGTCAACTGTATATAAAATTTTCAATTTATATATTAATTTATATAAATTTATTATCTTAAATGTTAACTTAAAAAATAAGAATTTTATATGTAAATATATTATAATTGAAAATATCAATATATTTAAAATTATAAGTGCATAAAAAATTTTATTATAATAATCATAATATTAATAATTGTTGTGATTGTTAATTAGTATTATTTTGCATTCAAGAGATCTGCTTTTCGATTATTGGAAATTAATTCGCATTTGCTTTAAGGCAAAAGCCAAGGAAGCAATGTTTATATATAAAACACTGAACTTTATCCAAATGAAACCAGTTTTATTCAATTACAGAATGGTCATTCTCGGTTCAATCCTTTGATAAATTTAAAATTTTAAATATATATTAATTTAATAAAATCTGAGTCATTAAATGAAAATTTAATAATATAGATTTTAAAATGTTATTAAAAATTATTTTATATGTATTAAAATTTAAATCATTTAATAAAAATTAAATAGTTCAGATCTTTTTAAATATAAGAAATTTAAATTTTTAAATGTGAAATATTTGAATCCATGACACTAAATACAACACTGTTTCAAGAAGCCAAAGTACAGTTTTAAAATTAAAAAAAAAAATTAATCAATCTAACCTCTATATTTTATATGATTTTATAAATTGGTCTCTATGTTTTAATTTTTCTCAAATCTGTTCTTATGGTTCTAGAAAGTTTTAAATCAGTCCATATTGTTTGTTAGTCTCTTAACTTTTTCCGTGGAATGCTCACGTGGGATGTCCACGTAATAAGTAGGATGTCAATTCTTAAATTGATGAATCATTTTTCTCAATATTATAAAATTTTAAAATTAGAAGAACCAAAAATGTATTTGGATTCTCTCCATGAATTCTGGTTCATATAGAAATCAATTAATAAATTCATGTAAAGTATATGGATTAAATAATTAGTTTTATTAAAAAATTATATCTTTAATCCTTATAATGTCAGTCAATTTTTAATTTAATCTTTATAATATAATTTAGTCACTATCAATGTAATGTGCTAGAATTATTTTTAATTCATTATTTATTTTTATATATATATATTTTAATATAATAATACATATTTAAAATTTTATAGCATAGTTACATTAGTAAAATCGAATAGAATATTAATATAATTTTACCACTAAAGACTTTATTTAAGCATTCGTAAATACAGATGTTCAATTACAAATAATAAAGTTACCAAAATAAAATTAAAAATTAGATGCCTTTTTTTTTCCCAATGATAAATATAAAAGGATAATCACTTAAAATGAAAATGTAGACAAATATATTTCTGGACTCTGGAAAGATCATATTTAAAACTTTCTTTTGGGTTACTTGGTAATTTTTTAATTTTTTTAAGAAAAATTTTAGACCCAGAAAAAAGTTTACACTTTACTTTCACTGGACAGAAAGTTCTCACGTGAGGAATTGGTACGAAAATCTCTACAAACAAAGAAAAACCCTTCTTGACTTTTAAAGCGAAATATATATAGAATAAATCTAATATACTTTTTTTTTTATATATTTATATTAAGTTTTTCAATCATGATATTTGGGTAATTTTTATATTTTATTTATTTATTTATTAACACAATTAATTTTTATTTTTGAAAAAATTGTCCATATATCATTAGCTAATTAGAAGAATCTAAGTATATATGAACTAGTATATAAATTTTTTTTTGGTCATATATATATATATATATATACATTCACCTAACTTTGGAATAACATAATTTCTGATATAAGAAGCAATGTGGTTGTTGAGTGTGGGTATGAAATTGTTAACTAAAAGAGGTGGTTGTTCCAAACGACAAAATCAGATTTAAAAGAAGAAAAATTAATGGCATAAATAGCTAAATTTGATTAGTAGTTAATTTAATACTGCATCCTTGAATTCTTGAAATAAATAACTAAAAAATTTAGAACAAAAAGCGAAATAAAAAGAAGGCAAAGAAGATTACTCCAAATCTAAATTAATGCAAAACTTGAATTAAATTAAAATAAACTTTTAGTGTTTTTTAAGGATTTATGTTTTTTACTACTTAAAATATGACTAGTTTATGATTTTTCAATTATGTTATATGATTATTACAAATAATTATATTATTTTTAAATTAAACCGTACATTATTATTTGTTACCTATACACTAGTTATATTTTTATTTGAGATTTGTATAGCAATGATATAAGAAATTGTATTTAAATTTTTTTCTTGCATTATGCTGTTCTCTAACTAAAATATAATAAATATATGATTTTTCAATTATATACGTATATAATTATTACAAATAACTATATTATTTTTAAATTAAATTATATATTATTATTGATTAATCATACATTTGTCATATTTTAATTGGATAATCATATAAAATAAAATATAAGTCTAATTCATAAGTTTAATGTAATATAAAGAGAAAATGCATGTTCTATCTTCATTCTTCAACCATATATCTCAATTATTTTGTTATTAAATCTTAAGAATATGACATTAAATTTTCAAATTTTTTATTTATTTATTACTCATTGTTTTAAGAAGTATGTATATTTACCTTATTGTTATTGTATTTTGATAAACAAATGACTAATTTATAGTGAGTAAACAAAATTTAAAGATTAAATTATATATTTGCAAGAATTAAAAATAAAATAATTAAAGTATATATTTTTCAGGGAGTATTGCATTTTTTCGGAACTAAGTTAATTATTGACAGAATTAAAGTAAATTTTTTTTAAAAAAATTTGAAATAAAATAATGATATTTTAAGGGATTAAATAAAAACCAAAATATTATTTCACTCTCTTTTTAAATTTAATTCAAGTTTTGCATTGTACTAAATTTGGAGTAACTTTTTGTTTCTTTTTTTCCCATATTTTTTTTTGCTTGTTTTAAATTTTTTTCAATAATTAAAGGTTACAATATTAAACTAACAATTAATCAAATTTAACTATTTATGCCATTTTTTTTTTAATTCAGTTTTGTCATTTGGACAACCACCTGTTTTATTTTATAAATGTTAATAATTTCATATCGAGGTTCAATGACATTGAACAGTTATAAAGATTAAAAAAACAAAAAAACAAATGTGAGAGATAACCAATAAAAATTTAATAAAATCTACACTTTTATTACTACAATATCAATTTATCTCTTTATCTTCGCTTTTGTTTTTAAATAGATTTTAATTAATTTTTAAAATTAAACGAACAGTAATGTTTCTTTATTTTATCATATTATATTTTTTTTATAAAATCTTTAAATTATTCCAATTTAATCCTTTTAAAATTAATTTTAAATTCAGGATGCACACAATTTGCACTAACTCTCTATTTACGTCATATCTTAGTAATTTTTTAAGATTCAATTAATAGTTAAGATTCACAAATTATCTTATCCTAACCCTTTGCATTTCCAAACTATCTTCCTAATCAAAATTCTCTTGAGTAAACCATTACATAAAATTGAAAATGATAATAATAATAATATATATATATATATTTAAAAAAGCATCATAATCTAATTTTATAAATTTTTAAAATTATTCATATAATCTTAGTTATTATTTAAAACATATAGGAAATTATATAAATTTGTTCATAAATAACTAGACTTATAAACAATTCCTTATAAAAAAAAACTCATAAACAATTTTTCATGTCTTCATTCGTTGGATTAAAATATGACAAATATATAATTTGAAACTACACATATATGATTATTATAAATAAATCTATTATTTTAAAATTAAATTATATATTATTATTAATTAATCATATACTTCTCATATTTTAATTAGAAAACTTATATATAAGTATAATCCATAAGCTTAAATGTAATCTAAAGAGAAAATGCATGGTTTATCTTTAAAAATATATGTAAATTATTTTGTTATTAAATTTTAAAAATATGAGATTAAATTATGAAATTTTTTTTATTTGTCATTCATTATTTTAAGGAGCATAGATTTACTTTATTATTCTTGTATTTTCATAAATAGGAGCTTAATTTGTAATAAGTAAAAAAATTAAAAATTGAATTATATATATATTTAAAAATTAAAAATAAAATAATTAAACTAATACATTTTTTTAAGAAATATTGTATTTCTTCGAAACTAAATTAATTATTGATAGAATTATTGTAAAAAATATTTTTAAAATTTGGAAATAAAATTATGATACTGTTAAGGGATTAAATAATGAATAAAGAAGCTCACTATACTTTTGTTAGATATATCTCTAATTATATAATATGACAACTTCACAGGGGTATAATTCTCTAATTAAAATAATTTACAAATATTATAAAAATACTTTTAAATTTTTATCAAGTTAGATTATGATACTTTTTGAAAAAACTTATATTAATATTATTTTTTAAATTTACATGATAGTTTACTCACAAGAATTTGAATTAACTTGATTAAAATGATAGTTTTGAAGTGCAGTAAATTAAGATGGAATAATTTAAGAATCTTAATTTGCAATTGAATATTTAAAAACTAATAAAATATGACATAAATAGGAAGTTAGTTAAAATCTTGTACATTTGGAATTTAAAATTAATTTCAAACGGATTGAATTGAAATTATCTAAAATTTTAAGAAAACAATAATTTGTATACCAAAGTTCTTTACTGTTTAGTTTAATTTTAAAAATTGAATTATTCGAGAACAAGCAAAAAGTAAAGATAGACCTCCTCACTGTTTACCGCTAAAAATTATTCTCCTAATTCTACCTATCTCTTGTCTTCAGCACAGAACCTGTACCTTCATCTTCCTCTTTCTCATTCTGTTGAACGACGAGGGAGACAATATATACTAGTAATTACTCTCTCTCATACTTCTTTGATTCTCAGAGCTCGTCAATATTATCATTTCGAACCATAACCAACCACTACCACCACCTCATACCCATCCCTCTTCTCTGAAACACTCAACAGTGTCGAGAGTATAGCAATGCTGCCTTATAGTCTCTCCATTTCGCTCATTCTCTTCCTCTTTTTACTTCCTCTAGCGAAACCAGATCTGGGTTCTGAGCGTCTCGCTCTCGTGTCTCTCCGTTCAGCTGTTGGAGGCCGAACCCTTTTCTGGAAAGTTTCTGAGCAGAGTCCCTGCAAGTGGGCCGGTGTTCAATGCAAAAACGACCATGTCGTCGAGCTTCATCTTCCGGGTGTTGCTCTTTCGGGCTCAATACCCACTGGCATTTTCGGCAAGTTGACTCACCTTCGGACTCTCAGCTTGCGTTTCAATGCATTGAGGGGTGGGCTTCCTGTGGATCTCGCTTCTTGCGTAAATCTTCGCAACCTTTACTTGCAGCAAAATTTGCTGTCTGGGGAAATCCCAGAATTCTTGTTCACTTTACCTGACTTGGTTCGGCTTAATTTGGCGTCCAACAATTTTTCCGGTACGATTCCGTTGGGTTTCAACAATTTGACGAGGTTGAGGACTTTGTTCCTCGAAAACAACAACCTCTCCGGCGCCATCCCTGACTTAAATCTTGTGAAGCTTGAACAATTCAATGTTTCAAACAATATGCTTAATGGCTCAGTGCCAGAAAAGTTACAAACATTTTCTAAAGATTCATTTCTAGGAAATTTGCTTTGTGGGAAACCCCTTAATCTTTGTCCAGGAGATGTAAATGGAACTGTAACTGGAAATGGAAATGCTACTTCTCCGACGGCTGAAATTGAAAACAATGAGGGAAACATGAAGAAGAAGAAGAAATTGTCAGGTGGTGCCATTGCTGGAATCGTTGTGGGCTCTGCGGTGTGTCTTCTGTTTATTCTTTTCGCTTTGATCATACTGTGCCGTAAAAGGAGCAATCAAAAGGCGAGGTCTCTCGACAGTTCAACTGAGAAGCATCCTGAAGTGGAAAATCCGGGCCAAAAATCGGTTCCTGACGTAGAGAACGGTGCACGCAGTAATGGGTACTCGGCAGCGGCGGCAACGGCAGGGAACAACAGTGGAGCGAAGAAGTTGGTGTTTTTTGGTAAATCGCCAAAGGTGTTTGATCTTGAGGATTTGCTTAGAGCTTCTGCAGAGGTTTTGGGTAAAGGTACATTTGGGACAACCTATAAGGCGGTTCTGGAGATTGGACCAGTGGTGGCTGTGAAGAGGCTGAGGGATGTGACAATTTCTGAGAAAGAGTTCAAGGAGAAGATTGAAGCAGTGGGAGCAATGGATCATGAGAATTTGGTCCCTCTCAAGGCTCACTATTATAGCAGTGACGAAAAGCTTCTTGTCTACGATTACATGCCCATTGGAAGCTTATCTGCACTTTTGCATGGTGAGCTCATTTGGATATCTTTTTCTGCTTCATTTATTTCCTCTTTCTGCATTTTTTCTCTCTCTCAAGATTTGAGGTTGTGATTGCTTCACTGTTATTTGTGTTCTTTTGATCTTGTGCTTATCAATTCTTGGGAACGCATAATTGTTATTGATCACTGATTGTTAATTACATTGCATCTTACAACAGAAGAAAAAGGTAAGAGTGTGACACCATCAACTGATTAGGAATTAGGATTTTTTATGCATCTCATTGGCAGTTCAGTTGAATTGCTTTCTTCTAGATGTAAATGGATGTAGTTTAACACTATCTTAGTCAGTTTCCATGGAATCTCAAATATGGTCGTTTACCTGCTTTTGTTTATCTGCTATTACCATATGGAAATAACAGATAATGGTATTGGTTGATATTTTCATAATAATTCAAGAGGTTCAGTTCTTCTGTTCTTTTCCTTGGAATTATTCTCTAACTTTGTATCCCATTGATCTCATTGTAACTATGTTAAACATGAATCCAGCCGACCACACACCTCACATGTCATAAGCATAAACGATGTTACAACTTTGTTCATATTTTCTTATTGCAGGAAATAAAGGGGCAGGTAGGACACCACTGAATTGGGAAGTCAGATCAGGCATTGCTCTTGGAGCTGCTAGAGGCATTGAGTACTTACATTCACAAGGGACTAACGTTTCTCATGGAAACATAAAGTCATCCAACATCCTCCTCACCAGGTCCTTTGATGCCAGAGTATCTGATTTTGGCCTTGCTCACCTTGCTGGTCCCTCCTCCACTCCCAACCGGGTTGCTGGCTACCGTGCGCCGGAGGTAACCGATCCTCGCAAGATATCTCAGAAGGCAGATGTCTACAGCTTTGGTGTGTTGCTCTTGGAACTTCTCACCGGAAAGGCTCCAACACATGCTCTCTTAACTGAGGAAGGAGTAGACCTCCCTAGATGGGTTCAATCTGTTGTAAGAGAAGAGTGGACCTCAGAGGTCTTTGATCTTGAGCTCCTCAGGTATCAGAATGTTGAGGAAGAGATGGTTCAGCTGTTGCAGCTTGCAGTAGATTGTGCAGCCCCATACCCAGATAAGCGCCCTTCAATGTCTGAAGTGACAAAGCGCATTAAAGAGCTACGTGGGACTAGCTTGAAAGATGATCAAGACCAAATCCAACACTCTGAGCTGATCAAGGATTTAGATGATGTATCTTCTCACTGAATTTGGTCTGGGTTTGTCACAAGGACAAAACTTGCGTACAAATCAGGTTCTTCGATGGAAATTAAACAAGTAGATATTATATTTAATTATGATTATTTTTTTCTCAAAAAAAAAAAAGCACTTTTACTTGTTATGTTTTTAATTGGAGAATGTGATGATAAATGTTCAAAAAATTTTATTTTTTTCCTTGTTACTATCTTACTTGATGGAGGTTGGTCATCTCTTGTTTATCAAAACCCATATTTTTCTCCGCAAATCCTGTGCTTATGTGGCATTTGCTTGGGTCTCAAGTTTCTTTAGCACTCAACTTCAGTATTCTTGCTTCTTTTCTTCTCCAATCTCCGTTGTGCATTGTTTTTCCCCTGTTCTCTCATATGATACCTTGAAGGTGAATATCTGGTGCATAAGTAATTGTTGGTGGATTCTTGGTTGATGTAATTATTACTTTTGCTTTTGTTGACACTGAGGTGTTATAGTTGCTGTCATATGTTGTTGTGATGTCCAGTCGGTGGCATGTATCATACACACTACCTCTTTTATTTGTTGCCAAAAATGGTTGTTGTAGGTGTGATGTGAAGCCACTTGAGCAAAGAAGGCTGATTTATACCCATAACCAACTCAATAAATTCTTCACTCTATTCGCTTGACAGTTGGATTAAGTTTATAGAGACCTGTTATGGCAAAAAAAAAAAAAAAAAAGGTATAAAGACGATGGATTAGATAAGAATTGATAGGTGCCGTATGGGTGCTATTTTTAATGAATATGGATTTTTTGAATATGTATGAGTTCTTTTTTATCAGAATAGTGTGCTTCTTAAGTTAACTAAATCCACATGTGCTTATAATATCAATTCAAATAAATGTTTGTAAATTGAGTAAGACTCTTAATTTTCTTTCAACCTAGTGTTAATTATGTTAAAACTTTTTTTGGTTGAGAATACATATAATTTCTTTTTTGTAATTTACAACTTAATTAGAGCTGCAAAATTGTTAAATATAACATTGTAAAATATAATTTCTTAACAGATTAAAGATTAAGGATAGACTTTTCAAATAAAAAGGAATGTTCACATATTTAATGCTTGATTAGAAGAAAAGGTCCTAAATTACAGATAAGTCATTTGAATATGGATAAAGAATATCTATTAGGAAATGCAATGTACAGCATTTAAGGTCAACAATATGGGTCCCCATAAAAAATAAGCATAGGTTAAACAAATGCTTTCTTATCCTTTCTTGATTCATACTTTAAGTTTGAAATCTCAATCCATGGCAGATGGAGGCACTTGAGCCAAATTTTCTTCGGCCAGTACTACCTGTGAAAGTTCATAAAGTATGAGAAGGCATGTGGAGAGGTTTATAATTGTAACTTTATGGTGGGCCCAAAAGGGTTTTTCACTTACACATAATGGAGGGGCAGTTTAAAGTTAGTGTTCGATACAGTGGTCCTTCTTCCGATCTGTATGATGATATTTTGTTGGCATCTAAATCCCTTTTTGTTAATTTTTTTTAGGCTAATTTCAAATAGGGTTGAAAATAAATTAATAGGAAAGTGATGGAAGAGAAACAAAGATGGACACCCCCACCATTTGTCTCCTGGCTATTGATATCTTCAAAATTTTATGACTGTTTTGTGGGTCACAAACAAATTTGTGGACCGTAAATTACATATGCAACAATTGGACATTTGTCAATTCGCCTCTGACAATTATTTTTAGGGTAATATTAGGATTGCACTAAAAACAAACCTGAAATTGATGCTTTTAACTGTTAAATCATGTCTTAATAATCAATTCCAAGAGAGTAAAAGGGTAACGTTTTATATAGAGTAAATTGTGTTACTTTTTAAAGTTTCATTAAATTGTATTTAATCTTCTTTTGTTTTAAAATTTATATTTACCTCCTTTGACATTATATATATATATATGAATCTGTGTTTACCACTTCTCTAGTTTAGTTTGTTAAAATTTTACACATCATGATACGGTTTTTATTTTTAATATGACAATCATGTAATTTTATTTTCAGAAATATTATTATATAAAAAAGTTGACTCTTGATAAAAACATGAGAGAATAATGTTTTGAAACAAGAATATTATATATAAATTAACAAAATCTTTTAAAAAGTTAGTTTAATTCATATGCCCTTGTTTCGTTTAGTAATCATTCTTTTACTTTCTGATCTGTATATTTCTAAATTTTATTTCATCATAACGTTATTAATAATTTGCTTCAGAATTTCTTAAGCAGACCTCAACCTTCATCATTTATTGCACGGACAAATAACCCAAACTACGCAATCTTTATGTGAACAAGCAGAACTGCCCTAATTTAAGGAGTTATTAGTCCAAACCAGAAGTCTATAATTAATAGATTGAATAAAATATCATATGGTCGCTCATTAATTAATTATCAACTTATTTTTTTTAATTAATTTTCATTCTTAATTTCATTATTCACTTTCAAAATGCTAAGTAATCCTCAGTTTTGGATTAAAGTTAAACTGAATGTACTAACATTTGAATTAATAGAAGATTAAATTAAAAAAATTAATAAGTAAAATATTAGATTAGAAATAAACTAATAAATGAAATTTGAATAAAACTTAACTCATTAATTTATAAATAAATTATTATGTTAACCAAGCCACAATCATTGGAGCCTACCAACGGGTGAACAAAAATTGAATTGAACCTGATTTTTGTTCCAACTCGAGGCTTGACTTAATTTTTTTACCTAACCAATTGACAAAACTATTGGGAAAAAAGAAAGATAAAATTTATATTTAACACATAAGGTATCACATATTGATATAAATAAGTCATATTTAACAAAAACAAATAAAAACTCTTTCTAAAAAAAATCTATATTGAATGAATGAACCAGCTTTTGCAGGCACAAGTAACCTGGCTTTAAATGTGAGGATTGCAATGGCTAAGAACACTTTTCAACTAATTAAGAGCAAATAATCGTTATTAACTACTGAAAGGTAGGTTCTATTTACATGTAACGGCAAGCCCACAGAAACTTAAATACTTTAAAATATACAGTTCCAATCCAAAAGTTAATCACTTCAGATTAACTATGGTAAAGTGAAAATGCTACTAGGGGTAGAAAGAGGCAGAGAGGCGGTCAGAAGAGACTTCACTATATCTCAAAAACTTTCAAGAAAATTACAGTGATCTGAACAAAAATGGATGCGTCCTCACTGCTATGGTATTAAGAAAAGCAAGAGCAATCCACCACAGAATAATTTGAGCAACCAACACCGGTATGCATTTAAGTACTTTACAGTCACCAATACATACACAACATAAACCGAAAAGTTGAAACCCCAGTGTTGAATTGTTACCTAATAAGCAAAGAGCACATCCTGGACCAGTTTGAGCCTCTAAATCTCTGCAAATCCAGATATAAATAGATCAGCCGAATACATAAAGACATGATATGATGAATTTACACAAGCTTTGCTTGAATCATACATGTACAAGGCATACAAACGACAAAGGTGCATATGCACCCAAAAATGGCTCAGGTTGTATGTCGAAAACCAAACAAATTATGGACTGTGATTGAGTTGATGAAATTTATGCACTGGAATTCGTAGACGGATCGTCTTTCCATCCCTTGGTGAGAAGATCATAGTTGATTGATGCAAGCTGCGAGAGATTCTGAAAACCAGATGACGAAATTAACACATGATAAATTAAATGGAGGATGAATTAAATAGGCATAAATCACAATCAACAAAACAAAACATGCTAAACAAGCAGAAAAAAAATCTTGAGCTGCCGAATTTAAGATCAATAAGCTTAGAGAAGCCCGTCCCCAAGCCAACGCATGCTGTATACCATTCTGATGGAAAAGAAACAAGCTTGCTAGAATATACATCATTCATATGACAAATAATCCTAGTTAATTAGATAAATAATAAATTAAACGCGGAATATAATTAATGTGAAAAAAATACCTTAAATGAGAAATTACTGAAAGAGTAATTGATAGATGAGCCTGACTCAAAATCAGCCAGACCCCCACATTCATCTCCCTGCTTATAGATGTTCCCAAAAGAAAGTCAGCCCACAATACTTTAAATTAATTCAAAGGTCATAGCAAGCAAATATCAATAAATGCAGTACCACTTCATCTCGACGATTGCTCACGCAGCTACTGCTGCCACTTAAACTATCTGCATCACTAGAATCCTCAACATCACTTCCCGCATATACAAGACCGTCAGAGGTATTCCATGAATAGCGACTTGTGAAATAACTAGTATCGAGAGCACTCTCAGATGCAGGAACAAATGCAGCCTGCAAAAACAACCAGTCTTATGGTGTTCACCCGGGACATCAAATCAACATTAAGGTACTGGTTATACTGTTTACGTTTATGACTCAGGAAAGTAGTTCATACCTTTTGCCTGGCAAGTGTGTCCCAGTTTATATCCTTAAAGAAAACATGTTGCTTTACCTGGATCATAAAGTTTCTATTACTTTGGCATTTATAGCAACGAAAAAAGAATCTTAATATTGTAAACAAGCACCCATATGATCATCCAAAAAATTTAGGTCACCTCTGATGCCCCTTTGGCTCCAAGTCTCTGATTAGGATCTTCAGTTAATAATCTGAAAATTGAACATTTTAAGTCACTAAATGAAAAAAACATCCATCTGTGTTAATTATCTGCGTGCTCAATTAGTTAAGAAGAATAACCATTATGAGGAGAATGCATATAATAAAATGATCATTGTCAATAATGGGCAAAATTTAAGGGCCTTCCATATAATACACACATTAACATCAGACCTCATGGGAAAACTTTTAAGAGTGCAGAATTTCTAGTCAGCTCTGAATTTGACTGAAACGTCCCAAAATGAGCAAGACAACAACAATGATAAAATTTCAGTTGAAATAAACCATGCAACAGCAGTGAATATAAGTGGAAGAGTTGTCATAGGCTTTCTTAAACATCAAAATATCTGGGACCAACACAACAAAGGATATTTTAGAAAAGGTCATATTTGCATGATCAAGAAACTGAAATTACTTGAATATATTGTAAACACACCTAATTCATATTTCTAAATTATGTGGTGCAAAAGAAAGACTTCCCAATCTCTACAAAATCACATCGAAAGAACAGAACTTAATCAATTACCGATCAATAAGATCTTTTGCTTCATGACTCAATTCTTCAGGCACCTGGGGCCAAGGTATCTTGCAATTAAGAATATTATCAAATATGGTCTACAAAGAGAAACAACATCTGTCAGTGACAACTAAATGAAAAATTTAATGTTAATTGCAATAATATAGTTAGGTGATTGAGGTATAGAGAATAACAATCTCATAGAGGACCACAATGTACCTTTCTCAGAAAAATGACCAAAAAAAAAAAATTTATCTCACAGTAATTGATAGATACTAATAATCTAGGAATTAGACACACTTCTTGGGATACAGAACCAGATCTCCAGAGTGACAAACAGGAGTTAGAAGGCCTTAAATTTTCAATTATAATCCTGGGAGTTTCCTAGAAGAAGCATGACTGCTTCAGGATCAAGCCAATACAATGAAACCACCACCTAAATAAGTGGGTGTCAAGCTAATCTTCAGCAGTGCCAGGACAAAGTAAAATGAGTTTCATAATTACTTTGCCAAGAAAACAAAGGTTCAAAGATCAAGTGAAAGCTCTATCCACTATACAGTAGGTTTGATCCCATTAATCTAAGTGGCAGTAATGCCTTAATGAAATATTTGAAGTGAAACCACAATGTCACACCAACCTCAATACCCTACCCACCTATAAAGCACAAACACACCTATTTTTAGGTATGTTGAATACCAAAACTGTCACAACACACTGGTAACATGTGCCAATACATGTAAGAATAAAAAACTATGTTTTGTTGCTTAAATATGTTCAGACATGGCTCCAGCACAGCTTGGACACAACTGGCTTCCAAAAAGGGAAAATAATCTGAATAATGATTAATTAGACACCCCTTCTTGAAAATCTGAATAATAACGTTTAAAATATTTTTATTTAATGAATTCATTTGGACAGTAATAGATCAAGGTACTTAGAATATATTATGATGTCACTCCGTTGCATCTGTGCTTCATGGCTATCCACCTAGACTAGAGAAGTGGAAGGCAAATAAAGACAATAAAAATGAATTGAAACTGAAACTGAAACTGAAACACCATTAACAGACAAGTATTGCACAACGAAGCAGGGTATAAACCTGAGGATGCTCTGCATTGAAAGGGGGAATGCCAACCAGCAATTCAAATAAAATGACACCAACAGACCACCAATCTGCAGTATATCCTGTAAAATTTGTACAAAAACTAGCTAATGTAATGTTTGTAATAACAAATACACAAAGAAAAGAACATTACAAGTTTCTATATACTGTAAAAACCACTAATTCTTCAAGGAATAAGATGACTCTAATATTAAATGACCTCACTCGTCAGCATTATAAAGCACTTAATTTTCAAAACAAGGAAAATAATTTTTTCCCCAATAATGGCAAAAGTCCAAATAATAAATTAGGATACAGGAGAAAAAGAAAATTAAACCACCTTAAACATTTAAAAGAGGCTATACAAACCATGTCCAGTTCCCAAAAGTATCTCTGGTGCCAAATAATCAGGTGTACCCACAGCAGAACGTTTCTTCCTCCTTTCCTTTTGATGCTCTGATGTAGATAACTGGGGTTCATCCTCCCCAAGTAGGGATGTCCCACTCACTGCTGGACCAGACAAATCATCCGTGCTGTTGATGAGACCAACTTTCGATAGCCCAAAGTCTGTTAACTGCATGAGCAACCAAAAACAGATATTCATCAAGTTGAGGACACAAATGCCAGTGTCTGAGATTTTATTCAATAAAACCTCAAGTTTACATGAATGTTTAAAGTCAATGGCCAGCAATGTTTAACGTAATGGAAAGACTAAACATTTCCTTTAACTTAATCCATTGGTGAGATTGACTGGGAATATTCAAGTTCATTAATCATTTTCTTCCCTACCCTATAGAATGACTCCAAGGATGGGCATCAACTTTTTCAAGAAAGAAAAATATATTCTGGGACATTAGATGTAAAGCAAATATATCATAAAAATGGTATTGATAGCACTGTTGAATAAGCTAATTCTAGTAAAAAAAAATGTTAGCCTTGTTAACCTGCTGCTACTAAATATAGGCCAAAAAAAAAAAAATCTTCCAAATCACCAGCAGTGCATCTAAATAGGTTTACTCAACCCAAATCATAAAACTATCAGATAAAAATGCAGGACTGCTGCCATCAATCTTGAGAGAACAAGAACCCAAGTATATTCTGTAATTACCTTAATATGACCATCATGTGCAATCAACAAATTGTCAGGCTTCAAGTCACGATGAACTATATGCAGTGAATGCAAGTATTCTAGTGCTAGCACCTACAATTGGAAAGAAAATTAAGCTTTAGAGGATCTAATATAAGGTCATTTCTCCATATTACCAGAGAGAGAGATAAGAGCTAATAATTACCACTTCGGCAATATATACACGAGCAACTTCCTCATCTAGGCAACCTAAACTTCTTAATAATGAATACAGGTCACCTCCATTAAGATACTCCATGACGAGGTACAGGTTCTCACTACATGTAAAAGAATAGAAGAAACGAACCTGATACAGTTCATCCTGATGTTAGAACATGACTACCATTTTTCAAAGCAACATTAGATAATATGCAAAATAGACCTACTTACCACAAAAGGGTTGCGCACTGTGATTAAGATATCACGTTCTGCTAGTATACTTTCCACAGCATTCTTACGAATCATATCTGCCTTCTTGAGAACCTGTTACAAAATATTGCATGGTAAGACCAAAATAATAGAAGCATGAAACAGGAAATTTAATTAAGTTCAAAACACAGTAAGATTAAATGTGTTCCAACAAAGCCATATTGCAAAGACTATTGCAGCAATTTAGCTTTAAAGCATGGAACCATGGGATCTAAATAGGATAAAAGTAATGAACAATGTCGGGAAGTAATCTAGAAGAATTTAATATAGAATAATCTACTCCTCCCAATGTATAAAACTAACTACTCAAATATGCTTTCTATACTCCAAGTCTATGTGGTTGTGTCTAATCTCCATTTTGTTTTTTAAATAAAAAAAAGATTTTGATAAGAGAGAATAATAATATAGTTGAAAAAAATTGGATGTCCACTTATGAAAAGGTTGAAGATCACAAAACAATCCAAAGGTAAAAAGAAAGTCAAACTGCAGAAAATGCTCAGTCCTTCTGCATGTCTGCAAGAAACATTCCCTTAAATAAGCCCCCAGCCGAACACCACAATGAGGCTCCAAACAAAATCCTTGCATAGAACACATCTAAAGACATGGAAATACTCAGGAAAATGAGCATAAAGCTCCAGCCAAAATTCCAAATCACAGCATAAACTGCCTACTGCCACAACATTCAACCCTCCTCTATACAGCGAAAACCTTTCAACCATACAAGAAGAAACTGCTCTTAATCCCAAAGACTAACCAGATCCTGATCAAATATCCCAAAGACCCAAACAACTATTTCCACAATAAAGCAGCCACTCTAACATTGTGAAAATAAATGGCTCCAGTTTCTGCACTGTTCATTCACATGATAAAATTCTTAGGAGACAAAGCTGTGTTAGTCTTCAAATCTGCAACATAATTTGTTAATCTAACGGTTAACATTGTCCAAATGAAACATTTTACTTTTTAGAAGCTTTAGACGTCCTAATTTTTTTTCCAAGAATGAAAGCTTACATAGCAGAAGAAATAAGGAAACAAAAGTAAGATTTACAAGAATACACACCAAAAGCATCTAAATTCTAAACTAAGTTCAGGAAAATTCTTCAATTGTCAAGAAAAAGTGTTGAAATAGTAAAACAAAGAAATAAAAAAGTTAAAAGGTTTGAATATCAACACTTACAAATGGCCTAAATTAAAGGAAGAGAGAAGGCTATACAAGTGTTGAAGTTGGCTTGTTACATTGCCTTAGGCATTTTGGATAAAGGCTTTATCAACACTTATAAATGGCTTAACAACTTACTTGGACAAAGCCTCATCATCTCCAACAAGAAGCAAGAGAGTTTCTAGGTTAGGCATTAATATATAAGTGTTCAGGATAAGGTTGTGGGTGTTCTAAGTTGTGCAATTTTAAATGGCCTTTTTATTTATTTTTTATTTTTTATCTTGACGTCCCTTTTAGGGGTAACTCTCATGCTCCCTCTTATCGATATCCTGTATTTGTGTTGCAAACTTGCAGATAATTGCCAAGAGACTTGACGATTAGAAGGATGCTTATTTTTCTTTGGGTCATTGAGTCAATTTAATCCAAGCTTGCTTGTCTAGTATTCTTGGTTATCATCTTTTTCCTAGTTTAAGATTCTTGTTGTGGTAGCTAGGTGGATGTGGGATTTTTTTGGTTAAAGTGTTCTCCAAGCCTAAAAAGGATTGGGTAGGTGTAATTTGAAGTTGAACAATGTTTCTCTTGTTTCAATGAGGTTATGGAAGATTCCTTTGGAACTTTTCTCTCTCTGGCATAGGTTAATTAAAGTAAATATGGTGTTCAGCAGAATGGATGAAATGCTAACTCTGAGATTAGTGCTACTCATGCAAGTCCCCAGAAATTTCATCTCTCAGGCATATCCTTTCTCCTGTCTCTGTGTACTTTTAAATTTGGGAATTGATAGAACCACAGGATTAATGACTTCTCTTATTCTGAGCTATTCCCGACTTTATTATTCATCTACTCTGCACCACATCCCCATTTCAGATTTTTTACATTGCAAGGTTTTGGGTTTATTGGATCGTTCATTTCTCCAGAAATCTTATGACAGAGCTGTTGATGGTCTTGTGCTGTTGCTGGATATCCTTAGCTCTGTCCAAGTTTCTGCATTGACAGGTAAAAGGATTTCGATTTTGATATCTTCCAGAATATGTACTTGTAGTTCCTTCTTCCATTTTCTGCTTCATAATCCAAATGTCAAGACTCAAGCTTTTCATTGTCCAAGTCATTTTATAAGGTTAAAGGTCCCATCAAAGGTGAAGGCTTTTTGTTGGACTTTGGATTGCAGTACTCCATAAAATTAATACAAATATTTTGCTTCAGACTCAAATACCTAAAAGGCTTTTACCAGAGTTGGCTATTACCAAGAAACAGAATTGTATATTTTTGTACTGAAAAGTTGAGTGGCAGCTTTGGAATAGACATTTTGGCATTTTCAATGATGCATGGATTTGTCCAGCTGATTTAGATCTGATTTTAGCAATTTAGTTGGGAGCAAGAAGTAGCATGAGTTCCTTTTGGCAGTTTGCTATTTTTGCAGGTCTGCTGAGTTTATGGTTGCAGTAAAATGCAACTAATCAGAAATTTCTTGCACCCACACCTTTGAGATAGACTTGTTTTTTGGTGTCTTCCCCCAGGGTTTCAGCAAACTCTTTCTATATTTATTTATTTATTTATTTTCAAGGGGGTGTCCCTATTACTTTAGAATAAAGAGGATAATAAAGCCCTCTTGATATATTAAGCAATGTGGAATTATATTTTGATATATTGAATAATGCCTGCAACAGCAAGTGAACACTATCTGATGTCATATTCTTCTTAATTGAAATATGCACTAAGAAAATGTGGATTACAAAACTGCATTACGAAGCGACTCTCTTTCACACGTCAACACCAAAGACTACGACCATATGATGTTATAAGAAAGAAATCAACTGCAGTCAACACAGAAGAAATGACGATCATATAAACAATGATTTAGGCAGCTAGTAAGCTTTGTTCAGACTCAAATATAATTCAGCTGTAAGGAACATCACCTCCTTTATTTAAAACTTATATTGGCAATTAATTATTTCTAAAGAGAAAAAATATTGAACATATAAAACCAACATTCCGCATGCTATAGAGATGAGCATGCACAAACAGACTCAGAAGAGGAGGGTGCTCAGTCTCAAATTGCATGACCATCAGATTAATGATAGTGCAACAAGAAGATAGAAAAGTACAGTAAGATCTATTGACAAGTAAATTAAAACAACATAAGGGACAAGAGAAAGAACATAAATATAATTACCTTTATTGCAAAAAGATCCCCAGTTGTTCTCTTTTTAGCCAAGAAAACCCGTCCGAATGCCCCACGACTGATAGGTTTTATAATCTCAAAGTCATCAATAGTTGTACGATCCTTTGAAGAATGGATAGGACTCGTTCTCAAGCTACGAACCACATCATCTTCCAAGGGAGCATCTTCTTCAATTACAGTGCTTGCTAGGTCTATCTTTTCGTCTTCAACCATCTCAGTAAGCTGCAAATACTTTTCCCTGCATATGAAAATAAGAATTTTCACCAAAAGGTTGTAGAAAGCATATTGGAAATCACAATTCAAAATACTGCAAAATATATATATATATATATATAAAAAATTTCAAGAAAATTCTAACCAATAATGGAAGAAAGTGATGTTAGACAGAACAGGACAAAAACGGTTATATCAGTATGGAATATGGCATTCAGTTATATAAACAAGGTTAATATATTACATAATGTGATTAAGGCAATCATTTAGCACTCAATATCTAGTGTCCATAACAAGACTATACCCTAAACTATCTTCAGTAAGAATCCATTACTGATTTTTATAGTTTGCTTAGAGAGTTAGAGTGCTATCTTTATGACAGAAACATGCTCTAGAAATTATAGAAGCAAAGTACTAACCGTATCAGCTTCTCAATGCGAGTTCCAAAGGTCTCCACAGTAAGTGCATCAAATTTCCTTCGGTCTACAACAATCCGCAAATCATCAAGACAAGATATTAAATATGAGATTGAGCGATCATCATCCAGAGGTGTATTTGCTACACATCGTGCTATATCGGCAAGTTCATTCATCTACAATATCCCAAAAGAAAAACATAGCTTCACACCATCAATAACAGACTTATACAGAAACTCATAGTTGAGTACACTGGAACCTTAAGGTGCATTCCACCATTCATGATAGTAATAATATGCTGGCTTACCAATCACATACCAAATCTAACAAAATTGTACAAAATCGAACTGTCAATGCACTAATTTGCTTGCAAATCAACATAGACATTGATTGGCAACCACTGTCACTTCAATGTCCAGAAAAAGTGACCCTTTGCATACAGACAGCAACATGTCAGGCAACAAAGATTATATCACTAAAGTGGATACCATTGCATTACATAACATGCCCATGAAGCCAACATAATCCCTCACCAGTCACCCTTCCCCAAGTTTATCTTTAAAATGCATCTTCTTCATTCCTTGGATTCTTTTCCTACTTAATTTATCTTCAAGAAATTAGTATATTCTTAAGAAAAGAAAGGATCAAATTCATCCCCTTTAGACGTTTGATGGAAGTGAAAAAGGCATTTTCGTTTTGCAAATGTCATAAAAGAACACAAGAAGGAAAACAATAACAATAAAGCAGAAAAATATTAACTTGAATGGACAACCCACCCAAAAAAACAGAAAGAAAAGACTAAAAAAGGCAAAAAGGAACATGCCTGCGGAATATCATCATGTTCAGAATAAGCACCCTTCCCAGCCAAGAGCAAGTCAATCTGACTCATCTTTGGGGTCATTAAAGGCGACCTAGGAGTCATGCTCCCAGCAGATGATGCTGTCATGCCTTGGTCAGACTTTGGACCAAAACGAGTTTTACATGATATAAGAGGTAATGCCTTTAGATCATCCATAAAAGCAGAATTATCGGCTTCAGGGAAACAGTCTAGCATATCCTCTGAGCCTCTGCGAGACCAATCACTAAGTTTTGGGGAGATAACATCAGATTCTTCAGTCATACTTGAATTTGACACTTTTGCAACATCAGGACTTCCCACTGCTTGTTGAATATCCTTCTGTATACATAATTCCATCATCTTTTCTAGAGTATCAGCAACTCTGACAAGACGCTCATTGACATTCAGACCCTTCTGATCACATCTATCAGCAATTGCACAAATCCTTGAATGATCTTCAACATTGGAAGTAGGGACTTCCTCCTCACATATACGACAAATTATCGAACTCTCCTCACTAATATTCTGCTGATCACCCCAGTAGCCCCAAGAAACTTTTGTTTGGTGCTTAAGAGTATGTTCCTGGGAGTCAATGACAGGAAGATGCTCAGATGGCTTGGCAGCAGATAGATCCACATCAGAAGTTGATCTCCTATTATTTGATAGCTTTGAAGGTTCAACCCTCCCATAGTTTTGGTCCTTCAACTGAGCAGCTTCCTTTGAACTTTTTGCTGGTGGAGATGGAAATTTCCTCCAAGAAGCCATCCGATCCCTGCCTGAAGGAGACTCTAAATGTTTTGAACTATCATTATCAGCAGGAAGTGATAAATTCTCTGGCTTTGCAACGTCTTTCTTCCAATCCAAGATATGCTGCTCTTGACTATAAAATTTTTTGGCTGAGGGCTTTGAGGCTTTTGCAGCACTAGAACTTTTTGCATCCCTTACCAATCCAGGGGGAATACGTTTTTCAGCAGAATGCAGAACTCTGGATTGCCGAAGATTGAAAACATGTTCATCCTCAGCCAAACCACTTTCCTTGTGAAATTGCAACAATCTGGTACACCTAGTAAGAATGAAAAGCATTCGGGTGTGAAGTTGCTTAAGCATCCCCGGAGCAAGTTCTTGACGTCGATCATCCAACTCCTGAACTATGCCTTCACACTGAAGCCAAAACTCCCCAGGTGAAGTCATAGCACAACTTCTAGCCAAAACCAGCAAGTCCTCAATCGTCTCCTGCCACTCAGGATGAGAATCTGCATTTTTTTCAAGAACTCCAATCAGGTCTGCAGCAAAAATAGCCAGATCAGAGTTCACTTCTTCCTTTGCTTTATCAAATTTTGCCCGAATAACAACCAAGATCTCCTGCATAAAACAACAAAGAATTATCAAACAAACATTCTATCGAAGCACAATTCACAACCTAAATAGCACAAAATGGAGACTCAAGTACCTCCAAGTTATTTAACCCTCGAGGCTTCCAAAACGGGAAAGGCCGGACACCTTTGGAATTCAACTCGTGGGAAAAACTCTTAATATCTCCAGGAAACCTCTTTCTGGGAGCACTTGTAACACGTAATATAGCTTGGAAACGAGGAGATTCAGACTCCTTTGGGTTTTCAAAGTCATATGAAGTCTAAAAGAAAAGATACAAATATTTAGCTATAATTGTGGAATTTATAGAACACGGCATCTAAAGCAGCCAAAACTAAGATGGATCAAGTAATTAATAAAGATACCAAACATACCTCAGGAGTGCAAACATCTTCACTTCTTAAGGCTCCAGACTGAGACTGCAAAGAGTCCTGTCTACCTGCTTAAAAGTGATATGTTAAACAAAAAGCAACATTTAGAGAAATGAACGTATATATTTGCCAGCCACTGCAATACAAGAAACATGGAAACAGTTAGCACCACTCATTAAATTTGGCTGTGGGTAATCCTTAGCAAATAACAAAATTAACCTAGAATTTACATCTCACCCCCCCCCCCTTCTCTTTTCTTTCTCTCTTCCAAACCTTCACCTTTAAACCAAAGCCTCATAGCAGTATGCAATACAGACAGGTCCTACTGATATAACCATCCTGTTATCTACAGAAATTAAAAAATAATTGAAAGAGCCTGACAGAAAGAGATGCAGGGAAATGAAAATTGGTTAAGTGGATCCATAGCCTGCCACGTGCATTGTACAAAGCTGCAAGCAGTGGTTTTGAAAAGCTTTAGTCTGGATAAAGAGCTCTTCCGAGAGATGCTTACATGGCAGCAAATAGCTAAATCGTTCATTCTTCATCAGATTCAATTCAATAATCAGGTCAAAACCTATTTTGTGATGCCTACTTTTCAAGGTCTTTCCTTGATGGGAATCTCAATTTGGTGACACTGCTTTAATTGCAAGAAACTATATACCTAGTAAGGAAGATGATGAGTTTGGCCAAAAAACAGAATGAGAATTGGGTTGCCAACATCATAACTCTCACAAAATTCAAGTAAAAAAGCTGCCTTTCAAACAAGTGTAAATGTCCATTAAGGCATATTTCTTCAACTACATTGAGTTAGATCAAGTAACAACCTTTCTCCCAGTCCAAATTGAGTCACATTTTCTACATTTCCGACTACCTCAGATGTTATGGTGCATGGCAACTTCATTATCATTGTAGTTTGTGCTCATTGGATCATCAACATAAGTATACCCAACGTAGGGCTGTTCCAACGTGCACATGGAGCAATGGTCAAAACAAAATGATGAAATCATTAGGGCATCTGCAGACAAAAGTTCTTTGTTGTCTTGCAGATCACTCATCTCTATTTTAACATAGATTTTTATTTCTTTGGGTGTTCTTGATTATACTAAATTTATAATTTCTTCTTGAACTTTTCTTTATCAGCATTATAACTGAATCTATATCCTCTGAACACCTTTCCAATTTAAGTGTTGACGTGAACTCAAGCATACACTGATTATTGTTTGGATTAGACTTATAACAGTTCTTTACATCTTTACTATGCTATTATCCAATTAAAATATGGCAAGTGTTTGATCAACTAATAATAATGTATAATTTAATTTGAAAATAAAACAATTATTTACAACAACCATACGCATGTCATAATATTATTGGATAATCAAACATTTGTCATGTTGTAATTAAAAAACAGCATAGCAAAGATATAGCAAACTTTATATAAGCTTTTTCCTTATTATTTCCAAAGGCCAAGAAAATTACTTAATGGTTAATGTGTTGTTACATAAAGACTAATACATCTTATTAACTGCGATGCATAATTAATTAAGAATATAAATATATATTATAGTGGCAAGGAAAAACATTCTCCTAATATCAGCTATTTTTCTCACATACACTCCCTTTTCTATTTCTTTGCCAATTGGAATTAAAACTTCTCACTTCTTCTTCCTTATGGGAAAGAGCCCTATATTTATGCTTCATGCATACACCAGCAACAAACCTTAGGTAATATTAGCAAAATCTATAGTTTCATTTGAAAAAAATTTAGCCCAATCCGTTAGATAAGGGTGCAGTTCTGCAGTCACTCGTTCCTCGCTTTTGCCACAAATGGCACCAACATCTTGTGGCCAGGTTCTCATCTTTAAGGCCTGCTTGCTCTCACCCAATAAAGCGCGATACGCGAAACCAAGATCGATATAAGATATTGGACGGTCTTAGGGGCCCATGTAGCCCATGCCGACCTTGCTTGAAAGTCCCACTTATCTTTCATCCATCAACCTTTTTTTTCCTGACTTTTAGCGATAGTCAACTGTCCTTGGAACTATCGCTCATGACTGGATCTTTATCCATACCATATCCAAAAAAGGATTTCTAATCCGATCCAATCGAGAACATCTCCCAATCAACAAGGATGACACTTCTAGGCAATATGCCACCGATGACTACCATTGCAGGAGCAAGTCTGAGTGAAAGAACGAGTGTAATACTTTCTTAGAGAGGGAGGCAACTAAAGCTAGTTGGGTTTAGTTCTGATATTTGCTTGCCTGAATCTATCAACAGGGCATTCATAGGGAGATTTTTCTTCAAGTCATCAAGTGATAGTGGAATTACCAACAAAATACCAGACTCTTTAGACTAGCTTTCTCCAACCAAGATAGGGTTTTGTCCTTTCTGCTAGGACTGGTCTAAATGCACTGGATTGATGCACTGGTAAGGACGACCAAATGCCTAGCCATCAGGGGTTCTTCCATCATATCAATCAAGCTCAATCTCCCAACAGCAACAACCAATCCAAGCAGGCGGAATGACGCCTATACTTGGTTAATGGAGTCAACTGCTGGGACTGGCATTGGATTCAGCCGCCAGTTGTTTTGCTATTGGTGGCACATGGTCCCTGTATATGTAACTGGACAGAAAACGAATAGATGCGGGATCAATCTATAGGCTTTGAATATCCAGTTTTGGATCTCTCTAACAGGACTAGAACGGGCAAAGCCATTGGATTGATTGGGCGAGTTAGCCCAACAGGAATGTGGTCTTCTAGATTGTACCTGCAGAAAGATTAGGTGGACCCCTATACATTCATTGATTAGACCAAAACCAATCAAAGCCATGGTTTGTGCTAAAATTGCCTTTGGGAGCTCAATGAAAGTTCTCGTAGTGTAGTTACAGTCAACACAGTAGCTGTAACGTGACCAGCGCTTCGCTCCTTATATAGGCTATACACTGTGTTGAATGAAAAAGTTGCCCCCATTCCCATTTCATTTGTAAGGACAACCCCTGCCTCCTCTCTTCCAACTAGAATGCTTTTAGGCATTCTGGTTTTGCTTATGCACACCGGGCTGCTTAGTCGGAATAGGCAAGTGGTGTGCTAGAGTGATGGATATATAAATTGGAGATGAAACGTAGGCTGGACATGTACCAATATGGGTCGCAGTTTGATCCAACCAGTCCCACTCGTTATTCACCCAGCGATTGGATTGAAATTTCCTTTTTGCAATCTTCTCCATCTGAAAGAAGTGGTTCTATAGGGCCCCACAGGTCTCCAATAGTTCCGCTTCTGATTCAGACGCATTCAGGGAGCTGACTTCTGAGGAACTCTTGACTAAGATCAGTCAGGAGCTCCAACGTAGAATGCAGGAAATTGGAGTGGACTTGCCATCAGAAATGACAATTGAATACTTCACTTGCCGCATGGTGATTGGTGAAGAAGAGGCAGGGGCGCTAGACCCCTCTTGTCTAATCGATGTGCTTGCAGATGTACAACAACCTGACCATATTGTTAGTTGGTATTGGGAAAGGGCCTTTGACTGTATAGCTTTACTTTATGGTGTTATTCTGTAACTGGCCTATATGTTAAGAAGGTGCAAAATCAATGGGTGCCGGAGCTGCTAAAAAAAGCTTGACTTCGTCGAAGAGGTAGAGTAGCTAAACTTCACCAATACTACGATGGAAATGAAATTAAGAACTTAAAAAAGAAATATAAAAGGTAAAACCAACCAATACAACAAGGAACAAAAACAATTCGCCTCGATTTTGGTTCCACTTCCAAAATGTATAGACATCGATCGTGAAAAATATTTACCTATTCAAGGATATTATTTTATCCGCTGTAACTATCTCTGGAAAAGTTATCTAGAAGACTAGAAGTAAAGAGAAGTGCATGTTAGCACGATCTATAAACCGTGTCAATTTCAAATGTTAGAGATATGAATTAAAACAACCATAGGCCTTCACTTGATAACTGACTTTTGAATCGAAATGATCGGGAAGAAACGAACTTAAGCTATCCAAAGATCATTGTCAATACGCTTATGGCATACATTTGAATTTGTAGCAGACAAGATACTCGCGGTTCAACAAAAGCAAAACAGGGCAATAACTGCCATAGGCCAAGAAGATGCATACCTGCTGCGGATGATGATTCCCCGTTCTGTAGCCGCGACCGTGCCAATACATTTGGGCTTTGGTCCCTGGACGGAGCACTTCCAGTCGACACACAATCCGAATTACTCCCATTATCAACCCAAGTGCCGCTGCCCGAACTCTCTTGAAACCCCACTCTGCTATTCACCAAATCCTTCTTCTTTCCACCACTTCCTGACCCCGAACTCCCATTACCGCCAAGCCTAGAAAGGTTACTAGCACCAAGCGTCGACCCCTTATCACTTCTAAACCCGAAAAAGCTCTCCTGCGGCAACGGTCCTGATCTCGTCTTTATCCTGTTCAATCCAAGGGACGATGCCAAAATTGGAGAAACCGAGGACGACGGAGATTCCTTCCCGTCAGCCGCCGCCGCCGCCGACGACTTTGACTTTGACCCCGAACTCGGTAGCGAACTCAAACCCAATTCCGCCCCGGTGCTTGGCTTCAACGTCGTCAACCGGGACTCCGCTTGAGCGTGACTTTCCTTGCCTTTACCATCCTTCTTTGTCCCGTCCTTCAGTTGCGTTTGACGGCGTACGGCAGCGCCACCAACCCCTCCGCCGCCGCCGCCGCCATCGCTGCTGTTAGCGATCCGGGCTTCTTTGGCAGTTGATTTCACCTTCCTCTTCTCGGATCTGCCGGGGGAATTGGAACCGAGTGATCGCGGACTATTGGATGACCCATCGGGGCTTGAAGAGTCCGATTTCTTGGAGGAGAAGAACCTGCCCTTGAAGACCATGACGAGGGCGTGATCGAGAAGCACGATGGAGAAGCTCACGGAATTGGTGCAGCCCTAGCATGGGTGCAGGGCTGCCGAGAGCGACATTGAAGATGGAACTGAAAATTTCATTCGGACAAAGACACTGTGTGAACTCGCAAGAGAGAGAAAGACTAGGGAAAATGTCGCTTCAAAGTTTTGGATTGTAAAACATGTCTGACCAGAGAAAATGAGAGGACAAACACATGACGGAGTTGAAATAGGTGTAAAAATTTTTGAAATAGATTTTATTTACTTGTTAAGTTTCAAATTTCAAATTTGAAAACATAATATTGAAAGTTCGTTTATAACATAACAATATTTATTCTATTTTAACTATGATTGTTATGAAAAATATATCCCAATTGATGAATGACGAAGGGACAAGTTTATTTATATGTAAGTTGTTATATTTGTTTCTCTGTGACACAAATGTGAATGTATGATCTGTCCATTTCTAAATTATTTTTGGAGAGATCCACAGAAAAAGTCTTTGAAAACAAGTCCTTAAATTAGACAATCCCCCAATAAATGCAGGAATGGTTGATAGAATTATTTACCATAGAAATGAAATGTGAATAAAAATAAAAATGAGAAGTAAAATAAGTATGTCCATTTAGTTATACATCAAAATAAAATATAAATGAGAAAAAAATAAAATAAATATATATGTTTAGTTACACATTAAATTAAATAAATGAGAGGCTATCATATTTTATTTGATTTGATAAGTTAATAAAATAATAAAAAGGAGTTAAATTAAAGTTATCATATTATTCTTAAAAAAATTATTATTATAATATATATTCTAAAATGTTATAATTATTAAATCTTAAAAGTAAAAGAAAAAATAAAAAATTATATTCTACAAAATTTAAAATTATAAAATATAAAAAAAAGTGCATATTTTTTAGATTATATATATATATATTAATATTTAATACAATTTTCTTATTTTATTGTATAATTTATATTAGAATATTTAGAACATTTAAAATTAGCACATTAAATATATTTATTATTTTAAATTATATTCATTTTATATTATATATATAATATAAATATAATAACATTTCAATCAAATAATTAAAATAAAAAAAATAGATTAAAAGTTACATGTCACATCTCCACTATCATCTCTCGTATTGCCCGCGGCATTCATTTTTAGCGGTCCATCTTTTTATTTATTGTCATTCTTCTCTTATAACACTGTCCGAGGAAAGAAAAAAATATAATTTTAAACTTCCTCTTAGCAAATTAAAAAAAAAAACACTGGTAAAAAAGAAAAAAAAACACTGGAAATAGGAAAATAGCAAATTAGAAAAAGGAAAAAGCTGTCGCCTTCTACACACACGAGCAACTCCAAGGTGCAGAGAGAGGAGTGAGTGGGTGAGCTACCTTCATCTGATTTATTTTACTTAATAAATAAAACTAGCTGAGAAGTGATGTGATTTAGTACATGAATAGAGTTAATTTTAGCATAAAATTTTGCGTTTCCCGAAAATAGTCTTCTTTTCTTGCTAAAGATAGAGGTAGAGTTGGAAAAGAAGAATGACAAGAGAGAGGCAAAATTGTGTCAATATGCAAACCAAACAAGGGTGAGATAATCCCTCTGCCTTCCCATCACTCCGAAAATGTGAACCAAACGTGTCCATAGTTAGAGATTTTGGTTATCCCTAGTCTATGATGCAAATGTGAATGTGTGTTCTTTAATAGTCAAATAAGCATGTTATAATATCATTTTATATTAAAAATTATTATTAAAATCCTTTTTTGATTTTAAATATATATTTAATATCTCAAATAAATTTATAAATTTTCAAATTATTCCAAATCATGTAGGACAAAAATAACATGGCAAACTGACTAGCTCAATTATTAATCCATGTAGCACTTTGTTTTATTACCTCAACATCCATTTCGTAGTCTTTTCTTTTTTCTATTTTTTCCCGTCATTCTCTCTCCCTCTCTCTCTCCACCGAATCATCTTCTCTTTAAATGTGGCTCGGAGGCTTGCAACAATAATACAGTCCGAGCGTGGGGTTTAGATATCCGTTGAAGATTTAGTTGTTAAAATTGATATAATGAAAATAAGAATGTGAATAAAAATGAAAATAAAATTAGGAATAGAAATATTAAAATATTATTTGATTAGAAAGAAATAAAAATATATATGTCTCTTTTTATTTTGTTTGATTAGTAAATTATACATAGAAATCAATTAGATAATGTGCATATTTTATCATATTATCCTTTATCATAAAATAAAAAAAAAAGACAAACATCTCTTTAAATTATTAATTAATAATATAATAAAATAATAATAAATTAAAAATAATAATTTAATAATAAATACATAATAAAAATAAATTAAAAATAAATAATTTAATAATTAATAATAAATCACATAAATAATAATAAATTAAGATTTTGATATATCACACGAATTTTTTTATTCGAAAATTATTATAAGTGGAGACACTTTTGTTAAGCATATTTTTATTTTCAAGAGACTAATTTCATTCCATAACTTCAGTTAGGGAGAGAGAGAGTAAGCTCCCTAAGGAATGGAAATGAAGACCTAATTTGTCAACCAAACCTCTCGCCTTAATTCTAACAACCAAATGGCCCTCAGTGGTACAGAATGGAGAATCTCATGTAACAAAATCTCGTCGTTAGATGCATCATATGGTCCACCAATTATTGGCCTTTATTAAAAAAAAAAAAAAAGAATTTGTTGCCTTGGAACGTCGTCATTTTGCTGAAGCTTTGTTTCTTCTTAAACCTAATACCAAATGTTGCAGTATCACACTTCCTCCTCCTTCGTTCTGAACATACTCCACCATCTCCCTTGTTTTCAACGGCAAATTGCATCAAATTGTGGAGCACTTGAGTGAAGGTTTCTTCCCCTCAACTCCATCATTGTTAAATGTGAATAAGATTCGATGCAAACCGAAGTGGTCGTATCGGTAAACACCAGTATTTTTCTGCCATGTTCCACCATGAAATCCTCCGATGCTTTAACCAAACGTGGCAACCAATTTTGCCATAAGTCGTCCTTGTTCACCTTGTTGAACTGTAAATTGGCACAAATGCATTTCACCTGCAGATCATCTGCAGTAGGATGTACCTACTGCAGATTCTGCAGTGAATGGCTCACATTTTATTTTATATTTTACTGTAGAATATCCAAATCCATGCATTTCAGCCACTAAGAGAAACATCTTTCTATACTGCAGTCTTTGGTATCAATTTTGGGAAAAAATAATAAAACTTCAGCAAACGACGTTGTTCAAAGCAGTGAAATTCTCAAGCCTGTCTTCATCTGCTACAATCCCCAACAAGCTCACTCTCTTATATGATTGGGATGGTCGCGTCTCTTACTTATTGAAGAGTTCAATGGAACTAGTCGTGTTTAAATTGAGATTTAAGGTTAACGAAAATAGAAATAAAATTGAAACTAATCCTACAGTGAGACTTACTAACAAGAGATTGTGAAATAAATTTGAGTTATAGAAAATACTGTTATGAAATTGAAATGACTCATAAATTTAATGTCTTTTAAGTGTGAAATAAAATAGGCTCTCTCACATGCAGTAATGGTTGCAGGTTAAGGTGTGAAGAGATAAGCTCTCACATGCTATGAGGAGGTAACTTTAACTTTAGTACAAAGGTTGCGGGTATATATATATATAATTATGTAACAACCTAGTAAAGCCACTGTTTAACGAAAAGCATGATTAAATCATAACTTAATTTTTGACCAGTTTAAAGTTGGGTTTGAAGGAACCTTGTCTTCTTTCATACAAGTTTTTATAGTACTAAGTGTACAGACCTTCCTCCTTCAACCTTAAACCAGCAGAACCCTATTTCGTTTCCTACGTAGGGTGTACTCAGGTTATAACTTAAAAACATGTTTTTGATGAACAGTAATCTTACCAGTAATCAAACAATAGAATCAAATCATTTTTAGTTCTAGAAAATAAATTTCACCTTAGTTTCCCTACAGGAGTTTAGTTCATCATACCTTAAATTTTTGCAAATATTCTTCGAGTATTAATGGAAAACTATGGAACACAGAAGCTGAACTTCGAACAAGATCATAGTGGAAACATATAATTTTATTGATAGTGGAGGAAAATATACATTAAAGGTTGAAATACAATGAAAAGATTAGGCACTAGAATGTTGAATTCTCTGAAAGCTCAAGAGAGTTCAAGTTCCAAAGGCTGTGATGATTGTTACAATAAACTAGTAAACTTAAATAGACACTGAAACAACTATACTAGATGCTTAATCTTCAGTCTTCGTTTCTTCGTACTAAAGTTAAAGTGTTGATTGCGTGTTGTCATCTTTACTGTGTTGCTTTAATCTTCATGGTTATCCTTATATGACTCAGCAATGTTCTTCACGTAGTCCTTTAAAGTGTCAGCAGCTTTTTTTCCTTGATGCTTTGTCGGGTATTGTCGGTTGTCGGCAGATCCTTTTTCTTTTTTTCAATTATCACTATAATTATCTTTTAATCTTTGTTCAATTGTTTTAGCATTAATATTATGAATTTTCTTCCTTTCTTCTTTTATAGGTTCCTTATTTGGCACAAATTGGACTTCATCCTTAGTTGATTTCTTTCCTGTAAAGATTGTATTGGTTCTTTTCTGGGGATCTAAAATTTTTATTGCCCATGCTTGATGTTTATAAGGGGTAGTAAAGACTAAAGCTTTTGGAGTAAAATGTAAAGGCATATATGGTTCTAAAAAATTCATTCCTAAAATTATATCAGGTGTGGCTTCATTATATTGGTATACTAGAGGTATCTTTAATTCGTAATCTCCTATTTGTACTAATACATTTTCTACAGATCATTCTAAGAAGTGAACTTCTTTACCTGTTAGTCATCTTAATGGTTCTTCCTTTTTTCCATTGTTCTGGAGGTAATACATTATATTTAACTGTTGTCATATTTGCTCCTGTGTCGATCATAGCATGATATTTTCTTGATTGATATTTTTTATAATTGATTAATGTTTTCTTAAGTAAGATATAGTAGAATCTCATTTTAAACCAATTTTATTTTTCCTAGAATTACTACTACTTGATTAATGTTTAAAAGAATTCTATCTTTCTGGATTCTATATGGAGCTACTAAGTTGAGAAAATCTTGTCCTAAAATTAATTTATGGCTTTTTGTTTCTTTTATTTCTTCGTCTACCCAAATTTTGAGTTTAATGATTTCTCTTTTTTCAAATCTAAGTGTCATATTGGCTTTCGTTCCTTGTTCAGTTATTTCTATATCATTATTAGTATATTCTAGTTAGATTAGGCTTGTTTCTTGTTCTGGATCTATAATTGCTATTATTTCTACCCATATTTCTTCTATTTGTATTTCTATTAATACATAGTTTTCTTTTGATGATTTTGTTAAATCTATGGTGGGAGTATTAGTCCTAATTCCAGTTAGATTTGTTGTCAATGGTATTTCTGCTAATCTATTTCTTTGTGTACTGGAGGTTCTAAAACTTCTTCTAGATACTAGTCTTGATTCTTGATAACTTAAACTTCTCAAGGTTCTTGGTTTAATGTTTATATTTATATCTGTTGGCATATTGATTCTGGTATATATATATATATATATATATATATATATATATATATATATATAATATTTGTTATATTTACAAGTATAAGATTTTAAGTTATCTAGGCTTAATGTACATATTTTTATTTGATGTAATTTTCGTATTACTCTTTTTATTTTTGTGGTTTCATTAGTTCTTATATTTCTTTTTAATAAAAATTGTTTGTGAAATATCTTTCCTAATATTGTAAGCTCTTGTTAGGGATCGCCGACCTAACAAATAGATAGATCAAGTTAATTATAACTAAAATTTTGAATATGTTACAAATGCATTGTTAGGGTAAAACTCAATATTGATGAAATCATCATCAAATCTTTATTTATTAAGTTAAATCATTAAGAATAATAAATTAGATACGAAAATGTACCTGAATCAAAATCACTGATGTAATTCTTAAATCTTGTTGTTATAACTTTTTAATTGATATATGTGAATATGAGGAAAGAAACTCTCTCTCTTTTCTAACAATATGATATTAGAAAAGAAACCACATACATCTAATTAAGGGACTATAATTCTAGTTTATAACAGCGCATATTGTTCTAATTTTTAATTTAGCCTATTATTAAATTAAAAATTAGACATTAGGATATCTAATGTATAAATCCTAATTTTAAAATTTGGGATTATCCGTTTATATGATATAACATACAATTATTATTATATTTAATATATAAATATATATGTCTATAAATATTAACAATCTCTCACTTGGACTATATATACATATATATTTTACTTTATAATTGTATATCACAATACAACCTTATAAGCTCAAAACTTTTTGCTTTCATAACCAAAGACATCCTTGGACAATCTCATCCATTGATTATGCCAACATAGAACCAAAACGACTTTTGTTACATATATCGTAACTAAATTCATCCTTAAGCACATATATTAACACAACCAAATGACATAGATTGAGTATGGATGTGTAGGAAATTACATGTATTGTGATCTAAACACACCTATTAATTTTATTTTTGCAGAAAATAGCATCAAAATCCAAAATTGGAATAATCAAAGAGTGTGTCTATAAAGCAAAATTACAAACTCCTTATGAAAATGAATATCTTGACACCCATATGAGTGTTCTCCTTATGAAAAACCTTGGGTGGTAATCCTTTAATAAGCAAATTTGCAACTATGGAATTTATGTTAATATGCTTTATAGACACTTGACCACTTTGAACTTTTTCTTTATCAATAAAGAAGTTAATGTTTATGTTCTTTGACTTCCTTAAGCTCTTGTTGTTTTTGCAATACAAGACTACTAACTTATTGTCATAACATATCTTAAGTGGTCATTCAATTCCATCCATAGTTTGCAACGTAGTGACAAAGTTATGCAGTCATATTCCATGATTAGATGCCATAACATGCTATAAACTCAACTCCCTTGGTGGAAGGAGCTATGAGTATTTGTTTGGCACTTTCCCAGATAGCTCCTCCAACAAGCAAATAAATATAGCCTAAAGTTGTTTTTATACTATCTAGGCATCCTATCACAATTTAAATACCTGATGTTCTCTAATTTATTTAATATCTTGTATGTGGGCATGTAATATTTTGTTCTCCATAAATATTGCATGAATCATTTAGCTACTTTCCAATGATTTATTTGTGTACTGCTTAAATATTTGCCATCATTCCCATAATGTATGCAATATTTAGATGTATATAAATATGTGCATACTTTAAACTCAATATGCTAACGCATAAGGAATCTTATATATATATATATATATATATATATATATATATATATATATATATTCCTTAAAGGCATTCTTAAGGCATTTGTCAAGATGAAAATTGTCCCTTTTTACCATAAAGGTATCAACTAGTTTACTATCTTATATACCATATCTTTTAAGAACCTTTTTCGATATAGGCCTTTTGTGACAATCTAAGGATAAAGCGATCATAATGTATTTGAATTTCTAACACAAATGTTGTATCACCAAGATCTTTCATCTTAAATGGTTTAATTGTGTGATTTGGTATACTTGCAGAGGAACCATAAGTTATAAGTACACATGCCTATATGTGCATAAAATTGTTTCATGCTATGATATGATATTGTATTTGTGTATATATAAACATATACATAAATATGATACAGTATCATAAGTGTATGATGTCATGTTGTGTGCCTATGCTTGCATGCATGTATATATGTATAACATGATGTCAATATTGTATCTATACACTCACATGCAAGTGTATGTGTATGTATAGATATGCACATTTACGCGAACAATGTCATTGTGTTGCATAAACATATATGCATATGTTATTTTGTATTTTTTTATTTGTAAGCAAATATAAAATGTTCATATGTGTTTGTACAATATTATATCAAATATATTTAATCTATATCTTCTAAAATTATATGTGTTAACATGTGTTTATGTATGTAATATTATGTTATGAACTTTTATGTATACATACAATATCATATGCTTACATTATATTGAAATTCAAATATCAAGAGAAATCATATTATTTCCACTATCCATGTATTACTTAACCATTGCACCCCCTATGAGCCATCAAGATCCTTTAAATACCCAATATAGAATGAACCCAAGAAGCAATGAGAGTCCAATATATAGGAACGATTTTGGTTTTAAAATAGGTTTTGCAAAATATGAAAGAAAAAGAAAAAGCACAAAAATGAACAATGGAAAAATTGAAAATAAAGGCAAAAAAAAAAAAAAATCCCCAAGAAGGAAACCCCTATTAAGTAAAAATTAGAAGAATAAGAAGCTCCAAGAGAGAGTTCCTTCTCCATGTAAAACCTAAAAAGTAAAAAAGTATAAAGTAGAAATTATTATTAGCAAGAAGAGCTTACAGGTTTTACCAAGATCACATTATTAGAGTAAAATTCTCATTATGACCCTACATCAATGTTTAGGCTATTATAGCCTTTCTTCTTAAACCATGATTTTCACCTACTATACCCCATTACAACTATGAAATATCCTCTCTTGTTAAGTGAATCTTGGATATAAAAATCATTTTAGAAAAAAAGAGTAGAAGATTAATGGAGAAAGTGATGCATATGGTATTTTAAGCTTAATGTCCTTTTTTCTTTGAAACCCAATAACCATGGCCACATTTTAACCATTGAAAGTCCACATTGAGGTATAACTTGTTTAAACAACAAATAAAGGCAAAACAAACAAAAATTAAAAAAAATCAATAAAAGGAACTAGGGTAATCATCCATATTCAAAATAGAATATTTCCTTATCAATCAAAGGTTTTCAAATAGAATGCCACATGCCTTGGAATGAGGTATCATTTGATGACATATTCTTTCCAGTTACTCTATTGTGATTCATCAGACATGTTCATATGTTTCATCATTTCCCATATTTCTTCAAATTGGTGCAATCCATTTTCTTCCAAACTCATGATTTGCACCAATTATACTTATGGTTTAAAACTGAGACTTCTTCTTGTTTTGCATATCCTTTCCTTTGGCATCATTTTACCATAAATCATTTTCATATTCTTTCACTCCTTAAGTCCCATCAAAATAGGGCAATCCATCTTTTTAAAGACCTATAGAATCACACTCCTAAACATATGACAACATTAAGATTGTTAAATAAAATAAGAGCATATATTAATTATTAACCTTTGAATTATTGATAATTGAAGAGTTCATAGGGAATGACCTTAGGTCACATCCAAGACAATCAAAGTTGAGCATGATATTTTGGTCAAATTTAAAACTTCAAGTTTGGGATATTTTTAGTCAAAGCCATTCATATGTAGATTTGTTTGAAGCATGAGATGCTTGTGCTTAAATTCCATTCTCTTCGATTAAAGTACAATTTTTAGAGCTCATAAGAACTTAAGTTGTTAGACTGGGCCAAGTAAAGAACATGCATAAGGAATCCTTCCATATACAAATGACCCAAAGAATCTCATAATTTTCAAATTTTATGGACATCCAAACATCATTTGTTTGCATGCTAGTCTACATTCTCATAGAAAACTTCAAAATAAAAAAGAGTAAGATGTTTTCTTCCTTTCCATAATCATTTAGGTGTTTTATAAAAGGAATTTTTTTTCCCATTTTCATTCCTGAGGCCTTAAAATGAGCATCCTAATTTCAATGGGGCACTCGAAAGTTGGGTCTCCAATCATATTTAAGCATTCACTTTGTATTTTTAAAAGAAAAATCCTATATATTAAAAAAAGAAAAGAAAAATTGTATTTGAGCATCACGTCATATATCACACGTGTGTACATACCTTGCACTACATTTCTGCATCTAATGCATACAAAATCTTGCATTTTACACATCAACCATCACACATGTGTACATACCTTGATTTGTGTTTTTGCATGTACACTCTCTATAAAAAGCATCGCATTATGCATCTCACATGTGTACATTTAGCATACTACATTTTTGCATATACCATGCATAAAAATTGGAAATTTTCAAAAATAAAAAATAAAAAATCTCACATGTACATATATCACAAAAGAATATGCCATAAAGGGATCACATTCCTACTTAGCAAGGCAATTTTAACCCACTACCTGCATTCATTGAGGCATGCCCTTTTTTATTTCAAAGTCCTAGCTCATACCAAGTCCTTTTTTTTTTTCATTTTAAAGCCTTTGCCAGCGTTAGGCTGCCTTTTTCATTTTAGAGCCTTGGCTCTCGTCAAGCTTCCTTTTTTGTTTCAAAGTCCTGGCTAGCGTCAGTCCCCTTTTTTGTATTAAAGCGTTGGCTTGCATTAGACCTTGATTTCATTTCAAAGTCCCCACTTACTTCAAGCCTCCTTTTCCTTTTAAAGTTTTGACCAACATTATACCCTTTTGTCATAACTGACATGGGGGCGGATAGGAGAAAAGAGATGAAAGAAAGAATTGTAAATTGATTCCTAAAATGAATTCAAAAATCAATTCACTGGAGTCATCACCAAAACTTTTAAATGGAAAATTTTGGAAAACCAAATTAAAAAAAAAAGTGGTATACAAAACTAGAGATAAGTTTGGGAGTCTATTTGAATACGAGGAAGGTATTAGACGCCCTATAACACCCTTTAATGAAGACGGTTATCTTAAATTAGTCAAGGAAAATAAATGATATAGCCTTAGATTTATTTAAAATTGCTCATATCAAACACATATGAAAATAACAAAGAAAAAATGAATTGAAATTAATGCGTATAAGAATAATAAAGAAAATAAAATAAAATGAAACAAGCAGACTTGGTTTGGATGAGAGCTTAAAGCATATGTACCCTACAACAGGGATCAAAGTCCATATAGTTCACCAAGAAAGGCATATAAGTGGGTTGTTATTCTTTTTTTGAAGAGAACAATGACAGTTGAAATTGGGCCAAATTTCGCAAACAAAATGATTTTAGAAATTAGTTAATGTGTTTTAGTTTAGGTGCCATCTTTGGTGCACTCATAATTTTGAGTACACTAATGCACCTAGTTATAATGTAGGGATATAATTGTAATAATATCAACCCAAAAATAGTAATATTACAATTATAACCCAGTGCACCCACAATTTTGAATGTACTAAAAACCTTTAGTTTACGAAAATGGCTTAATCTCACCTCTTTACTCTCCTCATTTCAATTTTTTTGAATTTGGAAATCATGAATTGTGGATATTTATATTGAGATATCAATGAAAAATATAAATACTATTTTTTTAATTTTTTAATCATAAACAACATTATTTTTTAGAAAATAAGAAGACTTTGAACTCAATATTTATTGGAAATATTTCAAGAAAGACTTTAACCATTATTTGATTATTAATTTTTTTTTTTTTGTAAAAGCATTGATTAGACATGAGCTTTAGAAACCTAACTTTATTTTTAGAAAACATGGATAATAGGGGAGGGTCGTTGGAACCTTAATTTTATTTTAAATGTGTGTGACCAGTATTGGGATATGCCTATAGAGTCATTAGCTCTCACATAGTCTCAATGGTAAATCATTAGGTCCTTATGAAAATGTTGGTTTCATACGTCTACACTAATTTTAAGAATAAAAATTGTAAAATATATCTATGGAGGTGTTGTACCTCACATGGAAATGTCATGGAGACAAGTATAAATCATTTTTTCTAAAACATCATAGAGATGTTGACCTCACATGGTAAGAAACCAAAGACGCCTATGGAGGCGTTAGATCTCACATAGTAGCAACAAAATAAATATTGAAATTATTTGCATAAGTTGCCTATGGAGTCGTTAGACTTTATATGACAATGTTGGAATAAATATACCTATGGAAGCATCAGACCTCAGATGACGCCAACAATAAAACCATGCATCGGTGTGTGTGTATGTGTAGGTATTTATTTAAACATGCATAAGTGTTCATGTGTGGTGCTGTTCAATTATGTATTTATTACTACATATTATTTACAACAAATTAACGAAAATATTTCAAAACTTGATCTTACTAAAAGCTTGACCATATTAACTTCATACTCTCTCTTTGGCTATTTTATTCTCTGCTGTTAACTTTAGAATAACTTGGCCACAACTTTAAGGTTTCCAACCATCACATTCTCAACTCTATTTAGATGTTAGAACTGATAAATAAGACACACAATTTTGGCCAAATTTTGAGTAATAAAAGAACTAAAAAGACAAAAGGGAATAATATGTAGTAACTTGGTATCAAAGTATAAGACCAAAATGAACATAGGTGAATTCTATTTATTAACACAAAAGAAAACAAATGCAGCTCACAAACTTGTAGATATAGTGGCATAACCATTTCAAAGGTCTTGGTAGCCAAGGATATGGAAAAGGTAACAAAGTAAATGAAATCATACAACTAATTACATTAAAATTCATGTTAGTTATTCACAAGGGAACTTCGGAGCAATTTATCAAACACTTTGGCATCAATGAAGCAAGGGATATACAACAACTTACAATGTGAATTTACAATAGAAAATTAGAGGCATCATGCATCAAAATACTTAACAAAATAAACAACATATTATGGATAGTTTCAATGCTATATAAGCAATGAATAGTAATAAATATACAGTAAAATGAGCTATATTTTACAGTAGAAATAAGGAAGATTTCAACAGATAAAAAATGAAAAGAAAATAGAAACAAAACCAAGATGATTTCTTAAACAAACATAACAGTATTTCAGCATGAAACAATAAACTGTTGATGAATAAAACACAATGAAATTAGAGATTTTTTTTTCAGCAACCAATGATAATATTGCAGCAGCAATAACACTAATTTGAGCATAAACAAAACACAAATTAATGCAGAAATAGAGGTTAAATCAGTGTAGAAATGAAGCTTAAATTAGTGCAAAAATGTGGCTCAAAATAGTGCAGAAATGTGACTTAAACCAGTGTAGAAATGCAGCTCAAACCATTGTAGAAATGCAACTTGAATCAGTGTAGAAATATAGTAGAAACTAGTGTAGAAATGCAACAAAAATCAGTATAGAAATGGAACAGAAATCAGTGTAGAAATGCAGCAAAGTAGACAATAGACACATCAAAATACAGTAAATAAACATTACTTAACGGTAGCCAAAAGCACAAGATGCATGATAGATTCAGCAAAAATTGAAGAGAACATAGCACAAAAATGAAAGTAGAGCAATAAGATAGTAGATAGAAGCATGAAGAAAAGACTAGTAAGAGGATGTTTACTGTCCCTTCTTTTGTTCTCTTCCTTTTGTAAACCCTTCTTCCCTTATCTTTCTCCTTTTTCTTTAGCCTTTTTTTGTTCTCCTCTTCTCTGCTTCTTTTCTCTTCCTTTTCTCTCCCCTTTTCCAGAATTCTCTCATGCTCAATCTCTTTTACAACACCCTCTTTTCATTATGCTCTCACCTTTTTTGGTAATTTTTTCCAACTTTCATTTTCCCTTCTAGCTGTCCCATTTCAATTAGGATATTTTACTTACTTTTTACTTGCCTTCCTCTTCATCTCCACATCGTGCTTTTCTTTTCCTCAGGTGCTGCATGAATGTGAGTGTGAGCATAAAATGTATGAGAGTGTGGGTGATGAGTGCACGAGTGTGAATGTGTGAGTGAGAGTGTGAACACATGTGTCCTCTTGAATTTTTATTTTATTTTTTTATTTGCTCTCTTTTTTTATTTTCTTAGTTTATTTGTTAATAATTCAGCTTTGCATTTTTTTTCTATGATCTAATTTTTATTTAATTTTTGAAAAAAGGTGGTTTTAACTTGAATTTTTATATTTTAATTTGATTTGATTTGGTTTTTTTGTATTTTATATTTTCATTTAATTTTTGAACAAATGGATTTGATTTGAATTTTGATTTTAAGTGGATGTGATTTGAATTTCTTTTATTTTCCTTTGACTTTTTATTTTTTATTTTTTGAAAAAGTTAGATTTGATTTGGATTTTTTTTACAATTTTATTTAATTTTTGATACTTTGATATTTTCTTAATTGTTGCGACTATTATTTATTTATTTATTTATTTTAATATTTCCCTAATTATTGCTATTTTAAAAATTTTTCAAACAAATTATAGTGTTCACATCCCTTTTCTTTCAAAGTCTTGGCTAACGTCAATCCCATTTTTTCCATTATAAAGCTTTGGCTAGCGTCATACCTCTTTTTTTTCATTTTAAAGTCCTAGCTCACGTCAAGTCCCCTTTTTCATTTCAAAGCTTTGGCTAGTGTCAAACCTTCTTTTCATTTAAAAGACCTGGCTTGCGTCAAGCCTCTTTTTTCATTTTAAAACCTAGGCCAGCATCAGACCCTTATTTTCATTATAAAGACTTGGCTCATGTTAAGCCCCCTTTTTATTTTAATGTTTTGGCTAGCGTTAGCCCCATTTTCTTTTTAAAACTTTAGCTGTCCCTTTTTTTTTTTTTCATTTTAAAGCCCTAGCCAACTTTGGGCTCCTTTTTCATTCTAAAGGCCTAACTTGCATCAGACCCTTTTTTTATTTTTTATTTTATTTTAAACCCTTAACTAGCATCTAATCCCTTTTTTGTTATTTTAAAGTCATACCTAACATCAAGCCCATTTCTTTATTTTAATACTTTGGCTCACATCAGGCCCTCTTTTCATTTCAAAGCCTTAGCCATCATCAGACCCCATTTTCTTTTTAAAGCATTGGCTTGCGTTAGACCTTTTTTTTTTTTTTTCATTTGAAAGCCCTAGCCAACGTTGAGCCCTTTTGTTCAATTTTTTTGTGTTAGGACTTTTTTTTTTTACATTTCAGAGCCTTAGCTGAGGTTAAGGCCTTTTTTTTTTTTTTTTTTTTTTCATTTTTCAGCCCTGGCCAGCATCAGTCCCCCTTCTTTTTTTCAAAGTCCTAGTTCACATTAAGCCTCGTTTCATTTCTAAATCCTGCATAGGTTTCTTTGTTCATTATCATGGTTGGCATCTCTGTAGCACACATGATATCAAAATACTCATAAGTCAATCCTGGTTCGCAAAAGCCTTCTGAGGTCATTCCAATGAATGAGGAGTTCATCTTTACTTTTTTCCTTCATTGAAAATACCTAAAGGTTTTTAGCTTATTTTCAACCAAGAAAATAAGTAAAGAGAGGTAACACTCTAAACACTGAATGATTCCCAAATGAATCTGCATTCCCATCTTTGCTTATTCCAAAGTGATGAAAATTGACTTTGGTAATCCTTGACCTTCTCACTAAGGATACAAGAGGGCAACTTATTGATCCACTAAAGTCCAATTTTCATTTGTCATTAGGTAAGCTTAGTTCATTTTGTTTTGTTACTAGTTGTGTCTTTTTGTCTGACAAAATATAAGTTCATATCTCTACTTGTTTGTTAGGCAACTATTTCAAAAATTATACTTTCTCCATACCCTCTTAAGAAATAAGTAAAGAATGACAATTATGAACACTGTATTTTGTTCAAACATTTCAAAAATTAATAATTTGATGTCAATTTCACCTTGATTTTTTAGTTAACTTTTAGTCGTGATTTTTTTCATTTTATTAACAATTAATTTTTATTTTTATTTTTAAGTCAGTTACTTTTAGGTCATTTTAATTTGATTTTGAGTTAGTATATCCACGTGTTTTTATTTTAGTTAATTCTAATTTTTTTTAGTGAATAATTAAATATTATAAAAGCAAAAAAGAAAAAAGAAAGGACTAGCTACCTCTTTCTTCCTTTCTTGAGAAGCAAAGTAAAATAAAATAGGAAACTCCATAAAAAAGTAAGAATTGAAAATAAACAAGGAAAAATTAATGATTGAGAGAGAAAAAAAAGAAACCATAGTTTTTTTTTGGTTGAAAATAAACAAAGAAAAATTAATGATTAAAATAAAAAGTAAAATAAAGTGGAGGATTTTCTTTCTTGAAAACCAAGACACAAGGAAATAGTAAACTCATGAAAAGGAAAAATTGGAAAGGATTAATGAGTAATTTGAAAATTTCTTGAGGAAACCATATTTTTTTTACTATATACAGAGAGAAAAATAGGCTGAAGGAAAATAGGAGCATTGGAGAAGAGACCACTTGAAAGAATATAGGGAGAGGAGAAGGAGTTAAAAAAGTGCTGATGGCTAAGGGAGAAAGGTAATCACTTTATTTCCTTTTTCTTTTCTACTTTAAGCATCTATCTAGGGTGGAATTTCCAATTTAGTTTTGGTTGATTAAGTGCTGAATTTTATGTGTACCTTACCCTTTCATATGACATGTACTTTTGCTAAAGAGGCAATGTGTAGAGTAGTATTCTCGGGGGCTTGGTTTTGTGTATGTTTCCCATGGACTATGGTGTGTTCCTTGCTAAGAAATATTATGTAGGGTAGTGTTTTTTAAGGGTTGGATTTTGTAAGGATTTCCCCTTTGATTATGTAGTGTTTCTTTACTATAAAGTATGAGGTAGAGTGGCCATTTTTAGGGTTGAAATTCATATGTGTTTATGCCTTAATTAATGACCAATTTTCATAGAAAACAACTTCACATTCATTGATTAATGTGTGCTGAAAAATTATTTAACATTTAATTTGTGTTGGCAAGGTGTTTGATAAAATGTAGCTGAGGAATTTGATGATTTATTTGGCAGCATTTTACATCTCTCTTAATCTCATGATTGGTGCCTCATTGGGGCTTAATTCAAACTTGCATATATTGTACAATTTACGCCGAAAGTCTATCTCATTTTAGCATCAACATGTTATCCATATTTGTATCTCAATTGCACCTATTTTTAGCTTAATTTTTCTGGTCATTTTGTGCTTCATTTGAATTCATATATTTTGTCCACATGTAGACTTGAATGCATCTCACATGAACTTAATTGGGCTACCCATTTTTAGTTTTGATTGCACTTTATTAGAGTTTGTATGTGTCGTCCATTTTTGCTTGCATTTGATGACATGTTAATTTGAATTTTCCAATCATGATATATATTGAATATTGTGCATTTTTCTTTCTTAATTTGACTCAAATTCACTGCACTAAAGCATTATCTTTGATTATCAAAGTTGGGTTAAAAATTGCATGCACATATAATCCATTTTGCTTTTTAAACTTGTTACATGATTAACTTTTGTATCTCCTAATTTTGCCCATGTGTATGGGAAAATTTGGGTATTTGAAGCATAAGCATTGTAGTTAAATTATGGTTAAAACAAGGAGTAAGAAAATAATCCAAGTATGGTGGCATGAGAAAGTGGTAAAGCTAGTAGAAATAAACTTTATGGTTGTGCAAAAATTACTGTAATTTGTGTAATCTTTAACGTTGTAAATAATAGATAGTGAATATTCATTTGGGCACTAATACACAAAAGCACAAATGTATGCCTTGGTTATCATTGATGGTGCTATGTGAGGTCCAACGTCTACATAGGTATCTTTGCTTCGATGTTGCCATGTGAGTTTAAAGCCTTCAAAGGCATCTTATGCAAAAGGTTTTACTATTTGTTTCATCTTTGCCATGTGAGGTCTAACGCCTTCATAGGCATCTCTGGTTTCTTGCCATGTGAGGACAATGTCTCCATAAGCATGTATTGTTGAAAAATAATTTTACTTATCTTTGAGATATTGCTATATGAGGTCCATTACCTTCATAGGTACATTTTACAATTTTTAGCTCCAACATTAGTATTACTATGTGAGGCCAAAATCTTCATGAGTACCTAATGAATTTACTAGTGGGTCATGTGGGATCAAACGACTTCATAGGTATTACCCAATACTGGACTATTTCTTTTCAAATAAATTTCGAGTTCCAATGACCCATTACACGCATTGTTAAATAAAGTTTGAATATATGTATATCCCTATCACAAGATGTCATGCACTCCATTAATATTTCATAATTGGACAAAATATTAACTTGTAAGTGATATCTTGGTATAGTAATCAAACACTAATAATAAAGTAACATATCGAATAATAAATCCTCTTTTTGGCTGATTTAGAGCTCACACATAGAAACCAAAGAATTATCACATGTTTATTACCATAGGTACATGCACAATTATGTTGAATATAGACTTTTTTTTGGGCAAATAAATATTTAAATAAATTACAAACACACAACTATTTATATATTTCAAAACAAATCAATAATAGACATGCAATGGGAGAAAACTTGAATAAAGATAATAAATCCCATATACAACCTCATATAAAATTGAAATTTTATGCGCATATATATACACATAACAATATGCGGCAAATTCCTTTTCATACATATAAAACATGTATATGTATATAAAAATATACATAATCACAACTTATAAAACCAATACAACCATAAGCTATATTGTGGCAATTTGCATTCATGCAATTATGCATATCCTAAATCTTATATTGTTGCAATTCCGTATTACATGTATATAATGCATTATAAATCTTGATTTCATATATAAAACATATATACATATATATATGAAACATATTTAATGTTGTGCCATACACAAATCATATTGTGTCATTCCAAAAGCATATATAAATAGCCATATATCACACCACATGTAGATATAGAAGATGTATTACCTTCATATCCCGCAACAATTTACAAGCAATCTTATGCAATGATATAATTCATAAAGTTGCAAATCCGAATGCACATCAATATAACTGAAACCCATATTGAAATGATGTGATGTGGGGTGATTGAAAGAATGCTGTCAATTGTATTTCGCAAATCCATGAGCAATTTTGCTTTCACGATTGAAGGATTGTCACAAATTCTCAAAAGAAAAAAAAAAATCATATATATATTCATACACACACAATAGACAAAATGCCGGCTAGCAAAACAAGCATACTTCTCCTTTATTTTGGCAAATTAATGTAATATTTAGTAATAAAACCGAAAAACCATTAGCATAAACAATCATGCACTCATCCATATATTTAAAACTCATCATTGATTTGTCGTATTACCTTAATTGCATATCCACTTGGCATACCATATTATGATTTCTCAGTCATATATTGATTAATTTCATATATGAACGCATATTTATTTCTCATTAATCGCGATATGGCAATCTATCAATGTCAAATTAAAATCCATAACATCAAAGCCCAAAATGGATTCCTATATCACAGATTTGATAATAATCTTATACTACATTGTTAATGACTCAACATAAAGTAGGCTCTGATAAAACTCAATATTGCTGAAATTCTCATCAAATCTATATTTATTATGTTAAATCATCATGAAGAATAAATTAGATGTGGAAGCACACCTAAATCATGTACTTCGTATGAATCAAAGGCGAAGAGACTCTCTCTTTTCTAACCATGAGATATTAAATATTAAGATTAGGCCTATCATCATATTAGACATTAAATATTAGACATTAATTAGGCCTATCATCATATTAGACATTAAATATTAAGATATCTAACATATAAATTCATACTTTTACATTAAGCTCATTCTAATTTTAAACTAAATTAGATCACTTTTAAAATTTGAGCTTTTTCCTTTTATATAACAATATATAACATACAATTTCTACTATCTTTAATATATATATATATATATATATATATATATATATATATATATATGTCCATAAATACCAACATGTTTTTTTGGCTGGAAAGTATTTTGACAAATTTATATGTGTTTTTTTTTTTTTAACGTTATACATGTTTTTATAATTGCACTAATTTATATGGATTTTGTTTTTTGTTTTTTTTGCTAAGACAATCCTTATATTTTAATAGATCTATAGTTTATAATTAAAAACTTTTCAAATAAAACTTAGTGTGTGTCTTATTAAAGTTGTGTAAACTTAATTTTTTAGTGCTAACTTAATTTTGTTCAAGATTGAGTTTGCATAAATATGATTTATTTTAAAAAAATTCTTATCAATATAGTTCATCTGATAACTGAAACAAGGCTTTTGTTTTCCACTTGTATGTAAACGTAAGTGACGAGGACAAATATAATTTTGAAAAAATTCTGAATGCCAAATCAAATAAGATTCATTAAAAGGTAAAGGAGCCGTAATGGCAACTTGCAAGTCACAATTGAAACCTAACTCTAGTTATTCTTAAATTGATTTCCTCCAATAGCAATAAGCTATTGAAGAATCTCTAGTAATTCTTAAATTATGGGATGATAATTTATTCGTCAAAATTTTTACTGATGATTGCGTATAGTCTTATTTGATATATATAAATCTGGACTATTAAATTTTTATTTAATGATTCAAAATAATTATAAGAGAATCTACAAAAATAGTAGCCACTATAACATATTGGAATTCCCAAATTTAGTAAAAGATAGAAATTTTAGGATAAGTTTAAAATTGAGAAGAATGAAAATAAATAAATAAACTTATGTACTTTGATGAAATTAAGGAGGGAAACTCTAAATACTTTTTTCCTTCTCTCCATCTAAATATTTCGTCGGACTTAGCTCTTTATCAACCATTAATGGGTAAGTAAAGAAAGCAGAGGGAAAAAAAAGACACTTAGAATAAAGTCTCACTTGATTATTGTTAATGTGAGAAATATTGAATATGTGATCTCTTACCCTCAAACAACCACTAATAGATAACTGTCATATCTTATCTTTTTTTTTCTATTATTCTTTTAGCCATTACTTGGAAAGTAAGTTGGGACATTGATAGTGATTTATACCGATAATCGTAAGATTTATTTGACATTTAGCTATGTATTAATCATTGGTATTCAATATACTGGCGAATTGGACATGGAAATATTAAAGAAAAAGGTCCATTTTGGTGGCTGACACATGCAAAGTTGCAGACCTAAACTAAATAGGTTTGTGGCACAATGAAGAGCCTTAGGATACATGCAATTATGATGGTAGATATTAGGTTTGTATAGTAAATAGAGTAAATATTTGCCTGAGCTTTGATTTTAAATTGTTAGTTAAACACAACCATCTTACCATATATTTTTACACATCATGTATTATTTTTCATGGCCTCCACTTCTATCTTTAATTTATTTGTTTCCAATCATATCCAAACTTCAATCCTTATATTTGAGAGAAAAGCTTAAGATTTTTAGAATACAAAAATGATGACATTATTTATTTCACAAAACTTATAAGATATGATGGTAGAAGGTTTACAAGAATCAACTCTAAACCATCAGAGAACTCAAAGACTTCATTCCATATCTCTACCTTTAATAATCCAACTGGGGGCCATAGCTTATTAATTGCTAAACCATCAGAGAACTCAAAGACTTCATTCCTGTTAAGTGACCTAGTATTTTACCGTGGCGAGATTTGGCCCTTGCCGTTTCACGTTGTCTTCTGCGTACAAGCTTGGCACAGAAGTACTCGCAGTCGTTTTACCTAGAAGTTGACAAAGATGAGGTGAAGTATGTGGCTGCAAAATGGAATAAGAAGCGTTCATACCTTGCTCTTTATATGAAGAATCAATGGCAAAAAGATTGACCATGTGGTAGTTCTCTTCTAAGAAAATACCTTATAAGAAACTGGATATAGCTACTTTTCCTTATTGTATTATTTGTTCGTAGTTTCATGCGAAGTTAAAAGTAAGAGCTTCATGTATTAATGAACGGTATTTGCATGTCTGCTTGCTCGCTTGTGTGCCTGTGATTGTGAAATTTGTTTTACTTGTTGACTAAGACTATGTTCCTTCTTTTCTGGCTAACTTTGTGAGGTTTGTAATGATTGAAACAGGGCAAAAAGTGAAAGAGAATCCCAAGAGTTGGTCATTTGCATAATTGTGTATCACTGTCACTTAAATTCTTTTTTTTTTTTTCCTTAATTACACTTAGGTAGCATATGCATGTACCTCAATTAATTTATTTTTTTTATTTGATTATAAGTAGGTCATTCAAATTGACAATATAGGATTTATGAGGAAAATTTGGAGTTTGATCCATTGTTATTACAACAAGTGCTGTAAGTGTAAATGATAATTAGGTTAAAAATAATTTAAAATTGACTGTAGGTGATCCAAAATAATTTATAAAATAAGCTACAGTACCTTTTGTGATAGCAAGTGATTCAATTTAAAATTTTTATTGAATCTCTAGATATTGGCAAAGATAGAATTTGAACATAGTAGAGAGACTAAATATATATTATATTCTCGACAACTCTTGTATTACTTATCTTCTGCATTGGCTGAATCCAAGAAACAAGTAGGATATATTCTCCTACTTTTATGATTGAAAAATTAGAAGCATTTGAACAATTTTGTGAAATATATTATGACTTCTCATACGAAGAAATAGAAATAATACAAAAATAAATGCACTAGTTAAACTAATATCAAGTCTGCATAAACCAAGGCATAAAAGCCAAAATTAAGTTTATAACGAAGAAAAAGAAAAATTAAAGTAGTAGATGCTTCATTTCCTCTCATTCTTAGAGTAAAATCTCAAAACCAAATAGAAGAAGAACCTGTAAAGAACACCCCAAGCCAGAAGGATCAAGATATCATACCAAATGTTTTCCAATTCAACATCCATTGTGAACAGAACATCTTTTCCTATCAAGCAATCACTTGGAAGATTCAAACTTCTATGTCTTTCACTAATCTTCACCTCTCCCAATGGTCCAGGCGACAAATCTGCAGGGTTCCCGCTATAGCACTTTTCATTCTTGAACTCATTAGTCAACAATGCCTCGAATGGGTACTTTATTGCAGAAACATAGTGAAGCCATTTCCAGTAAGGAGGAATCTGAGTTCTCTTGAGGAAGAAGCCGCAAGTTAGAAAGAATAAAGCAGTAGTGGCTATCACTACTGCGTACCCTGTAATATAACTTGGAACAAGTGCACTAACTAGCATAACATAAGCATTAGTGGTAATCAGAGACGCAAAAAGAATCAACCAGAAGTATAAGAGGCTGCTTTTAAGGTGAAGCATGAATTTGGTAATAGCAGCAAATGTGAAGCCTTGGATTGCGAAGAATGGGAGATAAACAATCAATGAAGAAATCACATATGAAGAGGCACGGTAAGCATTGTGCGAGGTTTCTCTTATGAAGATGAACCTCTCTAAGATGAACGACGGGACGGCGTCGTTGGAGGAGAAGAAGACGAGGCACACTGCAAAGATGTAGAAGTTGAGAAGCCTATTGATGTCTTTAAAGGTAGGGTGGCCAAGGTTTTTGAAGATTGAGGAGAGGACAAGAGCCATCACTGTAAGCACAATTTCACGAGAAAGGAACAGTTCTGGGGTTCGAATCACGTTTAGAGCAGTTCGCCATGAGAGTACTGCCACCTCGCGAAGCCATGGATTCGCATACTTTGGTCCAAGGCTTGGTTCATCAAGCACTTCAATGTCAAACTGTGCGTAGGAACTTGCAAAGGAGTCCAAGGCAATGGATTGGCTAACTATGGATGGAGTTTTGGCACGATGAGGCTCTTCATATGGCATTGAATACTGATTTGAAATGGTGCTTCTTGGTCCCGAAATCGGAGTTTTCGCCGGCGTCCAACCCGGTGTTCTTGCCGGAGTCCAGGATGGAGGGCGACGAGGGGTTCCTACCACACCATGGTAGAGCCAAACAGAGAAATCTTTGGCTGAGAAATCTTTGTAGAACTGAGAAGCCAAACGAGGGTAGACACCACTGGTCATGTTATGAGTCCTATATGTTTGAACACTTCTCCTTCCGAGAGAGTTATCGAAATCCTCATCATCATCTTCATCTTCATCTTCATGGTTGTTAATGTTATAACTAAACTGTGTAGAATCAAGATTCGTTGTTCCAGCAGTGAACCCTTGGCTTTTGAGGCTGATCATGTGCTTTGACGCAGGTGTAGTAGTAGTACTGTTCCTTTTGTAAGGTGTCCTTGGTGTTTTGAAAAGGGGTGTCATGGCTACTTGGTCAGGTTTGAGGCCATCACGATGGTACAGAACAAGAGGTTCAAGCCCAACTGTTGATTCATCATATTCTTTTATGACATCTAAAAGATACTCTATACAGTTTTCACCATCAGGTACTGGCCTTCCAAACCCAGAAAGGTGAGATGAAAGTGCACTTGGCTTTCCCATGTATATCAATCTTCCCCTATCACACAAAATTATCGCTCTGGTTCAATGATCTAACGTAATAATATCTCACCACATGAATAGTTTCAGCGTATCTCACCTTGCAAGGATGGTAACTCGGTCTAGGAGCATTTGGATTCGATAGGAAGGCTGATGTATGGTCATGAGGACGATGCTACCACCTCGAGCAATGTCCTTAACCTTTTCCACTACACTATAAGCACTAGTGGAATCAAGACCTGAGGTTGGTTCATCAAGAAACAGAAGTGAGGGCTTATGGATGATGTCTATGCCGATCGATACCCTTCGTCGTTCTCCTCCTGACACTCCTCTTTTTCCCTCATCACCAATATATGTATGTGTTGCACTCTGCATTCATTAGCTTTGTAAATCTTTGCTCTAAAGTTTCATGTGAGTGATATATATATATATATATATATATATATATATATATATTGCTTCTCAATGAGAGAGGAAGAGTGTTTTATACCTGCAAGCCCAGCTGATCAAGGAGCTCATTAACCCTCTTCTTCTTTTCCTGCCTGGAAATTGAAGGAGGAAGCCTGACCTCAGCAGCGAACATAAATGTCTCAAAAACTGTCAACATAGGAAACAACTGGTCATCTTGCATGACATATGACGACACCATCTTCATGTAGCTTGTGGTCACCTGGATCATCAACATTAACCCTTAGTCAACTTATAGAAGACAAAAGAAAATAAAGAACGAAAAATCTAATATGTTCATGTTATTTATATATTTACGGGCTTTCCATCGATTCTAACTGATCCTTCGAAGCTCCCTTGTGCAATACGACCAGCCAAAGCATCAAGAAAGGTGGATTTTCCGGCACCGCTAGGCCCCATGATGGCCATAATCTCACCCCTCATTGCTTGCCCAGAAATGTCATGGAGAAGATAAGCCTCTTTCTTGATCCAAGCCCCATCTTTCTTCTGCTTCTTTATGACACTGTACGAGAGATTATCAAACTCTAGGCCATGCCCAGGAATAGACTTCTGGGGTCTGAGTTCCTTAGCACCAGTGGTATTATTCTTCGTGGTTCCTGGCTTGTCCGAGTCCAATAAACACTCTAAGCTCTTGTTTGTGCCTTTTTTGTCTAGCCTCACCATTATTGCACTGATATCTCTTACTTCCTTTGGATTCTCAAGAGGGTCGTGAGATAACGTTAATATAAGGAGTTTGCTGAAAGATACGAGGAAGGTATAAAAAGGTTGGACGATGAGATGGGAATATTGATGATTTGGAGAGATTGAGGAAGACAATAATAAGAGAACACAGAATCATAAGACGGCAATTCTGGAAAGTGTTGGATTTGCTTTGGTGGTACCGAAAGAGTTTTATAGATTTGTTTCATGTGATTTTAACCATTATTGAGTGTTTGGGAGAATTTTGGAAGACAGGCTGGTTTATGAAATATGATTAGATGGCATTAATAATATTTATTTATGACATGTAAATATCTCGTACATACTTTTTATCAATGAAATGTAATAAAAGAGGAAAACTTTAGTTCAACAATGTTGTCTAATCACTGAATCCCATGATTGGTTCTCTCGTATGATCCTTTAATCCTTGTCCCTGAATGTTCAAGTTGTAATTTAAAATGACATGTAAACTTCAAAATATGAACTGTAATGAGGGATAAAAGAAATAGTTATTTGCACAATAGACAAAACATCACTATTAGGTCAGAAAAATAAAGTGAGATAAAAGGTGACAAATTAAAACAAAAAAAAGAATTGCACGCGTACAGTCTTTGCTATCAAGTTTTTCAATTAACATATAATATAGAAAGGAGAAAAGTATTAAATCGATCCTCACTTTTATACTTTGTGACAATTTCATCCCACACAAATTAATCGAGACAAATTAATCTTTCAAAAATCTTATTTTATGGAAACTCAGTCCTTCATTAATACAAACTGATAGATTAATTTGGTACAAATTTGAATTTGTAATAGATTAATTTGTGAAGTAACAAAATGTCACCAAGTGTAAAAGTAGAAGATCGATTTTGTACTTTTCTCACATAGAAAGTGTATAATTTAATTAAAAAATTATACAATTTTCTATAATAATCATACACATGTTAGGGGTAAATATGGATCGGATTGGGTCAGATTTTTGTAAGACTTAAGACATAGACCAACTCGGTTTGGCATGGTATGTAATCAGATTGGGTCAAAATAGGTCTATGTTGGAAGATTTGACACTACATTTCTGAGGTCTTGAAGATCTGTCACAATATCTTAGATACTTTGTTGATTATTTTATTTTTATTCTTCTGTTATTTTTTGTTAAGTGTAGATCATATAGGATCTAAATAAAATCCCTACTTATTAGGGATATTTTGTTTAGATTAGAATCTAAGTTTAAACTTGTATCAACTATATATTTTGTACCCTAAGTTCTCTAGGGTTATGAAAAATCAAATAAAATAAATCCACATGGTATCAGAGCCACCAATCCAGGCCTTATGATATCCTTCAACACTATCCTTGCCGCCTCTAGCAACTTTCCTTCTAATGTTACTGATAATTATGCTTTTGCAGCCAAAACTTTATAATTCGGAGAAAACAAACACAAAAATTCACATAAAACTTGGTGTGATCATTGTAATAAGGTTGGCCATCCCAGAGAAAGATGTTGGGTATTATATGGCAAACCACCAAACAATAAACAACGAAGCCAATATGATGGACAAGCTCACATGACAACTGCCTCTAAAGGAAGAATTCTAATTTTTAAGTATTTAGTAAATATCAACTAAAAGCCCTTCACAAGTTAATTGGAACTCACCTTAATACCTCTCCCAATTTGGACATTACCACCGACTTGATTGCCTATACAGTAATTCATCCTTTGCCCTTAGTTCCAAAACTCAAGGAACTAACACTTGGGTTGTTAACTCTGAGGCCATAAACCACATGATGGGCAATTCCTCTTCCTTTACTAATTTCAAATCTTGTAAGCCCCACTTAGTTGTAACCCTTTCCGACAACACCCCTTCTAAGGTGACTGGATTCGGGACAGTTTATTTATCTAACCATCTTGTTCTCCATCAAGTCATTCTAGTCTCTAACCTCATATGTAACCTTTTATCTGTTAGTAAACTTACAAAAGACCTTAACTGTGTTACTAAGTTTTTTCTTGGTGGTTGTTATTTCAAGACCCGGCATCAGGGACAATGATTGGCAATGCTAAAGAAAGGGGCGGTCTTTACCTACTTAACCAAGAACCAAAAATGATTTGCTTACACTCTAGTAGTAACTCTATCTTTGAGACTACCTTATGGCACTATAGATTAGGGCACCCCAATCTTAATTACATGAAGAAGATGTATCCTTTTCTATTTAATAAAATTTTCACTTTGTTTCAGGGTGATATCTGCCAATTATCCAAACACACACGCACCTCCTATCCTGTACACCCACACATTCCCTCTTACCCTTTTTCCTTAATCCATACGATGTCTAGGGTCCATATCGGACACAAACATTAACCGGCAAAAAAAAGTTTGTATCTTTCGTTGATAACCATACTAGACTCACTTAAACCTATTTTATGAAAGAAAAATTTGAAGTCCCACATATTTTCAAAATTTTCCACTCATTAGAAATCAGCTTCAAACCTCTATTAAGATCCTCAAAACTGATAATGGAATTGAATATTTCAATACTGATCTTAAAGACTTCATTTACAAAAATGAGATTCTTCATCAAAGTTCTTGTGTTCACTCTCCACAACAAAATGTAGTTTCTGAAGGCAAGAACCAACACCTCCTAGAAGTAACAAGAGCCCTCGTACTTGTCTCAAAAGCACCAAAAACCTATTAGGGAGAAGCCTTATTAACAACAACCTATCTAATTAACCGAATGCCCTCAAAACACCTAAAGTACTCATTCCTACTAGAGAAAATGCTTGAAACTTACCCTGACACTGTTATTCTTACCCATAGTCTTTCTCCTAAAATTTTTGAATGCACTTACTTTGTTCACATATATAACAGTGGCAAACTTGATTCCCAATCCATTAAGTGTATATTTGTGGGCTATTCATACTCTAAAAATGGGTACAAAAAGTTTTCACCTATCATTAAAAATTTTGACATTTCTATAGATGTTACCTTTTTTTTAAAATAACCCTCTATTTTACAGATAAATCCATTCAAGGGGAGAGTTCTAATGAGTGGACTTATTGCAACACACAGCAAACAATACATTAAACTGCACCTTTCACTTTTGCTACTTCAAATGACATAGCCTTTAGCCTTGAATTTCAGTCCAAAACAACCAGTCCAGAAATAACCACTTCACCACAAAGGCAAGAACCATACACTACAATGCCCATAACCTCACCCATACCTGAAACTGAATCTAAAATTGCAGAAATAGAAGACAACACTCCTGAGCACTACTAAAAGTCCAATATGAATTCTAGGGCTCTTGAAAATGAACCAGACAAATTGGGTTAGCCAATTGCACTAAGGAAAGGGGTAAGAACTTGTAGCAAACATCCTATTGGGAACTTTATTTCCTACGATAAACTTTCTCCTAAATATTACATGTTCATTACTAACATATCCTGTGAAAAGATACCTTGAAATATATAAGAAGCCTTGAATAACACAAAATAGAGAACAACTATACAAGAGGAAATTATTGCCCTATAAAGGAATGAAACTTGAGCAATAACTGAATTACCCATAGGCAAAAAGGTAGTGGGATACAAATGGATTTTTACCATAAAATATCATCCAAATGGAAGCATAAATAGACATAAGGCTAGGCTGGTAGACAAAGGGCTTACACAAACTCTTAGAATCAACTATCATGAGACATTTACTCATGTTGCTAAACTCAACACCATTAAAGTGCCTCCTTCTATAGCTGCTAATCTAGATTGGAAACTTTACCAATTTGACATAAAAAATGCCTTCTTGAATGGAAATATAGTAGAAGAAGTATATATGGAAATTTCTCTAAGTATTGATGTGGAGAAAAATAAGGTATGCAAACTCTATAAGTCTTTGTATGGACTTAAATAGTCTTCAAGAGCTTGGTTTGATAAGTTTTCAAATGTAATTAGAGGTTATGGGTACATCCAAGGACAAGCTAATCACACCCTGTTTATGAAATACTCACTTGATGGAGAACTATCTATACTAATTGTCTATGTTGATGATATTATAGTTAAAGGGGACTTTGAGGAGGAAATTAAGAACCTGAAGAATGCCATGGCTAAGGAATTTGAAATTCTTGGTAAGCTAAAATACTTCATGGGGATGGAAATTTCTCATTGAAAGAAAGGAATTATGGTTTCACAAAGGAAATATACCATAGGCCTATTAGAAGAAATAGGGATGTTAGGGTGCAAACCAGCTGAAACACCTATGGAGACAAACGTCAAATTAAGATTCAAAGAGGATAGCCCAATAGGAGAGACTGGGAGATATCAACGGCTGGTTAGGAAACTCATATATCTTTCATATACTAGACCAGACATATCTTTTCTCGTTAGTGTGGTAAGCTAATACATACATAATCCCGCTAATGAACACATGAATCTTGTGTACAAGATACTCAAGCACCTAAAGAGAACCTCAAAGAAAGGGATTTCATTCATGAAAGGAAGTGACAAAAGTGTAAAGGTCTGTTCAGATGCTAACTGGGCAAGATACATTATAGACAAAAGATTAGCCACTGGATACTACACTTATTTTTTAGGCAACTTAATGACCTGGAGAAGTAAGAAGCAACTAGTGGTGGTCAGGAGTAGTGCAAAGGCTTAATACCGAGCACTCTCGCTTGGTATCTATGAAGGTTTGTGGCTGAAACATTTAGTTAAAGATATCAATGTACCTTTTGACTATCCTATACATCTCTTTTGTGAAATATGATCACAATCAGCATAATTAAAAATCTAATGCATCATGATCGAACTAAACATGTAGAACTGGATAGAAATTTTATCAAAGAAAAGTTAAAATCCAAGGCATTTGAATTGGTCTACATTCCATCACAACACTAGATTGCAGACATTCTAACAAAGGTCATGCCTTGGGTGAAGTTTGAAGATTTAAACAACAAGCTAGGAATGATGGATATTCATTCACCAGCTTGAGGCAGAGTGTTGGAAGATTTGACACTACATTTTTGAGATCTTGAAGATCTGCCACAATATCTTAGATATTTTGTTGATTATTTTATTTTTATTCTTCTATTATTTTTCTACTAAGTGTAGATCATATAGAATTTAAATAAAATCCATACTTATTAGGGATATTTTGTTTATATTAGAATCTAATTTTAAACTTGTATCAGCTATATATTTTGTACCTTAAGTTCTCTGGGGTTACGACATATTAAATAAAATAAATTCACAATCTATTTATTATTATTTTTAATTTGTAATTTTATAAAAATAATTTTTTAAAATAAAAATTAAAAAATTAAGATTTAAAATGAATTGAAAATTATGATTTAAAATAAAAAAGTAATAAAAATTTTAAAAATTAATATTTTAAAAAAATTATTACAATTACAAGTTATTAAAATAAATTAAAAAATAAAAATAATACTTTGGCCTGGCCCAATAAATTTTACAAAGTTTTTATTTTAACTTGGCTAAATATAATAGAGCTAATCAGGTCCATGAACATCTTTACATGACATGATGTTATTTGAAAATCATAAACTTGTCATGCTTTGATTAAAGAACAATATAATAAAAATATAAAGAACTGCGTTACATTTTCTTTACTTAAAAATTTAGAGCCAAGAATTTAAAAAAAAAAAAAAAAGGTGAGAAGAAAAAACAAAATTTTCATTTGAATTATGGATGTTGTTACAATTGCTTTGGTGGTACCGGAAGAGTTTTATAGCTCTGTTTCATCTGCAGCACAATGATTAATCCCCCATTTGACCTTCCATTGAATGGTGAGAGTTTTTTAAAAAACTTGGCCGATTTATAAAAGATAATTTGATCACATTAATCATATTTATTTATTATATCTCATAAATACTTTTGATCAATGACATGTAATGAAAAAAGAAAACTTTAGTTCGACAATATTGGACTGAAGTGAAAAAGAAGTCCATAACGTCAATTCTTTTAAATTCTTTGAGAATTGTCTTATCACTGAGTCCCATGGTTTATTCTTTTGTATGATCCTTTAATACTTGGCAATGAACGTTCAAGTTGTAATTTATAATCACATTTAACTTCAAAAATATGAACTGTAATGAGGAAACGAACAAACAATTATTTGCACAATGGACAAAACATAATTATATATTAATTCGAGAGAAAATGAAAAGTGAGATTAAGGTGACAAATTGAACATTTTTAGATCTAATATTTGGAGAAATTAAAAGGAAAGTGATCAGGAGAGAAAAAAATTTGTTCATATATGATTGTGTGTGTCTATTTATAGTATTTTACCTAGCTATTAACATTCTCATTTAAATAGTAAATATTTTGGTAGTTATATGATAAAGATATGATTTGGTTAACTTGTGCGCTAATCAAAATTAAATTCTTTCTTGACAAATCTTAAGGACCCATCCCTCATATCAACCTAGTTCATTAATTCTCTTAATTGACAGTTTTTAAGATTTAAATTCAAATAGTCACAATATAAATACACCTCCTTTCTAAGTCTTCTCTTAAACTTGTTCACATAACCTTTTTGGGTCAATTTTTACTAGAAGTATCAAAATGGGTTCGACAAACCTGATCGAGCGCGTGTAACCCACCTAAGAGGTGGGTTGGGTTGAAGGTTTCCTTTGAAAATCCATTTAGTATACTTCTATCAACTCAGCCCATTTAATCCGCAAGTTAAATGAGTCTGTTTGCGTATTAAACGGGTTGCCTATTTTTTTTTAAAAGAATATTCATGCACTTAGTCTAGCGCACTAACCCATTGCACTTTCCTATTTAAAAAAATTAATCATAATGTATGTGTTGTGTTGTCTCTATTATTTTGTAATTTGCTAGATTTGAATATTCTGTTCTTAATCATATTCTTATTATGAATCATTGAATTATTAGATTACTCTATTTATTTTAATTAGTTGAAACTTGCTTTTTATTTAGTCTTTTTTTTTGTTTATTTATACTAATATAGAAATTGATTGATTAAACAAGGCATGTGTTTAAATAAAGTCACATTTGAATTTTTATAATATTTTATTTTTTTTTAATTTTTTAGTAGGTTAAACATGTTATCTCGCTTAACCCATTAAGTAGAGTGGGTTGAAATTTTCAACCTACCAGCTCAATTAGGTCAACCCAGGTGGATTAGGTTGAGCTAACCTACTTTGACACCTTTAAATTTTACATAGTAATTTGATATAAGTTGCACCCACTATATATATATCTTCTCCATTTTCTCAAACAGATTTCACCTTAGTAGTGAACCTTTACATTATTAAAGATTTTAATTCTATGCAAATGCAGAGGATATAAAAATCTAAGCTAAATTAATTATTTAATTCCACATAGATCACTTTCTTCTCACTTCATTTTTTTTAATTATAAATATTTTCATTATTATTCTTCAAAGATTTTTTTTCCCCCAATCACAATAATTCTTCTAGTTAGTAAATTTCTTTCAATTAATAAACAAGATCACATGTAACTATTAATTCATAAATTAAACTTATTCAAGTGACATTTTCTTCAAAAACTATGTTTGGAGAAATTTTACCAAACCAAGTTGCTGTCAAAATAAGACCAATTTGATATAAAATTTGTTTAAACAATGTCATTTTCGAAAAGAATGGATAAAAGTACTAAATTGTTCTCTAATTTTATGTTTTGTGATAATTTAGTCTCTTATAAATTGTTCATGTCATATTTGTCCCTCAAAGGGAGTAGTTTTATACAAAATATAATTTATCATTTATAAAAAATTAAATTATCATAAAATGTGAAAATATGAGACCAATTTAGTGCTCTTTTCAAAAAGAATGTCACATGACTAGGTTATAAATTAAAAGTCTCGTAAACTTTGTTTATTAAGTGAAAAGAAAATTTTATCTAACAAAAATACTTATAGAAATTTAAATTGAGAGATTTCATTATTTTAAAATAACCTCTTAGAAATTAAATAATTAATTACTCAAAGATCTAGGAAGAATAAGGATTAATGTGTCCAAATCCTGAGAGGCCGGCCATATATATATATGAATTATGGAAAATGTGGCCGGCACTCATAGAGAGATCAGCTCATGACCCATTATCGCTTGGATGATTCTCATTGTCTTTTCGACCTACCAAATTAGGGTTTGACTCAGTCCTAAATTGATCATTGAAATTGAAGCTCAGAAGCAAGATATGGTAGCTATATATATAAAGCAGATATCACAGAATCATATTCATATTGTGAAGCATTCTATTGTCTATGTATATATTTCTCATCAACTACTTTAATATTCTTAGAATAATAAAAGAGAAAAGGAAAATTAGGCACCAATCCGAGGTATTGGCACGGTTCAAACTAACCGTAACATCAATTAATTACTTGATTCTATGGTTTGATTGAGCCGCGCTAATATCCCGTGCCTTGTGTATTAATGTTTCTTTTATTATTATTTTTTTTTGTGTTCAACTGTATTGTATTTCAATTTTTTTTCTCCTCTTCTATCTCTATACTCCACTGGTTCATGTAGATACAATTCAACCTCCAAGTCCATGGGTGAAAGTTACGGGGTTATAATCACTAATCAATTATGAAAGCAGTGTTTTGAGATGGATTTTGTTATACACATGAAGAAGATCAGGTGAGAAATCAAAGTTCACATAGGTTTCAAGTTCTAGTCCAAATCTAGAACTCTACTTATATATATATATATATATATATATCCTTGGCAAATTATCTCTGTCTCTCTCTCCTTTTCTCAAAGCAAGATCGGGATATATTTTACTACAACTATGATATATGATGGTAATAGAGACGATTCATCATAAACTTAGTAAATTTGATTCTCTACAAACAGATTATTGATTGTAGTGAGAAGTTTCAAATAAAAAACAGAATTTGTTCAGGAAAGAGAATGTTAAAATATAATTTACTCTACAATGTTTATAATTTTTGTATGGGACTTCTTTCTATAATTAGGAATCTAACTATAAAAGATTTAGGATTTAGGATGTAGAGGATGCTGGTCTCATAAATTTAATGGTATATTGTGAAGCCAAAAGCGATGATGTCCACCTCAACAAAGTCAGTTTCTTGTTTAATTTCTAACATTGCCATTTGTATATATAATACCATTCTCAAATGGAGAACAAAAGGCAGCTCAAATTGCACACTCTGTTTTTGATCTGTTAGCCACCGAAAAGAACTTTTGAAAACAATACCCAAGTTTTAACTTTTGATATCTGCTCGTAGGATGATCATGGAGATGCCCTTTTTAGGTTAGAGACTTCTATTTCTTTTTTCTCCTGATGTAATTTCTCATCTTACTTTTCTTTCTCTTCTTTGGATTTTCCTTCCTTCCAAACAAAGAATAGTTGATTGGTTTATTATTTAGAGGAAGTTAGTATCGCAACACCATCAGATTAGCCTCTACTTTATGCTAGAAGTTTATGGGTATTGATCTTCTTTGCCTAGCGATATAGACACTGAAACCTTCATACAATTTGGATCATTTTCGACATTAAAGTAGTCTTTTATCAAAAGCTTTGCTAGCGAGACCCTTAGAAACCTCAATAATACGACTAAGTACGTGCTTTTTAAATATAGAAGAATTTTTCTGCCAAGAAAAAAAGAAAAAGGAATGGTTAAACATTTATAATTTTCAACATGGGCTAAACTTAATAATTTCCTATAGAATATTGTCCTCTGGCAGAGAATATTCAATTATATATGCTTAATTCATAAAACTATTTCAAAAATTTTGACACCATAGTCTAACTGTGAAAAGAATCCAAGTGTCTACATATATAGTTAAGGAAATTTTCTAACTATCAAACTAAATCTTCTCCCTCAACAGCCATAAGAGCAAGTGCTTTTCATTATTTACATCTCATGGATTTAAGATTTTGTTTTTGGGGACATCCTAAAAAAACTGAATATATATTTTCATGTATATGCATATATTTATGGAAATCTTTTGTTGTCTCATCCTAAAACCAGAAAGATATACTAGATAGTTGTTCTATTCACCAAATACATAACCATCAAAGCAAAAATCCGGAAATCCTACTTTCTACGTATCATATGCAATTATCATAAATATGGTGACGAAAACGTCCTGAAAAATATTGAAAGGTAAAAAAGCAAAACCGCAAGCTGGCCTTTTGTGTTTGCGTTGAGATGAACAAGATGGTTCAAATTGTTCCCCTAAAATAAATATAGAAAGCTCCCTCCAAGGTTGATGATATAACCAACCTCCATCACTATAAGCAGTAAGGAAAGCTCAGGAAAACAAGACCTTCATTCATTCATTTTTCTGTGTTTTCTTTCTCTTCCCTCTCTAACAACAAACGATCATACTCATTCATCATCAGACCCAATTGTTTTCTTCTGCTGAGTATCATGGCTTCCAAGTCATTTCTCTCATTCTTCCTCATTCTTTCTTCATTTCTTCATCTGGGTTTCTCCCAGCTACCTCCAAATTTATCAATTAATCCGGCCCAGGTGTCCGGAGGTGACATGCAATGCGTGCAGAAACTGGCTCCTTGCCAGACATATCTCAAGTCGCCACCGTCAGGGACCCCGTCGTCCACCTGCTGCGGGCCATTGAAGGATGTGATCACCAAGGAAACTGATTGTCTCTGTAATATCTTAAACGACCCTCGGATGCTTCAGTCCCTGAACGTCACCATGGATGATGCCTTAAAACTTCCCAAGGCCTGTAGTCTTGATGCAGATGTTTCCAAATGCAAGAAAGGTAACTAGATTCATTGAGTTGTAACTTCTCCATGACAAGAACCATAGTTAAGAAATCTGTGTTTTATGTAGAGATTCATCTGCTTGTGTATCGAAATTGAATTTGAGATGCCAAAAAAAAAAAAAATTATGAATTTATGAATTTTGTGACTATTTTGCATTGCTCGGTGACACATCCAGATTGGATGCATAAGGGATTTCTTATTGATTCTTTCTTGTAGCAAAAATTGAGAAAATAATGAGATTGATAGCCATTTTTTCTCTTTGCATTTTGATTCAGTATTGCTGTAAATCAGGCGGGTGTGTGGTTTTCTTGGGTCACAAAGGTGGATATGTGGTTGGGAAATGATTTTCTTTTTTGCCTCTTCGAGAAACTTCATGTAGAATGGAATGGAATTATAATAATTTAATTATTTCTTATTGCTTAAATAAAAAAATTCTTAAACATCTTTCCAAATTATTTTACATTTCTACCCTTGAACGGGAAATACATCCCGTTTCAATATCCTGAGAATTTGCAAATCGCGTTGATGTTATAAAGAGTGAATTTACTGGTCAATATGGCTTCTCGAAGCCAAAATGGTTGGCTGAGATTAAATTGTTGATGGCATATTTCAATAGTGCTAATAGATGGTTCCGTATCTCACCTCTCAGTTCTCATTTGTAACTCAGATGCTCTGTTCTTATCATACACTGCATTTGTTCTTTTCCACTGCAGATACAAGCTCACCAACTAGCTCACCACCCAGCAGTAAGTTATTTTTATTTTCCTTCATCATAATATAACAATGTCCCACCACCTCATGCCCACAGAAAAGAAAACCTTTAAATATCAGCAAAACTGAGACTAGTATTTTTAGTTCATTCACTGAGTTTGAACAAGATTTCGACAAAACCTATAGATTTGGATCATTCAAGCTTCTAGTTTTACATAACCATCATCCAATTCTCAAACAAGGATGCAGGCAGCGCTCTTAAATTTGTGAATAAAAAACCCATATACAAATTCATACATGGTTACCATCAGAACAATTAACATGTAGAAAAATCTTTCATCTTAAATGGTTGTAAAATATTTGTTGGCAATAAAACTTCATTAAAATATCTAACTGCAGTGTTTAAGGAACTCTACTGTCTACATGACACAGATGCTATAGCTCATTATTTCCTTACTTGCAGGTGGATCAAAGCCAGCCCTAGCAGACAGTGATGACAAAAGATCAAATTCAAAGAGTTCGACCACAATTATTACTCCATATGGGGCCACTCATTTTGGAGTCAGTGGTCTTGCTGTTTTGATGTTTACTCTAGTTTTTTCAGCATACTAGGCTTACATATGTTGCTCAAGAGTAAGCAGTACTTGGGAAATCAGGGGAAAGAAGAGAAAGAAGAAGCTATATCTATATATATATACATATATATATATATATATATATATATGTGTGTGTGTGTGTGTGTGTGTTTACAACTGTTATTCCTCCTTTGGGCCTTGCTCCTCTTATGAAGAGAAACATGTTCGGATCCAATTTTTGCAGTAATAGATTATTACTTGTTATGAAGACTCTGTAATCTCATAACAAACGAAAATGATCGAACCATTACTTTTAGTATTTTGGTCAAATTGTGTCTGGAACATGTTTATGAATATTTCAACTAATCCACTCCATCCAGTCCATTAAAAGACAGGATTTCCAAACAAGTTACTTCCCTAGTTCCTAGAAATTGACCAGAAACGAGATTCACAGAAACTTCTTACAACCTAATTCCGAGAAATTGTCAAATAGGATTTGAACTTCGTATATTCGACATTTTTTCCCCTTAACAAAATTCTATTGGTCAACCGAGAATTGAGGAATTAAAAGGGTAAAAAGACATGTGCGAGCATCTGAATGCAAAAACCGTATAAAAACAGAGACGGCAAATGCAAGCATATCTGCCCGTAATCATCAGTTTCGGCAACGAAAAGGGCTGAATGCGCCATTCATAATCCAGAGCGCATCAGTTACGCTAACTGATTGCCTTTGCTCACCATAAAATCGATGTACTTGTTTAAAAAACGATATACTTCAATTTAAAAAGGTACGAAAAGAATAAAGTAGTGAAATAACAGAACCAGAATAAATTGGAACCAGGCCATGGATCACGGGGAAACTCCTTGATGCAACTCTGACAGAGGTAAAATGCAGCGGGGAAGAGTGATATTTATAGCAGTCTAGTGAGTCAGGAAGGAGCTTTCTTCCGAAGGAAAAACCCTAGCTAGAATTTTTGGGCCCGTAAGAGACTCAATTGAGGGCCCGGCCCACTTTGTTAATGTTTCACTGCTTCAGGTTATGATCGGGAGTGACAATATTATGAATTTGAGAATATATAAATTTTAGTTATAATAAATTATTAAATATTATTAGATATGTTCGACCAAAAAAATGTTATTAGATATGATATTTTAATTTATTTTTTATTAAATTTGTTCTGATAATTATAATTATAAACTAAGTTATTATTTAAACAATTAAGCATGAGATATTTAATAAAGTATTATTTTTATATTTATTATATCATACCTAAATTTAAAATATTGTCGCTCATAATATTTTTTTGTTATTTACTTATCACAAATTACTATTTTTTCTTTCATTCATTATAACATGTAAAATAGTTTTTTACTAATTAAAAAATATCATATTTGATTTTTAACCTTAAAAAAAAATGTCAAATTTAGTTCGTTATATATAAGATCTAAAGTTTAATAAAGTAACTAAATTTGATGTTATTCTATAAAAGAAATGACTAAGTGTGAATTATTCAATAAGTGGAAATCATTTTAAATATTTTAATATGTGAAAACTAATATAAAAAGTTTATAACAAGTGAAGGACCAACAAAGTAAGAGTTTGCTTGATTCTATTCTTTATTTGTATGTTCTTAAAACAATTTTGTGAAATTGTTTTTTAGAACAGCTTTTAGAAATTAAAAAGTTAAAAAACTTGTTTGAATCCTTTATTTTTATAAATACACTCAAAATTAGAAATAATACTATTTGAAAAAAAAAATTCAAAAACAAGTTTTGAAAACGCTAGGACTTTATTTAGCACTAAGAATTAAATTTATAATATAGAATTCTAATTCTAATTCCTATTCTATTAAATTGAAATTAATTCATAATTTTAAATTTCATATTTGGCCCATGTAATAAAATTGTAATTTTAAATTTAGTTCTCATTTTATTATTTAGACAAAAAATAAATATTTACTCTATGTATTTATATGTGTTACATTTTTAATATATATACATTTGTGTGTATGTAAATACACATACATATGTATATGTGTGTATAACAAATATGCATATTTGCATATGTAGGTATGTATGTATGTACATTAATGCTATATATTCCTATTTGTGAGTGTTATACACGTTTAATACATATGTGTATGCAGGCATTCATATATATATATATATATATATATGCATGTTTATGTTTGTGTATATAATTTTATTATATATGTTTTTGTATTTGTACACGTACGTTAATGTTTAGTATTTCAAAGTATGTATGGAAGTGCATGTATGTTTTAATTAAATTAGATTTGGTATAAAATTTATTCAAAATTTAATTATGTATTATTTTTTAATATTAATTTATTTTATTTATAATACTTTATACTTATAACAAATTTTTAAAATGTTAATTATTTTCAAATTTTATTTTTTTCATTTTAAATTTATTTTTTTATCTTATTCTTTTCATTTTAAATCTTAATATTATATTTTAAAAAAATTATTTGAAAAACGGTTTTTAATTAAAAAATAAGAAGTAACCAAACTGGTTACTAATCAATTGTATTGGGTGTCAAAGTTTATTCAAACTTAACTCATAGCCTTACTTAAATATGTTTTTACAAAACTACAATTTTATTATTAATAAAAAAAATTTTGTAAAACAAAAGAAAATATTTAAAACTTGTTCTTATTTGTTATTCTAAAAAATACTTTTATGTTTTTTTTCATTTTTTTTAAATTGATTGCTAGAAAATACATTACCAAATAAGGTTTTTTTTTTGTTCTTTTTATTTTTAAAAACTTAAAAACTATTTTTAAAAACAACATTCAAATAAGGCTTAAATTTTTCCATTTAAAAGTGTTTCTCACTTCCACATATAAATAAATTGGAAATTCATCACTAATTCAAGAGATGATTACACTTAAATGCAATTTTTAATATCTTTATCATAGCAAATTTTAAATAACTAATAATAGTGTATAATTAGATTTAAAAGTGATAGTGTTTCAATAATAATCATACACCTATTATGATATAATTAAAAAATTAAATACTTATCATAAAAATCAGCATATAACAAAATTATTAAAAACTACATATAAGATTTTTTTTTCTTGCAGAAAAATCTATTTTGAGAGTTCCAGAAATTTACTATCAATAATAGAACAATGTAAAACTTTCCATACGAATCCGTTAACAATTAGAAGGTTCATACTTCGGATCAGACTGTAATAACTGAGAAACAAAATCCTGAAATTATTAGCATTTTTCCGGTAAGTTGAATGTTTAACATTTTATTATGTCACATTCAAATTTTCTGAAATGCCTTCTAATTCATACCCTTGAAATGATGGACATCATTAGTTTTCTGAAGAAATATAAATGCAAATTCACCAACTGAATCAATGCTAGAGGGATGGAAATGACAGCAATACAATTTAAAAGACCAACTGAAACTATTTTACCGCCTATAAACTGTTAGATCAACCTGATCAATATGCTCATACTTGTATGAGAATTTTTTAAATGCCTGTGCAAATTGATAGAGAAATTAGTAACAATCATGTGTACGTGTAACTTCTGAATAGGCCAATCAATTCTGACATGTAAATACGTACATCTCAATATTAATTCCGCTTATCAATTTCTGGCAGATTAAATTTACCCAAAAAATTTTTATTAGCACTTATAGTCAAGTCAACCATCCCAATTATACCAAAACATCCCAATCATACCAAATCATACCTAATGAAAGAATATACAACCGAAATATTACATAGATTATTCTCTACATATATTTTTTTACCAAGGGAAGGAAGGAGATAAACACAACAGATCAACAGAGTGTACAGACACCCTACATTTTGTACATTGAAAAAGAAAGAATAAAAGGAAAGGAAGCTTTCATCAAGTCAACTTAACAGAACATACTGAGCAAGCAGGCAAACCAATCAAAATTCTCAGAGAAAAAGACTGAAATCAAATGAATGAATGTAAACATAGAGCTGACAGTCTTTAAGATATCCATCTTACCGCCAATTTTTCAGCATGGATGCCTTCAACAGAGACGAATTTCATTAGATAATCTCTGGAGAACCACAGAAGCTTCAATTTTACAAGGGCCCGAAACTATGTATCTATGATTGACAGCTTTGAGATTAGCTTGGGCAGAAGGGAGGAATTCTGACATTAGATGTTTCAGAACTAAAGTAACAAAGTAGCTCTCGCCAATCTCAATTACCTGGGAAGATTTGACATTAAGCAATAAGCCAACCAATGAATCTGTTCTCTTGAAACAAAAATGGAGGAGGGAAAACATAAAGAAGAGGAAGAAGCAGAATAAACAACAGCCAATGTTCCAAACCTTGTACTAATTTAGAGGTGATCACAGGAAGGGAGGGAATCATTGAGTATATTTGCTTAAGAAAAGGGTGCTTTCCAGTCCACTCATACTGGTTTTCCTTTCTAAGAAAGATGCTCCAAGATATCAGAGTACTTGTTATGATTTCAAGACTAGGCGAGATCAAAACCCACAGGTTGTGTTTGCCTCGATAAGTGGGTATATTCTGCATTACTTACTAACCAATATTTGAGTGAATCAAAGAATAAAGTGAATTAAACACCCCTTCCACCTCTACAGACTGCAAATGACTAGTTTTTCACGTCTTGCATTCTTGTTTCTATTAAGTTCAAGTATAAATGGTACAGCTTTTTCACTTTGTCTTCAAGTAGATCTAGAGATCTATGTCCATCAACACTCCCTTTGAACATAATTTTCATTGGAGAAATAATCAATTTCCAGTACTGATGGCTCAATTCTCACAAGTCAAATTCACTACAGCTTGTGTTGCTTTCAGAAGATGCAACTGAGAAAGAATCTGCAGATAGCTGTAAAATTTCCTCAAATAAGTATTGCTGACGGTGAAGAAGGTCTTCTTGATAATGGGGAGGAGATGTGGGGCACACAGATGATGAATGAGACCCAGATATATCATTGATGGTGGTCAATGGCAATATGTTGACATCTTCAGCCACAATATGGGTGGTAATGGCATCAGAATGGGAACTTCTAGATTGCAATGATGCACCACCATTCCCTTCAAGTGAATGAGATTTATGAAGGTCTAGTTCTGCTTCCACCATGTCAGTATGTGATGAACCCCTTGCATTACCAAGAAAACCTTGGAAGCCAACGTACTGCTTGCTATGATAATTAGCAGACATATCTACAAAAAAATTATCAGATTCCAAAATATTCTTGCTACTCTCATCTGCATAGGCTCGATTAGAGTCTGAGGCATATCTTGAAACTTCACTCGGTTGCCCCTGGCTTAGTACATTTTCTATATAATTTTCATTCTGAGGACGCAATACAGACCTGCCATCTTTACTACTTTCTACAAACTCAGAAGAAGAAATATCCATACGCTCCTTAAATTCTTGCAACCAAAGAATAGATTGCTCTTTCTTCATATTTTCAACTCTATCTATGAATCCCAATGTTTCAGCTTCATCATCAGATAAACGAGGATCCTCGCCACTTAGAGTTTCATTTCCACATGAAACAGAATCCTGGTCAGAACATACACCAGCAATCTCTTCTCCATTCTGAATACAAGCAAGGCGTGAGGCCTTTCTCTGCTTCAGAAGAAAAAATATATTAAAATGAAATGTTATTTTTCTTTCCTGGCCAAAAAAAAAATGATCACATAGGTCAAAATGAATGGTATTAATTTTTCAAAGAATATCATGATGAGAACTTATCTAGAAAAAAAATGGCCTTAAACTTCCTTTTCCAAAAGAAAAAAAAAGCAATTAGCATCAAACCTAAAATGCACAGAGAAAAAATTTAATACTATTTATAGACCAAAAAAAAAAATACTTTCACTGATTACCTACCGTTCTATTTATACTTCCCTTCCCCACAGCCACATCCTCAGCGGGAAAATAAAACCCAAAGCTGGCAGGTTGCTTACGCTTGCTGGTAATAATTATTTGTCTCATCCAGAAATCTCCAATGCTCATTCCTTTATCATCTAACTTCAACTGATCAGCTCAATGAATAGAAGTTTGACAAAAGAAAAAAGTTAAGAAGGTCAATATTCTACACAGAAAATTATAAATATATTGAATATTAATGATACCTGCAAATGAAACCATGAGGTACAGTCACAGGACACAGGACACAAACACACCCTCAGATGTGAGCATACTGTTTGCATGCGCATAGAGAGTGAATACGTACAATAGAACTTACTTTTTCTGGGTAGGTGATGAAGCTGAATACTTGTGCTCTGTACCATCGAGCACAGCACAAAGGATTTCCCTCCAACCACAAGCTTTGAAGATAAGCAAGGCCTGAAAGGAACTCCAGCTCTGATAAATTGGAAATAATATTGTAGGAGACATCAAGTCCTTCAAGTGACTTCAAATTCTCAATCCCACGCAAAGTAGTAAGAGCATTGTTCCTCAAAACTAGTTTAACAATATTACAGGAAACCTGCATAATACAACAAATCTGGTATTGGGTCTAGAGCTTATTCTTGAATGAAAGCTGCACATTAGAGGGTGATATATAATCACTTTGTTCAACAAAGACTTTGTTTTCATTTCATATAAGCGTTTTGAGTAAATCTCTATAAAATATTCAACCTAGTTATGACCTAACAAATTTTCCATGAGGTTGCATATCCAGTTCCAAGAAAACTAATTTTTTAAAAAGTCATAAGGAAAACCCATTGAACTTTCAATTGCAAAATGCCAACATTTACTCCATAAAACATAGAGCTGCAAGGAGATTATCTTAAAAGAACCTAACTGTTCTTCACATGACACTGGTAAAAGCAATGAAACCATTAAATTCAACTTAACCAATTTGAAAAGAAAGAATTAGAAAAATCACACAAAAGACATGCTCCATACAAGTAGGCTTGGCTGTAAATTATATGAGCAAATTATCAACTTCCACAACAAACCGTTATGTCACACTATTTCTACCCTCGTGAGACAGTTGCATGTCCACAACACATCCACTTCTTATAAACTTGTATATGATAAGATCACCAGAAGTTAAGTTTCACACAGTACTTTCAAATTTCAGACAGTCCCTCACGTACTTTCAATATCTACGTGCAGTAAGAAAACCCATTAGATTTACTATTGATATACCAAAAGACAACCACAGAAATCTCATTATTGTGATATTCCAAGGACGACTGCTCAATTCCAAGTTTGTCAAGCCACAACTTAGCTAATTCCACAACAAACTAACTTCAACTTGCTTGTTACCCATTAACTTGACGGTCTGTCACAGGGTCAGCAGCAGCTTAATCCTACAATGGTACATCCACATTCTAGAAGTACTGATTACATGAATAACCCATCCCAAATCTAAAATATCAACCCAAGTCAACCTCTACGGATAAACTTACATCCTGTCAGTTGAAAATAGCTAGCCATCCAAAACCCAATATCTAAGGCCACTAAATATTCTCAAAAGAAGTGCCAAGAGAAAAGCTAGTGACAGCCAGAAAAAAAGGAAGAATAAAATGCAGTTCAGGTGACATGACATGACTAAATTCAAGTTCATGCTCTACTAAACCACACTTGTCCAAACTCCATACTGCATTATATGTTAAATCCCAATCAAAATCACTGAAATATTCTGGATAGAACCTAACTAGTATGTTTTTATTTTCAACATTTCTATACATAGCCACTTTATCTGATCCATCTGAAGTCACCAACCAAAACCTTTCACCATTTTATAGCCTTTGAGAGATTACTTCATAAAACCACAAACAAAACAAACCCCTGGGTTTTCCTTGATACAGCCAAATCAAAGAATTCTAATGCACCTTTAAGTAAAACAAAATATAGACATGCAATACACTGGGTAACATGCGGATGCTGTCATCCAAGACTACTATAACTATGCATAAAACAAAGCAATGTGACAGATCATGAATTTTCACCATATACCTTGCTGAATGGTGCAATTGTTCTTAAGTGATTAAAACCAAGGTCCAAGTGCTTCACGTTAGCACACTTATGAAGATTATCTACCCTAGCAAATTTGTTTCTGCTAAGGTCAAGTGTTTCAACTGCAGGAAGAAGCTGCAAAGACTCATCCATGAGAACCAAACCATTACATGCACAAGAGACGAATGACAACCGGTTCCATTTTGGACAATCTTTTATCTCCACTATCCTGCTCGCAAATACATGCCGTAGAGCATCCTAAAACACAAAAATTCATACACTGAATTCACTACAAGGAAAAGCAAAATTACGCTAAATACAAATTGATAGAATTTTAAGCTCCAATTCCAGAAGCATAACTTAATTATTAGTGAAACATGTTACCATCATATTCAATTATAAGGAATAGTCCCAAAAATGTCGAGTAAATGCAATAATCACTTTACTTATTAATACAGTCCCCAACAAAGAGAAATTTAACATGTAAATGAAACTTTCCCTACACACAAGTAGAGACCAATTATCTTTTGGTGGACAACACAATGCATAGTATCCTTTTACACTATTTACTGACAATTGCCTCAATCTCTTGGCAACCAAAAGGACCCTTACAGCATCCAAAGAGAAATTACATAAAAGAACTGGCAAAACTTACCGTAGAATTCTGGCAAATGATCCTCTCCAAGGTATGCCTCAACTCCAGCAACCCTTTAGCAGCTGACGTCGACAAGTCACATCCACTGAGCTTCAAAACCTTCAAGCGCCCAAAGGGCAACAAAGACAAGGGCGTGGGATCCCTGGCAGCCGGTGACAAGATGGAAACGACCTTCAGCGAGGTGAGAAGCCGCAGAATCCTCCGAAGCTGTTCGAGCGCGCGGTGATCACCGAGGTCGGAGACATAGGCTCGCAAATAATCAACCGGCGCTCCAGCAAGAAGGTTCTCAAGTTCATGCAAAGCCTCTAGCCTGGAATGGACGAAGTGAAGGCCAGTCGGGTTGAGCTTCAACACCAAAGATCCTTCAATCAGAGGACCAGCTTGCTCCTCCACGAACTTCACCAACTTCTCCAGGTAGCGATCTCCAGTCACAATCGCCATTTCCTTACACATACAAGCAATCCGCTTTGCCTTCAAATCGAATTAGGGTTTTCTGAGAGAAGTCAGCAGCATCATCGGCCAACTATGCACACTGAAAAACACGCAGAGACAAAGATGTAGAGGAATAGTAAAAGAGAAATTCAGAGAGAAAGAGAATCTCAACGAAGACAAGATTTCACAGTAAAGAGAGAGGAATTTAGAGAGAGAATGGGGGTTTGGGAGGGACGGGCGAAAGCGAAACGGCCATGAATACGTATGAGTCATGAAAGAGAAAGTGACGTTCTCAGGAGTGATCGTTGGCGAAGAAACATGATTAGGAATTGGTATACTGTGTACTGTTTTGGCGTTTGAATAAGGGAAAGAGAAAACCAAGTTAATTTGCACATAAAAATAAAATAAATTAAAAGCATGATGGAAGAACACCTGGCATCCTATTTTTAAATCGTATATAAATCTATACACATTTATAAAATGATATTTATTACAAAATTATAGGACAAATTATATTTGTTATTGAAGAATTCAAGTATGATATATTTTAGGACAAAAATGCACTTTTAATTTTTTTCATTTTACTTGAAATTTTACTTTTGTTTCTTAAGTTCATATAATTTTAAGTGATCTTTTAAGTTTATTCTAAATTTTATAATTTTTATCCTTTAATTTATTTAATTTTTAATTGATTCTTTAATTTTATTTTATTTTATTCAATTTTACCTTTAATTGTTATAAATTTTTCAAAATTTTTTCTCTAACTTATGAAATTAAAAAATATTGTTAATCTTTAAACTTTGTATAAATTAAATTTATAATTAAAAATTAAATAAAGAATACCAAAATAAAAAATAAAATTAAAAATAAATTCAACTTTTGAATACTAATTAATTTAATTTGTAGAAAAAAAAGACAACAGTTAAATTTTAAAATAATAATTATTACAATTGATAAAATTTTACATATTAATAAATAAATAAAAAATGAAATGTGAAAAAAGAAATATTTGATTAGTTTTCAAAATTTAAAATAAAATAAAATAAAAATGAAAAATATTAAAATAAAATTAAATAATTATATTAAGACTGAATGAATTTAATAGATGAAAATAAAATTAAAAGAATAAATAAAAATTAAGTAAGATTTAAAATAAAATTATAAAAAATTAGAAGTGAAAATCAAATAAATATAAGCGTTAAAAATGCATTTTTGAAAACACCTTTTATTCTTCAAAAGAAAACAAATTATGAGGTCACCAGCAAACACCTAATAACGACGAATCAGTAACAGTCAGCGCTCCGCAGAGAAAACCGCCGATACCTTTACATCACATTCAGTTAGCTCCCGTTTCGACAATCTTACATCTTTAACCTTAAAAACGCTGATTTTCTCGCTCGTCTCTCTCACAACAGTTCAATTCAATGGCAGATCAGAACCAGAAAGCGGAGCTCTTTGAGCTCAACAATGGAACCATGCAGGTCCTCATCACCAATGTCGGCTGCACTATCACTTCCTTGTCTGTGCCCGGCAAAGATGGTGATTAAATCTCGCTTCCGACTAATTCTTTTATTTTTGCTTTTTTTTTTTTATTGCGCTACATGTTACTAAAGCTCCCGTTTGTTTGAATTCTTCAGGGAAGTTGTCTGATGTTGTTCTCGGGTTTGACTCTATTGATCCGTATCAGGTAAAATTGCTTATCCCTTCCGAGTTTGATTCAGTTTTTGTGGGACCATAGCTAAACTAATCGTAATGGGTAAATTAAGTTTTGCATGATTAGCTTGTGTGACTGAGAGGCATTGTGAATTATCGAAAATTTTGCCGCTTTTCATTATCAAATTATGGGAACTAAGCAATCTTCCTACGGTAATTGGTTTCTCATTAACCCTAAAAATTTTTGTAAGGATTTTGTTTACTGGTGACAAAATGTAGTTTATGTATTGGAGAAGCAAGTATTTTTTCAGTCTCATGGATTCTGTTCGCCTTTTGTTCTGATTTTTTTTTTTGCTAAATTCATGCTGAAATCAGAAAGGTCTTGCTCCTTATTTTGGCTGCATTGTGGGTCGGGTTGCAAACAGAATCAAAGATGGGAAGTTTACACTCGACGGGATTCAATACTCTTTGCCTATCAACAAACCCCCAAACAGTCTCCATGGTGAGAATTCTGTATCTGTTTAGCCTGTATTATTCTTTTCCAACATTTTGTCGTAGTTAAAACTATTATATAATTAAAAGCAGAGTGACACAGAAAAGTGATGTGGCAAGATAATATTTTTGCGTAATAAACAGAAATTGATTCGCATAGATGAAAAATTGGTTTTGCCATCCTCTGTGCTAGACATGTGTGGCATCTCTATAAAATTTATGAATTCAAATGTACGCATTTGATTACGATCATATCATATGAATACTTATGATTCTAAACCTAACATATCTATTATTGCATAAAAAATTCGTTTGGATAGTTGAAGGCAAAGCTAGTCGTGACATGTGTCATGAATATTAATTATCTCAAGACAACACTATTTATTTGTAGTTTTATACATATATAGGAAGGATAGTCATGAAACAAGATATACAGATTTCCAGTCGACCATTTGACTAGATGAAATCTCATAGTCTCCCTGTTTATCGTGTATATGAATCAGAAACATATTTGTTTATTATTTTCTAATCACTTCATTTGCTATCTGTGTTAGCATTTCTTTGGTTTTTTATTTTTCTTCAGTCTCTACATTCTTGTTGGCTTGTGCATAGAGAGGGAAAGTTTCAAAGTTATAAATTCATACCTGAAGAGTTATAATACTGGTGATACCTCTTGAAGTTTTTACATGGTAACTATATGTTTATGCATTATGAGCATTATTTTATTTTCTCATATTATATAACTAATTACAAGAACAAGAGGACATGGTGGCTGGGGTCCTAATTTCTTGACATTGATGTTTCAAAACTCTCAAATCTATTATTCGATTGTAAAATAATAATTCCATGCTAGTTATTCTCAGGAATGACCACTTCACAGATCGTGGACAAACCTTATTGTTCTGTTTTGACTAAATATGATTGAGTTAAAATTTTAAATTTACCAGCATTAAATGTAATCTTTTCTTTAAAGGAGGTTGCTCATTTCCGACATTGTACTCTTACAATGATTATATTTAACTGTCAATTGCTTTTTGTGATCTTGCGCATTTCTTGATTTCCCATCCCTCTTCTGGTTTTTAGGTGGTAACGTAGGGTTTGATAAGAAGGTGTGGGAGGTAGTTGAATATAAGAAAGGTGAAACCCCTTCAATCACTTTTAAGTATCACAGTCATGATGGGGAGGAAGGTACTGTCTATCCCTCTTTCTCTCTGTCCTCTCCCTTTTGTGTTTTCTTTCTCCTTCTCAGATTTTTTGTTTTTGGTACAAGGTCATCCTGGGGATATCACTGTCACTGCAACTTACACACTCATCTCTAAGACAACCCTAAGGCTTGACATGGAAGGAGTGCCAAAGGACAAGGCCACACCAATCAACTTAGCTCAGCATACTTACTGGAACTTAGCCGGCCACAACTCTGGGAATATACTTGACCATTCAATTCAGATATGGGCTAATCATATTACTCCTGTGGATCAGAACACTGTACCAACTGGTGAAATCATGCCAGTGAAGGGTACCCCGTTTGATTTTACATCTGAGAGGAGGATAGGCGACACCATTAATCAGGTTGGACTGGGATATGACCACAATTACGTGCTTGACTGTGGGGATGAGAAAGCAGGTTTAAAACATGCTGCAAAAGTGAGGGACCCCTCTAGTTCAAGGGTATTGAACCTGTGGACAAATGCCCCTGGTATGCAATTTTATACTGGGAATTATGTCAATGGCGTCACTGGTAAAGGAGGTTCTGTTTATGGAAAGCAAGCAGGGCTGTGTCTGGAGACTCAGGGACTCCCTAATGCCATAAACATCCCAAATTTCCCATCCGTTGTCGTCCGACCTGGTGAGAAGTACCAACATTCCATGTTGTGGGAGTTTTCAGTTGAGTAAAGTAGTAAATTTAGGAGTGACAGTGGGGACTTGGTCTACCCACAAAGGTTTGGAGTCTGAATATCTGTGTCTCCCAAAATAATAACTACATGCTTGTTTAAATAATTGCTTGCCGTGCTCCTTGTCCTTGAGTTTGAAGAGTACATTGCCTGTTTGTTTTACGTTGCATATGTTTGCCGTCAATGATTTTAGTTAAGCATATGCTTTTTTTTTTTAAAAAAAAAAAAATTCGGGACAATAAGCATATGGTTGTTTAAAGCTCTTTATAGACTTTTGCCAAATGAGGTCATCTAATGCATTTGGATTTGAGAGGTGCAACTTGCAGTCGTTAGATATCAGATAAAAGTTAGAAAGTGAGAGGACAAATTTTAGAAAAATTCCTTTCAGTCTTTCATTTAAATTCAAATTCACTAAACAGCACCTACAAGTTTTATTCTCGCCCACATATAAACATAAGAAATAAGTTTTAATAAAGACTAATATAACATAGAATGCAAAGATTAAATTATGGAAATTATGTTAATGACATTTTCTACACCATAAAAACTAATTAAATCCGTTGCATTATAGAGCGAGAGAGAGAGAGAGAAACAAAAGATGGCATTGTTGTGAACTGCCCAGTTTCACCATTGGTATTAAGATCCAACGTTCTATTAGACTATTACGATATGATTGCTTCATGACAGAGAATAATTAATATTTAACAAGCTAAAAGATGGAGATGGAGGTGGACTATTAAAAGGGGCTGTTTGAAGATGAGCTGAGATTTTTCGCCAGGTCTAATATTTCTTTACGCCCTGGCTGTAATCTGTTCTTTATATTCCAATATTGTCTCACTTGTACCAATCCTGTGGCAGAGTCAGTTGTGATGCCATAACTTATGGTTGAAGCATTAGAGAACTATCCTTATTGGAATGTTTTGTGAAACTTACAGTTTTATCCGAATACTGTCCAATCAATTTTGATATTAACCACTATATAAAGATATATAAATATGATAAGTATGATATACGTTTTGAATGCCAATTATCCCGTAATTTATATTTCATAACTAGGGAATAAGGTGAGAGATATTGCGACAGAGGTGGAGGGATCTTCGGCATGTATAGGTGACTTTAATGATATACTTTCACAATCTGAAAAATGTGGAGGAAAGTTGAGGGCAGCAAGGAAGATAATAGGGTTTCAAAAATGTGGAGGAAAGTTAAGGGCTGCAAGGAAGATAATAGGGTTTCAAAGTTTGTTATCTGAGGGTGGATTGATGGATGTGCAGTACAAAAGGTCTCATTTCACATGGAACAATAGAAGGGTTGGAGATGCAAATGTGACAGAAAGATTGGACAGGGTACTAGAGAATGAAGAGTTTAGAGACATGTTTCAGAAGGCTCTGGTGTTTAATCTAGAGGCAATTGGATCCGATCATCATATGTTGCTGCTGGATATGTGTTTTCAGGAGGGGAAATCACCAAGGTTGTTAAATTTGAAATATTCTGGACTGAACATCCTGAGTTCTTGGGACTGGTTAAAGAAACTTGGATTATAAATGAAGAAGGCAGGGGGGATAGGATTGCTCAGATGGTTAAAAGATTGAGAAGATGTAGGAAGGCTTTAAGTAAATGGAGTTAGGTGGCTTTCCTAAATAATGAAAAAAGAATTGACGATCTGAAGAAGCAGCCAAGTGATTGTAATGAAGGGGAATTTGCTCAACAAAAAGTTGAGCGAATTGAAGAAATGTTGGGAGAAACAGAAAAAGTGTGGGAGCTGGAAGAATTATATTAGTGTCAGAGAGCAAAATAGATGTGGTTAAAAGCTGGCGATGATAATACACGTTTTTTTCCATGCTTCAACAGTGAGAAGGCGAAACAGAAACAAAATAGTGAGAATTAAAGGGGCTAATGGAGGGTGGCTAGAAAAGGAAGAAGAAAATTGCAGATTGTTTTGCAGAATATTATAAGAAGCTGTTTTCATCTATAGGAAGGAGGCTGATCAAAGGGGCTTTAGCGTATGTACAGAAAATGGTGTCTGAGGAAGAAAATCTGGTGTTGTGCAGACAGATTGGGTATGAAGAAGTTAAGGAAGGTGTTTTTCAATTAGGGGCATTGAAAGCCCCTGGACCAGACGGTTTTTCAGGCTTCTTTTACCAAAAGGCATGGCTTGAGGTGGGAAATGAGATTGTTGAAATGGTAAAAAGTTACTTTGAAAATGAGGAGTCTATAGGGTTGATAAAAAGAACCAATATTGTGTTGATACCAAAATAGATAAAGCAGAGAGTGTTGGGCATTTCAGACCAATTAGCTTGTGTAATTTCATCTACAAAGTTATCTCTAAGATACTGGAAAACAGGATGAGAGGATTGCTAGGGAAGATCATTTCTGAAAATCAAAGAGCATTTGCTCCAGGGAGAATGATTCAAGATAATCTACTGCTGGTACATGAAGCCTTTCACTATCTAAAGCTGAAGAAGAAAGGAGGTAAGCATGAATTTGCTTTAAAGATGGATATTAACCAGACATGATAGAATAGAGTGGGATTTTCTTGAAGAGGTTTTACCTAAGTTGGGTTTTTGTACTGATTGGGTGAGGAAAATAATGGGTGTGTGACATCAGTAGATTTTTATTTACAAATGGCAGGGAAGAAACTAGGATCTGTGAAGCCAAGGAGAGGAATTAGACAAGGAGATCCTTTATCTCCTTGTTTGTTTATATTAGTGGCTGATGTATTGTCAGCTATGATAAATTTTCATGTGAGGATTGGAGATTTATGAGGAATAAAATTGGCTAGGAGGTGTCTTGTTCTGTCACACGTCTTCTTTGCTGATGACATTATTTTCTTCATGAGTGCAAGAGCTGATGACTGTATATTGTTGAAAAAAATTTTAGAAGTCTATTGTCAGGTATCAGGACAAGAAGAGAATTTGGATAAGTCAAATATTTTCTTTTCCATGAACACACCTGTAGTAGTAAGAGAAGGGGTAAGTACTTATTTGGGGATCAAAGAAACTCAACAGCCTGAGTGATATTTAGGACTACCGATTATAAGGGGAAGGTCAAAAGTAGAATCACTGAATTTTTTAAGGGATAAGTTGGCTTTAAAAGTGCAGAGTTGGAAGAAGAATTTATTGTCTTATGCAGGAAGGGAAACTTTAATAAAGGCAGTACGAGGGGCAATACCGGTGTATCCTATGTCTTGTTTCAGATTTCCTCGGAAGACTTGTGAAGATTATGATAAGATTATAACAGATTTTTGGTGGGGTGGAGATATAAAGGGGAAGAAAATCCACCGGAAGAAATGGAAGATGATGACTAGATCAAAAGGGGGAGGGGGTATGGGTTTCCATGACTATGAATTTCAATTTGGCATTAATGGCAAAAACAGCATGGAGGATTCTACGATGTCCTAATGATATGTGGATTAGAATAATAAAGGGGATTTATTATCCAAATCCAGATTTTATGAAGGCAAAGAAAGGAAGTAAAGCTTCATGGGCCTGGGCATGTATCGTCGAAGGAAGGAAAATGCTGGAAAAAGAATTGTGTTGGAGGATTGGAGATGGAAGAGCAGTGAAGATTTGAGGGGATAAGGGTGAAAGGTTGTGAAGAATATAAACTTAGCTTTGTGCCGAGTGATCATGAGGAAATGGAATGGAGGGTGAAGGAAATCATTAGTAATGGTAGATTGGATTTGGAAAAAATTTTAGGAAGAATATCTGTGGCAGAAAAGGATAGAATAAACCAAATACCAATTTCTCTTGTGTGAGTGAAAGATAAGTTGATGTGGATATATAATAAAAATGGAGAGTATACAGTTAGGACAGGATATAAGTATCTATGAGGAATTATGAATGGAGAAGATATGCTGAGGGCAAGCAATTCTTATGTTTTACCAGAAGATTTATGGAAACAGGTTTGGAGGATTAAACTACCTGGAAAAGTCAAATTTTTTTGGTGGGGGGTATTGGTGGGGGCTGTAGCAACAAATGAGGCTCTACTCAGAAAAAAGTGTGGGAGGGAGGCGACTTGTCCTATATTCTGAGGATGATGAAACTGTTGAACATTTATAGTTATTATGTCCTTCGGCAGTAAGGGTCTGGTTTGGGAGCCCTTTGACTTTAAGGATTGATAAGAGCAATATAACTGGCTTTCAGAGGTGGTGCTGTCAGTTTAAGTAATATAAGTGGGGATGAGGAAAAAGCATTACTGGTGTATATTTGGTGGTTTATTTGGAAGGAGAGATGTATGAAGGTGTTTCAAGGAAAGGCTGTGAATCAGGAAAGGGTGTTGAATAATGCATGTAGAATGGCGAATGAATATTAGGAAGCTAAGGGTTGGTAGAGTCATCATGAAAAGGGGTTTTCTAGTGTGAGTAAGGATTCTGTGAGATAAAGCCCTCCAATAAAGGGGCAAATTAAATTCAACGTGGATGGGGCTTTTAAAAAAAGATCTATGGATGCAGGCGTCAGTATAGTTGGGAGGAATGAATATGGAAGAGTGGTTGATGGAGCTTTTGAGAAAATTGATGTTGTGTCAGCTGTTATGGCAGAGGCGTATGCTTTTAGGAAGGCTTTGATTATGGTTAAGAGTGTTGGGCTTCAGAATTCCTGCATTGAGACTGATTGTGGGGTTCTATTTGATGCTGCGATGAAGAGAAAAACTGAAGGATGTGGCGGGGAGTTTTCCACTGTTGTTTGCTTGCTGAAGGATTGTTCAAGTGTTGTTATTTCTTTGACACCTCGTCAAAGTAACCGTGCTACAGATTGGATTGCAAGTTTTGCCACAAAGAGGATGTGCCCAGTTGGGCGGGTGAGTGAGCCACCATCCTCATTGGCGTTGATACTGAACATGGATTCAGCTGGGCTGAAGTCTTGTGTATGAGGAGGGATGAAATTGGTAAGTGTTGTATGGGGGAGTGAGTTTTTTTTTTTTTTCTGGTTTTGGTGTATGATTGTATTGTGTCTATTACTGGTTCTGTAATTGGTGACTCTGGTTTCTGTTTTTTGTTTAATGAAATATTATTTAGGCCAAAAAAAAAAAAAGCAATTAGCGCTTGAAAAAAATAAAAGCGTTCCATGATCCCTACCCTTCTTTTTTTCTCCTTCATATTTTCTCTTGGACTACACTTCCCGAATAAAAATTACTCGGTTGCCACGTTACACCAACAATTCAAATTAGAATCTAAGAAAATTAGCAATTCAATCCAGTTCTCAGTCTGATTGGGACAGACAATTGAAATAAATGCATATAAAATTACAATTTTTTCTATCAAGTGTATACGCAAATTTGCAATTAGTCGAAGACAACTTATTCAGCAAAATTAGTTATTCTCGCATATGGAATATAAACTTATGAAGTCCTACCTATTTTTAGCAGTTTTCACAATCTCATGCAAAATGCTGAACTATCTTTCTTTATTTTAATATCTAATCGAGTGCTTGAAAGTACAAACCAAGTCTACTAAAACCGAAATGCACAAAAAAAGAACACACACACACACATAAATATGAGCTAATAAATTGCATATCACCAACAATGAAATAAGGAACGGTCAGAGCACCAGACACAAAGAAGAGATTGGTTTTTATAAACCACATTCAGTTCTGCTCCTCTCACCCGGGGCCTTTCTACAGATTGTCTTACTTCGTCCGAACTAACTCAAGTGGCAGTGTTTCCATTGCGAGCTGAAAGTTCAAAAAATAAATGTTCTAAGACTAACAAGTTCCTGTCTACTGAAAACTCTGATCCTAAGGAAAGAAGAATAACAAATTTGTCTGCAATTGGAAGAAAATGAAACTGCACTTACCCACAGTCTAGGAGTTCTAGGATCAGCCTTCTTATATACGTTAGAAAACTCTGACTTGAAGCTTATGACAATGGTAATTTTGAACTCGATTGAGAATGGTCTGCATTAAAGTAATAACAAAAAAATTTGAGGCCTTCTAAGTTGATCAAATTTACAGGTTTTTTTTTTTTTTTGCCTGACATGTCGGCAGGTTTAGATTGCCTCATTTGAGACAACAGTCATGTGAAGATACACAAAAAGCTAGCCTTCTCAAATGGTCATAAACTTTTTTATCTAATCAATTTCTACTAATTTTTTAAGATAAATTACTATCCTTTTGCCTGAGAAATTAAACTTATATATTAACACAAAGTTTGAGGCCTTCTGGTTCAATGTGCAGTGATTCTCAACAGTAGCCAAATTTATAAGTGACATCAAGAATTAAAGTCAATCATGTTGGCAGATTTGAATCTTCTCATGTGAGATAATAGTTACATAAGGAGAGGATGGAAATCTAAAAAACGCAGATACTTCAAAATAGAAAGCATATTCATATCAAATAGGTATCAAGTACAATATTCAATGCGATAAACTTGCAAAGGTATTGGATGCACATCGGAAAACTTTTTTTCCAAGATACATTTCAAAATGTGCCGAAGTGACATCAAATCAACACTAAAATATTTTTTATTTTTCATTAGTTGTGACATTTTTTAATCATTTTATTTTTTTGTTTTATTATCTTTTTTTGGTCATATTTCAATAAATCATAGTTTTTTATATTTATTGTCTTCAATCTTCATTGTCATAATCTTCCTTCTTCATATAAAACATTTGGCAAAAATGGAAAGAAATTCAAACTCCATTTGCTAGAATATATATATATATATAGACACACATAGATACACATGTCCATATCCTAAAATTTTAAAAATTATAATATCTTACATATGATATCGTATCGTTTTTTATACTCGTACCTGCATTAGTACTTCTTAAATGGAAACAAAGTTTTTCCTTTAATTTGATAATTAATTGTTTTGTACCTATTTCACTCTTTGCATGAAACTCATGCAACATGAGAGGATCCATATTGTCATGTGGGCATTGATACTAAGCAGAGCATAAGTAATTAGGTGTGAAGATATTCATGAAATAAAATGGAGGAGAATTATTATGAATAGGACACTAACCCAGCTAAGATTGTGGGACATGTCAAAAGACGGGGAAGTATTACATGGATAGGCAGAGTCAAATTACGGCATATATCTCCATCTGCTATCTGCAAATAAGAAAAGAATATAAAGAAGAAAAGAGGGTTAAAATCTTTTTTTTCCTTCTAATTCAAAATACTCTGGGACATATCCAGTGTTGCTTGCCTGGGTTGTTTGAATCAGAGTGGTTTCAGTTGCAATTTTCTCCCCATTAAGAATGGACTCAACACGAAACAAGTGAAGGTCAATGGATTGAATTGGAACAGCAGATGCTTCTACTGTTAGCTCACCATAAATAGGATCAGATAAAGAGCACTGAGTGCAAACTTTTCCGGTCACCCGAAACCCACCTATGCAGTAATAATTTTTGCATAAGCCATGGGACTACTATCATTATCATTGATGTTTGCAAATTGCAAAAATCTAAAAGTCAGATCAGAGGCTAGAAATTTAAGTGCACTACATATGAAAATTTTGTGTAATTCAGTCTATACTTTTCATACAATAAGGTTCACGTTACTACAGAAGATAAGAATTGCTAGTAGCAAGATCTGATAATTGGCCTCTGAATATAGATAGAAGCCATGAAATCAATGCTCTATTCTATTTTTCAATTTTGGGAGTGTAACTGAGAGAAGATTTTTATCCTTGGTGGAGGATCAACACACCTGATTTTAATTCAGGAAGTAGAGGATGTCTTTGAGTGTCCTGGGTAATGTAAAAGATGACCATCTCTGGAGAAATTGGACGTTGTAGAAGATCACCTGAAAGATAATCAACAAAGAAAATAGAAACTTGTAGCTTAATAATTCATAAATGCATTTTGAATGAAAAGAGGTGGACAGAATCAAACAATACCTCTATCACTTTCAACAATGAATTCCATTGTTGTAGATAAAGACTTATGCAAGTATCCACGAGTTATATCTACAGTGACCAGATACTATTAAAAAAGTTATTGATCACCATGAGTACAAATAATGTGGATCTTATATATGAAAGAGAGGAAAGTAGAGAAATTCATTCGCAGCTAATGGTCTCATGTAAAGATGATTGGCCAACAAAGCACCTAAATAAAAATCACCTGGATACTAATGTTTGAACCATGGAAAGTCTCATAGAATCTTTCTAAATCCTTATCTGGTTGTCTCAGAATCAATGAGAATGGTATCTGCCATATTAAAGATTGCAAAACTCACAATAAGTATGAAAAGAAGTAAACAAGTCAGACAATGAGGTGAAATCAAAGATTAAATAGAAAAATCAATCAATACAGCAAGCATCTACCCAAGGTTAACCCACTTGAAAATTTGATATTGAAGTATCAGAATAAATGAATAAGGTAAAAGCAACTCATATATATGCTTATAGGCACAATCTGGAGTTTAAGTCCCAGTAGGTTTAGTGCAATGGTAATTCACGTCTAGCAAAACTGTGTGGCATATGCACATAGGTAACTAAAATTCACACTTACAATGTTTCAATTATCTAACCCTCTCCTTCAATTGAATTTCATTCCTTTCATCAAGAGACAAGACAAAAGAGAGAAAAGACTAAATAACTACTGGAAAAATATATTACATGAAAAAGCTGAAAAGTAATGGGATAGATTAAAAAAAAAACCATTAAAGCATAAACTAACATAATATGTCAGGATACCAGAGAAGAATTGTATTCAAGTAACTACACCATATAAAATTGCTTTATATTGACACCTCTTCATTTATGCACTGCTCATATACTACCTCTGTTGTACCTGGACCAATCTTTCCAGGAGATCCAACATCAACTGTCCTGTTCCTGTTTACAAGCCGGAAATAAATATCAATTGTACTTATCCTAATGTGAGTCAAAGAATTTACAAAAAGATCAAGAAGGAACCAGTTTCAGATTATTTCTGTTTCACGGGTAATTTATGAACTAAACTTAGAAAGGGAAGCGTCCTGAATAATATTGATGGTGAAAAGCACAATTACCACTTTCACCATGAAAGGATTTTTAGTGATTCAAACTCATGAAAAATTTCCCCTTCCAATGCAAAGAGATGCAAGTGGTTGAGCAGAACACCAGATCAAATGCTATTACAGCTCAGATTGATCAAACAGAAAAGCAAATAAAGGTTGCGTCATTAAGTATACCATGGGTTCTCCAGAAATGCACACTCCTCCACAAAATTAACTTATACTGGATACTATTATAGTTGAATCATTCGAATCAGCAAAGGCTTGATCATTGTTTGCACAGATCTTTCATTAAGTTACAGCAATACCAAAATGGCCCTTGTATCAAACAGTTGATTGCCAAATATACACAATAAAGAATGAAGGTGGAATTTTAAATTCTTTTATAATTCTTGATCCTTTTAAAATTCTTTTCTCGTGTTAATGTACAAATCCTGCCAAACAATCACATTAATGCGCAACAGAGAGTAGCGATTGTGGTCAGAAAAGGCTAATAAAGTTTGTGATCTACAAGTCGATAGCTATTTAAAACTGGAAAGAAATGAACAGTAACTTTACTCATAGCTCAAACAATTTCTTCCTCCACTCTTTTTTGAAATTTTTTTTTCCAAAAATTATGTTAGTACAGGATAATATTAGAGCATAAGTAGACTTACACAATGGGGATAGGCTTAACAACTCCATAGAACGACTCAATAACCCCAGCTGATCCTCCGCGAACCTTCGTAAACAATAAGGCAGCAAAATCACCCAAAGAATATTAAAATTCAACAATGACAACAGATTATCAATATCTTCTTAGGTTCAACTTTCTTATCATTGCAGAGCAACCAAACAGAACAAAGGGGTCACTTGGCAGCACCTGCAAGTTGACGGATCCTTTCACAGTGACACGAACTCCACTGTGGGAGATTGAAGACTGATTCTTTACGATGATTTTGCCATCCAGAGTTTCCTGAAAGTTCCAATTAAGAAGAAAGCGTTCGGGTCTACTTGTAGAGAGAGAAAGATAACACGAGGTCTGAGTTTTACCGAAGGGCGATAGATACGATTGGAGTGTGAAAGTTTGAGCTCAATTGACATAGCAACGACGACAGAAAGCTTGACCACGATGATCGCCGATCAAATGGCAGCGTCAGTGGTTACCGAGTTCTTCCGAGACAAGGCCACAGAAAAATATAACACCGAAATCGCATTTTGATATTACGAATATGAAATCTATTGGCTCAAAATTTAATTACATTTTTTATATTATTTTGTTACAATAATGTCTTAATCTCTCAACCTTATTTATTTTTTCAAATTAGTCCTCTCAAAATAGTTCCAAAATTATTGTTGTCGTACGAAGGAGAAGGAGAGACACTTGCACGGCTTTCTGATTCACCTGCATAAAAAAAATTTTATTTTTTAAATACTACAATGCACAAAGTATAATATTAAGATATTATAAATTTGAAAAATCCGAATCCTAGTATATATTTTTGTATTTTTTTTTTGGACTCATAGTAAGCTGCTACCATTTAAAAAATAAAAAATGGCAAGGAGAAAGAGAGAGAAAGATAGATATATTAATAGTATATAAGTATTAAATAAAAAACATTTTTTAAATAAAGTATATTTAATAAAAATTAATTTTAATTTTAATTTTAATATTTCAAAATAAAATAAAATAGAGAAAACTATACTTTTGATCCATTCACTTATCATAAAATTATTATTTTAGTTTCTTACTTATTAAAATATCCAAAATAATCACTCGCTCATCATACTTGACCTTTTATTTTTTAAAAAAATAACAAAATTTAGTCTTTTACTAAATTCTAAACCATAAATTTATGAGACTAAATTTAATTTTTTTTTTAAATAAGAGACTAAATGTGATATTTTCTAATGAATGCAAGACTATCATAAAATTTAGTATTTTTTTTATGATTTATTCTTAGTCATGGATGTAATACTTTTTAAAAATTTTAAGAAAAAAGGAAAATCCAATACTATAAAAAGTATTACATCCATATACTACATTTTTATTGACTCAAAATAAATCATTAGAAAAATACCAAATTTTATGATATTCTCGTACTCATTAAAAAACATCACATTTAGTTTCATACTTTTAAAAATAATACTATATTTAATTTATTAGATTTAGAGTTTAAAGTTTAATAGAAATACTAAATTTGATAATTTTTTAAAAAGTAAAAACTTAAGTATGAGATTTTCCAATGAACAAGTAATTATTTTAGATATTTTAATAAGTAAAAATTAAAATAATAATTTTATAATAAGTGAATGGATCAAAAATATATTTATTTTATTTTATTTTAAAATATAAAAAATAAAATTAATTTTTATTAAAATATACTTCATCTAAAAAATATTTTTCTATTTAATACTCAGATATTATTAATATCTTTTTCTCTCCATCCCTCTCTCTCTCTCTCTCTCTCTCTCTCTCTCTCTCTCTCTCCCTCTCTCTCTCTCTCCTTGTTACCTTTTGTTTTTTATTAAATGGTAATAGGGACTTGGAGTCCCAAATCACTCCAAGTATCACCCTGAGTCCCATAAATGTACATTAAACCTTGAATTTGATTCAATCCAATTCCCAAATTTATAGCATTATGATATTATACTTTATATTAAAATTTTAAAAAAATTATGCAGGTGAATCAAAAAGCCAACTTGCCACTCAATTATTTTTAGTTTCCACTAGTCAATCTAAGTCCTAAATTTATAGTATTATGATATAATATTTTATATTAAAATTTTAAAAAAATTTATGCAGGTGAATAAAAAGCCAACTTGCCACTCAATTATCTTTAGTTTCCACTAGTTGTGTTCATTTTCCAGCATATTTGGGTTCTCATTTTTTTTTTTGGTTACACCTCTTAAATGAGTTTTTATCTTTTTCCATATATATATATATATATATTGAAAAAAATTTTAAATGAATAAATTATTTATAATTAATGAAAAAATAATAAAATAATTAATTTTCATAAATTCATTATGGACAAAATAATGAAGTAATTAATTTAAAAGTAAATTTATCACCTCTTCAATCGAGAATTTTTCAAAGTTTAAAAATTTTTTTAGTGTGAACGAGAAAATTAATAAATTATTTTTCAAAGTTTTAAAAGTTTCATTGGATGAACAAGAAAATTAATGAATTAATTTAACTGTCTCTTAAATTAAAAATTTTTAAAGTTAGGATGTTTTATTGAGTCAACAATAAAAATATTAAATTAATTAATTAACTATTTCTTAAATTTTATAATCAATGACTATAAATATAATTTACCATGATCCAAAATTAAAATTAAAAAAAAAAACATATAAACTTGAAGGGTTTATAATGGTATTCTCTCAAATAACTCATCTTCACTTCTATCTTGTCAATTCCATATAACCAATTTTATAGACTTTTCTTTATATATAATGTTTTCTTTATATCACAATATATTACTAAATTTAATTTTCTACTAATACTTACAAATATCACTTGTTTAAAATGTATTGGCATATTGAAAACAAACTAATTTTCTCTTAGGAGCAAATAATCTAATTTTAGATTTTTTGCACAAATTGATCTTTAACATTAAATTAGAGTTAGACTTGAGAAGCTAACAAATTAATGGAAATCTAAGTTTTGGGATTAGAATTTTTGAAATTTAGATAGACATTTAAAGCTTATAACTTGTAAAATGCTTTTTTTTTTTTTTAAGTTAGAAAATGAGAAAATGGGTGGAAACAATATAAGTACATCTTATATACATTCTTACACTCATACTTTTGTGTCAGTTTCTTTCATAGAAGCATTTTTCATAACATAAAAGATTTAATTTTAAATTTTGAAAATTGAGGTAAGAATTAGAAATTAGTATTTATTAATTATTTTATAATTTCATAAGATTAAAAATATAATTTTTTTAATGAAAAATAAAGAAAAGGTGTTAACTAAGGAAACTGTTATGAGCTAGAGAAGGAGAGAAAATGTCAAAACGGAAATGGTTATAAGCATTGATGAGGTTGTGAATATCCTGCTCATTCATTCTGGTAACTATGCCAACTCTAAAATCCTTGAGGATTATATGTAGCCATCTTTTGGAAGGTAAAAGGATCTAAATTGGAGTACTATTGCCCTGGAAAGGAGGGTCTAAATCATTTAGCCAAATAATGAGACTCATGATGGCATCCAGAAAGAAGACTCTTTTATCAAGAGAGTGCCTGATTTCCATTAACCAACACTAAACAGGGGACTTGGTGCAATTTTAAAATTAGTATTGGCTCTGCTCTTCTTGCAAGTTGTAACTAGAATAATCCATCAAGTAGAAGATATTGTGCAGTGTTGGGGAGCAACAGAGTTCTCTCTTCTCGTATAAAGATTCTATGTTGTCTTCTCACCTCACGTAACTTGCAAATATTCACTAAAAACCTTATGAGTAAGATGAAGGGCTTTCCAAGAGTTTAGAATTTCCCCTGCATGAACCACTTTGTTACGGGTAAGCCAAATGATATAAGATAATTAGTAGAGCCGTCAAAACGGGTTTGATCCATCGAGTCAAGTGAGTTGGGTTAAGAGGTTCCTTTGAAAATATGTTTAATATACTTTTATCAACTTGATCCATTTAACCTGCGAATTAAACGAGCTAACTCGCGAGTTAAATCGGTTGTCCATTTTTAAAAAAAAATAAATTTATCCACTCAATCCAACGTCCCAATCCACTATACTTTTCTATTTTAAAAAATTAACCTTAATGTATGTATTGTGTTATCTCTATTATTTTGTAATTTACCAAATTTGAATATTCTGCTCATAATTATATTCTTATTATTAATAAATTATTGAATTATTAGATTACTTTATTTGTTTTAATCTGTTGAAACTTATTTTTTATTTAATTATTTTTTTAATTTATTTACACTAGTACAAAAATTGATTAATTAACCAAAACATATATTTAAAGAAAATAACATTTAAATTTTTATAATTTTTTTTTTACTTTTTTAGTGGATTAAATGATTTAGTTCGGATGAGTCCGTTGCCCCACTTTGATAATTCTAGTAATTAGAATAAATTTTGTGAGATAGTTAAAGTCAATATGTAGCCTTTGCATAATCTAGCTAGGACTGTAGCTAGGAAACACATTATGATTTTGCAATTGTCCTGTACGAAGAGAAAGTGGCGGGGCAAACCGTATGGCGTAGCAAAGGGACAAGTGAAAAAATGTGATTTAATGATTTTGATTCAGAATGATAGAAGTAGCATTCTAAATTTATACTTAAATGATGCTGAATCAAAATGTCATTTAACAATAAAACTTGGTTTAATAATCACCAAGCAAAGACCAAAATCTTTTATAGCCGTTTAATTTGCCAGAGTAATTTACGATTTTTATAATTAGAACTTGTCGAGCGTTAATTTTCCAAAAAAAAAAAGATTTTGTTGTCATATTTAATAGTATAATTATCTAAGCTATTCTCATTCCATAATAATATATCCGATTGATTGAAAAAGGAGAATGAAGTAGCTAGAATTCTCTTCACCACATATTCATGACAAATATTACGAATCAACGTAGTATTCCAAGTATTAGCTAAATGCAAAGTAAGATAAAAAATGTTAGAAAAATTGTTAGGTTTAGCTAACTGCATGGGCCACCAAAGTGGGTGAATAATGTATATGTACCCCTCTTCCCAATTGCCAACAACGATGCTTTATAATTACTTGGTGGCATTTAAAGACCCCTTTTCATATCCATGAGAAGTTAGGCTTTTTCTAGAAGATCCCTTGATAAATAGGATGTTAATGTTTTTTCCTTATTTTACATTCATAAGAAAGGATGTATTCTCAATGTCAACCACACGCCAAGCTTGTTTAGCAAGATGGGAAATATCGAATGGATGCACAAATTTTATTCCAATCCACCTAAGGTTTTTAGCTTCCAAAGTCTCAGCCACTTAGTAAGATACATAGGAAGGGAGTTTGAAAAGTAATTTTAAAATTAAACCAAACAAAAAAACTAAAATTATCAACCTTTATTTTAATTTTATACTCCAATTTAAAACTCAATTCCTAACTTGTGTCACTTTTATTTTTACTTCATTTCATCATCTTTGAGCGAAAGAAAATCTCTCCATTATTTTATTTTTAAAGAATTTATATGCTGTGTAGTACAAGTATCAACAAAATGTTCATCATGGCTTGCTTTGATCTTGGCTAGTACTTTAGTATTTTTTTTTTTTGTTTAATTGGCCTCTTTTTATTTTTAATTTTAATTTCTGGCATAAGTGTCGATTAGGTACAAATTCATAAATTAATTTACAAAACAAATTATTTTTATTTTATTAATATTATATTAACAATATCAATATATGCAACATAATTTACTTTAAAATTTTAATGTCATTTTTTTGTTAATTCACAATTTGAAAAACACAAGTACAATTATTTATAATATAAAAAATTAATTATAATAATATTAATTTAAAAAATAATAATATTACCATCATACTCTTTAATATATTAAAAATGGTGGAAGTATCCAAGGTTTTATTTAAAATTTTTTATAAAACTAAAATTTTATTTTAAAATATTTAGATAACTTTTTAAAACATGAACAAACTGACAGTATTTTAAACCTCTTTGATGCTGGTGATTCGTATTGGTCAGATGAACACGCAGGACTACCGAGGTCACCCCTCGGCCAACTTTCACTGTTGAGAAATTTTGCACCGCGAAGTCGTAGCCACTACGAAATTCTCAGAATTCTCGGTTCGTCGTACTCTCAATCGAACAATGCGTAGTCGATCACCATCCTTCAAATTCTTCCTCTCTCTCCTCATATTCTCTCTCTTTCCGATTTCTCTCACCGCCCGTCCCTTCATCCTCGTCCTCTCTCAGGACGATCTCAAAGACGGTCCCACCTCAACCGACGATCAGACCGACCTTGAGTCCGACGCCGAGTGGGATGACTTTGGCGATGCGGACACCCCCAAGTCTGAAGAGGAGCTCGACCCGGGATCATGGCGCCCGATCTTCGAGTCAGAGTCGGATGCCACTACGGCCGAACCGGGCTTGGAGTCGGAGGCTCTTTATTACTCCGGCGTCAGAAAGATGATGTGGGCTGTTAGCTCAGGAGATGTGACAGTAATGGAGGATGCGGCGGGGGAGATTGAGACGGCGGCGGAATCGGGGTATCCAGCTGCGCAGTCAGTGCTAGGGTTTTTGTACGACATGGGCCTTATGAGAGAGAGGAGCAAAGCAAAGGCATTTCTGCATCATCACTTTGCTGCCGAGGGTGGCAATATGCAGTCCAAGATGGCTTTGGCTTATATGTATACACGCCAAGATGTGAGCAATTTACCACCACTTGCATTACGTGTGTGCGTGCTTTTTTTTTTTTTTTGGGGAATTGTGGAGTTTTATCAGTTGTGCGAGCTCTAGATTTATCATTGAATGGTATGCGGGCTATTGTTTAGCTGTTTTTTTTTTTTTTTCCCAACCTCTGCGTTAAGTTTTCCTCGTATCAAGTTGTCAGGTCGTATGAGCAAAATTATCGGAAACTACGAAGCGGATTTTTTATTTCTGGCATAGTCCTGGTCTTTTGTGGTTGCTATTGAAAGAAAGGAACTGAAAAAAGGATGGTTCTAATTAGACAGTCCCACTTGTTCATTGTTTCTGTGAAGTTCAAAAAAAAAAATATAAACTACTTTTATAGCCCTGGTGATTGCGTTTATCTCGTATGCTAAGTTCTCATTGTTTGATGAATTATTTTATTTGGCCGCAGATGTCTGAAAATGCAGTTAAGCTTTATGCCGAATTAGCAGAAGTAGCTGTAAATAGTTTTTTAATTTCTAAAGATTCCCCAGTGATCGACCAAGTTAGGCTCCATAGTGGAGCTGAGGAGAACAAAGAAGCTCTGAGAAAATCTAGAGGGGAGGAGGATGAGGACTTTCAGATACTGGAATATCAAGCACAGAAAGGGAATGCTGGAGCCATGTACAAGATTGGGCTATTTTACTACTTTGGGCTGAGAGGATTAAGGCGTGATCATGCTAAGGCATTGTCATGGTTCTCAAAGGCAGTAGACAAGGGCGAGCCGAGATCAATGGAACTGCTTGGAGAGATTTATGCTCGGGGAGCAGGTGTTGAAAGAAACTACACTAAAGCTCTGGAATGGCTTACGCTGGCATCAAAACAGCAACTATATTCTGCTTATAATGGGATGGGGTATTTGTTTGTAAAAGGCTATGGAGTAGAGAAGAAGAATTACACAAAAGTAAGATTATATTTGCTCTTTGACTCTGTATATTTTGAACTGTAGATAATATGTTTATTAGCCTTGATCTGCATAACTTGCCTGTTTGAACTCATGCTTGTTCATTTCCCTTAATTATTTATTTATTTTTTCCCTGACTTAGAAACACTTTCTTGTTCTCTCTTACTGCATTATTCTAAGCTGTCAACTACATTTACACAATATGATTTCTCCTTCAATGCTACTATTTAGTTGTTAGCTTGCTAGCTGTATAAATATCCTTCATTTGGTTAGATTGGTTTTTTGTTAAATGTGAGGAATCCATGATAATACCCAAGCTGTGTTCTTAATATGGTAATTACTTAAACTAGTAATAGAAATTAACGCTGAACTAAAAATGCCTTCCATCAGTGCTTGAGACTCATGGTTTAGAGAATGGAGGAGTATATGGAAGACATCTGTCTGTAATACGTTCTTGTATCAGCTTTGCTGAGTGACTTTAGCATTCAGATCACCCGTATATACATCTATGGTTTATTTAACAATAAATTGCGCAAATGGCAGGCAAAAGAATATTTTGAAAAGGCCGCTAATAACAAAGAGGTTGGTGGGTACTATAACCTTGGTGTCATGTATCTGAAGGGGATTGGTGTAAAAAGAGATGTGATGTTGGCATGTAAGTACTTTATGTTAGCTGCTAACAATGGTCAGCCAAAGGCATTCTACCAGCTGGCAAAGATGTTCCATACTGGTGTTGCACTTAAGAAGAATATTCCCATGGTGAGATCTTTATTTATTTTCTTGGATTTGTCCATGTGCTATGTAGTTTTCTTGCCTGGTATTTTTATTATCTCACGTGATTTACTGTTTCTTAATAGTTATTGATATATTTTGTTTACCTCTTTGTTACAATCACATAATTGCTTCCCTTAAATCGTGACTGTTCATCAATAACTACTTAGATTATTGTTGTGACTTGGGACTTGGTACAACTATGCAACAACCGGATGTCATTATGGCAAAAAATGTCTCTCCTGTCAATTTGAAAAATACTCTACTTTAGAAAATGAGAGAGATATATTCAATGGTGAAATTCCCTAGTATAGGTGTAATTTCATTAAATAATACTTGCAATGACTACATTATTGGAAAACCAAACTAGAGTTCCACCAATTTATTATCACAGCCTAATTGTCAAGGACAACATATGAAGTCAGTTTTCATGCTTTTATTATGTGCTTTGCTACTAGTGTATTTAATGGTGAAATTTACTACTGAACATGTGTTGATGGCCATGTCATGGCAGTGTCAGTGTCTAACATAGTGTAGTCAAAGGCAAGGCATTGAAGAGGCTTAAATGCTTAATGCCTCTTGCACCATCAAAAGCACTAGCTTCAGCATGTTTTATCTTTTTAACCTTTGACATTATTTTTAGAACAAATTATCCAAATCAATATTCTTTTTTGTTCTTTTGTTTCTCAAAACTGTATTTAGTAATTATGTCACAAAACTATTATTGAGAACAATAAAACAAAAACAGAACCAAACAACCCTTTTGTGGTTGTATATCTTGTTATGTGGGAACTGATAAATTACAGGGAGCTTTCATTTTGCTTGCCTTCTTTAACACAACCCCTATAAGTGATTAAGTGGCTTATTGTAAATCTAAAGACTCAGGTGATGCCACATGAGATATGATATACGTACACATTGGAATACTTGTATGATATTTATTAGGCAAACTAGATTCGTCAATAGGAGCCTATAATTAACTTGAGTTCTCTTCATGCTTTCATTGCTTAAAGTATTCATGAAGTACCTGCTAATAGTTAGAGTTTATCTTGTTCTTAGGCTACTGCACTGTACAAACTAGTTGCTGAGCGGGGTCCTTGGAGTTCTTTGTCCAGATGGGCACTAGAATCATACTTGAAAGGTGATGTTGGCACCGCATTTATGTTGTACGCAAGAATGGCTGAGATGGGCTATGAGGTGGCACAAAGCAATGCTGCTTGGATTCTTGACAAATATGGTGATCGTAGCATGTGTGTGGGTGAATCTGGATTTTGCACAGATGCAGAGAGGCATCAGCGTGCACATTCTTTGTGGTGGCAGGCTTCAGAGCAGGGAAACGAACATGCTGCTTTATTGATTGGAGATGCCTATTACTATGGTCGGGTATGTGTTTAGGCATCTCTATACTTAACATCAATTCGTTTATGCCATGTCATTTGTACTCCCTCCAGCTTTCCTTCATTTTTTCTGGTTTCTTTACTTTCATCAGGGTACTGCCAGGGATTATGAACGAGCTGCTGAGGCTTACATGCATGCCAAATCTCAGTCTAATGCACAAGCCATGTTCAATCTAGGATACATGCATGAGCATGGCCAAGGACTTCCATTTGATCTTCATCTGGCCAAGCGGTATTATGATGAAGCTCTAGAACATGATCCTGCAGCAAAGTTGCCTGTCACCCTTGCGCTTTTTAGTTTGTGGATACGTAAAAACTATGCTGACAGTTTCATGGTGAGTTTTCTGTCATTCACATGCTGGAAAGCATACTAGCATTAACTGGAATTGACATCTTTCTTTGATCTGTGAAGGGCTTCTTGTCTTGCTATCTCATTTACCCTTTCATTATAATTATTAACTTGGGTATAACTAATGGAGCTGTTAGTTAATTGATGGTACGGAGCATGTTAGAGGGGTCTACATTTATGAATGTCATTGCAATCCCCTTTCTAATGGACCTTGCAAGCTTATTAGGGTAAAATTATTTGGATATTGCGGATGCTTACTTATTTCAATTTCCTTGAATTCGATTGGATATATAGCATATCATTATTTTAGCGAAGTTTGACAGCTCCATCATCATGACTTTGGTGGGATGCTTAATTTAATGCAAATTTTAGAGGGACGAAAGACGAATTTAAAAGCTGTTAAAGAACACCTACATTCTGTAGCCATGCTTTTTCTGGTTATTGTTTTGAATACTTAAAGGATTCTCATCATTCTTGCCTAGATTCTTATTGTTTTGTCCTTGTTTATATTAGGTCCAAATGATTGATTCGTTGCCAGAAATCTACCCGAAATTGGAAGTATGGATAGAGAATGTTCTTTTGGAAGAGGGGAATGCAACAATTCTCACTCTGTTTGCATGTCTTTTAACTGTGTTGTATCTCCGTGAGCGGCAACGTAGGCATGCTGCTGCTGTAGTTGGAGAGGTGGATCAGCAGCATCATCATCAATGAGTGTTGTGTATCTGTACCCAATCAATTAATGGTACTATTATTAGCCGATAAAAGGCTATTTTTACTGGTGCCATTCATAAAAAGCAAAGATTTTGTGTACAGGGTGTCAGGTATCCCATCCTTTTTTATTGTAAATTACCATTGGCGGCTTGTATTGTTGGAAATAAGCAATGTATTTGTAGATGTAGGTCTGAATAGTGTGAAGGTAGAAGAAATACACTTCTACACATTTTGGATTCATTTTACGAAAATAGATGAATTTTTTAGGTTTAAATCTTATTTTTTATCCCATAAGTTTATTTAAAGTTTCAATTTGGTCCTCAAATTGATTTTGGTTGGACAAATTCACAAATTTCTAGATTGAACAATTTTTTCTGTGTATTTAGATTGGAGTTGTGTAAAATCAATTTTGACTAAAACTGAGTTGGTATAATTGCAATTTTTATAGATACATTTTTATCTAAAATGCGAGCTTTTTAATTTTGACCTCAAATATGAGCTTGATATTACTATCATTTTGCACAAAAGCCTTTTTTGTTAAAAGAAAAAAATACTTATGTAGAAACAAAGATTTGGAAGACAAATATGATTTTAAAAAATTTCATGTCAAATCAATTAAGGTTGTTAATTTGTATGACATTGATATTTTGATGTGCAAAACTGACTCTTAATAATTCTCTTTATATTTAATGTTGATAGCCAGAAAAATATAACCTTAAACTCGTGTTTTATTGTCACAAAATTTTTGTGACAGATAATTCTATAATGATTTTGTTAATCGTTGCAAAAAACCATTGTTCGCTGTGATTTAGCCATGTTTATAAACCGTGGCTAAACTACTATAACTGTAGCCCAATATTTTTTTGTAGTGATATTTCATGGTTGATTATTAGTAATTTAGGAGTAAAGTCTAAGATTAGCATGAGATTAATCCTATTAGAAAACATTTGAAACAAGATTTTTTAACAAAAAAGTATTGATTTTCGTTTATAATAGCTGATGGATAAAGTTTACTAGAATGACATTCATATGAATTATAGTTTGATTCCAACTAATTTGGGAGTAAAGTCTAAGACTAGCATGTGGTGGATCCTATTAAAGAAAAACCTTTGAAACAAGATTTTTTTTTTTTTTTTAAATAGCCCTTAGCTGGTATTACCCAATATGGCGTGAACATTAAAATAGCCTAAATTAAAGGGTGCAATGCAGAGATAGCATCAGTTGTTTCAGCTAAGCCAAACTTCACCAGAAAATTGAATCATTGATAATAATTTTTTACCATTAAAAAAGGTCTAAAATGCATACAATTAACCTGTCCAAGCCGCCTTGCACTGGAAAAACACATTAAAATGAATAAATAAATAAATACAAATACAATCAATAGGGTTTCTGGGGTGCAATGGCTATTGCAGAGAGAGCATCTATTCTTATTTTGTGCTTTGCCCTTGCATATTATGTGGCTGCTGATAACAAATTACTTAACGTTGTGGATTTTGGAGCCAAATCCAATCGCAAGTTTGACAGCACCCAGGTAATTAAGTTATTAAAGCATAGTGTTTTGGTTAAATATTGTCTTCAATTCAAACTGTTTCAGATTTTGTCCTTATTAAGTTTTTTTTTTGTTCTAAATATTCGCACTGGGTATGATCTGTGTTGAGTGATTTTTTTCACTGATACGTGTCTGGTAAAAGAAAATTTCTGATTCAAGAAAGATTGAAAGAACACACTCTTCTACACGATGCTTTGATACATATAAAATCTGATCTGGTTCTTTTAAAGGAATGAAGCCTAGATTAATAGAGAAATATGCATGTTATCCCCTTTTTCAAAATCAAGTAGACTCTTGGGTTTAAACATGATTCACTTTTTTCTCTGTATAAAATTGAAGAAGTGAGGCCAACATGTATTATTCGTGTTGTAAGCAAAAGATCAAATTTGACAAATTTTGTTGGCCACATTGGGAAAAATATGATCAAGCTGGTTCTCAAAAACCTATTTAATGGCCATACGGAGTGCAAATTTTATACAAATATGGACATGCATTTGGCAGAAAAATAATATTTTAGTAATCAATTTATCACTTAATTATTATTTTAATTTTTTACTCATTTAATTATTTAAAATAGTCTCCAAATTATTAAAAATTATTATTTTTTGTCCTTCACATTTAAAATTATTACAAAGTCCCCCAAATTAAACCTTATTAATAGGGACTAAAAGTAACAATTTTTAAATAATAAGAAACTATTTTAAATAATAAAATAAATAAAAACTTAAAATAACAATTTAACGATAAATTAAAAAGTAAAGTAGTACTTTCTCCATGCATTGAGTGCACCACATAAATTAAAATTAGTTCCACATTGCACTCTAACTATGTAATAGAATATGAAATGTGAGGAGTAAAATACGCATTTGGTCTATCACTTTTTATAAAATTATTATTTATGTCTCTCACTTATTAAAATGTTAAAATTAGTTTTTATTCATTAAAAAAAGATCACATTTAGTAATTTATTTTTTAAAAAAATAATAGATTTAGTTCATTAGATTTAAAATTTAAGATTTGATAGAAAAATTAAATTTAGTAATTTTTTAAAATAAAGAACTAAGTGTAATATTTTTTAACAAATAAAAAATTATTTTAGATATTTTAATAAATAAAAAATTAAAATAATAATTTTATAATAAATAAAAAACAAAAATATATTTTTCTCATACTGTCAGCCCGAACACAATAAATATATATGTGATAAGTGTATAAATGATATGACCTATTAATACAGAACTCATCGTAAATCACCATGGTGGTATTACAATGGTGGGTGCAGGCATTCATGGACCGTGGTAAGCAGCATGCAAGTCCACAGTACAAATGAAGTTTCTGGTGTCTGTGGGGGAGTTCATGGAGTCGTCCATGTTCTTCGCAGGGCCATGCACCACACCAAATGACATTACAATTCAAGTGGAGGGCACAGTGGTGGCCCCCACCGACCCTTCAGTATATGTGAACGCTGATTGGCTCATATTCCGAGACCTTGTTGAGGTTAACATTGTTGGAAATGGTACCTTTGACGCACAGGGCAAGGCAGAGTGGGGTTACTCTTTGCACTGTGACTTCAAGCCCTTCACTGATTGCACCAGACTCCCCAGCGTAAGTTTACTTGCTATATCATGCTTTTTATTTTATTTCAAACAGATATGATTCTTAAAAATTAATTAGAATCATAGTAGGTAACAGTTGGGTGTTTATATTAGATATGGATTTTCTATTGCTGTTACGCCTTCAAGCTTCGTATCATTCTCGTTTAGAACAGGTTGATATAGGAACATATTTATGATTTAATTTTTTAAAAAAATTTAGATCAAATATTTGAACCAAATAAATAAATAAAAATAAATTTTTATAAATTAAAGAATTAAATTAAAAAATAAAATAAAATTATATATAAAAGTTAAAATTTTAAAAATTTAAGCATGTGCCTCCCCCTTTGATCCTTATCTGGGCTCTACATGTGTGTCTATATATATATTCTCAACCTTTCATCAGTCAGAAAATCCAGTACTTTGATAATCTTTACATTTTTGTCATCAAACTTTTCAATTAACATGGAAAGCTGCTGACACGGAAAACTTTTCTTTGACAATGTGTGTCTAAGGTGGGTCGATAGCCGCGGTGCAACCACCGGAGCCACGTATAGTTTGGCTGACGACGGTTGACGAGGATCGTTCATGGATGAAGTGTTGCTATGTGATGACATCGTCGATCTCTCGTCGCTCGCGCTAAACGTAGCAGATCTGATCTTCTTGCTGCCATGCCTGAAGCTTCTTCGAATTTAATGGCTTTTTTCTCCTCGTCTGATATGATCGAAGAGCGTAGCCAGAGGCAACGCATGTGGGTTTCTCACTCTTTGCGAATTCGTTTGAGAAATGTGAAGCGAAAGAGACGAACGAGACGAAGACGAGGTTCTTTATTCCTCTTGTTTCTTACAGATCCCATTTTTACAGGTAATCTCTCTGTTTAGTCTGCTGCATTAGCACCTTTTTTTGGTCTCTCTCAATGGGAGTGGTCTACTATCTTAGCATGTTTTAAATCTCTTCTAGTCTGTTTTTGTTACGCTGCACAAGTCTGCTGTGGTATGGAGATAGATACAAGGAACCTGTCAATCTAAGAGGAGGATGATGAAGCGTGGGGAGTCGACAGGTTAGGAGAGCAGAATACAAGCAACATAGATCCTAAATAATGCCTAGTAGGGCGATTTCTGACTTTGAGCGTGATTGACTTCTAAGGCATGAGGAGCTCGTTGGAGATCAGTCACTGGCTACGGGATGAACAAGGGGCTAAAGTCACGGAGTCGTGTACCGGAAGTTTCGCGAGCGTGAATGACGGAGCAGTCAACGGATTTCCAAAAGGGACAACTACCTTTAATGCGGATTTGAATTTAAATCCCGGTCAACAGTTACTATGTAGGGAGCAATCACTGCATAGTAATGAAATATTTACACGTTGGCAAAGTGAAGGACGCAATAGGGATCCCACTCAACATTATATGGGCCTTGGTCTTCAAACAGGTGAGAACAGGCCAAATCAGCATATCTTGGAGAAAGATAGCCTGATAACATTAGTTGAAGGTAAAAAAACGTACGACACGTAACCAGAACTTGACCTTCATATGATAGAATGCTACCAGCATTAGCTATGGCATGGGAGATGTTTTTGCACATGTTACATTGGCAGGTCCTACTGTGCAGGCCTGCCAAGAACCATGACTAGCATAAATTGGAACTATTAGAGATTGGACAATCTCTGGACAGTTCAAGCTCTGTAAGAGCTCATAAGGAGTAGAAGGCCCGATGTCGTTCTCCTTTCAAAAACGTTAGTGCATGATGAACAAATGGACGAGCTCAGAAGGTTAGTTAAGATAGATAGAGTTTATATGGTTGATCGGAATGCTAGCAATGGTGGGCTAGCAGTGCTTTGGAACAAAAAGGCAAACATTGATATTATGTCTTATGACAACAACTATATTAATCTTAAAGTGAAAAGACCAGACACGAAGGTGTGGAGGATGACTCGTTATTATGGTCTCTTAGAAAGTGCTAGACTTAGGAGGCATAAGACATGTTAAGAAGTTTAGCTGCAAAGAATGGGCTCCCTTGGATTTACATTGGGGATTACAATGACATCCTCTTCCAGGTTTCAGGTTCACTTAAGAGCATAGAAGGCAAAGATGTAGTTCTTAAGGAGAGGCTTGATAGAGCGTAGAAGGCAAGGAGATGTAGTTCTTAAGGAGAGGCTTGATAAAGTCATGGGCACCCCTTCATGGCATGCTTTACACCCGAATAGTCAAACTTTGGTACTTATCACCTTAATCAAATCTTATGCCCTTTGTGTTAAAATTGAATAGATGGAACAAGTAGAAAAGATGCCATAAATTTAGATTCAAGAATTCTTGGTTACAAAACGCTAAGGTATCTAACGTTATCAAAAATAGTTAGAGGCTGAGGCAAGAGGAAAGTTTCATTGAAAAACTTCACAGACGTAGATGTGAGTTGGAGTTATAGGGATGTTTGCAAGAGAAAGACAATCGCAAGAGTTTAATCGAGATTGATAGACAGATTGTGTCTTTTCGTGATTAGGAAAGTATTAGAGCAACAGACAATAGCATGCTTTATAACTTAAGGAATAGGAGGAACATTATTTTAGAAAAGAAGGAGATCAAATGGAAACAGAGAGCGAAGTTGCACTAGCTAAAGCATGGGGATAGAAACTCCATATATTTTCATTTAAATGCCTCGACTAGGAGGAAAAATAATTTTATTCAAGGGCTCATAAATGATTGAGGGTGTGGTGTGACGAAAGGGAAGAACTTCATAATTTGGAAAAATATTACTTTACTCATCTATTTACCAAACAAAGAACTATTGTAGAACCTGTTTTATAGCATGTGCTTGAGCTTATTTCTCAATCAGATAATAACATGTTATTTGCTCCATTTGAAGCTCTTGAATTTGAAAAAGCTATTTCTCAAATGCACCCTACAAACCTCCTGGGTAGGATGGTTTTAACCTGGCCTTTTATAAAAAAATTTAGCATGTAATAGAAGATGATGTTATCAACAACTATAGAGAATGGATCATATTAAAATGTCTACCACATGTTTTAGCTAACATATCAGTGGTTCTTATCACGAAAATTGACAGACTTGATACGCTTAAAGATCTTCACCCTATCTCTTTATGCAATGTTATTTATAAGATTTTGTCTAAAGTGCTTGCTAACAAGTTGAAAAGGGTTTTATCAAAAGTGATTTCTAAAAATCAATTTGCTTTTGTTCCTAGGAAATTTATTATAGACAACCTACTTGTAGCTTCGAGCCAATTCATTCTATGAAAAGGAAGAGGAAAGGGACATAAAGCTTGCTTACTCTAAGATATCATCAACAAAGCTTATGACAAGGTGGAATGGAGGTATCTAAGATAGATTATGTTGACCATGAGTTTCAATAGGGACTAGGTGGATTTGATTACGATGTATGTTCGTAGTGTGAAGTACACTTTCCTTGTTAACAGGGAAGAGGTTAGCTCGGTGACTCCTACTAGAGGACTCAAACAAGGGAATCCACTGTCTCTCTATCTCTTTATTCTATGGGCAGAAAACTTCTTTGCTCTTCTTTAAAATGCTAAACAGAAAGGTCAGCTTCATGGTTGTCATGCCAGTATAAGATGTTCATGTGTTATTCACCTCTTATCTAATGACTTTTTTTTTTTCTTTTACAAGGCAAGCGAAAATGAAAGTAAAGCCTTTAAGCATATTCTCAACACCCAAAAGGCTGCCTAGGGTCAATCAGTTAATTTTGAGAATTATGGAATCTTCTTTAACCCAAGCATAACACCAGATGACAAGAATAGTTTATGTGATATGATTGGAGTTCATCTCCCTTTTAACTATGATAGGTATTTAGGACTTTTATCTCTCATTCCTTAAAGACAAACTCTAGAAGAAAATTCATAATTGGAGAAACAAGTATCTGTCAAGGGCTGGGAAAAATATTTTGATTAAATTAGTACATAAGTTATCCTTTCCTACTGTATGAATATTTTCCTAATCTTGACCTCTCTTTGTGATGAGCTTCAATGAATGATGAACTCATTTTGGTAGGGAAAAGGAGATTATGGTAATAAGTGAATAAGATGGCTTGCTTGGGATAGAATGTGTGCTAGCAAGAAAGACAGAGGCATGGGCTTTCAAAATCTACACTCATTTAAAGTAGTCTTCTTGGGAAAACTAGGTTAGAGACTAGGCACTTTGACCAATACTTTATCTTCTAGAGCCTTCAAAACTAAATATTACCCATAAGGGGATTTTTGGATAACTCAATTGGGATTAAACCTAAGATTTACTTAGATAAGTATTTGGCTTTCTCAAGAGTTGTTACTACGTGGAATGAGATCGAGAATGGGGTCAGGAGAGGTTATATATGTATAAAAAGATCCATGGCTTCCAAGGGACAATGATTTCATTGTTTAAAGCACCATAAGTGACAATGTTCAAAGTTTAAAGGTTAGTGACCTTATCACTAATAGGAGGTGGAATCATGAGTTAATTGCTAAACTTTTTTTAGAAAGAAAAGCAGCAAATTATAACTAGCATTCCACTAAGTTTTGCCACACGTGGAGATAAGAGAATTTGGCATTTTGATAAGAAGGGCCTATATACTATTTGATCAGGTTATTACATACACATTTCAAGGGCAAGAAACATTCAAAATAACATTAGGGATTTCAATTGGAATATTCTATGGAAAGTTGATGGGCCTCTTAAGGTGCAAAAATTCATTTGGAGGGCGTGTAGGGATGTGCTACCAGTGAAATTAAGGTTGAACGCACGTACAATCACTGAAAATTCACAATGCCCTTTCTGTGAGAAGGAAAAAGATCTTACACTTGCTTTGTTCTCTTGTCAAAGGTTTAAAGATTGTTGAAACACTTAGTGTAACAATCATCTAATAGCATTGACTAGGATTAGAGAAAACATTGCTCTTCTAGCTAATGAATAGCTCGCAAAATCTTATATGGTTATATGGAGAATATGAGGCATGAGAAATAATGTATGGAGGAACTGACATTTTGATCCTTTAATAATAATTCAGGAAGCCTTAAGATACCTCGATGACTGGAAAAGAGCTAAGGAAAAACACCAAACAATCGAACAGAGGGAGAATATGAACACTAATGCTAATATGTTACATGCACCTTCATTGCTATGCTATAATGATGCAGCCACCCTTGTAGTTGAGGGTAAGTAAGGCCTCAGCATCATCTTTAGACGATCCGATGGGGACTTAATCAAATCTGTTGTAAGGTCTTTCAATGGGAAAATCCTTGTAAGAGTGGCAGAAGCTAAAGCTATCTTCCTGGCACTTACTTGGACTTGTGAAAATCTCTTATAAGAGGGTATCATTTTCATTTATACGTTGGAGGTGAGGAATGTTATTACTATGAATACCTTTGATAATTCAGAATTTGGCTACATTAATGAAGATTGTAGAGTGCTTTTCCTTTGTAGTAACAATATTTCTTGCAAGTGGATAAGAAGACAAGAAAATATGGATGCTCATACTATTATTGGAGATTCCATTATGTTTATTGATCTTCACTATTTGGATTATGTACCAAAATTCATTCACTCTTAATAAAGTATGATCCTTTGATGTAAAAAAAAAAAGAGAAACTTTTCAATTAAGGTATAACAAATATATGGTTTAATAACATAAAAAGTGTATAATCTAATATAAAAATTATACATATATATATATATATATATGGGTGTGTGTGGGGGGGGGGGGGGATAAAACACCTGTTTCTTTCCTTTTGAGTCTTGGCTTCTAGTTTTAATTTGGTGTTTTACTAATTAAATATTAAGATATTTGGTCTAAATTTAATTGAGAACGAGGAACTAAATATATTATCATTTATGTTAATGAAAAACTAAATATAATCTAGATTTATAGGTGAGGGACAAAATTAAGATTGAAATTAATTATAAATTAAATTAAAACTCAATTAATAAGTAAGAAACTAAAATAATGTTTTACTTTATATATATATATACAATAACTGTATACGTCTTATAATAATATAATGATTGAAAAATCATATATTTGTTATCTTTGAATTAGTGAACAACACATAAATGATACAGATAACTGCATGTAAATTGGCTTAAATCTTTAAGTTTGTATCAATGTTTGTGCTTCTAACATTACAGCATTAACAGAAAATTGTAAACTAATTTACTAATTAATCTACATGTAGGCTTTGTTGTGGAATACAGACATTTCAATTCTACAAGGTGAAGAATGTAATGATAGAGAACATCAAGTCGGTGGATGCGATGAGGTTAGACATGTACATCATGCACTCTTCCAACCTCACAATACAATCAGTTCATATCATCGGAATCCCCAAATCATTAATACCTTCGTATTACCAATTCCTCCGATGTCGTAATATCTGAAACCACCATTCCACGTGGCAATGATTGTGTTTCTCCAATAAAAAAGGCCACCAATCTTTCTTTTACCAAGTGCAAGTGTAGCCCTTGATCATATATATATGCCTTGTCTTTAAAGTAACATATGTTACTCATAAATATGTAAATATCAAGAAGCTAGCCCTTTTTTATATTGTGATCTCTTATTTTTTAGTATCATAATTTAATATTATTGTACAGGAACTAGCTATTATACTTAGGATTTTAATTTTTTGTATTATAATTTAAAAAGTGTTGTAGAAAGAATACATTTGATATTTCTCAAAAATTCTTACAAGAAGGCTGTAATTCTAGAGAAAATGAGAATTGGAAAACAATGTGGCGGGCAAAGCATTTTCCTTAACATCATTTGTCAAACTTATGAGAAAGTCAATTATTTAAAGAGGTTTTTGTATTGTTTAAAAGAAAGTTCCTGTCCATAGTTTGAAAGTTCAGTGAGATAGTTCAACAATTTAGATAAAGAAGATTAATCAGTTAACGTTTAACAAATCATAATCTGAAACGGTTATCATCTTTCTTGTTGTGTACCTCGATGCTTTTGTCATTATTGGAAATAATAACTTTTAATGGGAATCACAAGTTCTGAAATTAGGAGTTGGGATCTTATAAATTTCAATCCATGATTTTTTTTTTTTTGTAAAAATAAAGAGAGGTAAATACAATGTAGAGAAAGAGAGGAAGTGTGTTAATATATTCTCATTCTTTTGTTGTACTCTATTTTGGTATATCTCTCTTCCTCTAATTTTATAAAAAAAAATTTATATGCTGAAATTCAAAGAATGCCCACATGAAACGGAAAACGTGGTATACAAGGCTGAAATTGGCTAAAATATCCACACACTTATTCCCCTTCTTAGCTATGTAAGCCAGGAAGAATTCTCACATCACTACAAGAAAACATCATTTTAGGGATGAAAATTAGAGATGGATTATAATCCCTTTCTAATCCATGAGGAATCCATGACAAAATTCGTCCCAGAAATTTTAATTAATTTTAAATTTTTAAAAAATATCTAGGATAGACTTTTGTGATGGATATTTGTGTGTCAAAATATCTATATACCTAATTCTATTTTAATTCCATCCAAAAATTATTTTTAATTTTATTTTTTTAAGTTTTTGGGACGGAATTAAGAGATGGATTTTTCCCTCTTAGAATTTTTGTCCCTATTCCTGTCAAAATAAGAATAAGTTATTCTGAAATAGTTAAACCTATTTAGGAATGGATTTTTGAGAGGAGAAAAAATCTGTCCTTAATTGATTTTTTAAAATAAATTAATATAAATAAATCTCTTTAATTATTATATTATTTAGTATCATGTTTATTAATTTTTTTTATTAAATAATATTTATATTCATATTAATAAATGCTAAAAATCTTTAAAAACCGTTAATAAATTACAATGAGCTAGCGTTTAAGTTTAATTACATTTGCTCTATAACATCTAATATATATTGTACACTTATGTAGAATTATGAAATTATATATTTATATTTAACACAATTATATACACTGAACTTATAATTAAGGACAACGATACGGCCTTATCTTAAGTTCTGATAGGTCTGATTGAATAGGTACACAATGTTATTGGAATGAAATTATTTTTTATTTATTATATAGACAATTGGGCTTAATTGAGACAATGAATGTTTAATTAATAATATAATGAAGGTAAAGTTGACTAAAGTTGAGTGTATGAACTTATATAATAACTCCTTTACCTACAATTACTAATTGTAGAAAAAATCTTAATCAAATATTTAAAAGATTTAGAAAAAAAATAAAAAAAAGGAGTTAAGCTAGGTAGAAAAATAAATCATGTAAACATATTGGGTTGGCACGGTTGGCTCTCAAGCTCCTTCTCCAGCTACAAGGTCTTGGTCGAAGAAAGTTGAGTGAAAAGTGCTAAACGCATTACATATAATCATTAATTAGCTTACTAATAAACAACATAATTATATTTTAATTCGTTAAAAATAATAAATTTATATAACTTCTTACACTTTAAGTTCCCTCTTTACACTTTAATTTTAATATTAATCATTGTACCTAAGTAGTTAGGAATTTTTGAAATTGTTCTTTCTTGTTCAACTCATTTTCTGCTATTTACTTTATTGGATCTTTATTTAAATGGATTTCATTACATTTATTTAAATGAATTTGTAATTTTATTATTATTTTTGCATATACTTACTATTTGCTATAAAATTACAAATTCATTTATTTAAATGAATTTGTAATTTTATTATCATTACATTATCATTTTTACTTTGTTAGCTCTTTAATGATTTGCTATACTTATTATTTTTATATTAACATTTAGTGGTTATAATAACATGATTAAAATTTAAATAACTAAATTACTGAATACTAAGGTATATATATTAAATAATTTTTTCTATCTTAATTTTCTATAAAAAATTTCTAATTTTAAATGTATTCTAAATTATTCAAAGACTACTTTTTTTTTGGTCATTTGAAGAATCTTATTCTATTTTTTAATATTTAGTTGGTCACTTATTTTTAGAATTTATAAAACAATTTAAAGAAGGTTTAAAATTAATCAGAGATGAGGTGTTACATACATGAAAATTCTTACGTTAAATAATTTGCAACATATATACTCTTATTCTATAGAGATAATTTGCAATTAACTCCAAATGTATTAATTAAACCTTTTGCAACAAAATTGCCAAGGTATAAAGTGGCCATTCATTATGAATTTAAATAAACTAAATTATGGTGTTCATGGTTGGGTGAAGGAGTAAATAAAATATTTTTTTACAATAATTTGTAATTTATAATTTTACTTATTTCTGTTAAATTAATAAAAGTAATCTATCGTATGTTTTACTTTAATTTATATTTGCTATTAGGTTTATTCATTAGAATTTGTAATTTATATAAAAACCCAATAGCTCAATTTAATTTAATTATCAACTCTCCTCACTCTTATTGTATGATTTAATTATTGTAATATTTTACATATTTTATATAATTTAAGTGTCTTTTGAATATATAATTTGAGTCTCCCAATTTTGGGTTCATATAAGCTAAATAGAATTACAGATAAAAAAGTATAAACTTGCATGGTAATTAATTTGCTTTTATTTATAATTTAATTTAATTTATCTTTATTTATAATTTAATTTAATTTTTTTATTTATGATAATTTTAATATATTAATTCATTTTCAATCTTAATTTTTTTTATTTTTTATTTTTTTTTTTGAAAAAACAGATTCTCATTAATGAAAAACAGATTATATCTATATATATATATATATATATATATATTTATTTATTTATTTATATATATACTTTCAGAGAATTTTAATCATGTAATATTTAATTAAAAAATTGAATTTTTTTAAATTTAAAATTTATACCATATTGAGGAATATATTTAAAATCTTATTTTTATAGAAAATAATTATTGTGAATATTTCGAAGTTGATAAAATTAAAAATATATTGATGAAGAGAAAGACAGATAAATTTTAATGTTTATATATATATATATAACATGTTTATTATAAAAGATAGTCAGAAAAGTACGAAAAGATTAATGTTATTTTAATTGTATTAAATTTATATTGATTTACATTTATATTGATTTACTTTGTCTAAATTAAAAAAAATTAGTTCATGCCACTTTGACTTCGATTAATAAAAAAATTTAAATAAAAAATTTTTCTCTTTTAACTCAAAGAGATTTTAGGACTTTCAAAATTAATATCTTTAACAAATTTAATAAATATAAAATTTATATATAATATGTGTGAACACCTCATCTCTATATAAATTTATCACGGATTCATTAATCAATTTAAAATTAAGCAAATGAGGAAAATAAAAAAGACAGAGGTTCAAATGATATTTTTAAGCAAAAAACAAATTAAAATTCAAAACGAATAATGAGGGAATTTAAGAAAAAGAAAAAAAATGGAAGATAAGAATTAATTAATAATAATAATAATAACAAATCAAAATAAAAAAAATATCATAAAAAAATACAGAATAGGAAAAATCCAAAAATAAATAATAATGGTGATGATGACAAAAAATAAATAAATAAATGAATAACAATAAATAAATAAAATAAATATAATAATAATAATAATAATAAGGGTTAAATAAAAATAATAATAATAAAATTAAAAGTAATAATAATAAATTAAAACCAAAAGACTACCTAGGCATGTAAGATAGCACAGCTTCCTCTAATGCGATTTTCTGGCGGTGGTTTTTCAGCTGCAAGTGGGCAAGTTGTTCGTAGCTGTGGTGGCAGTCCGTAGCTCGGCTGAGGAGATGACAGGAGCATGTAATAATGATGGAAGCTTCAGCTAATAAGAAGGTGGGCTGAACCGTGAAAGCAAGGAGGATTTCAACGGAGAAAAAGGAAGAGGTGCTGAACTGTGAGGGAGAACGAAGTAAACTGAGAAACAAGAGGCAAACAGTGAGTTGTGGTTAGAGAGAGACGAGTTGAGGCAGCATGAAAGAAAGAGAGAAAACCGAGAGAAGAGCAGGAGGTGTAGGCCGCGATGAGATAGAAGCAGAACGAGTTGAAATTGAGGAGATAATGAACTGAGAACCGAGGAGAAAATCTAGAAGCTGAAAACTAGGGAGAGCTGGGCATGGACCGAAGGGAGAGCTGGAACCGAGAAGGATAAGCTGAGACCGAGCTGAGGCCAAAACCATTTCCCCTGTTTTAGACGCTATAAACAGAGACGAATAGAGAGAAAGTGAGCTGAAGGTATCTGCCAGGTTTCCTTAGTTCACTGTTCCCTTTTCTGGTTTTTCTGTCCTTAGTTTCGTTGTCTGATCTATCATGAATACATGTAGAAGATTGGTCATTATCTATCCTTCTCTGCTGTTAGGTTGTGTTTGATAGAAGACGAGCAAGAGTGCTTCAATGCAGGAATATACGTGGACATATATATATATATATATATATATGTCCACTTGCATTTATGTGTTTCAGTGTGTATATGGGCAAGAAAAAAAGGAAGAACAAGCAAGAGTGCTTCAATGTATGTATATATATATATGTATATGTCCATTTGCATCTGTGTGTTTCGATGAGTATAAAGGCAAAAAAAAAAAGAGATAGAGTAAGGAGGGGTGCATCAATGTATATATATATATATATATATATATATGTCCACTTGCATTTGTGTGTTTCGGTGTGTATAAAGGCAAGGAAAAAAAGAAGAACAAGAAAGAGTGCATTGGTGCACATCAGTGTGTATATATACATATATATGCTCATATGTATGTGTGCTTAGGTATATATATATATAAGGTGCAAAAGAAAGAATGAATTGAGAAGATGTTTTTTTTTTTTTTTGGGATATCTACAGGTATATGTACATACATATATATATATATATATATATATATATATATGTATATACATGAATATATGGGTGCATGCATAGTTAAACATATATAAGGTAAGGAAAAATGAACTAGTAGGAAGTTGTTTTGTTCTCATTTTTGTCATATTTGTATTTTTGTGTTGTTTTGTTATTATTATGATTATTATTATTATTATTATTATTATCATCATCATCATCATTATTATTTCACTTGTTTTTATGTGAATATAAGACTAATCTTGGTCCCATGAGTAAAGTTTTAAGAAAATTATCGTGTGAGAATATTGTTCTCCTCGATTGTATGGGATTATGTGAGATTTTAGTCTCCTTAGATCCCTAAAATTGGTACACATTGGTTTTAAAAAAATAATAATAACTAAGTATTGACTTTAATTAAATATTTTCCATTATTTACGAAATTATCGTGTGAGAATTTTTGTTCTCCTCGATTGTATGGGATTATGTGAGGTTTCAATCTCCTTGGATCCCAAAATTTGGTACACATTGGTTTTTTTTATAAAAAAAATAATAACTAAACATTTACTTTAATTAAATATTTTCTATTATTTACGAAATTATCGTGTGAGAATTTTTGTTCTCCTCGATTGCATGGAGTCATGTGAGGTTTTAATCTCCTTGGATTCCCAAAATCAACACATATTTGTTATAAAATAATGATAACAATAATAATAATATTACAAAAATAAATGTCTTAATCAAATAATTTCTTTTCTAATTCTTTCTTTATAATCATTTCATTTCATTTAAATTTCAAAATAAGGATTAAAACTCTAAAACAAAAAAATAATAATAAATTAAAAAGAAAAAAAATGAAAAGATCAGGAGAGTGGGAGTAATCAGGTTGTCGTAAATTAAAATACACAAACCAAATTCCAATTCTGTTTTGTTTACGAAAATCTGCTTAATTTAAACTCTCCTGTTCTCATCACAAAATTTACAAATAATCAATCTATAGACACACCTTTGTGATCGAACTACGTGGACTTTAATCCCTATCACGGGGTACGTAGACCCTAGGCTTTCATCCTAGGTCAAGTTCGCCCTTTGTAAATATCTGTCTATTTGCTTTCATTCTTGCTGTTTTGTCTCCATTGTTTAACGGGCATGTATGTTGATAAAAGGGTAATCGAGACAAATTTAAAAGCCATATTCTATTTTAGCTGACTGGTTTAAGGTAACCGTCCTTATGGACGGGTGTTGTGGGGTGCCTAACACCTTCCCCACACTCAAATAGACTGCTGAACTCATCTCTGATTTCGCAGACCATGTTACCTTTTTCTTTTTATTTTAAATTGGTTTTCCAAAGTTTTCCGTTAAAAATTTTAGTGGCGACTCCAGATAAATTGATTTTCAAGTTTCATTTTGGGAATCAATTTAAACACTTCTTATTTTATTCTGCCAAAAGGTCGGTTACGACAATATGTATTGATTCATAATATACAAACTTAGATAATAAAATGGTAGATTAAGCCATCTAAAAAATGTATATTATTGTAAATCTTTGGCGCCAAATTTTCACTTCTCTCCTTGCATTTTAATTTCTCCCTTTACCTCATTAATTAACACCATCCATTTTGAATGATCACCACCATCCATTCATTCCTAATTTACTTCAACTCACCTCTCCTTTTGTCAAATCACATAACAATAGCATAGCAGATAAGCCCCAATAGCATTTCCTCACTCAATGTTGCACGTCATCTCCTTCTTCCTTCTATTTATTGCCTCTGCGCTTATCTAAAATTTTGGGGAATTCTTGCTCACCCTTCTCTCTAGGTACTTCTTTTATTTCTATACTTTCATCTTAGTTCTTCCTCTACCTATATTCTTAAGTTTTTAAATATTTAAAAATTTTAGTCCAAGTCATTGGGGGTGATTAACGCACATTTCTTAAATAGAGAACTCTACTATATTACTTTGACAATTCAATATGCATCTTTTATATGCAATTCTCTATTAAGTTGAAGACTTTTGTGCAATATGTTTATATTCTCTGACCCACATGTGGACAAACAGAGACACATGCTTAACTTTACATGCGGAAAGTTACTAGGAAATATCCTGACCCACATGTGAAGAAGTTGGAAGACACTAGGCTTTACATATGGAAGCCTTCTTTGTAAAAAACTTGTAAAGTTCCCATTTATTACTTGGAAATGTGGCACTTTCAACAAAATTGGTCCTTCTTGTTCCAGAACTTTTGCATTTATATATAATTCTTAAAACCAACAACCCCAAGTTTCCAATCTTGCTAAAGTAAGTTTTCTTTTTAGTTCCATTTATATTGTTTGCATAAGCGGAATTGACTATCGATAGTCAGAAAGTGACTAGTATGACATATTGCAAGAGGTTGTAGAATTAGAATATATAGAGATACCAATTAAGCAGATAATGCTTTTTAAATGTGATTGGTTTGATCCTACCTTCAACTGTGGTATGCGCATTAATGATCAATATAGAATTGTTAAAGTTTGGGCATCAAGAAGGTACAAGTATGATTCATTTATTTTTGCACAGCAAACAACACAGGTGTATTATACACTTTACTCTACAAGTCGTGATAGGGTTGATTGGTTAGTCGTCACCAAAGTTAAGGCTAAGGCCATAATTGATGCTTTAACAACAACTGAAATTGAATTTAATACATTCTAAGGTGGTAAACTACAAGTTGTATTACCTATGGTTATCAATAATGATGAACTCCAGACACTGCAATACAATGAGGGTGGCTATGAAGAAGTAAATCCCATCTTAGGCAATCAAAATGCCACTGAGAGTGAATATGATATAGACAATGAATATGACAAAAAGTGAATTTGAGTCAAATTCTCAATCATTTGATGAAGATGATAGTGCAGAGGCCTCTACCTCTAACGAATAGTGGTCATAGCATGTATATAGATGATTTGTTGGAGCATATTTGTGCTTTTATATTGTTAAATGTAAATGTGATTTTGCCTTTCTGGTTTGCATGCATTTTGTTTCATGTTTATATACTTTTATCATTTATATACCTATGTTTCTAAAATTCACTTTATGCATTTGTAGATGGCAAGTTGTTACTCTAGATGAGGACAAGGATGAGGATGGTTTATAGCTTCCTTGCAGTGTGGATTATTTAACAAGTCATTTTCTACTCCTATCATCCTAGTTGTAACTAGTCCAAGTATTCCATTAGCCTCTCTTCTTGACATTGCCTTAGCCTCATCAACTAGGGTACCTTCAAGATCTCAAGTTTTCTCTCCTGATTTTCAGGGTGTGACTCCTGCTTCTTTGCCACACTAGACTAATCAATCACAAGGACTTCCCCCTAGTGGCACACAACCTCCAATCCTTTCATGGGGCCTCAATCATACTGATGGTTGGGTGTGGATTTATCTTGATAAACATATGTAAGTCCTTTTTTCATTTCATTTTTCATTCATTTCTTTTTTTTAGACACATGATAATTATGTAATAAATTATGGAAATTACATATATTCAATCTTATAGTGGATGCTGTGAGAGAATTGTCACCCATAATTCAAGGAAAATTTGATTGTCCTTGCAACACTTGGAGTACAACTCCATCTGAGGTCAAGAAAATGTAGTTTAACGAATGGGTCGTATGTGTGTCCCTTCTCCCCTTCGTATTTCATATTGTATGCTTACTTACTGATTGTAGTTTGTTTAATGTTAGTAGAAACTTTACAAATGGCTTATTCGGCATGAAAAAGAAATGAAGAAAAATTGGAATAAAAAGTGTGGAGAGCGGCTATAGGTAATAATGTGTAAAGTCCATGAGGACTTGGGCAAAGGTATCAAGGCGAAGTAGATTCCAAAACATGTCATGAACAAACTGATCAGACAATTAGACATGACATGTATAAAGAGAAGCGAGAGATAGCCAAGAGAAACAAATCATTTCAAATAGGAGGAATGTTGCATAAGGGTGGTAGAAGTCTTATTTTTGAGCATAAAAAGAGGCTAGAAAACACTTTTACTTCTTTCTATTCCTTTTCTCAAATAAAATGACCTATTAATTAACTTTATCTATTCTTCAATGACAACCAAAGGCTAAGAAGCTTGAGAGGGAACCCACTTTGTTTGAGATTTTTATGAAAACAAATCATAATGAGAAAAGTGTGGAATTTGTAGACCATAGAGCAACAGAAGTATATGTAAGTATATTGAAACTCTTTATAGTGATTTGTTTCATTTCTTATTATGTCCCCATTGTAATCCTTTTAATATTTTCATTATATTATAAGTCAATTATATGAGGTTAAAGTCATCCAAATCTTTTCAGGGATTAACTAATGCTAATCATAATGTTGATTCTGCTAAAGAAGCTACTCCTTGGTTGGAAACAATAAGTGGTAAGAATAAAAAAGGTAGAATTTTTGAAGCAAGATATAAGGCACCTAACATTGGTGGATCCAGTTCAACTCCCATATTGACTCTTCAGTCAGGACTCTACCTTAGCTTCGAGGATGAGTTACAGAGACTTATTAATATTGCAACAACCCAGGAGACAGCAAGACTGAACTAAATAATTTCTTAACAAAACCATTTGATTATGTATCTAAAATGCCAACTTAGTAGGATGATGACTCATATTCAGCTAAACAACATAGATGAAATCAGGACTTAAATGACAATGTGTAAGATTAGGATCTCTCAATAGTTTTGGATGTTGTATTTACTTTTCTTTACTTTCATTGTCTTTCCTTAATATTATGTCTTAACTTTTTTGACAATATGTCTTTAACTTTATATTTCTCACTGACATGTAATATTTCACAGTTTAAACTAATTTATGTTGTACTTGAGCAAATTGGAATGTTTGGTTTAATTCCTTTTTTCATTTAGTTGCAATCGGTGTTCTAGATATTGAATTTCTTGAAATTTCTAGATGGCTTACTTAATTAGTCCAATCATTGGTTAGTTGGATGTGTTTTGGACATTGGTTGGATTGAATTCTATGGTATGTTATTTTAAATTTAGGGATGTATTGCTATTTCACATGGTCAATTAAGGATAGATCAGGGATGAAATATTCCGTCCCTAAAAAGCAAATTGAGATGGATTTCTCCATCCTAAACAATTGAATTATGGGATAGAATATCTATCCCAAATCCATTTCAACTTAAGATGGATTTAGGACACAAAATTTTGTCCCATATTTTATCGATTAGGGACAAAAATTCATCCCTATTCTGTCTTAAGTTACAATGGATTTGGGACGAAAAAAAAATTCCATCCCAAACAAGGAATATGTTGTGCCTATTTGTTTATGATAGATTTTTTACTTTGGGATAGAAAATTTCGTCCCTAAATTAGATAGATTTTTTTCCATCTCTAAAGATATGTTGCATTTGAATTAAGGACGAATTTTTTTTTTTATCTGAAATTCTGTCTCTGAGGCATTAGAGACGGATTTTTTTCATTCGGAGTGGAAAATCTATCTTTAATTACTTGTTTTCTTGTAGTGCATGTCACTTCTTTTAATAGTTTGCAAATGCTTTTGATAAACTTGCTTTATGTATAATAGAATTGATCCTAAAATAATCGAGAGCAAAAGTGAAAGAAAATAAAAAGACACTAAAAATTATATTGAAATACAAATGTATGTATGGTTGATCTTCTACACTATTTAAATTAATATTATGATCACATAAAAATAATTAGAGAAAAATACTTTTTAGTATCTTATTTATCACAAAATTACTATTTTCATCCCTCACTCATTGTAATATTCAAAATGGTTCTCCACTTATTAGAAAATATTACATTTGGTATCTTACTTTTCAAAAAATATCAAAGTTAGTTCATATGCCAAACCCAAAACCCTAAATCTAAGGGACTAAATAAAATATTTTGCAATTAGTGAAAAATCATTTTGGAGAACAAAACTTTTATATATATATATATAGATATATATATATATATATATATATCTATATTATACTATTTTCTAATAAAAAAAGCATGTGTATACTTTTTTACACCTTATTATCCCATTTAACTATTTTCGCTTATCTTTGTTAGCTCACATCTCTTTGGAAGTTTCATAGTTTTGTTGTGCTTTAAAGTTTTCACTCGATCACCACAAAAAGAAAAAGAAAAAGAAAAAAATGCACTCTGCATTTAAGTATTCAACATAACAAATATATAATGAACTGTATATAAATTTTATTTTTTTAAAGTATGAATATATTATATATAAAATTTATACTTTTATATTACAATTGTTAAATTAGTGAACCACAAATAAGTTCTTATACTAATTAAAATATATTAGTGAATCCATTATAGCTACATCATAACTATTTAAACCATTCAATCGGTGGTAACCACTAGGAAAAAATCTACCCTTGGGTGTTAGCCAACTCTTTCCTTGACATGGTAGTTGTCTCAAACTGAATCAAATTTGCTAGCAATGGTATGATCTTGTAGCTTGTTGATTTTGTTTTTAGTCCTTTCAGTGGAGTTTGATTTGTCTAAATGGAAATGGATATGGGTTTAAGGAATGATGACTGTATCGGATTGGGTTGGATGGAAATGGATTTTTGGGATTAACTGTCATTAGGAAACTACTTACCAGGAAGATTATGAATAGAGTTACCTTCAAATTCTTGATACTGTGAAGCTAGAATGTATAAGGAAGGGTAATGACTAATGATGTAGGGGACAATCTTTTTGTTTTCGATTTCAATAGGATGGAGGAGTTTGATAGGATTATCGGGGATTGCCCGTGGAAGGGTAATGCTAGTACTCAAGTTATGGTCCCTTTTACACGCATTAAGTGAGATTGAAATGAAGAATGTTTTTGGATCCAATTGAATGGACTTCCGAGAAAAGGCCATTGCCTAGGAATAACATCATTAAGCTTGGGATTAAGAATGAGGAGGTAATAGCTTTTGAAAATCCCTTTTTGGAGTGGGGGGGCATACAAGATGTTCAGTGATGATGAGAATTGAGATATATATCTACATATATAAATCCACAATTTATAGAATAAACTTTAAGCCCATCATAATTTTAAACCAAATTATATCATTTTTAAAATTTAGGTTTATCTTATTATATGATAGCATATAACATAAAATTATTATTATCTTTAATATATATGTCCATAAATACTAACAATCTTTCACTTGGACTATATATATATATATATATATGACCTTATAATTGTATGTCATAATATAACCTTATGAGCTCAAAACTTTTTGCTATTATAACCAAAAGCATCCCCAAACAATCTTGTCCATTGATTATACTAACATAAAACCAAGACAACTTTGCTTACATGCATCATAAATAAATTCATCCTTGATCACGTATATCAACATAATCAAATGACAAAGATCAAGTAATGGATGTGTGTGTAGCAAGGAAATTACATACAATATGATCTAAACGTGCCTATTTTGAACTGGTCCGCCTTAAAACTTAGTGAGATCAAACCATATCAAAATTAGAGTGTGAATAATGAAATGAACTTTATTTCTATAAAAAATAACCTTAAAATATCCATAACTAAAATAACCAAAGAATGCATCTATAAAGCAAAATTACAAACTCTCATTGAAATTGAATATCCTGACACCCATATGAGCATTCTACTTATGAAAGACCTTAGGTGATTATCTCTTAGTAATTGGATCCATAACCATAGAGATTTTGCCAATATACTTTATAGATACTTGACCACTTTAAACTCTTTCTTTATAAACAAGGAACTTAATGTCTATGTGCTTTAACTTCCTTAAGTTCCTATTGTTGTTGGAATATAAAATTGTTAATTTATTCTCTCAACATATCTTAAGTGGTCATTCAATTCCATCCATAATGTGCTACCTATTGACAAAGTTCTATAGTCATATTCTATGATAGAATGCTTTATAACATGTAATAAACTTAACTGCCTTGATATAAGGAGCTACAATTATTTGTTTAGCATTTTCCTAGATAGCTTTACCAACAAGCAGATAAATATAATCTAAAGTAGATTTCATACTATTTAGGCATCCTGCCGAAATCTGAATACCTAGTGATTTCTAATTTATTTGATATCTTTTATGTAAGCATGTAATATATTGTGCTCAGTAAATACCAAATGAATCATTTGGCTACTTTCCAATGATCTATTCTTAAATTGCTTACAGATTTACCCAACATTCCAATAGTATAGCAATATTTAGAGGTGTATAAATATATGCATACTTTAGACTCCCTATTGCTAACGCATACGAAATCTTTTGTATTTTTTTCCTTTATAGGCATTCTTGGGGCATTGGTAAGACTAAACTTGTCTCTTTTAGCCACAGGGGTATCACCTAATTTATAATCTTATATGCTATATTTTTTAATAACCTTTTCGATACAGGTCCTCTAAGATAATCCAAGAATACTTCAAAAGTGATCTCAATATACATGAATTCCTAATATAAAGGTTACATGACCAAGATCTTTCATATAAGAGTTTCTTGCTATAAATCTTTAGGTCTTATGCAACAAGCCTATACCATTGCTAGCAAGCAATATGTCATTGACATATAAAACTAAAAAAGTATACTTACTCCCACTGAATTTGTGGTATATATATTCATTAATCAAGTTCATCTTAAAACCCAATGAGATAACAACCTGGTGAAATTTGTAATACCATTAATGAGATATTTGCTTAAGCCCATTGATGGATTTTTTTAATTTAACTATTGACTTTGCATCACCTGATACACAATTTTTTGGTTACATTATATAAATTGTTTCATTAATGTCTCCATTGAGAAACACAGTCTTGACATGCATTTGATGTAACTCAAGATTAAAGTGTGCCACTAAGGCCATTATAATCCTAAAAGAGTTTTTTTGATGAAACTAGTGAAAAAGTCTCTGTATAATCAATGCCTTCTTTTTGTGTAAAGCCCTAAGCAATAAGACGTGCTTTGTATCTCTTTATATCACCTTTCAAACCCCTTTTGGTCTTAAATATCCATTTGCAACTAATAGGCTTCGCACCTTCAGGCAATGGGACAAGATCCCACATATCATTGTCTTTCATAAACTTAATCTCATTATTCATGGCATCAATCCGCTTTTGAGAGTTAGAACTTTCCATGGCTTTAATGAAAATTGATTAGATCATTTTACATCACTCTAATGTCAACATCATGTTCTTGGAGAAATACAATGTAATCATCAGGAATTGCATTTCTCCTTTCTCTAGTGGATCTCCTCAATGGTAATGGTCTTTGAGTTTGTAGAGTTTGTTCTTCTGGAACAACTTGTTAAACTTGTGCAAGAGGTTACACACCATTGTCTTGATTTAGAGTTGCTTCTTAAACAATGTCATGTATAAGAAATTGTTCTTGATCATTGTCGATTGCAATTAAAGGAATATCTGTATATTTGTTTCCAAAGACAAAATCATTAACTCTTTCTCCTCGTACAAACTCAACATCCTTAGCGAATCGAGCAACTCCCATTTTAGAAATAGATTTAGTTATAAGATCATAAAATTTGAAAGCCTTGGACCTTTCAGAGTATCCAATGAAATCTTGTTTGTTTGATAAACTCCAAACTAAACATATGAGCCTAGTTTAGGGTTTTCTCCAATACGAGCAATTGTATATATCCTCTGGTTAAGCGAAAGGTGTAATAATTATTTGCCAAAAAAAAAAAGGCAATAGGAGTAATAATGGGCAAAAGGAAATGAAAGGGATGGTGGTGTGAGGTGTCTATTCCGGGAAGGGGTGTGAAAGGGGTTACATCAAAAGGTGGTTATTCCAATGTAGATTCTATTGATAATGAACTTGGGAATAACTAGTAAACATGCTGAATATCAAAGCGGTAGAAGAAACTATAGTGCGCTTGATAAGAGCTAATAGCAATCACAAGGCTTATCAATAATTCTGATCAATCTTCTAAGTTAGGCCACTTTAGTAGGTTGGTCACTATGTTATTATTAGGGATCATGGTGGTGTGGTGTTGGCAACTTGTAGTACCCCCTAAAATCCCTCGAAGGCTTTCATGTTGGAAGCTTTGGCATTGAGGGAAGGGATTCAAATGTCTTTGGATTTGGATCTAAATCTATGGTGCATGTAGTATAGGGGAAGGCTTATTGTCCTAATTGGAAATTTTGAATGTGGAAGAAGAAATTTTAGAGTCTAGCTCTTCATTCTTGGTTTTGTTAATTCCAAGACCTACTAATTTGGTTGCAAATTGGTTAGCCAAATCTTCTTAATAGGGGATGTTCTTATTGGATTGGGAGTTAGATCCTTCATCCCCCTTTATCTCTATAAATCATATTATATAGTGTGTAAATTAGATTTTAGCCCTATATATAAAAGAAAATGTTTTGATTTAGTCGCCCCAAATTCCTGTGTTTATATATATCATAGTGTGTGTAATTTAGATTTTAACCCCATGTATGAAAGAGAATTTTTATTAAACCCCTCATATTACATACAAAATATTAAATGGTGACTTTCAAATAATAAAATTCAACTCTTCCTTTGAACTTTTTCTAATGTGCTTTTATCCTCTGTTCTTTACTCCTCTGGATTGTTTTCAAGTCATATATATGTGTTTTTCATTTACTTTAAGCATCTAACATTCATTCTATAGGTTTCACTTAATCATATGCATATGCACAACATTAGGTGGATTTAGCACTCAACATTATTCACACTTCACACCTTCACATCATATTCTTTAGTTCAGTTCATTTTTTATTGTCTAAGTTTTTTACATTTATCAAATACTTTGATTGTTTAGGAACCAGTTCATTTCATTTTTTAGTATAATAATTTATTCATTTTTTATTCATTGCTTCATGGTTCATTTGTAATTCATACCTAATGCCTTTATTTTTTATTAATATTTTTTATTCATTTTGTGCAAAAATATTGCCCATATGCACCTTAATAATAATTTTTTCAATTATATAGCATAAGGTTTTTATTCTTTTGATTTAAAGATTAGTTGTTATTTACACACACACACACACACACACACACACACATGTATATATATAATGGTTTTTTTTCCCATTACTTACTTCTTATTTTATTATTAATTAATGTTTTATATAATTTTGATAATAAATTTTGAAAAAAAGAATGTGTTTGATTTAATTATTTTCTTTTTTTATTTTTACTGAATCTTGAATATTGTAATTGAAAAAATGAGTGTATATGCACAATATTGTTTGTTGTTTGATTATATTCATTCAGAATATATCTAAATAATATATATTATTTAATTAATTACCAATTTTTTCATATAATATATTGGTGCTTAGTTAATCTTCGGCCCTCCTCCTGTTTGCTGCCTCCACCACTGGGTGGGTGAGATTTTTTTCCTGCTCTGCTAAACCTTTGGATTTTGGGTTGTTCTGTCTGCTATTCTGGATCGATTTTGTTTTAGTTTACTTTGACTTGGCCAAGAAAAAAAAAAAAACCTATGGATCATTTATACAAACATACACTCATGGAGCAGCAAAACAAAATGGTATTCTTGGCTAATTGGTGTCTTGTCTGTCATTTATGGATCATATTCATAAATGAAATTGTCACATAAGATCTATAAATTCCGCTATATTAAAATTATATGTATTATAATTAACTCACTCATTTGCCAACCTGGTTTCAACGATCTTGTTGGATTATTTCAAATTCTAAATTTAAAAATACAATTAGTCCTCATTTATCTAATTAATTATGCGAAGATAGATAATAGATAGGCATTCTTATTTTGTTGAGACGGTCCTTGATAAGAGGCTTTCTTTTTCCCTTGCGTTTGAGTCATCACTTTAATAGCCAAACTTGTCATTATGAAATTTGATCTCCTTGTACATCCTATGGAGGCTGGATCATGGTTCCCTTCTCCTTCATTTTTTATATGGTTAGAGGCATAGTTGTCAAGCTCGCGAATTTATTATCCGAGTTTACGAGTTTATAATTGTATATAAAGAAAACAAGTCAACTCGTTGTAAATTCAGAATTAGTACAAATTCGAGTAAACTCATGAGTTGACTTACCGAGTCTATCAAATTTACAATTTTAACATGTCAACTAATTTGTAAAGTCAGTAATATAATAATTTAAATTTAAGACTAAATAAGATAGACAAACTTCTTTTTCATGAAATCTTTAAAATTTATTTTATTACAAGTTTGAATATGTATAAAAAATAATAAACTTACATTTAATATGCACTTATTAAATAAAATAAATATTATTTAATTAGTTATATTTAATAAGTTATATTGAATAATTATTTATGTATGATCATATTAAAATATTCATGTTGAGTATTATATATTATGAAATATGAATAATTTTTGTTTGATTAAGTATAATTTGAATTATATTTGAATAATTTTTAAATGTATATAGTATTTAAACTATAAAATTACATATTTTGATAACTATTTATTAATCGAGACAAACTCTTATAAATTTATATTATGAGTTTACATTACGAATTTATCTCTCTTTTACAAGTTTATCTAAACTCGCGAGTATAACAACTTTGGTTTGAAGTATATATATGTACATGAGATTTATGTTTCCGCTGCTTAACTCCATTATTGATTGCTTTTTATAGGCATGAATGTGAGTTTCATTTGTTTAGTCTGTAGAAATACTTGGAATGGAGTTTCTGTTTGTATGTTATTGAAAAATTTTAAACCAGTAGTTTCTACGTTACAGACACTACGTGGTAGGCTTAGCAATTAGTATCATTCAGACAAAATGGACGATTAAATTTCCTATTTCAAATCTTTGGTTTATTTCACACATGCATTATCGTTTAGCCGGTATTGGACTTTGGAGGCTAAATGGTAGCTAGGTTCAAGGAGGAGAAGTAGCCCACTTTATAGTGGACATTAATGGAGCCTAAATTTAAGGGCAGAAATGCAAAATAGCATCATTATTTTTGGAAAAACCTAATTAAGCCAATTAAACCAGAAAAGCTGACATTTTTTAATGGAAAAAACAGAATTACTAATAACCATTTGAAGGTATAAAACAAGAGGCAAAGAAAGAGGGATCATTTTCCCGCTTTATCTCTTGCCTCCCAGGAGGCCTTGAACTTGAAAAACAAAAATCAATAAATTAAAAAAGAAAAAAAATATAAGCAGGTTTTGAGTGCAATGGCCTTTCCAGGGAGAGTTTCTGTTCTTATTATGATCATGTGCTTTGCAATGCTGGCTTCTAATTGTGTGGACGCAAGAAAAAGGCCAGTTTCTGGCCCTGATATGTACAAGGGTGAAAACTTAGCAATTGATCAGCTTCTTCCTGGTGAGAAAATTATTAACGTCCTGGATTTTAAAGCCAAACCTAATGGCGTCACTGATAGCACTCAGGTAAATAGTAAAAATCTTGATTAGAAAATATATTATGATTTTAATTATTCACTTATCACAAAATTATTATTTTAGTCCATTGTTAATTGAAATATTGAAATAGTCTCTCATTCATAAAAAAAATATTACGTTTGATCTCTCACTTTTTATAAAATTATCAAATTTGATCTTTTTACTAAACCTTAAATCTTGAATATAAAAGATTAAATTTTATATTTTTTAAAAAGTGATAGACTAAGTGTGACATTATCCAATAAGAAATGAATTATTTTAGGCATTTTCATAAGTAAATGACTAAAATAACAATTTTATGATAAGCAAGAGATTGAAAGTATATTTTACTTGATCAATTTACTTGATTACGTGCTGTTAATTCTATTTAAGTTCGAAAGCTGGAATTAGACTTCGTCGTAGGATGAATTGCATGTTCTTCTACATTTAGAGGTTAATGGTGATGGGATCTAAATTTGACCTTCTCAGGAAAAAAAAAAAAAAAAAAAGGATTTTTGAGCAGAGAAATACGTGTCCTCAATTGGAGAAATTTGTTGTTTGGAAATTAAATGAATACATAGATTGTGACTATTTAAAATTCTATTTATGCTAAAAAGAGGTTTAGAAAAAGAGAGGGTGTAGAAATGAAAAATGCAAGGTTTTGAGTTCAACACAAAATCCCTTGAGCTAGGAGGGTTTTTAAAAATGGAAAAAAACTTTATCATACTGTTTATCATTTTATTATTAAGATCTCCAATATGGCAAGATTTAGCGCCATTAAAAAACTATCTATAATAAAAATTTAAATAACTATAACCAAATTTAATTTAAAAATTGAAATATGACGTAAGTTGACATGTTCTATTCTAATTCATATTTTAGTCAATTTATTATTATTATTATTATTATTGTTATTCATCTAAATAATAAAATGAATAAATCCAAACTTCTCTATTCACTATTAATTCATCCTACTAAACAAGCCTTAAAACTCTTCATATAGAAGCACGCATATATCCAAAAAATTTATGATATATAACCTATATTTTATCTGCATCTAAATCAATGATTATTCAAAAGTGAATCGACGGCCATACGGTTGCAACACACAATTTCTTTTAAAATTTTTGCTTGTTAAATTTTTTTGTTTTACCGATCCATCACTATACAGCACATTTGGTGTACAATAGTAGATTTAAATTATAATCATTCAATGTTAATAAATGTTATTGCAGTCAAACTAGTACTTACTTTTGCAACAAGTTAACGACCATGATAGGCATTTACTTAGGGGATGTATATATGGACATCAAGATCAAGACAACATTAATACATGCATAGAAGACATCAAAATTATAGGGTTAATCGTTGGTTGTGTGCAGGCATTCATGACAGCATGGAGAACTGTCTGTAATTCCCCAGAGCAAGCGAGGCTTTACGTTCCCCCAGGAAGATTCTACGTTTCTTCAATGTTTTTCGCAGGGCCATGCAAGTCCCCTCGTGCCATAACGATTAGGGTCGAAGGGACCATTCTGGCCTCCAAAGATCCTTCTGAATATGTCAACGGTGAATGGCTCATCTTCACAGACATTAGAGGACTCAAACTTCTTGGAGGAGGCACTTTTGATGGGCAGGGTAAGGACATGTGGGCAGCCAACACCGATTGCGAAAAGAACCCTGCCCCTGAATGCCAAAGACTCCCTAGTGTAAGTTTTAATGATATTGATTCATAATCATCGGATATACGCCATAAAAATATTTTTTTAATATTTCATGTTTTGATTTAGTGACAATTTAATTTTTTATAAATTTAAAGTGACAAAATAAATTTTAAAAAATTTATTAATAAACTAAACAAGTTCTTCTATCATCTTTTTGTTAAAAAAAACAATAAGATAATCTATTTTCTACTAATGTAGAGGCTAAAAGCATATTTAAGGTAAGTATTTTTTTCATTATTATCAACACCTCACTAAGTGTGAATTATTTTTAGAGTTTTTTTCAAGCAAAGTTAAAAGAAGAAGCCATGAATATTATATAGATTTGATCGAAAAAATCCTAAAAATGTTTTATACTTGATAAGATATCGGTGATGATAAAAAAAGAAAAACTTATTTCATATGTACATTTAACTTTTATATGAAGAGAAAATAATACATCTTAGTGTTTTTTTTTGCCAAAAGATGATAGAGAGATTTGTTTTATATTTTGATAAATTCTTAAAAATTCATTGTAAAAGATCAAATTGTTACTTAAATTAAAACGTGCAGTTCCTGAATAGTAATTTTCTTTATATATATGTATATATATAGGGCCAGCATGCAAGAATTTCTCTAAGACTTAGATACTTACAAACTTTGAGTATGGATTTATGCAGAGTATTCAATTCAACAATGTGACGGATGCACTTATTCACAACATTAGGTCAGTGAATCCCATGGGCTTTCACTTGTTCATCACTAACTCAGCGAACATCAGATTACGAAGACTCAAAATCCTAGCACCAGCTACGAGCCCCAACACTGATGGCATTCACATTAGTCATTCCATCAACATCAAAGTCTCCAAATCTCGCATTGCAACTGGGGATGATTGTATCTCTATCATTCAAGGAGTCACTGACGTTGCCATTAACAGAGTCACGTGCGGACCTGGACATGGTTTTAGGTACGACAGCTTCTTACTTAGGTAGCAGCTACCTTGTACATTGCCAGAAATATTGTAGTACTTAATCGTTTTTCACTGGTTAAATTGATGCACGACAGCATCGGAAGCCTGGGAAAGTACAGTGATGAGCTAGAGGTGAAGAACATTCGAGTGCTGAATTGCTCAATGGTGGGCACAACCAATGGACTGAGAATCAAGACATGGCCAGACAGGTATCGAGGTGCAGCATCAGAAATAAGCTTCAGAGACATTGTCATGAACAATGTTTCTAGACCCATTGTCATTGACCAAGAATACGAGTGTGAGCCAGCCCAGTGCAAAAAGAAGGTTTTCTTGTTTCTCTGTCTCTCTCCCCCTCTTTGCTTGTTTCCTTTCATCCTTCAAATCTGGACTAAAACGAAAAAAGATTCATTTCTAATTTATTTTATTATATATCTTTAATATCATTAGTATGATACACAACTCTGGGCATTACATATAACTTCACGTATCTTCTCTTCCACATCAACCAAATGAAGTTGGAACATTAACTCTTTAAGTTTGGGTTTGATTTGTACTGCACAGCCATCACTTGTGAAGCTGAGTGGGATACAGTATACAAACATAAGAGGAACCACACCTTCACCAATCGCAGTGGACCTCAGGTGCAGCCGCAACCTCCCATGCGACAACGTTCGACTTGACAACATCGACCTCAGGGCAGGACCCCGACCCACTACTTCTAGATGTCTCTACACCAAACCCCTCTATGCTGGCCCCCAATTCCCTCCACCTTGCCCATAGGCCCTTTACAGAATTGCCCCAAAAATTCTAACTTGCATTTCCTGTACATATATTCAATACTCAAAATTCGATCTGTATACATGAGATTTACCATACAGATTAAATTTTGATGGTTGGCTATATATACGTATTGCCTCGTTTAGATACACATTATAACTTTCCTCATTTGACAATTTCTTTTGTCAAAAGAAGTAGGGAAGGGAAGGGAAGGGAGTCTTTGGCTTATTATGATGTATGAGGATTCTTATATGAGAGTCTAGAGACGTTATTAGAACCTCTACTTCAGTTGGAAAAAGTCTTAGGAGTTGAGCCTCTTAATACAAAGAGTCAATTGTACCCAACACTTGGAATATTTAATAATGTTCTTAATTTATATTGGTTCATCATACAATTAATGAGTACTTTTTCAAGTAAATTGATCTCTACACTACATTATTGTTCATCAAATACTTCCAGCATTGTAGAACTTGCACTGGTTTTTCTTATATCAGATAAACAAAATTAATGTTCTAATTGCACGCAATAGTGAAGGTAAATACACAATGAACAACATTAACAATGCAAGCGGGCGTTGACAGAATTTCTCCATTTTTCACCCTGAAGCCTCAAATGCTCTTAGACCTAAAACTAACTTCATTTCTTTTTCAAAGAAATTTTCTCCACACCAATGCACAATCTTGCGTGGAAACTAATTATCACCTACCAAGTTAAAGTAACCATTCTATGAACCTAATGTCATCAAGTCCAAACAAAACCGAGATCCCAGGCAAAGAGCATCATCTAAACACGATCATGGAAATTGAGGTGAAAACACATAACACACTTAGGAACCTACAGGATTAATTTTGAAATCAAAATATAAGCATGGCGAGCAACCTAACATTAAATCTGCTTTCTCATAAAACAGGAGATGAAAAAGTAATGATAAATCGTATATAGGCTCTCACCTTCCCTTTTCTGCCGAATGTTCCATCTCTATTTGAAATCATTTTTATTCCTTTCTTGTTCTGAAAACGCTTTACTCCTCCTTTACTCCATCTCTGCTTGCTCGTTCTTTCCTTCCTCAACCAGCATCTCACTTATTTGGTTTCTAATCTGTTTTTCATTAGTGAAAACAGGGGAGGTCTGATACTCTTCTTCTCAAATACTCGCACTCTCTACTTTTAGTGTCCGATGGCCCTCTCTTCTGCTCTCTCTCGTATTCTTTGCCTTGGTTTTGTTTCTACTTCCCTCACTTCCTTTCTCATCTTCAGATTTTCCTCCACCACACCGAGCTTCTTCTTGTTTCATACTGTTATCAATCACTCTCACACTTCCTCTCAATCTCTCTCTGCCCGCATTCCTTTCACGTTGCTCTTGTCAAAGTTTGGTGCCTCAAGAGACTAGTTATCTTAGTTGGTGAACAACAAAAAAAAATTGAGAAATTAATGATCTTAGTTGGTGAACAATTAAAGAATGAAAGGAAACTAATTATCTTGGTTGGTGAAGGACCAAAGAAAAATGGACAGAATATATATTGTAATTGTAATTTAATCATTTGAAAATTGTATGGAAGCCTTTCATTATTATCTATAAATAGCTAATATTCTCCTATTAACGAGAGACATAAAATATTATATTATCCTTGCTATATAGAGAGAAGGTATAACTCTTATTTTTCTCATAGTGATGTTTGTTCTTTCTTGTCCGTAGTTTTTACCCCTATTAGGGTTTTTCACGTAAAATTTTGTGTCATATCAAATTATTTGCTATAGTTTTGCTTCTATCTTATGTCTATTTTTTCAACAATTGGTATCAAAGCCTATTTGAATATATTATTATCTACTTATCATATGCTCTGTGACTGTCATTGATATAGTGAATTTTTCACATCAAAAAATAAGTAAGATTATTTTCATCTATTATAAGGTATTGGGTGCTATTTCGTATATGGTGCACTATTCACAAAAAATAGTGGGAGTTATTTTTGCTTACAAATAGACTGTTATTGAAGTAATGGTAGTGAAATATGAGATTGAAAAGTTCAACAATAGTAATTTCTCACTGTGGAAGCTGAAGATAAAGGCTATCATGGAGAAAAGATAATTGTCCAGTGGCTATCAATGAAATGTTAGTAGAATTCATAGATAAATATAAATGGAACGATATGGACGAGAATACAGATGCAAGTCTTCATCTAGCACTTGCAAATAAGATATTGTCCAACAAAGATGAGAAGAAGAGGACAAAGGAAATTTGGGATCACCTGACTAAATTGTATGAGGCCAAGTCACTTCACAATAAAATTTTCTTTAAAAGGAAATTATACACTCTACAAATATCATAAACTACTTAAGTGACGGAGCACATTAATACTTTGAATACTTTATTTTCTCAACTTACATCATTGGGTCACAAAATAGAGTCAAATGAATGTACTAAGATTCTGCTTCAAAGTCTACCAAATTCCAATGACCAACTCATTATCAACTTGACCAATAATGTTTTTGTGGACTACCTAGTTTTCGATGACATTGCATCTACTATTTTGGAAGAAGAAAATTGATGCAAAAACAAGGAAGACAGGTTGATTTGTTCACAATAAGCGGAAGCATTGGCAATGACGAGAGGAAGATCAATAGAACATGGCTCAAATACAAGCCAGAATTGAGGTAGATCAAAATCGAAGAGCAAAAAGAATATCAAGTGCTTCAAATGTAATAAAAAATGACACTACAAAAATGAGTGTTGGCATTTGAAGAAGAACATAAAGGCCAATGACAAAGATACTGAATTGTCAAGTGCTAAGGGATGTGTTGCATGTACATAAGATGACGGAAAAGTCTTATACAGTGAGGCAGCAACAATTATTGATGGCATAAAAAGGTTAAGTGATATCTGGCTTACAGATTTGGCATCAACATGGCACATGACTTCACGGAGAGAATGGTTCCCCCAATATAAACCTGTCTTTATAGGATATGTGTTTATGGAAGATGATCATATCTTAGAGAAATAGGCATCATCAAATTAAAGATGTATAATGATATAACTCACACCATCCAGGATGTCTGACATGTGAAGGGTCTTAAGAAAAATCTATTGTTTTTAGCACAATTTGATAATAATGGGTATAAAACCCATATATAGGATGACATTTTGAAAGTCATTAAAGGCGCTCTTGTAGTTATGAAAGCACAAAAGATAGCGACCAACCTATACATGCTTAAAAGAGAAACAAAGTAACAAGAAGAAGTCTCAGTTGCATCAACTGATCCAGTAGTTGAGAAAAACAACGATATCATGACACTATAAACTTGGCCACTTGTCAGAATGTGGATTGAAGGTTCTTACTGAAATCGAATCTTCTTCCCAGACTAAAAAAAGGTTTTTCTACCTTTTTTGTGAGCATTGTGTCACACCCCGAAATTCTTAGGATGGGATCGGCACAGATCACGAGAAAATTTCCATGACCTGCAAGCCTACACTAGAGGGACAATCATTAACATACATATCCAATACCCATAAATACCGTTTGCTTTAATATATATGGTGAAAATGTCAATACAAAACGAGGCCACCTGTAGAAATTTCGGCAGCACCTCCCCAGTAAATAAGACGTCCCGAAATTTCTACAAGGTCCTGCAAGGCAAAACATAAATAGGGGAGCTCCGCTCCCACCAGCCCAATCCACTATATACAATATAAGACAAAACATGGCGGGTTCAGCTGTGGTCACAAAATAATCCCGTATACAGAAATGGCTACCAATCTAAATATATATATACATCCCAAAAAGAAAATGCCAGATTTATAATCTAAACAAGAGGGCACGTCTAGTATCCAAACCAAGCGGTTCAACGCGGCTCCCCGATCAATGCTCCGCCGGCTCCAGAAGATCGTCTAACTCTCTCTCTGGGACCAAAAATTTTCCGACAGATAGCACCCCAAGTCAGTAAACCATTTCATATATAAACAGAAGCTTTAACGAAATCAAGGATTTAATACAGTGCAATAGTGTTTAAATCCATATGCTTGCAATTTAACATTCGAACTAAATAACCATTTTTCAGAAACATCAAGTCAATAACCATTCTCAGATAAACAATCAATTTGTGAAAAACAATCAGGAATAAGACTGCTAAGAACCAACAGGCGAGGGTACACAACCCTCGAGGGCGTCTAATCAACAAGCGAGGATACACAATCCTTGAGGGTAACTAACCAACAGGCGAGGATACACAATCCTCGAGGGTAACTAACCAACGGGCAAGGACACTCAGTCCTCGAGGGTAACTAACCAACAAGCGAGGATACTCAGTCCTCGAGGGTAACTAACCAACAGGCGAGAACACTCAGTCCTCGAGGGTAACTAACCAATAGGCGAGGACACTCAGTCCTTGAGGGTAATTAACCAACAGGCGCAAGTTACGTCTCGCGAAGGCTTATCATTCGTCATCCTCCAAAATCAAGGAATTTACGTCAAGCATGTATACAAAGATGAAATTATACAGAAATTATTTGTATTTCTAATATAACTATCTAGTAATCACCTCTAATCACATCACAAGTCCAATACCGTAGTTACAGTCATTCAACATGTACAGAAGGTCCCTTGCTTTAAATCCCCTAATCCGGTAAGGCATACTCACAAAGAATTTGTTTACATTTAGAAAACAAAGCAAGAACAACCCAGGTATAATAAGAGTTTCGGGGTGCTATCTGCGCACCTGAACTCCGGTTGACACAAGCGATACGCTGCCCCCCCTAGGGTGCCAAAATCGCCCTTACGATCCACCTGCACCGAAGTTCATGTAGGAATTAATCGTCTTCCAGGTCATTATCCTAATTCAGGACCTAACTCCCCCATCTCTTTGATTCTATATCTTTCATTCAATGTGTGGTAATTTACACTTCTGCCCCATATATTTTCTAGATTTTTCATTTTGGTCCCTATTTCAAACCCTAGCCTCCATTCTAATGCAAATCAAGACAATTTCCTAGTTCTCATGCCCAGCAGCTTAAAGGTATTAATCTAGAGTTAATATGAACCAATTACAAGTCAACAATTTTCCATTTTCTCAAGAACCCAAAATTTTCAAAAATTTTCATTTTGGTCCCTATCAGCCATTCTTCTTACAACCAGCCAAAATCCATGGTTTTAGAGCTCAAATTTGTTGTTTAAGGGTCGAAAATGCTACTTCTAAGCTCAATCTGAAGAGAAAACCAGTTAAAACGTACAAAATCGCCCAAAATGTCAAATGCTCGAGCTCCTCGGTCTCGCCGGAAAAATGGCTCCAACGGCGGCCAACTGAGCTCGACTCCAGGTGGGAATAGCCGGCCAAGAAGTGAGGCACACAACCCGTCCAAGCCACGCCGGGAAAACAGCTCACCAACGACCAGGGAAGCTCACGTCTTCACGGTGGTTTTCGCCAAAGAGGTGGCGGTTTTCCAGTTGGAACGGTGGCGAGAGGTGGCCGGTGCCTGGCCGGTGGTGCTCGGGGGTGCAGCTCCCTGCTGCAACCCGCGACGCCTTTCTCTCTCTTCTGCATCTCGGCTGCACGAAGGAAGGAGGAAGAAGAAGGAAAATTCTGAGGGCAGTTTCATCCTTTCACTGTGGGAGGGGGCACGTGGCAGCTCCAGAAAAAAAACAAGGGAGGTTAGCTTCCTAGTCTCGAACCCGCGTCCTGAGGAATGCAGTCTAGAGCCTGACCACTGAGCTAACCTCAATCTCATTATACTGATTCACATAACAAAATATTATGCCATCAGTTGCATTCATAATCCAAATTGCTTGGGTTATTACACATTGTGTTACAAGTAAGCAACATAGGTTAAAGTTCAACAGCTCTAAAAAGAAAAGTAAAGCTATCTTATACCTAATGCACTTTGATGTTTGGCAAGCATTTATTTTATCCCTAGGAAAAGCAAAATATTTTATGTCATTCATTGATGACTACTTCAAGATATGTTAGGTGAACAACTAAAGGAAAAGGGGGAGAATATTTTTTGTAATTGCAAGTTAATCCTTTGAAAATTGTATGGAATCCCTTTATCATTCCCTATAAATAGAGAGCTTTAACTCATTTCTCACAACCAAGAAAGGAGCAATCTTATATAGAGAGAGAGTTGTGAGATTAATATTTTCCTATTAACGAGAGACATAAAAATATTGTATTATCCTTGCTATATAGATAGAAGGTGTAACTCCTATTTTTCTCACAGTGAAGCTTTTTCTTTATTGTTCGTAGTTTTTACCCTCTCAAATTATTTGTTATAAGTTTGCTTCTATCTTGTGTTTATTTTCTCTACAGCTCTGTCTCGCATCCTTGAAAATAAAGAAACATTCTTCTTTTATTTCCTTAGTCTAGGTCTTGTCTTCTTTCATTTTTAATTTTTTTCATTTCTCTCTTGCTTCTTCCTTAACGCTCTGCTTCTCCTTCTCTCCTGTTCGAAACCTTTCTCAATGCTCTCTGTTTCTGCTTTTCCATTCACTTTGTCTCGTGCTCTCCTTTTGATCTCTTTCTTCACCATGAAGTGAGCCCCCATCCTTTTCTCACTGCTTTCTTCCATTTCTTCTTCCTTTAATTTTTTGTTGCTTCTTTATTGCTTTGTTCCCTTCTATTCCGTTCTTTGCAATGCCTACTTCTCTTTTCTATTTCCTTACCAACAGTGGTGGAGCTAGTAGTTTATCATAATGGGGCCAAAAATTAATTAAAAACTAACATATTATATAAAAAAACTTAAGAATTAATTAAATAATATATATTAAAATATATTCAGAATTAATATTATTATAAAACAAAAAAATATTGTGTAAGTATACTCATTTGTTTCAATTATAATATTCAAGATTTAGTAAAAATAAAAATATAAAATAATTAAATCAAACGCACTCATTTTCTTTAAAATGTATTATCACAATGTAGATAAAACATTAATTATTAATAAAATATGAAGTACAAGTAATAGGAAAAAACTATTTATATATATATGTGTAATGACTAATATTTAAATTATAACGTTAAACAAATTATGTAATATAATAGAGAAATTTATTAACAAAGTGGGTAGTAGTTTTGCATGAAATGAAATGAATGTATGAACAAAAAATAAACTAAACTAAAGAATATGATGTGAAGGTGAGAGTGATGTTGAGTGCTAAATCTATCTGAAGTTATGTATATGTGTGTGTGTGTGTATATATATATTTATGACTAAGGGCTTGTTTGGTACAAGACAATCATAGGAGAGAGAAAGGGAAAGGATAAGGAAGAGCAATCGTGATTTGTTTGGTATGAGGTAGCCTTCACTCCATGGGAATGCTCTTTCCCAATCAAGTGGAAAAGTTCTTTCCTTCAGCAAAGCTAAGAAAAGTTCTCTTATTCTTGGGAATGCACTGTTTAATGACAAAAATGCCCTCAAAATATTAGTTACCTTACCTACTATTGTGAGTAAAGAGCATGACATCTAGACCAAAAATATTTTAATAGTATTAGAAAGTAAAATGCACTTTCCCTCTATTAAAAAATGAAAAGTGATTATTTAAATATTTTGACCTACAAACTGAAAGAATAAAAATATTTTAATGTTTTTTCAAAAACATTATTACAAATTAAAAATCTAGAAATTTATTTATCAATATTTATTATAAATAATTCAATATTTGTATTAGAAAGTAAAAAAAAAAAATTCTAGCTAAAAAGACACAAAATAAATATTTATATTAAAATAACATAAATATTTTACTATTTTTAAAAATATTTATTACATAATAAAAAATTATAAAACTATTTATTAATATTTATTATGAATAATTTAATAATTTTTATTAATGTTATCCTAAAAATAATTTTAAAAAATAATAATTTAATGTTTTTTGTATAAGGGAATACTATGGGCATTTCGGTTTTTTTATCCTATAATAATTCTCATTCTATCATTATCTCTACCATACCAAACAAATTTTACAATTTCATTCTTCTTTCCATTCCTAATATACCAAACAAATTTTGACATCAAAACTTTTCATTCCATTTAGTTCCTTTTTTATTCTTTTTTCCATTCCCTTTTCCATCTACTTTCCTTTTGTATACCAAACAGGACCTAAGTGAAAACTATAGATTAAAAGTTAAATGCTTAAAATAAGTGAAAAGCATTAAGTTATGACTAAATATTTAAAGTTAAGTGAATGCTTGAAAAAAATCCAGATGAGTAAAGAACAAAGCATAAAAGCACATTAGAAAAAATTAAAAAGAAAAGTTAAATTTTTTTATTTAAAAGTCACCACTTAATAAGGAAAATAAAAATTATCTTTCATATACATAGGATCAAAATCTAAATTACATACTATAATATATATACATATAGGAATTTGGGGGCCCAAATCTAACACCTATATTATAGAATTTATTATAAATTTCAATTAAAAATATTATAAAGCAAGAATTATGAAAGATGCATTAGAATGTTTAAAACATATTAATATAATAAAAGTTCATACATTCATTTGTTCATACATCTGTATAGATAATTCAACAAAACTAGGAGAATGGGTATTAAGCCTATCGAAATTAGGCCTAATATTAAGAACTGACTCAAGACTTGAAAAACTAGTAAAATTTATGTCTTCTTGTGATACTAACATAAGTGGTATGGCGCGTAAAACTATATCACATCTTACAATGATGATCTTAATAACAAGCGCATCCCAATTGATGGGATAAATACCCATTTTGCACGGACTTCAAGAGAAATTTGGTTATTCTCCATATAAAAACATCATTAATAGAATTGTGAGAATAATTTCTTAGTAACATAAATATATATATATATATATATATGATACTCAAAATATCCATGGAATAAATTATGACTATAAATTATGATTTTTATGAAATATTTATGGATGTCAAATCTTATAATATACAAATATGCATTAGCAAATATATGACAAACAGAAGTAGACAAAGTCCTCAACCATTACGCATTGGGAAGTTATATATTGGTTATTCGAGCCTCACGAAGTCCAATATATGACAATCATACCTAGGCGATCGAGTCTCACAAACCTCAGCGTATGACACCTGACCAATAGGCGTGATCCCACCTTTAGCTGAGGCATCCCCCAGCCGGTAGCCAAGACAAAGTCAGGCAATATAATCTTTATCTTAATATGTCATCCAAGCCATCATGTAGTCAAGATAAGATTAGTTTGAGAGATAACTATCAAGATTTCTTTTGAACACTGATGTTCTTCTAACAATCAGGAATCCCATTTGTGTCAGTTTAATTTAAGATATTCCTAGTAAGGATACATTCTTGTCCTCTCTTGATTTCTTGTAACCCTTTAAGCGATATAGCCTACCATTGATCTCAGAATTCAAGTTGTGGGCCAAGAAGTGTAATAACACTATTTTTACTGTAATCATGTAGACAGTATGACCTGCTATTAATAACAAGATTATTGGGATATAATACCTTGTTAAGAAATTAATCCCAATTTCCCTTTTATTCTAATATACAGGCTCTAAGCATATCTTCTAAGGTTTGAATGGTCCTTTTAGTTTGGCCATCCGTTTGGGGAAGATACGCAGTACTTAGGAGTAATCTTATCTCAAAAGCTTTCTGAAAGAATCCCCAAAACCTAGAAGTAAACCTAGGATCTCTATCAGAAATAATACTTATTGGTACTCCATGTAACTTAACTATTTCTTGTGTATACAATTGAGTTAACTTATCTTAAGAATATGAGATTTTTATAGGCAAGAAATGTGCTGATTTAGTTAGTTTAGCTACAATTACCCAAATAGCATCATATCCCAATGTAGTTCTAGGTAATCCAGTCATAAAATCCATTGGTACGTTTTTCCATTTCCATTCAGGGATTTCTAAAGGTTGTGATAACTCAGATAGTCTTTAGTGTTCTATTTTGACATTTTAGCACACTAAACACTTAGTTACAAATTCAGCTATATCCTTTTTCATTCATGGCCACTAGTATAATTTCTTTATATCATGATACATCTATGTGGATCTTGGATGAATGGTGTATCTACTTTTATGGGCTTCTTCTAGAATTGTCCTTTTAAGCTCTTCATTTGCAGGAACACACCATCGTTCTTGAAATTTTATGATTTCATCTAGTGTTTAGGAAAATCATATTTGTCCTATTTTATTTTGTAAAACTTGATCTAATTCTTGAGCTTCCTTAAGTTGGTTTATGAATTCACTTGAGATTTCAAGCCTATTTAATCTAAATCCTCCAATGGTTTTGGTAAAAGAACTTCCTAAATTGCTAATTTCATCTATTAATTTCATTTCATCTACCATCATAGTCGAAACATGTAAGGATTTCTTACTTAAAGTATCAACCACAATATTTGCCTTTCTTGGATGGTATTCAAGTTTAAAATCATAATCTTTTAATAATTCCATCTATCTTTTTTGTCTCATGTTAAGCTCCTTTTGATTAAATATATATTTTAGACTTTTATGGTCACTATAAATATAAAAAATGGCATCATATAGATAATGTCTCCAAATCTTTAAGGCAAAAACTATGGCTACTAGTTCTAAGTCATAAGTAGGATAATTTTCTTCATTGAGTCTCAATTGTCTTGATGCATAAGCTACCACCTTCCTATCCTACATCAACACACACCCTAATCCTTTCTTAGAGGCATCACTATAAATTTCAAAATGTCCTAAAGGATCATATATAGTTAATACAAGGTCAATAGTCAGTTTTTCTTTTAAGGTTTGGAAGCTCCTTGTCCATACAAATGGGATTCCTTTTCTAGTTAACTTTGTCAAAGGTGAGGTAATTTGAGAAAATCCTTGAATGAATCTACGATAATATCCAGCTAGTCCAATGAAACTCTTAATTTCTGTGACTATTTTTGGTCTTTCCCATTTAAGGACTGCCACAACCTTGCTAGGATCCACTTGTACTCCTTATTTAGAAATCACGTGGCCTAGGAATTTGACTTTTGGTAACTAAAATTCACATTTTTCCAATTTGGCATATAATTGTTTACCCTTAAGAGTTTGTAAGACTATCCTCAAATGTTTAGCATGTTGATCCTTATTCTCAGAATAAATTAAAATATCATCAATGAAAACTACAACAAATTGATCTAAATAATGTCTAAAAATCCTATTCATATAATCCATGAAAATTTTTGGAGCATTGGTAAGTCCAAATGGCATAACTACAAACTTATAATAGCCATATCTAATCCTAAAAGCAGTTTTAGGAATGTCAGACTCCTTGACTCTAATTTAGTGGTATCCTGACCTGAAATCAATCTTTTAAAATATAGTAGCTCCCCTAAGTTGGTTTATAAGATCATCAATCCTAGGAAGAGGATATTTATTCTTAATTGTTACCTTATTCAATTGCCTATAATCTATATACAATCTATGACTACCATCCTTTTTAGGAACAAACAATACAGGTGCGCCCCAAGTGATGCACTAGGTCTAATGAATTTCTTTTCTAATAACTCATTTATTTGCTTTTTTAATTCTTGTAATTCTAAAGGTGACTTCCTATATGGATCTATGGAGACAAGTCCAGACCCTGGTACTAGATTTATAGAGAATTCTATTTCCCTTTCTAGAGGTAGGTCTGGAATTTCTGAAAGAAAAACCTAGGAAATTCATTTACTATAGGGATTTTAGCTACTTTTAGCTTAGTAGCAATATAGTTTAGAAAGATAGATTTAGTTTCCTTAAAATTTCTCTCTTCAACTACTAGATTGGCTTTGGAGAAAGGGGGTGGATTTAGAAAAGATATGGACTTAGTTTGACAATTCAAGACAACATTACTTGCCAACATCCAATCCATTCCAAGAATAACATGAAGGTCAGCTATGGGTAGATAAATAAGGTTCACAACATAAGTGTGTTCTCTTATTTGAATGGGACAATTTACGCAAGCATGAAAAGTTTCAACTTTCTCAATGGGAGTGATGACAGAAAGATTATAAGGTAAAGTTGATACTGGCAATTGTAAAGCTTTAATACAGTCAAGAGATATAAATGAATGTGTAGCTCCAAAATCAAACAATATCGGTAATTCAGTATTTTTCATAATACACATACCTTGTATCAATTTAGAGAACTGATCAGTTTCCTTTTTATATAAGGCATAGACTTGCCCTTGGTGTCGTGGCCTGGGGTTTGGATTGGCCTCAAAATTCTTCCCTTTCCATCATGGGCATTCTCTGGAAAAATGTATTGCTTAGCCACATTTATAACAAACAATTTGCCCTTGGGTGCATAGCTCGCCCTGATGTTATCTTCTACATTTTCTACAAACTTGGCTTGCCAAATTTTTAGGCTTAGAGGGCTTTTCCCCATTTTTATCATTTCTTTGGAATGGGTGAAATTTCCTCTTCCTTTTCTAAATATTTGATCTTATCCTTTTAACTCTGCTTCCTTTAGGTTTTTAGCCACCACCCTACATTTGTTCACTAACTTAGGATAATTTTTTATTGCTAATGGTGTGATGGCTTTTTTCATTTCAATATTAAGCCCAGACTTCAACTTTTTGCATTTCTAAGCATCATCTTGGTTGTATCATAGGTAGGAGGAGAATTTTGATAATTCCTCGAGTTTTGCCAAATACTGCTCAAAAGTCATGTTCCCCTGCACTAATCTTAAGTATTCAACTTTTTTTTTTCATTTCTTATTTCCTCAGGAAAATATTTTTCAAAAAATACTTCCTAAAAAATATTCCAAGATATCAAGGTTTTACAACTTTCCAATAGTCATCTAGTTTCATTCCACCATTGTTTAGCATCCCCTAATAATTTATAGGTAATGAAAATGACTTTTTGTTCACCAGTGAATCCTAAAACATTGAAAGTTTTCTTTGTTTCTCTTAACCAAGCTTCAGCCTTTTCAAGATGATATTCTCCATTAAGGGAGGGTGGATTTGCTTTCCTAAATTTAGACCAACCATTTTGATGTTTAATTTCTCTCCTCTGTCCCTCATTGTTATAATTTTGTAGGTGTTGCAGGATCTGGTGCATAGCAGTAGCCTGCTCCCAAATAGCCAAGGTCAGTTCTTGTAGAGATTCAGTAAAATGGTTTCAAAGAGTTGACATGCTTTTCCTGGATACATGAACAGATATTCTTAAGGTGAATAGTCTCAATAATAGAAAGGAGAAACACCATAACTCCATGGAGTATCCATTCTGTGTTAATTAGCCTATAGGTAAAGAAACACTAGTAATTTCCTATTTTTAACTAACCCTATGCAAGGCCTAACTTATGACTTTCTCAGGAATTCACCTAGATCAATCATGGTGGCCATAACCCTTTGACCTCTATTCAGATTGACCTGCTCAAATACCACATATGTAACACCCATATTATAGAATTTATTATAAATTTTAGTTAAGAATATTATAAAGCGAGAATTATGAAAATGCATTAGAATGTCTAAAACATAATAGTATAATTACAGAACAGAAGTTCATACATCCATTTGTTCATACATCTGTAAGATAATTCAACAAAACTAGGGAAAAAGGTATTAAACCTATCGAAATTAGGCCTAATATTAAAGAATGACTCAGGACTTGAAAAACTAGTAAAATTTATGCCTTCTTGTGATACTAACATAAGTGGTATGGCATGTAAGGTCATATCACATCTTACAATAATGATCTTAATAACAAGCGCATCCCAATTGATGGGATAAATACCCATTTTGCATGGATTTCAAGAGAAATTTCATTATTCACCATCTAAAAACATCATTAATAGAATGGTGAGAATAATTTCTCAATAACATGAAAAAACATATATGATACTTTAAATATCCATGGAATAAATAATGACTATAAATTATTATTTTTATGAAATATTTATGAATGTTAGAGATCATAACATACAAATATGCCTTAGCAAATATATGGCAAATAGAGGTAGACAAAGTCCTCAACTATTAGGCATTGGGAAGTCATATATTGGTTATTCGAGTCTCACGAAGCCCAATATATAACTGTAATACCTAGGCAATCAAATCTCATAATCCCCAGCGTATGACACTTCACCGGCAGGCGTGACCCCACCTTTAGCTGAAGTGTCACCCAGCGGGTACCCAAGATAAAGTCAGACAATATAATTTTTATCTTAATATATCATCCAAGTCATCATGTTGTCAAGATAAGATTAGTTTGAGACAGAACTATCAAGATTTCTTTTGAACACTGATGTTCTTATGACAGTCAATAATCCCTTTAGTGCCAATTTAATTCAAGATATTCCCATCAAAGCTTCAAGTTGTGGCCCAAGAGGTGTAATAACACCATTTTTTCTATAATCATTTAAGCAATATAACCTGCCATTAATTATATGACTAATGAGATATAATACCTTGCTAAGGAATTCATTGACAACATATATTAAGGCAGCATAACTAGCCATTACCAATGATTCACAATATATATTCAAGCAGCATAAACAGTCATTATCAAATGATTCACAGTATATATTAAGGCAGCATAACCAGTCATTAACAAATGAGATTCCAAACTATCAATAAGTACAGTGTACAGGAATAGTTTACTTTCACAAAGAGTAGTTCTTTTATCAAACAACCATATTGTCTCCCCATCATACAAAGTTGAAATGCATAATAATATAGGCAATTATAGTGTATCAATAACAAAATATTTATGTAAGGATACATGATACATAAGAAAATTCACATATCAAAATTCTTATCCTAAAGTTGTTATGGCATACATAATATTTCCCTAGATATTTCAAAATATCTATCTAGCCTAAATCTTCTTTAATTCAACCCTTCTTAGACCTTGAAGGGGTTCATGGAAGGTCATGGTGACAAAATTTTAAGATAAATGACCATAGGCCAAAGGGGATTGGTTATACAATATTATGTAGTGTTCTAAACTCAACTACATTTCCACACCATAGCTAATCCTTTTTACCTTTATATTACCATGAAGACCATTTAAGAAGAAGAAGAAGGAAAAGGAAAAGAGAAGAAGAGAACCTAGAATATGCTAAATCATATTACTAAAATACGCTATCCTTTCTTGTAATTCTCATAAAATTGCTTCCTTTCTTCTTGACCTAAGTGTAGAGTAGAGAGATGAGAGTGAGTGCAATAGGTATGGGGAGGAATGAAAGGAATTGTGTGAAAAAGAGGGGTATAGTATGGGCTATTTAAAGACAATTCGACGGCTGAGATTTAATCATATATTTTTAATCAAATGTTTGTGATTTAATCTTAAATCATAAATATCTAAGATATAATTATGGTATGGGCCCTGCATGTTAAGATAATGCCATGTGTCCTTCTTTGTGAATTTACCATTTTGCCCTTAGCATTTTTCTAAAATAATCATTTTGCCCCTGACCTTGTAAATTTACCATTTTGCCTTTAGCATTTTTCAAAAATGATCAATTTGCCCCTATGCCTTAAAACTAAGTTTAGGTTGTTTTCTTTAAATGATTCAACTAGACATATTTATTCTTGTTTAATTCTATTTTATTTCTCCTAAGCAATTTAGCTTATATTAAAATCACTAATTTAGGGATGTTATACCAAATTAAAAAAAAAATTCTTTTATATATGGAATTAAAATTTAATTTATATATACATAAGATGAAAGTTGAGGGGCATGGCATATGCTCCCCCTCTCCCTTTGCCACTACTTACCACCACCTGACAAAGATGGAATAAAAGTGGTCCCAATCCTTCCTCCCTTTCGCAGAGAATAGATCCCCTCTAGTGAGGCGCGTCACCGTTTTCTTCCCTTCTTTTTTTTTTTTTTTTTTTCAGTTTCAGTTTCTTCATTCCAATTTTCCTTACTCTAACCGAAAGGTGTGGTCCCTTTCTAGGTCCTGTTTGTTTCAATTTTATTTAATTTTTTATATAATTTTTATTTATCCTTTTTTCTGTTTTTGTTAGTTGTCCCATCCTTATTGATTTAAGTGCAGAGGCATGATCTTTTCAATACGGGCAAATTAACCATAATTTTTTTCTTTTTCACCCTTATTGTGTTTGTTTTATTTTGGTCATTTTTTCCCTATTATTTCTTATAATTTTTGTTATCACTCTTTTTATTTTTTTCCATATTTAAAAAAAATGATAAAAAAGTGAGGTGTTTACTTGCTTGAAAATTTTAATTTGATCATATTACACTAGTATTTTTACATTTTTAAATCTTCACAATTAATAAGCACTCCTCTTCTTTTATTCATTTCCATAATTTTGTATAATTTTCTTAAAAAATTGAGGAGGAGGAAAGAACCCATATAATTTTTCAAGAGAGATTTTTTTTTTTTTTAAAAGCCTACATAACTCTTGTGCTATATTTGGATGGATAGCTAAAGAAAGAGTGACAAAAAATAGAATTGTCAAAATATATTAGGCATATGTTTAGATTTTTATTTTTAAAGTAAAATGGGATGGCAAGGAAGAGATATCAAGACCTTCCTTGTCATCCAAAACCTCAATTTTGATATCTTTCTAAATTGGAGGTCAAGGATATAATGAAGTAGTCTATAAAATTAAATTATTAATATGCCCACCATTCATGGAGGATCATTCTAATTGTTACAATTTTATCTAATTTTCATCATAATGTTCATGATCTCTCTCTTTTTTTATCCCTTTTTCTTGAAATTTTGAAATTAGAAAAAAAAGAGAATGAAAGAATTTATAATGTAGATTAGTTTTATCCATTTTTTTGTTAATTTTTATTTTTAAATTTTAAATTTTATCTTTTAAAACTTTTAAAAGCAATATAGATAATTTGTAATAAATATATTTTAAAAAATATAAACATGATAATTAATAAATAATATAATATAAATATAAATATAAATATAAAATAATATTATGTATCAAATAATAACAATATTATCAATCATATAATTATATTATAAAAAATAATATTAAAAAAATAATTAATAAATCAATTCATTCTTTAACTTCTAAATAAAATTAATTCATATTCGTGTACTTCTTCGTTTATGCTTCTAAATAACATATCCACCGGAAGCAACAGTACTCCACACCGTTCAATGGCATGTCATTCTATCAGCCATCACTCAGTTACATCTTCCCTCCCAACGCTTAAACTTTCAAAAACCTTTTCCCTACCACAGAGGCCATAAATAACGTTTCCTCTCCGAAATTTCACAGTTTACTAGTTGGAGCTAGCTACAATGGCGTTCTTCCACGCGCGACGTGCCCTAGCATCTTCACTCCTCCGATCTCTTTGTTCTTTGTCGTCGTCTTCTTCTTCTTCATTCGCTTCTCCCTCTCGCTTCGCATTTGCCGTTCCCGCCAAACAAACCCCGCTGCTTCCACATTCCCTGAAATTCCCAATTCGCTTCCAAACTTCCCTTTCCGAAGAATCACTCACGAACGACTCGTCTACGGACTCTAGCATGAGCGTTTCGGATGACTCACCCGCCAAGGACTCGTCTATGGACTCTGGCAAGAGCAAGTCGAAGGAAACGATTCTTCTTGAGGGCTGCGACTTAGAGCACTGGCTCATTATCATGGATTTTCCCAAAAGCCCAAAACCCTCTGAGGCGGAAATGGTAAACACCTATGTCAAAACCCTAGCCGAAGTTGTTGGAAGGTGCGATCGCGTTCATTTGCTTATTCTAGCTCGATTTCTACGGCATTTTTGTTTTGTTCTTACTTGTCTGATGAGTAATTGTTGGGTTGTAGTGAGGAGGAAGCCAAAAAGAAAATATACTCCGTTTCTACTACTACATATACAGGTTTTGGTGCCCAGATTTCCGAGGAACTTTCTAAAAAAGTTAAAGGTAGAGTCTGATCCTTCATTTTTGCTGAGGTTTCTGGCTGCTTACATATATTAGCTTATTTGAGCTGTTACACCGGGTTTATGTTTTACTCTTACTGGGAATGCTAATTTGCTGTTCTAGTGAATTTTAATGGTGCTAGTATGTTCCCATATAATCGATAGCAATTTCATCACTGGTAGAGGTATGAGTTTGTCGTTTGAGCCATAATTTAAGGACCTCATTATCATTATCAACTTCGTTAGTCACTATGGTGACTTTTGGGCCCTAAATAAGGAGTGAAAGCATGATTATATGTGTTTCATTCCAAATATTGGGTGTTACTCCATATGCTTGATGTGAACGTTTTCTGCCTTCATAGGGCTACCTGATGTTCTCTGGGTATTGCCGGATTCATACCTTGATATTCGCAACAAGGATTATGGAGGTGAGTGAACGACTTTAATCCTAGTCTATTATCATTTTTCTTCTGTTAACTTTGGTTGTCCTGATCAATTTTTGTGGATTTCAGGTGATTTATTTGTTGATGGGAAAGTAATCCCTAGGCCAAAGTATAGGTATACTCAAAAACAATCAGATAAATCAGATAAAAACCAGAATGATAATCACAAGGAAACAAGGCTAAATGAAAGGAATATTCCTACAAGACACAGCAACAGACACAACAAAATGAGCCATGGTCGGAGACAGTGAATAGTCCTAACTTAGCTTCAAGTAGTGGAGGAACGTAAGGGAATTTCAAAAAGAGCTGGGATGCTTGAGAATATCTAGTTATAAAACAACTCTTCTAATGGAATGAATTAAGGATCTTGAGTCATTAATTTTTCATGTTATCTTCGTGAATGAATAGACCTGCATTTAAAGGGCGTTTGATTTGAATGTTAAGTACAACTATGACTAAAGTATGCGTACTCTACATGTTGAATTGAGTGCAGAACATCATCATGGTCTTTACCATTAATATTTTGATATGCAATTTAGATCATTGACTGTTAAATTGATAGTCTTAAAACAATTATGTGCATTTTAGACCCTTGTTTTTTGTGTCTAAATTTGACCCCTGCTTTATCATTTATACTTTTTCTCTACCTGCTCTATGTCATCCGTTAAAAATGTGCATAGCCTGTCGTGGATATTTTATAAGCGCATGCTTAAAAATTTCCTATATTTTTTTTAAGCTACTAGTCTGCATTTATCTTGATTACAGTTCCAATCTGTCTATCTCCCACGATAACAATGCTTGGGCTTGATGAGATTATGATGCATCATTCATACCTCAATCACTAATTTGTCGTCACATGTACAGTACCCTGAATTTGCATCAAACGTTGGACTCATTGTAAGTTCATTTTCTTCTTTTTTGGACGGCTTAGTGTAATTTAGGAATTTTCATATGTCTCTGTTTTGACTCAGACAGCTTTGAGTGAGGATTTCTTATCCTCTAATTCTTTGTACTCTCTTCTCAATAAAATTTATTCTCACATAAAAAAGTTTCTCACATTTTTTTAATTTGATTTCTTTTTATTTATTTTCCTTGTTGGGTGAAGGGAGACCGGGAGAGTGTAGTTATTTAGGTTGGAGACACAGGACATTGTAGTCAAGATCAACTTTGGAATTATTGCCATATTCTTTAATTCGAGAGCTAGGGCTTTATAGTTGTTTTACTCGTGGCTCATGGATGAGGATTTCATGTCAGTCTAACTAATCCTTTGTATTTTGGCATTCAGTCTGTTCAGTACTTATTGTGAAAAAGGTTTCCTAGTGCGATAGTATGTTCTGGTCTTTTTGGGCCACTTGAAAGTGAAATAACGTATAGGGAGCTTGTAATTTCTTTTGGAGATATTGAAATTAAATATATTTAACAATTTAGATATAAAAGCTGACTTTATATTGAAAGATTGTACAATCAGAATGGCTTACTCTAACTATCCAAGCGAAAGCTCCTCTTGTCGCCTACATGAGTGCTACCGCCTTACTGCTCCAGTTTCTTGTTAAGTTGTAGCACCGTTACTATTGCTCCAAGCTTAAATATTTTTAATTATGGAATTAAAATTAGATTAGCCAAGTGAGGTGTATGCCACTCATGAGACTCCATTGAATTCCTTGCCAATTTTGTTGACCAAAGTCTAGCCTGTAAGTTCTTTCAATAAAATTTTGCTTCATGAACCAAACGACGTATATCTTCCATTTATTTCATATAATAAATACGGAAAATTATATTTATGTTTCATTGTGCTATATTTCATTTTACCATTTGCAACCCGATTTTATCATCCTATTTAGATTTTTAGATTGATTGAAGGATTCAATGATGCTCAACCTGATTGCTAATTCTTTGGTTGCAATGTCATCAAAGGATGCTATATTCCTCATCCTTCTTTTCAAATGATAATTGGCTTCCTGATCAAAATGGCTTTAAAGCACCAGCACAGATTTGGTACAAATAGAATGGGATTGTGTCCCTTAACCATCACTTTTTTTATTTGAATTCATGGTGGAATGATAATAAAAAATATTTGTCTAAAAGACTTTTTTCATTTGGGTCAGATTATAGGTTGAGAGATTGATACCTTAAATAATTGAAAAAAAAATTGGCTTCAAAGCGTGTAGTGGAGCTGGTAAACATTCCGAGACCATCCAAGTTAATTCCTATATAGATCATGACAGCAAATCATGGGGGAATGAGTGACGTTGAGGCTCTACTCCTACAGTTTGAAGCTCCTATCCCTTGGAGACTTATGGAAGATAGATGATTCTAGCCCTGGGACAAGCACTACAATTTTTCTACTCACTCTGCAGTCCATTTGCTTCGACACAATAAGGCAGAAAATTCCAGTTCTTATAATAGCAATTTTTATTGGAAAAGAAATATATGGAAATTTAAGTTCCTCCCGAGGTTAAAATCTTTTTTCACCGGAGAGTACGCCACAATGCCTTAGCCACAAGAAATAGTGTGAAATAAGAAACGCACACATGACTCTACTCTGTGAGTGTTGTGGATGTGAGTTAGGTGATGAGTCCCTTACTCGCCTCTTCTAAGAGCGCTCTTGGGCAAGAGTTGTCTGGTTCATTTCTCCTTTCACCTTACTGGGTAGCATTGTTCTCGTGATCGGCTTAGGGAATGCATAAAGAATGACTCAAATGAGTTTGTCTGCTGAATTGCCATAGTATTTGTATTTGTTGAAAATTCCTCTACTTCCAGGATAAGATGACGACTCCTAAGGAGATTCTCGGAATGTTTTCAAGGCTGTTGCTTGATTTTCAAATTACACACTCCTGAGTAGCTTCCTTGTGTGGCTGTGGGATTCCTCCTCCAGTTGGAAGAACTAAGAGTTAATACTGACGTGGCTAAATTTGAGCAATGAAGAGTGACCTTGGTGGGCAAGCGATATTTAGAATTGTCAAAATGGGTTAACTCGGTCTACTTGAGTTAATTTATTTAAATTGGTGGGTTAAACGAGTTAACCCAATTAATTCACCATAATATAGTAGGTTAAAAATCTCAACCTATTCCACCTAGTGGGTTAAACTTGTTTAATCCACCAAAAAATTTAAAAAAATTATAAAAATTCAAATGTAGTTTTCTTTAAACACATGTTTTGTTTAATCAATTAATTTTTATATTAGTATAAATAAACAAAAAAACTAACTAAATAAAATGTAAGTTTCAACGAATTAAAACAAGTAGAGTAATCTAATAATTCAATGATTTATTAATAATAAGAATATATTATAAGCAGAATATTCAAATTTGACAAATTACAAAATAACAGAGACAATACAATACATACATTATGGTTAATTTTTTTAAATAAAAAAGTACAATGGACTGAAGCGCTGGATTGAATGAGTGAAAATCTTTTTTTAAAAAAGAAAATGGACAACTCATTTAATTTGCAAGCTATCTCGTTTAATTTGTAGTTTAAATAGACTGAATTAATAAAAATACTAAACAAATTCTTAAAAAAATCTCTCAATTTAACCCACCTCTTAAATAAGTTACACAGAATAAAACCCGATTTGACATCGCTAACTATACTTGCTGCAAAGCGTTCCTCTACAGATGAGAGATGACCCAGCTTTGACAGAGGCTCTTGAGGCAAAGTCTCTTGAATCGGATTGTTAGCCGTTGATGAAAGTATAAATTTGATTTCTCAAATTTTTTATTTTGTAACAAGTTAATGATAAATTAACTAGAATAAATCAGTATTTTAAAAAGTTTAAATTTATACAATTAATTGTTTTATTTAAATTAATAAAACATTAATTTTATATAAAATAAAATTTATTAAAAATTAATTTATTATAATTAATATATGAAGGATTAAATTATTACAAAATATAAAAATTAAGAATTAATTATACTTTTCTCGTTGGCAGTCTGAGGCGTAGGGCCGCAGCTGGAATTTTAAGAAATTTAATTGGTAATCTTTAAGGCCCGTTTACTGACCGAAAAAACAGTCGAAATCAGTGAGTAATAGGCACATGCGTCAAAATTTTTAACTTACCATTATTGTATTAAGCACGCAGTGAAATTTTTAACGTCTCTGTTCAAATATGAGCTGTTGTGTAGAGATCATAAAATAATAATAAAAAATATCTCAACCTCGTCAAATTTGATACCTGCAATATATTAACAAATAAAAAGATACTTTGAAACATACAAAAAAAAAAACCTCATATTAAAATAATAAATTCAGTCACATATTTTCAATATAATAATTAAATTATACATAGTTAAATAATAAAAATATATTTTGTCAAAAAATCTTTTTTTTTCATTGTGTCCGTATTCATTTTCGCCATTTAACATCCGATTAAAATTTCAACAGTAAAAAAATGAAAAAAAGAAAAAGGAAAATTGGAAAAAATACATAGCTCTCCGTTCTTTCTCTCGTCCATGCCAAAAACAGACATAAAGCGATCGACAGTCTGCCACCCTAAACCACCGTCATTTCATCCCTCGAACAATTTCGTCATCCAAGTTTCTCTGAAATCGACTTCTCTGCTTTTTGTCTTGTTTCCTTAAATTGTTTTTGCTTTCGTTTGGGATAGGACTAGCGATCTCGCTTTATTTGGCTCGTCCATCGTTGCAGAGCCTCTGTTTTTCCAATCCCCGATCTGCTTTTGTTCATCTTCAACCTAAAATCCAGGGATGAATTCGAATTACGGCAAGCCCAATCAACCGAAAGCTTCATCTGTCTCACGGAACAACTTCAATTTCGACTTTGATCTCGGGATCGGATCGAATCGAGCCAAATCTCTCAACGAGCAGAAAAACCCGCAATCGTCGTATTCATACTCTTCTTCATCTTCTTCATATTCGTCTGCGCAACCCAGACCCGCGTGGCAACCGAACAAGCCATCATGGACTCACCAGCCGGCTCCCAATCTTGCGGCTCAGCCCGGGTTGCCGAGTGGACCCACTTCAATGGTAGGGGATATCTTTGGCAAGAGTTGGGGATCGACACCTTCGGGTTCGAGTTCGACTATTGGTGTCGCTAAGAAAGACCCTAATCTCTTCGGGGATTTGGTGAGCTCTGCTTTGGGGCAGAATCCTACGAGTAGCAATAATGCTCCTCTGAAAAATTCGACGCCTGTTTCGAAGGTATCAGGTACTGCATCGAACAAGAGTTCTTTTTCAATGGGAAATGTGGCTAATTCTTTGCCTAAAACTAGTAATACTGCGCAAAGTAGTGCAAGTTGGGGATCTTCTGGGTACAATAATACTAGTATGAGCGCTAATAAGAGCCCAAATCTTGGGGGTCCTTCAATGCGAAGTACGAATAGTGGTGGTTCAGCTGGAAGTGCAATGAATGCTAATAAAGATCCATTTAGCTCTTTGGCTGGATTTGGATCAAAACCATCTGGTAGTCTTAATTCAGCTGGAAAGGCCACAAAGAATAATAATACAGAGGATGATGGTTTTGGAGATTTCCAGAATGCTTCCAAACCAAGTTCCACCACATTCCCGTCAAGTAATTCTACAGCTGATAATATCAGTTTTACGGGATCTACCAATCTGAATCAGAACCCTGTACCGACATCTGGTGGTGGTGATCCTATGGATATGTTTTTCTCATCTTCCTCAGCTTCAGCTGGAAGTGCTACCGTGGCATCTGAAGGATTTGGAGGAAAACCAGCTTCTGAAATTGATGACTGGGGTTTGGATTCTGAGTTTGGTGGAGGGGGCCATGACGTGGGTGGTACAACCACTGAACTCGAAGGGCTCCCACCTCCTCCTGCCGGGGTATCTGGTTCCTCAGCAAAAGGTAAGGGGATGGAGAATTACAAGCAAGGGCAATTTGCTGATGCTATTAAGTGGCTGTCTTGGGCTGTCATCCTTCTTGAGAAAGCAGGAGATAATCCAGGCTTGGCAGAGGTTTTGACATGCCGGGCTTCATGTTACAAAGAAGTTGGGGAATATAAAAAAGCCGTAGCAGATTGTACGAAGGTATACTTTGATATCTTAATGACTTAAAAGTTCAAACAGTTGCTTGTGTGTTTGAATTAAAATCATGGGTTATTTAGTTTATATTGGAGATTAAGCTGATAAGTTATAATTGTTTAGATTGCATTATTGGACAAATTAAAGTAGATGCCACTTCCTTCCCCCCCACCCCCCCCCGGGGGGGGGGGGGGGTGAAGAGTCTGCTATGTGTTATGCTATTATTATTATTATTATTTTTTACGTATTGTGCTATTATTTGTTTATATTGATAATAGCTTGAGGGGAAAGAGATAAGACAAAAACTGTGGTGACATATCGTAAAATATTATAGTTTGATTCAATCTATTTGTACACATATTTTTTTTATAAGCTCTTGGTAGCACGTGTATTTAGCTATTAAATTTTAATAGGGATGGCTAATGCATGGATTCTACCATACAGTTAGTGTCTTTGAGATACGTTTAATCACGCCATACTCATCATATGTATTTGGAGGGTGAGTAGTTTGATCTACATTATGATTTACAGGTGCTTGAAAACGATGACACTAATGTATCTGTCCTGGTGCAACGTGCTCTCTTATATGAGAGTATGGAAAAGTACAAACTTGGTGCTGAAGACCTGAGAACTGTTCTGAAGATTGATCCTGGTAATAGAGTTGCAAGAAGTACCGTTCACCGGTTGACAAAGCTGGCCGATTAGGGTTATTTTATTTTTGGCTTTGCTTTCATTTCCTTCGTTTCTTTACTCTCTCTCTCTCTCTCTTTCTATATATATATAGTCACTTCCTTTCACCCCTTAGCCATGGCTTTGAGGGGTGATAATAAAACCAAATTTTTAATGTCTGTACTACTTTGATTATTGTCACCCGTCATATGATTTTTTTGTGTATGGTGAATCTCATTCATCTTGAATTTTATTCTAGCTAAATTTGAACTTTGATATAAATGTAATGACATTCTTTTCTTTTTCATGCTCTTGGATATTTTTAGATTGTTTGCCTTAAAGTTATGAAGATAGAATGTGTTACTGCTGCTTTATGTTTCTTATGGATTTTTTTCCGGAGTGCACTTGAGTACATACTTTGGTTACACCTTCCCGTGATCCTCAATCCTTGCACATAGGATCTCTTGTAGATTTCCTGAACAGAGCTGAATTTTATGTCAATTGTTAGTATGTGTGTTTATTTTGGTAATTTGTGATACCATATTGCAACTCAAGTAGGCTCATAACGTATTAAATGAGTTGATTATGTTTTTTTAGCATATACCTCTATGTTTATTGCATAAATGGATTTTTTTTTTTTTTTCAAATCGGTGTTGAGTAGGATTTATTAGCATTAGTGTGTCCAATCAGTTCGACAAGTGTCCTCTTGATCTCTTATCCTACTAATTACATTTACAAGACAAAATTTGCCCTTGGATTGCTATGCCAAGAAATACCAAGGTATATTAGACATGATATATTATCTATTTTAGTTTTCTCCCGGGTGAAGTTTGCGTCACCATTATATCTTGCTCTGTTAGCGGTACGTACTCATGTTGGTAATATTTAAATCTAAAGAATTATTCTAGTGGCTTACTAAACATACTATGAAATTAAAAGAATCCTTAATTGCATATTTGAAACTATAACAAGGATGAATGAATAGGAGTGCTTAATACTCAGGTGGTCATATCTGCATGAGTCTGACTAAGCAAGTAGGCGTGGAATTGTTGAGGTATAATTCTTTGCAATAAATGGCTTATTCTCAACAATCATAAGATTCAATATTGAGACTTCTCTTGGAGGATTTCATGGTATGCTAGATTTGTTGCTAAAATTTGGTACTCTGTCACGAAAGTATAGATTCTAATACTATAAATAATGGGTTTTACAGATAACTACTATGTCGAATGGTTGATTTGTATTTTTCTCTGTATTATAACTTTGTTCCATTTTCTTTTCTAGAGCTTGGAATGTAGTGACTAGGGAAGATAGTCATTGAAGGAGTTTGCTAGGTCTGAATCCCAAAGAAGGGTGGGAAGCTGTAAACAGATGGCGATATATTTTAATATTTATATTGTCTACTTCTTCTTATAGATGCCTCTCGATCTAAAGGCCTCTATGCCTATATCTGGCCATTTTGTCGTTAGGCGCTTTGAGTTCCTTTTCATCCATAAACCGAGCACACCTCCGTGTAAGGATTTTGTCTGCAAAGCAATTGAATCAGCAACTTGATATTTTATTTATTTATTTATATTTAACTCAATTGTTATATGAGAATAATTAATGCATCAAATCATGGGTCACAAGTTACATTTAAATACTGCATTATTTTAGGAGTTAATATACTATAATAAAAAATTAATTAATATAGTATCAAAATTAAAAATATTAATGAACTAATATAATGTTTTAAAATTTTAAGTTAATAAAAAAGCCTTTGTTTTCGTTATTTTAGTTAGTGTAATGAACAGCTATGACAGGAACGATGGAACAACTTTAATCAATATAAATAAGGCGATTAGTTCTTAATGAATACCTTGGAGACGATTATATCAAGTTATAACCTTGTCTGCTGTAGGTTATCAGATTCAATTCATTTCCAAAATGCTAACCAAACTATTTATTTGACATCATTGGAATAAAATTTGTCCATCAGTGTAATAATTTATTAATGTTATCTACAATTAATTAAACATTTCAACATTTAATTCCAACAATGTATTGCCATAATTTAATTCTAATATTATAAAAATATATATCAATTTAGTTCTCACTTAGCTTTATCAAGAGTACGTTACTGGAATTAATGATGTGGACCATTATTGTTAACGTGACAAACTATTTATTGATGGGAACATTTAACATGAATTAATACAGAGATAAAACATTCTCGATCAACCATACTCACTTTTCAATTGTGAATATAATTATAAGTGCCCGCACGGGAACGTTGTAGTTTCTGCTTGAAATTTACGTTTGGTGAATTTTATTTTATTTTATTTTTTTGTGTTTCTACTTGTACTTTTAACAATCCATATTGGCTTCCGCGACGCACCGTATGAATGTTCTTGAAAAAATAAATACGTCCGTTATAAATTTATCATTTGTGAACTCTACATTCTAAAGTTAACATGTCTCAAAATGATTTTTTTTTTTTTTAATGGAACTAAATTTTAAATATATCCTTATTGCAAACTCTTTTTTTTTTTTTGGTTACTTTTTAGGGCGTAGTTCATTAGCTTCTCACTAAATCACAAATTGCTACTATCTTTTTGTAAATATTACATACACAAATGTCCCATATTTCATTGATTCTTCTTCGTAAAAATACATTTATCAAATTAAATTTCTGTTTGTAATTTTATAGCGACTAACTTAATGGATTTTTATTTTTTTTCCTGGTATTATTATTTCAAAATTAACCTTAAACAAGTATAAATTATTTGAATAAGTTAATACACTATCTAGAATATAAGTAGTTTAAACAATCGTATAGGGAGAAAATCTACAAAAATTTATAAGTAAAATCTTTGGTGCTCTCACAATTTTGAATACACTAATACATCTAATTATAATGTAGAGACATAATTATAATAATATCAACCCAAAAAATAACAATATTACAATTATATTCCTACATTATAATTAAATGTATTGGTGCACTCAAAATTGTGAGTGTACCAAAGATGACATTAAATTTATATTGTTATAAATCTATTTTTAATTGATTTAAAATTAAGAATAAAATAATACGTTTTTAAAAATATTGAATTAGATTAATAAAAACGAATTTAATTTAAAAACTTATCAAGCAATAAGGAAGAAACAAAAAGATGGTAACATATTGGTAAGCTAAAATAGCACGGTGTCTAGAGAAGTAGTGGTCGTGATCTGGATCGTGACCATCAGTGATTTTCTATAGACAAAGAAATAAAAAATCTCGCACCAAATGACGATGAGGAAGAAGCATTACGAATTGAAATTCCAAAGGGAGCTCACAGAGAAATGCTAAATGAAAATTAGTTTTGCTTAGTAAGGCGTTTCTTAACACTGAGTGTTATCAATTTTCAAGTGATAAGGAATGCATTGGCAAATATACAGCACCCTATCGGCAGTGTCTGTATTAAAGATCTAGGGTAAGGTAGATACCTTTTTAAATTCTTCTTTGAGGTTAATGTGGAAAGAGTGTTGGAAGGTAGTCTAAGGTCATTTAATAACCATCTTCTTGTTTTCTATAAGCTTAAGGAAGGGGAGGACCCTAAGAGTGTATCATTGTTCTGGGTGGACCCTTGGATTCAAACGCATGATTTGCTAGTGGGACCTATGTTGGAAAACATGGCATCTCTACTAGGGAACTTTGTAGGACAATACCTCCATTATGACGCTAAGGCCATTGCTGAGAGGCGGACAAATTTTATGAGTTAGAATTCATTTTGACGTCAGAAATTCATTAAAAAGGAATAAGAGACTTCCACTTTTAAATGGGAAAAGTACATATTATTGGTTTAAATATGAAAGGATCTTAGTTTTTGGTTTTCACTATGGAAGATTAGGGCACTTTGAAAGTTTCTATAACCTCATAACAATGGTTGAAGGAAGGAAAAGTTTACCATTGTAATGGGACATCACGTTAAGAGCTGGTGGCTAGAAAAACACTCCAATTGTCAGCAAGTGGTTAGGGGATGAAGAAGGTGCAAAATTATCGGTAAGTCAATCTAAAGAAAATGGGATTTTCAAACCCTTGAGATTTGAGGGGCATGATTCAGTGTGAGTCAACTAGGAAGTTTAAAACTTAGCAATAGTCTTAAGGCAAACGTAGGGCATTACAGCTCAACAAAATTCAAAAGACATTAATGGGTCTGGCCCAATTTTGTGTGATGAGAAAGAATATCCTTTATAGGAAGCTAAAAATAAAAAGAGGTTTAAAGGATTTGAGAAGAGGTTGACTTTTGGGCCTAAGAAGAAGCCTTTGCATGAGATTGATGTAAATAAATGCCCTCTTACAAACAATTAGTCGATGGGTCCTATGGAGCAAGCCCGCTTGGGCCTAATGAGTATCATAACTTGGAACTATCAGGGTTTGGACAACTTCTAGGCAGTTCGAGCTCTGTAAGAAACACAGACCTAGTATTATCTTCTTAATAGAAACTCTGGTTGGCAACGTATCAAGGAGATAAGCAAAGCATTCATTTTGACTGTTGCTTTATAGTTGATTGCAGGGGTAAGAGCAATGGATTAACTTTGCTCTAAAACAAAAATACAAAGTTGGAAATCATCAACTACTCTAGTCAATTTATAAATGCTAAAATCCATACAAATAATAAAAACGTATGGTGTTTTACTAGATATTATGGCTTTCATGAGAGGAGATGGTGTGGGGAACCTTGGGAGATGCTTTGAAATCTATCCAAGGTTGATGAGCTTCCATAGTTGTGCTTAGGGCACTACAATGACCTGTTAAACTTATTTGATAAAAAAGGTGGAGGGGACATTCCGAATTACTTACTTTTGGTTTCAAAGCAGCTATCCAGGAAAATAGCTTATCGGATCTTCACTCTAGAGCCTGTCTTTTTACTTAAGAGATGAATAGGAGAAAGAAATGTGGTGAGGGAGCGTCTTGATCAAGCGATGGCGTCTGATATTTGATTTTGTTTATTCCTTAGCAGCTCATTTAAAACTATGATGGTATCCTGTTTGGATCACACTCCCATGAAAGTGTGTTGTATTTTTTAGCATATCAGAAATTTGTAAAAGAAGGTTCAAATTCGAAAATTCATGGTTGGTTCAAGAAGAACTTTTAAATGTATAAACAAGGGCTAGAATAAGGCGTCAAATGTTAAAGTCTGCAATAAGTTGGCTTCTTGTCATCTTAAGCTTGAAGATTGAAGTCATAGTTTAAACAATGATTACCTAAACCATGCTAAGGTGATTGACAGAAGGTTGAATGAGATACATTGTTATACAGGGGATGTTCAAAATAAGGATTTCTACAGATTAAGGGAGGAAAAGAACAAGTTATCGCATCAGGAAGAGCTAAAATAGAGGTACAGATCGAAAATGCACTGGCTTAAATGCGGAGACCTAAATACAAAGTTCTTATAAACTCATACGATAGCTAGGAGAAGAACAAACACAATAACAGAGTTAACCAGGGATGATGGAATTCGTGTTTCTCATATAAAGGGAATTCATGAGGTTATTTTAAGTTATTTTGAGCAAATATATTCGACCTTTGAAGTTCAGGTAAAGTCTATGCTAAGCTTAATAAAAATATGGAGTTGGATAGGGTCAACAACTTACTTTCTAAAAATTTCAAAGTGTAGGAATTCAAAAAGATGTGTTCCAAATGCACTTGTATAAGGCCCCAGGGCCTTATTAGCTTTAACATGGCTTTTCCCCAAAATTTTGGAGTATTATTAGTGATAAATTTGATGAAAGTTGTACTGACTGGTTAGCTAATGGCTCATTCTCTAATATAATGGCAGATATCTTAGTTGTCTTCATTCTAAAGCCTAACACCCTAAGTACTCTTAAAGGACTATAGGCTAATTTATTTATGTGATATGTTTTATAAGATTATGGCTAAGGTTCTAGCCAATAGACTTAAGGAAATCTTGCCAACCTTAATTTTTGAATACCAATCTGCCTTTGTCCCAGGTCGTTTAATTACTGATAATATTTTGGTCACCTTTGAGCTCATCCATACCATGAAGAGGAAGACAAGATGAAATATGCTTTGTCCCAGGTCGTTTAATTATTGATAATAATTTGATCGCCTTTAAGCTCATCCATACCATAAAGACGAAGATAATAGGAAATAAAAGACTAGTTGTCATTAAAACCGATGAGAGCAAGGCCTATGATAGAGTTAATTTGGGTTTTCTTTGGGTTATAATGGAAAGAATAGGCTTTGATCCCCTGTGGATTACTTGGTTTATGGAGTGTGTTCAAAACGTGAGATATTCTTATATTCTAAATAAAGATATGATTGGCCTTATTTCTTCTCAGAAGGGTTTGAAGGAAGGGGACCATTTTTCCCCTTACCTATGTATTCTCTATGTAAAGGGTTTATCAATTTTTTATAAGCTAAATATGAGGGGCTCTATTCATGGGTATAGAGCTAGTAAGAGTAGGCCCTATGTTTCTCACTTAATTTTTCCTGATGGCTCCAAATGTTTTTGTAAAGCTTTTGTGCAAGAATGTAAAAACATTAAGGAGATTCTTAACACTTATAAGTAGGTATCTAGGCAAGCCATAAATTTTTAGAAATCTAGAATCTTCTTCAGCACAAATGCTGGAAGTGAGACTAGAAAGGATATCTATAACACAATTAGAATTCACATCCCCATCAATCATAGAAGATACTTGAGGCTTATCCCTTATCCATCTTATAAATAGTATTCCTTCAGCATCCATAAATCACGAAATTCCTCTAACCAAACTTTTTCATGTTACACCAAATTATCAAAGTTTCAAAGTCTTTAGTTGTGCATGTTATCCTTTGTTGAGACCTTACAACACTCACGAGTTTAGCTTTCATACTCATGAATGTACTTTTCTAGGATATAGCTATAAACATAAAGGGTGCAAATGTCTAGATCCTAATGGTAAAGTTTAATAAGAGCAAGAAATCCATCTTCACCTTTCTTGGGGACAAATTGTGGGGGAAATTTTAGAACTGGAAGAACAGATTCTTATCTTATGCTGGAAATGAGAACCTTTTGAAATATGTTGTGCAAGCTATCCCTAGTTCTTGTATGAATGTTTTCTTAATTCCTATAGCCCTGTGTGAAGAATTACTATGAATGATGAATTGCTTTCGGTGGGATTCAAAACAGGAAAACAATAAAGGTGTTAAGTGGCTCTCATGTGATATAATGGGTGGTAGTAAAGGTGAAGGAAGGATGAATTTTTGTAACTTACACTATTTTAATAAGGCTATACTTAGTAAGCATGGTTGGAGACTAGGTAAGACCCATAACACTCTTGCTTATTAGGTTCTCAAAGCGAAATATTTCCTAGACAGGGGGTTTTAGCACGTTCACTTGAGTTGAAATCCGAACTTTACATGAAAGAGCGTTTGGTCTTCTATCTTATTATTAAAATAAGGTATGAGATGGAGGTTAGGTAATGGTCAAAGTATTCTAATTTAGACTGACTCATGGTTTCCATAGGAGGACCACTTTACCCCTACCAATGTTTATAATTTGGGCAATATTGATGACAAGGTAGTTAGCCTTCTCTCCTCATGCAATCAGACGTGGAACATTGATAAATTGGAGTTTATGTTTGGTGTTGAAGATATCAGAGCTATTCAGGAATCCCCATTAGCATCATGGGTAGAAAAGATGAGATGATATGGCATTATGATAGAAAATGGAACTACTTTGTTAAAACTGCTTACCATGTGGCTCATAAAAGCAACTTTTAACCTAGAATAAGATTGTGCTTATTTTCTATGAAAACTCTGTGGCATCTGGACATACCCCCAAAGATGAAGGATTTTATTTAGAGAGTAAGGAAAGACTTGATACCTATCCATGTTAATTTGAGATACGGAGGCATTGAGTTGAGCTGGAGTGTCCTTTTTGCAATACTCTTGAAGACATCTCTCACACATTGATTGGTTATCAACGGGTGGAGAATATGTGGCAAGAGCGGGGTTATATGGAACATGATTTCACAGTCCAAGATTTCAATAAATGTCTCTGTGTGTGTCTATCAAGACATTGTGTATCAACGAAGGAACAGTTTTGTTCTATAACATAGATGGTGTGGAATTCTAAAAATCAAAAGATCTGTGGCAATGGAAATAAAAGGGACAATAATATTTTAAAAGGTGCATGAGGGCAATTTTAGCTTGGAAGTAGGCAAATGATAAAGAAGTCATCTCCCAGCCTATAAAAACATTTGTTGATTATGTAAGCGCTGAGCATGATAGAAAGAGCGGCTTTGCTTCATTAATGGTGCCACGTTTACTGAGCATGGAAAATCTAAATATGGGATAATTTTCAAGAGCTTAAGTGCTGTTGTTATGTGTAATATTGCCTTTTTTTTTTTTATGAAGTGTATCAGGTTGACATCACATAAGCCCTTACTCTCATAATTGCTATTAGATAGGTAGCTTGCAATCTAAATTTTAGAGGAGTATTCTACTTTGATGCTTGTAATATGATAAGTGTCATTTGCTCTAACAAAAAAAATGACTTTGAAACGGGGGTATTTTTTAAAACTGCAAAACTATTCTAGCTTCAAGACATGACTTCACTTGTACATGGATAGGAAGAAGTTGAAATTTTGATTGTCATTTCTTAGCTAGGAATTTATTGAGTTCCAATAACTTTCATATTAGAACCTTTCTATCTATGTACTCTCATGATCTACCTATTTGATTAATAAAATAGTTGTTTATTTACAAAACAAAACAATAAATTTTTAATAAACTAAATTAATATTTACAATATATAAACTATTAAAATATTTTATTTATTTTACTTTAGAAGCTAAGGTTAACCTGACTAAATGAAAAATCTAGCTGTTAGATTATATACATCTATAAATTACTATTTATACGAAGAATTTTGCTTTTCTCAAAATGTAAACTATTGATTTCATAACTAATTACGATCAATCCGTACTATACTTTTTAAATACCCAATGGGTTAGATTGTCCTAAATCAATAAATACTACATCTCCACAAAAAAGAGATAAATATTATATCTAATGGCAAACTCTTGATTTATCATTAAAAGTATCCGCAAATATACTCATTTTTCAAAAACACAGCCTAAAATAGGAAATAAATTTACATTTTTTATATTTTTTTTATCACATAAGATTATTTATTGAACTTTAAGCTAATTAAAATGTTTACTCTTTTTTATCTATACATACTACTTTGAAAAAAGAAAATAGGACCAGATATTTACCTCTTATAATTTACTTAAAATTAGGGTCAAAAGTAAACACTACTAAAGGAAATATTCTTGGAAGTCCTAAAGACTTCTCATCCTTTAATAATAGGTAAAAATGGTTAAAGATTACGAATGGAATAAATTGTCTTCTCATGTGAGTTTAAGTATTTTAAGTTAAATAGAAATTTTTTTAAAAACTATTATATATAAAAGAACTCAAATATATATGATTTTTGTCTACATATCTCAAAAAAACTTTATTATAATATGATAAATATTCATATAATTTGAATTATCAAAAGAAATGAATTTCAATAAAATAACGAGAGAAGAAAATTAACTTATCATTTTATTAGAAATATTGAGAAAAATTCTAATTCAAAGACTATATACAGTCTGAGGGGAAAACAAATAAATACATAGTCAATAATTCTGCCTTGAGAAGTACTCAAATTTCAAACTCCTCTTTTTATTATAAATAAATAAATATATATATACACACACACACACACACACACAAATCTCTAAAACTGAAATATTTTTAAAAACATAATAGTTTCTTTAATTAAAAATATAACTTATATAAAAATATTTTTTTTGAAATTTCATTTTCAATATTACATATTTACATTGAAAACTATAACTTTGATTTGCTTCAAATTTATAAAATTAAAAAATTTTATATCAATTAATTACATATTCAACATTTGTGATATTGCAGAAATAATAAATATAAAAATATGTGAAAAAAGTATAGTTTATCACTTTATAATGAATAATTTTTTAGTAATAAATTAATAAAATAATTAAGATATTAATTCAGTATAAAATAAAAATTATTAAAATATAATTTAGCATGCATAATTTATAAAAAAAATAAATTTTTATAAAATATAAAAATAAACAACTAATTTTATACTTTTTTCAAATATATATATATATATATAATGATAAAAGTAAGTCTGATTATAAGTTGGTGACTTATATTTTATTAAAAAGTATCAGTACAACGTATCTTTAAAAACTATAAATTTTAAAAATACAAAAGAAAATTATATATATAGTTTAAATATTTATTAAAAAAAGAAAAGAAATGGTATGGGACAAAAGAGAGGCTAAAGTAGTAATTAAATGTGGAATCCAGGGTTAGAAAATAAGCAGGTCATTACAAAATGACTCATAAGTGCGATCCTTACCTTCCCTGCTCCTCCCCCCTTTCCTGCCTTTTCTCTCTTGTCCGTTTAATTTTGCTTCCACTCTTTACGTGTGATACATCTTAAGCCGTACGTACTATTCTCACTCTCCCACTCTCACATTTCTTACTCCCCTCCAACCCCATCCCGCCACGTCACCCAGCATCCTGCAATCCCCGCCGTAGGCTGTTAGACGCTGGCACGTCGGATCCTCGCGGAAAACCTGTGATCGTATGGGCCCCACTGAACCCTTCCCTTCTATAAATCTATGCCCCCTTGAGACGTCTTCTCCTACCTCACTCACTCTTCACTTTCTTCCTCAACATTGTTTCTTCTTTCTTTCTATGCGTTTCTCTCTCTCTGAAAAAAGAAAAAAGCTGAAAGTATGTGTGGAGGTGCTATTATCTCCGACTTCGTCTCCGAGAAGCGTGGTCGGAAATTGACCACCCAAGACCTGTGGTCCGAGCTCGACACCTTCTCTGATCTCCTTGGCTTCGACCCCACTTTCCTTTCTTCCGAACACCAGCCTACTCCCCTTGATGATCAAAAGCTCCCTCAAACTGCAGCCAACCAAGGTAATTCTTCTTAATCATTTTTCTTTATGCTTATAGCTATATATATAGGCAGCAATTTTTTTCAGTGTTTATCAGAAACTGCGTAGTACTTTGAATTGTATATGAGCACTGTAAGTTGATTTTTGTCTTGTCATAGAGTTTTGTTTAGTGTTGCTTTCAGTATTTTGTTATGATCTATTTCTGGAGTGTATAGCTGGTCTATCTTCTTTCTTGCTTGTTTAAATGAATTACAGAACCCAACGCTGTACTTGGCGTAATATTTCATGTCCTGTCTGTAACGCCAAAAAAACTGCAATAAAGTTTTTTTTTTTTGAAAGAATATATATGTACTTGGGTTTAAAACGTGAGAGCTATATTTTTCTGGCTATTTCAATAATTTTTTATTTCTGGGTTAGAGGGGTATGGACGGAAATGGGGTAAAATTCAGTTACTGATCAAGGGACGCTGATTTCTCTTTTTGTTCACGTTTTTCCTGTTCATTGAAAAGCTAACCAAGGAAAAAAGAAAAAAAAAAAGTAGATGTCTTTTGAAAATAGAAGCAAATTAGCCTTAGATATCCGCAATCAATTCACAGAGATATGATTACGATCCCACTGAATATATATTTTCAGAGACTTAGTGCCACAAAATAAGCCAAAAGCTAAAGATAAATTTTTTTTTCCTTTTTGTTACATGAAAGTCTCATTCTTTTTCTGAAGCAGTGACATGTGAAGAAGATAACAAGTCGGAGAAGAAAAGCGTGGGAGGGAAGGGATCTCAAAGGCCTCGCAAAAACGTGTACAGAGGAATCAGGCAAAGGCCATGGGGCAAGTGGGCCGCTGAGATAAGGGACCCACACAAGGGCATCCGTGTCTGGCTCGGTACCTTCAACACAGCCGAAGAAGCCGCCCGAGCCTACGACCAAGCCGCCAAGCGTATCCGCGGCGACAAAGCCAAGCTCAACTTCCCGCCTCAAACACCTCCGACTCCGACTCCGCCTCCGCCTCCGGCTGACATACCGGCTAAGAAGAAGCGCTGCCTTGGCTCCCCCGAGCCGACCCACCCCTCTCCGCCTTCACCCCAAAACGACGCCGTAAATCTGAAGCAGCAAATCTTAAACCTGGAATCGTTCCTGGGTCTGGAGAACAACAATAACGATAACATTACTGAGAAGCAACCGAGTGGAAGTGGCGGTACACTCACTGAGTGGGACCCCTTGGAGGAGCTGTGGATGCTGGACGACGTCGTTATGCATCACCTCCACCATAACCGTCACCTGAATGTCTAAATCTCTTGTAATACTTCATGGGATGTAATGTAAGTAAGAGATAAATTGAGAGTGTGAGCTTTAGTAAAATAGACTTGTACAGTTGTACGGGTCTTATCTCTGGTTTCAACTTCGTCCTGTATAATATTGCAGGGGTCTTGGTATAATGCTTATAGCTTGAAGAAAACTTTAAGTAGATTAGTGATCATTATGTATAAAACTATGGTATTGTTTGTGTCCTTTATGAACTCTTTGTTTAGAAGGGAGTGTGTAAGCGTTGCATGTTTGTTTTTGTTTATTGTTATTATAATGATATGAATGTATGAGCTAAATATGGACGTTGTCGTATCTGGAGGTTGTTTTCTAAACTGGGTTCATGATTGCGATGCCGGTGCATGTACGAGATCTCTTAAGGAAGATTATTGCGTTTAAATAAAACCAACTTGGTGAAGAGTGATTATATATTTATATATATTTTATTGGGATTATTATTAAAATGAGGTTGGTGCGAGTGCGTTTGTACATGGAGAAAGCAGAAGCATTAATTAACCAAATTAAGTATGCAGACAAAATTATAGGAATTTTATTGTGAATCACGTAATATAATTTGCTTTTCGTACGTCACATTGAGCTACCCAATACTATGTATCGTCACGTAATTAAGGAGGAATCATGAACAAATTTTCTGATGAGGGAGTAAAAAATAATACATATATATATATATATATATGCACAAACAAATAATATATAAAAGAGAAGAATTAATAGGCCACACATGTACGCATAATCTCTAGTTTTCATTTTGAGTTAATATATTGTTATAATTAACAGATATATAACTGAAGGTTGAATGAAGAAACATTCGAGAATTTCCAGAGGATCATGATGTAGAACAACGATTTGACACGCTATACAAATTCAATGAAAAAAAATGTTATTTTTGTTTTGAGCATCTGACCTTGATTATTCTAAAATAACTCGTATTCATTGTACAAGCCTTGGTTTTTTCGAGGACAGGCCTTGAGTGTTTTCTTTGACTGCGTTATAAGCAACCACTTTCAAGATGAGGACTAGATTAGATATATCTTGAAAGTATAAGCGCTTTATTCAAAAAGATAAAAAAAAAAAAAAATTAACAGTCAGATAAACGCGTTGTAACTAACTAATGCAGCATTATCGACTTGTAATTTTGACATAAACAGTCATGATCAGACAAACATATTTTCACTAAGTTTTGGAACATTGCTGGGATAGCTGGTCAACAAGTTATCACTCAATTTCTAAATATTCGTTTAATTAAAATAATAATATCATAACATAGAAATTTTTTATGATAATAATGAAATGAACTTTTAATAGGAAAATCGTTGTTCGTTTTAACCATTCGCATTGTCATTTCAGTTAAAAATTTGATAAAAACTAAAAATTAGATATATTATTGTCAACTACTACATGACATATGCATTCAAATTACATGACATAAATTAATATCATGTCAAATTATAAAGAATAATTACAGCGTAATTAACTTTTTTTTTTTTAGAATACCTTAAGCTACGTTTGAAAATTTAAAAATGATAAAATAGAATAGAGTCACGAGTAGTGGAATGGAAAAGTACACGTCATTTCATTATTTGAGAGTTGAATAGTAAAAGGAAGAGGATTTTTTGTTGCCAATAAAAAGGAAGAGGGTTATTGATAGAATACAATAACTTATAAATTAATTTTATTATATTACACTTATAAATATTATATTATTTTAGAAGAATAGTATCAAATTGATCACTTACTTTTATATATTATAACAATTTAGTCTCTCACAAATTTACTATACTAAATTAATCCTTTATAAATTATATTTTATATAAAACCAATTTTTCATTAATTTAAATGAAATAATTGATTTCGTACATTAAATTAGTAAGGAATTAGTTTTAGACAAATTTAAATTTATAATACCCTAATTTATCACGCTCAATTTGTAAATAATTAAATTAACATAAAGTGTAAAAGTGTAGACCTATTTTATATTTTTCTTGTTATTTTAACAAACTTTTAGATTGAAGTACCAAATTAGTCATATACTTTTACACTTTGAGACATTTTGGTTTTTCACAAATAATTGTGACAAATTAGTTTCAGAAATCATTTTTATATAAAATTAGCTTTTCATTAATACAAATAAATGGACTAATTTTATACAAATTTAAATTTATGAGGAACTAGTTTTGTACAAATTTAAATTTGTGAGGGATTAATTTATCACAATTAATTTGTAAGGGACCAAATTATTACAAAATGTGAAAGTGAGGGACCAAATGTATATTTTACTCCAAACTTTTAGGCGAAAAGGATATATCCAGTAATTGTGCCATTTAATTATTCCATTCCTTCTTAACCAAAGTTGAGAGAATAAAATAAAAAATTTTTGAATGATAAAAGAGGATTCTTATATCACTCATATAACATGTTATTTCATCCTCAAAATTTTTTTCAAATAATATATAATTTACCCTAAATTAACCATCCTTTTCTTGCCATTCATTCAAAGATACTCTTATAAACGCAATATATATATAATGTCATTACTTTCGAACAATAGGGATTAATTTCAATGAGATTGTCAAGACAATGAAGGTTGAATCCCATTATTGGTACATGTTCCATTTCTTCACACCCAACACATTTGACGTAAAATTGTTTTCAAAGAAACCAACTTTGAAAAGAAAGGCCTACCACGTATACTTCTATAGCTAGGTAGCATCAACGTGGGCGAAACATTGTTGACTATGCATTACTCAGATACCCATACAAGTGTCGTCGTCTTTGTTCACTCTTCGTCCCTCAAGCTTATATTCTAAGTTTCTCCAGAAAAGAATTGACAAAAAAAATGGTAGAAGAACGTGCAGAAGAATATAAAGAGTTGAAAGACAATGGATCACGGAAAATTCTTTCGTGATTGGTGAATCACTATGTCCTTTATTTATTTATTTTTATTTTTTTAGTATTGTAATGTGATATAGGGCATAGGTAAACATCTCAACTACTTTACATGTTCAAAGACATCACGTGAGACTAAGAAGGAATGCCAATTCATTCTTCATTTTCACTTCTAAATTAATCTCTTAGGAGTAGGAATAACAAAAATCTTTTAAATTTGGGGATTTTTGCGAGGATTATACCATATAAGGATTTTTTTCTGTAGAAATGAGATGGAGATGGCAAAAAACTTTCACCGAAAAAGTTTAGAAATGAAGACAAGAATCATAGGCCCTCCGCTCTATAGGTTCTCATCCCGGCCATATATATATGTATGTGTATATTGTATTTTTTAGTTATTTCACTTGTTATTTATAATTATAATTATTAAAATTTAAAAATTAATTTAACTTAAAAAATAGTTATACTCATTACATTTTCGTCTTTCACTTATTTGAGAATTGAATGATATAAGAAGATTACTTTCAAAATACATTAGAGTTGCATTCAAATTGAAATAGAAAATATGATGTGAATATTAAAAAAAATAATATTAATTGTTTGTAAATTAGGATTAAGGGTAACAAAGAAATTAGAAATATTTAAATTATTTTATTTTAAATTTAATTATCTTTTTGTTATTTTTTAATTTTTTTAAAAAATAACTTACCTTAGCAAGAGTTATCTATCATAATTTATATAACTTTTTGTAAAACTTATTATCTTGAATATATGTAGTTTTTATGAACTTAATTAGATTTTTTATATATATTATTAATTTTTTCAATTTTTATAAAAAAAATAATTCAAAGTTGCTGTAGGGATCTACAAGTAATGAGGATGAGAGAAAAATCTATTGTAAAGTGACGAATAGGAATAGGGAGTCATTCTGCAAAATTGTCATCCCTACTTAAGATTAGTCGTGTTATTTTATATATTGAACCTATATAAAAACAATATATATTTATATATGTGAGTGCCTGTATATGCATTCATCAATGATAAAACATTCAAGGAGATAATTTCATTTATGAAAAATATTTATAAACCAGCTTGCTAGATTGTGAAATTTTATAAAAGAGTGTGTAAAATATCATTTTAGTCTTTTATTTATGAATTTAATCTTCAATTTTTTTATTAATTTTTAATCATAATTTTTTTCTACATTTATGAATTAATCTAATCTCAATTTAATTCCTCATTAATTTTAATTATTAAATTAATCATTTACTTATTAATTAGTTCTTAATTTATTTTTCTACTAATATAAATATTAGTATATTTAATTTAAATTTAGTTGAGACTAAATGATTAAATGTTAATTTTCATATTAATAAAGGACCAACTTGAAATTATACTTACAAGTGAAGGATTTAAATAATATTTTAACTTCTACAAAATAGAGTCGATTATGATGCCATTAATTTCTAAGGAATTTGAGCTCTAAAATTTTAGAATTAATTATAGGTATATTTAAAATCCTATATATTCTCTCGTACTATAGAGCATAGACAATAGGCTAAGGACAAATTTACAATTAGAAAACGAAATTCCTAGCTATTCAACACCTTTCAAAGGTACACCTTTCAGAATCAATGAATGAAACTGTTGGAAAGAGTCAATTTATAATACTTTAAGTTGGTGAGACACATGAGACCAAACATTTGAATTATTTGAATTCAAAAAAGGGTAGATGCATGAACCAAACCCTAGTTTTCGTTAGTGGGACCCTATTATCTAGCACTCTAGATATTAATTAAAGTGATAATACTATCCTATCTAATTAATTTTTTCATTCTTTTTTTTTTGGGTCATTTTCAAATACAGTTTATAATTTTCAAATTCTTCTGCTATTAACTAAACATGGAGAGGACTACATGTTATCGTATTGATAATTAAGCTATGTGGAGATTTTTTATACAATAAGTTTTTTTCATGAATTTCTTAATTTTTTCATATTGCTTTTAATCAAATTTTTTAAAAAAGTATTTCTTAACTTGAACATAATCTTCTTCCAAAATTTAATTAGACAACTCTCTCAATTATTTCATCAAATAAGATTTATATCATATGAATTCATTTAAATATAGGATTAGACTTATATAATTCTTTACATTTTTATTATTAATTTTTTAGTCACACATTACAAATGTATGATTTGTTAATAATGATATGAAAGTGTATATTTTAACTTAAAATTATACAGTTATTTATAATAACTATATACGTGATATAATTTAAAAATTATATGTTTGTTAAGTTTTAATTAGATAATAGTAAAAGTATGAAAAAATGTATATAGTTTTTTTTCCTTGAACATATAATACGTCTCGTTTGGAGAAGTAGATACAGTAACCATAAATTACACTGCAAACGCTCTCTGCATTAACAACCAAAACTCATTAATAATGTGTTTGGTTTAGTACGTGAGGTTCACAAGTCCATTTATATATTTAAATTAGAGTTTATTTTATAAATATTGTTGTTTAATTTGTCATTTAATTTTTTAAAAAATTAATTTCGTATTTTAAATTTCTGTTTGCACAAAAATAAAAAAAAATTATTTTTGTATTAAACATATTATATAAATGAAAAAAATAATTTTAAAATAAAATTTTTTGAATATAAATTACAATAATATAAAATTATGTTTGACTAAAATTAATTTTAAAAATTAAATTAATTTAAAATTATGTTAGTCAAACACTAATTCAAACATATATTAAATATATAATAGTTGCTAAATTTTGAAACCACAGCCATTTCATATTTCATTCTCTCTCTCGTGTGTATATATATATATATGTGTGTGTGTGTGTGTATTAATTAATTACTTAATGTTGAGTTGAAAATTTTTAATATTTTTTCTCGTTTATTAGTTTGCATGAAATGCGTTCATATATATATATATATATATATATATATATATATATATATATATTATTTTTAGAATTATTTGTTCCATCACTCGCCCTAAACTCCAATAATTGAAAACTCTTTCATCCTTGATTTATTAGGCAGTCACTTTTTTGGTGTAAAAGAATACTTTAAGGATATTTCTCTTGATTTATTGGACAGCAAGTTAGTGTGTCTAGCTGTATTTAAAAAGGTATGCCTTTAATGTCAAATGTTTGCAATCGTAAGAGTGGTGCAACCGATTATATTCCATCAGACAATCCATATACCTTCCTCTGATTATATTCCAATTTCCAATATATGGAATATGTAATGCGTTATCTTGATGCTTTTTAATGATCAAATTATATACAACTTGCAGATACAATATACCTCATTAATTTCTTTCTTATATATATATATATATACACACACACACACACACACACATATTGTTGCTATTATCAATAGTTTTGTTAGACTCTTGTTCGCTTGATAACAAAGATTGTAAATTTTCACAATCAACCAATTCAAAGCCAAAACCATTTAATTGGATTTATAAATTAAGGTACTAGATGAAAGAATTGTGTTCTATATACTCACCAAAACAAAATTGGTATAATAATATTTCAGGTAAATTATTCTTGTCTTACCTAAAAGAATGTTTAATTACATAATATTTCATGCTACTATGAAAATTTATACAAACCCTAAAATGTGTGAAAGAATATAAATTTTTATTTAAAATATAATTTATATTAAAATTTTCATTTTAGTGATGTCTATTTTGTGTAAAAAATTATGAATCTTAGTTATTTTAAATTTAAAAAATCTATTTTATTTTGGTCAAATACATATTTAATATTCACTTCACTTCATATGTAATAACTGTAAAATTATATTAGTTATATAATTATGGTTTATTTTTACTATAAAAAAATCCTTGTAGTACATCTTTTAATTTAATATTATACGTAAAATTTACCTATTATCTTCATTAAGACAAATAATTAAAATAGTTCATAATTGATGACCACTCCAGAGGTATTCAAGATGTCATCAAACATAGGATGTGTTGTCTTTACATGGAAATCATATGCACTATGTCAATCATGTATGAGATCTAGAACACCAGTGGCCCCCAACCCATGAGGTAAAAAAAAAAAAACAGACAAATTCTTAAAAGTTAAGGTAATCTAGAAAACCCAAACTTGGCATTAAATAATATGAAATAAGATTCAGGTTCATGTAACTTGGCTCATCTTTTAGGACAAAAGTTGGTTCTACACTTATAATTAGGTTGGCAGTTAACCTGGTCAGAATCAGTTGAAATATAGGGACCCTTCAGGACAAGTGGACGCTATGTCGACTAGGAACATTTATTATTTTGGAGGCCCATTTGCATCTATTTAATTATAAACACAGAACCAACATGCAATATTTTATTTGTAATAAGTTGTCTTGATCATGTCACTGATTAAGATTGTCTTTTATCAGACTAAGAAGTCAGAAAATTAATTTCCTGGGAACACTCGATTTGTAAATGCCTTTATCCCCATCCACTAGATGCGTGGATCTGAACTATTTCCATGGTAATTTTTCCGTAATCATTGTTTCTTCCAAGAAGTTTCTCAGAAGATAAGAATGAAATTTATTGTGACTGTGATTATCCAATACTAGAAGATTTGTACTCACATATTGATTTTCTTATGAAATTTGAAATTAAAAATTTGAAAAAAAAAATTATTCTTTTTTCTATTGCAATTGAATGCAACCTCTATATTTGGGTGCCGATTGCGGAGAATTTTTGCCTGATAAATTACTGTTCATTATTAACGGTTCTTAAAGTTTTATTACCCAACAAGTCTTAATTTATTAGGTAGTGCCATTATGAATTTAGATTTTCTGTATTTAAAGAAATATGAATCATTAAAATTTTATCTAATAATTCATAGTTTAATAAATATTAAATAAATTTTAACATATTTTTAAAATTTAAATCATTAAATTTTCATCCAATAATTTATGTTTTATCAAATTCATCAACACTTGTGATTCCAAATGCAAAAAGTCCATTCCGGTGTGATCATGAGTTGAGTTAGTGGTAGAAAGGAAATAAGGAAATATGAGATGGTAAACTCTGAACTTAAAAAATAAAACTGGGTTATTTCTTAATTTAGTGTGGATGCTTTACTTGAAAAGAGAAGGAAAAAGGAAAATAAAGAACCCTTCCATTCTTTCCCATCTGGAGGGGATGGAGTTCTGATGTTTGAAGAAGAAGACATGGATAAATTAGATCATTGGCATTCCCAAATCCCAAAGACTAAAGCATACCTTACCATTATTCCCCTTCATTTTAAAAGAGATCCTGTTAAGGATAGTATACAGAGACAATAACTTCGAAAAATTCTCTCCTCTAAACCCTCTTTCAATGAACAAGAGAAGAAAGAAGCAAGAAGCAAAGATGATCCTCAGCTATCTGTGAATAAACTGTGACTTCTACCAATCATTCAAAAAAAAAATAAAAAAGAATAATGAACCAGGAGGGTGGCATTTGGTGTGATGTAAAATGCTAGGGTTTGTTACATTAATATATGAAATAATAGGCATCATTTAAGGTATGAATGTCATAAATTAATAATGTGCCAAATGCCTCCCAAAACAGTATATCTCTCCACGAAACTTTGTCCTGAAAGCTTGCATGTGAGAACAATTAGTTTTACAAAATTAATCCAAGTTCAATAACAATGTTCAAAATTAATCCAACACAACTCAAACTAAATTGAATCCAAAAAAAAAAAATGCAGAAACTCAAAATACAAAGAATAAAGTTCACATCAATTCTAAAGTTGCTGAAACTAAGTACTTCAGTTCGGTTCTCAATTACCATTTTCTAGTTAACAACTGCCTACAGATTTTTCTAAAAGAAATATATGTTTGTCCTTGAAGTTAAATGCACTGTTTGGAATTTTCCAAAATTCACTGATCAGATTTTCCATCCCTCTCTCTCCCTCTGTCTCTCACTCAACAAACAAGCAACGACACCATAGGTTTTGTCCCTTCTATATTATTTCCCTTACGAGACTATATTCCATGTTCAGTTTTTAAGGGTAGCTTTGATAATAAAAGGGGAAAGTCTCTAAATCATGTAATCTAATAGCCCATAAAAGCTCCAATAGAACTAGGAATTCGAGTGGGTCAACCTACCATTAGGCTGAATGAGGTTGACTTATGATAATTGCTGCTTGTTTCTTAAACCAATAGTAAAGTTTTCATCATTGAAAGTTGGACTTTGTACTGATAGTGTTTCTTTCACAGGGGTCAAATATTCAAGCTTGGCATTTGTCTTTGCCATTAGATTTTGCAATACTTCTCAATTTTTTTTCCTACTAGAAATTTCATAGTTCGCCCACCATAAAAAGTTTCCCTCTTATTTCATTCTTTGGCAGGGTTGTAGTAAGTTATATATACTTAGATATTGTAATATTTCAAAATTTTATATTTAACATTTTTATCTTGAGGGATCATTTTTTTGAACATTTGTATAAATTAAAATGGAAGAAGAAATTTAATTAAAGAAAGAAGAAAAACATAAATAATAAATATAACAATTAAATTAGTTCTAGAAATGAGAAATTTAAGAGAACTATTATATTAATTTAAGTAACAAATTTTATGAATTTTAGGCTGACTCAAGTGGCTAAGCCTTACCCAAGCATCCATTAGGACTTGTGTTTGATTTCCCTCCCCTGCATTAGAGTATGATTTTTGTTGAGCTACCATGTGTCATCCACCATTGATATTACTAAAATATCCTTATTTCATCTTCTTCATTTTTCCTTCTTCCTAACATTTTTCACGAAGCTTCCCTCCATTTCGGATTTCTGCACTTCCTTCTCCTTGATTCGCTCCAACATCACATTCCCTCCTATTTACCACTAATTTTGATCACTTGGGGGTGGTCAGAAACTTCCAGAAATCCAACAAAAGTGACAATGATGCAAGGGGTTTTTTGAGCTAAGATTCATGATTTTAAGTGAGTTTAATCCAATTTTTTATGGAGGTTTTGTCTCTTGCATTAAAGTATGATTTTTACTGAACTACCACATGTTCTCCACCAATGAAATTACCAAAATACCCCTATTTCATCTTCTTCTTCATTTTTCCTTCTTCCTAACATTTTTCACGAAGCTTCCCTCCATTTCAGATTTCTGCACTTCCCTCTCCTTAATTCATTCTAGCATCACATTCCCTCCTATTCACTGTTAATTTTGGTCACTTGGGGTGACCAGAAACTTCTAGAAATCTAATAAAAGTGACAGCGACGCAAGGGTTTTTTTCGAGTTGAGATTCGCGATTTCATGTGAGTTTAATCCAATTTTTTATGGGGGTTTTATATCTAATTAGCATTTCATCCGGTTCTTATTGATTCCTGCCTTTAATTTCATGTGAATTAATCAGAAAATGAAGCTTCTTCCTCGGCTGTCCATCACGTGTAACACCATTCTTACAAAGTATAGAATTTATTATAAAATTTAGTTAAAATTTATTATGAAACAAGAATTATGAAAAAACTTTAGAATATCTAAAACATAACGAGATAATTATAGGTAATAAAAGTCTATACATTCATTTGTTCATACATCCATATAGATAATTTAACAAAATTGGGAGAAGGGTATTAGGCATATATCTATATCTATGTCAATATCTATCAAAATTAGCCTAATATTAAGGACTCATTCAAGACTTGAAAAAAACTAGTAAGATTCATACCCTTTTGTGATACGAACATAAGTGGTATGACGCGTAAAGCCATATCACATCTTACAACGATGATCTTATTGTGGGACAAATACCCAATTTGTTTGGACTTCAAGAGAAATTTGGTAATACGCCATCTAAAAATTATCATTAATAGAATGGTGAAAAATATTTCCTTAGTAATATGAAAAAGCATATATGATACTCGAAATATCCATGGAATATAATATGACTATAAATTATGATCTTTATGAAATATCTGTGGATGTCAGATATCATAACATACAAATATGTATTAGCAAACATATGACAAACAGAAGTTAATAATGTCCTGAACCATTAAACATTATGAAGTCATATCTTGGTTATTCAAGTCTCACAAAGCTTAGCATATGACTATCATACCCAGGTGATCGAGTCTCACGAATCCTAGCGTACTAGGCAAGCACAACCCCACCTTTAGTTGAGGCGTCCCCTAACGGATACCCAGGACAAAGTCAGGCAATGTAATCTTTATATTAATACATCAACCATGCCATCATATGGTTAAGATTTGATTAGTTTGAGAGAGAATTATCAAGATTTCTTTTGTAATCCTTTGAACACTGATGTTATTATGATGGTTAGGAATCCCTTTAATGTCAATTAAATTTAAGATGTTTCTAGCAAGGATATATTGTTGTCCTCTCTTGAATTCTTAAGACCATTTAAGCGGCACATCCTACCATTGATCTTAGAATTCAAGTTGTGGTCCAAGAAGTGTAATAACTTTGTTTTCTTATGATCATTTTGGTGATATGACCTGCCATAAATTATACAATTAATGAGATATAATGTCTTGCTAAGGAACTTATAGGGTTCACAATATATATTAAGGCGGCATAGTCAATTATTACCAATGGTTCACAATATATATTAAGGTGGTATAGTCAACTATTATCAAATGTTCACAATATATATTAAGGCGGCATAGCCAACCATTATCAAATGTTATTCCAAATTATCAATAAGTACATAGTGGACAGGAATAGTTTAATCTTACCAAGAGTAGTTCTCTTCTCAAACAATCATATTGTCACCCCATCATACAAAGTTGAAATGCATAATAACATTTTAGTGCATAAATAACAAAATCTTCATGTAAGGATACATAATGCACAAAAAAATTCATACATTAAAATTCTTATCTTAAACTTGTTATGACTTACATAATATTTCTCTAGATATTTCAAAATATCAACCTAGCCTCAATCTGCTCTAATTCTACCATTCTTAGACTTTGAATGGGCCCATAGAAGGTCATGATAACAAAATTTCAAGATAAATGACTATAGGCCAAAAAGGAATTACTATGAAGATCATTCAATAAGAAGAAAAAGATAAAAAAAGAAACTAAAATATGTTAAATCATGTTACCTAGATATGCTCTCTTTTTTTGTAATTTTCTTGAAATTGCTTCCTTCCTTCTTAATCTAAGTGTGGAGTGAAAAGGTAAGAGTGAGTGAAATGGGTACTGGAAAGAGTGTAGGGAATGGTGTGAAGAAAAAGGAGTAGGGTGCAGGGTATTTATAATTCAATAACTAAGACTACATATTTTTTACCCAACAATTGTGATTCAATCTCAAATTATAATTATCTAAAATATAATTATGATGTAGGCCCCATAGATATCTAATATTTTATTATCGTGTGGGCCTAACAGATATCTAATATTTTATTGTAATGTGAGCCTCATAAGCTAAGGTAATGTCATATGTCTCTCATTGTAAATTTACCAATTTACCCTTGGAATTTTTCAAAATATCCATTTTGCCCCTAGCCTTGTAATCATTATGCCCTTAGCAATTTTAATAAATGCCCATTTGCCTTTATACCTTAAAATTAAGCTATATGTTATTTTCTTTAAACGATTCAATTGGCATATTTATTCTTGTTTAATTCTTTTTATTTCCCCTAAATAATTTAGCTTATATTACAAATCATTAAATTAGGGAAGTTACATCATGCATGAATAGTGAATGAAAAATTGAAATTTGGCCGAATTTAGGTGAAATTTTGTTATTTTACATTAGGGCTTTTATTTAGAAGCAATTTTCATGTTATTTTCTACCCATTTGTCTTCCCAATTTTTTAAATTAGTGCTTGAATTTGGAAATCCCTAATTTTGGATGAAGAACATGAATAGTGATGTGAATAATGCTGAAACTTGAAATTTGAAATTTAGGAATGATTTGAAGTTATTTTGAGGAAATTCTTTAGGGGTTTTGATCCTAAGTGAGGTTTTAACAATTTTTATGTGTCAGTTTGATGTTTGGAACACTAAATTAAAAACCTCTATTCTTGGTAGGGAATTGAGGTGCATAGAGTACTAATAATTAAAGAAATTTTGATCCTCTCATGTTATTAAACATTAAGAAGAATAATATGAGTTATTAGAAATTGTCGTTTTGGTGGTAAGTGATTTTGAGAATTTCCTTCAAGCTTAAATTAAATTTCATTGTTGTGGGAGGAAGTTTTATAAATAAGAGTGCAATGAAAGTAATTATTAATATTCAATAATTACTTTGCTAATGATTGGAATAATTTTTAAATTTAATTGGTAATGTTAGGCAATTTAAGGACTATAAAGAGTAATATCTGAGCTTATTGGCCTTAGGACATTTTCAAAGCCTTAAAAATATTTTAGTGCAAAAATATTAATATTGAGCATCAATGAAGATGAAACTTTAAGTTTGTAGATCATTAAGTTCCTAAAGTGTTTTCTAAGCATGTACCATTATATGTGAATTATGGAAATTAAGTTCATTAAGAGGAATAATGGGAACACAGAGAAAATAAATACCACAAATTTGGTTTGAATGAATTATTGTGAGAATTTTTTTTAGACACTATTTTAATTAAGATTTTGATTAATATGAAAAGTTAAGATATATTAATTGTTATATTTTAGGGTTAAAGTTGTTCTTTTATACTTAACAGGAAGGGTGATTTGCGTGTGCTTTGACCAGATGAGTAAATAATCCTAATTATGTAAAATTTTTGTTTTAAATTATCTATTTTCAAATATAAATTTTTAATATCTCTAGTACATGGGCTGGCTTATGAATGTTATTGCATAGTTGAAACCTCGGAAATTTGTTGGCTCTATAGACTCTATGATTCTGAATTTGAAATCATCGAAATTATTTAAATTTGAAATTATGAGATATTCTGATTTCGAAATTTAGATTCTTGATTATGGATTTTTGTATATTAAACAAACTTTTGGGAATGCATCTAAAACAGGACCCTGTAGCTAATGACAGTAGATGTTAACCATAGTGCACTATGATTGGTATTTCTAATATAGTTAGATATGATGCCCTTACTTTCATATTCTATTTAAGGCTTAAGATCATTGTTATGATTATTCAAAACTTAAGGCCGATAATGGTTATTTGCTCTGATCTTATTATACTAGCCTTAGGCTCGTTCTGTATTCTGTACATTAAATGATTCTGTAAGAGATTCCCAATCATTCTATTAGATTGGATATTTTAAATTCTCATTATATACTGATTCATTTGAATTAAGAATATGTTTTAAACGTTCTAAGATAGACTTATTTGACTGTTAATGGTTTTTTTCTGCTTTTGAAACTATTGATTTAACCATGTAAGGTATTCAGTTTTAAACAACGAATGTTTTGATTATGAACTCTACCATTGTCAATCTGTCTCTCCCCTTGTATTATTAGTATTATTAATTTACTGAGTTTCCACTCACCCCATTATTTAATATTTTCATATTCCAACCCTAATCCAAAACACCCACCAATGACATTGGAGTTGTAAAGTTTCTATTTTTTGTGAGTCTTTCCTATTGTCAAAGCAACGGTTTCTTGTTGTACATTTAATAATTAGACTTAGTTGCTCCATTGGTTGTTTTGATGTAGTTCCATGGTTGTTGGCTGTTTGTATATATATGATTTGTTTTAAAAATTTCGAGAGGTTCATATTTCAAGAGGAGACTATATCAAAATTTTTACATAGAAATTAAACTGATTCTTTTGGTAATTACATACAAATGTATTAGTTTTGATTTTTTTGATGAAGATCTATATTTTAATTTAAGTTCTGTTATTTTTGAGGTATTTGATAAACTTACGAGAACGTGCCGGTCACTTCCTATCGACTAAAATCGTGACAGATACATGCAATTAAGCATGGATAAAAGATAAAGAATGGAACACGCTTTGAGCCACCAAAACTACTTAACTCTAGACACAGGTATCAATATCAACTTGTTATGAATCTATAATTTGCTACTAAGCCTTAGTCTGACTCAATTTTACTAAGAATCGTATTCTATTTGGATTATTATTTGAGCATGATTCGATTTCATATAATGGTAATTTTTAATTACGCGCATATTTCAATACCGGTTCAATAACAGTTTTGTTTGGCTGTGAATTGTACTTTTATTTTTCAGTTAGAATTTGTTTCAACAACACAATTTAAAATAGAGAACTTGTTAAAAGGTATCGTCATTGATTAGAAAGTTAAAATGTAGTTCTTTAAAGAGAATACTATTGGGAAGTAGAATGTAAGCTCAAATAAAGATAGAGAACATGTAAGTCAGATACGTCTCTTTTTCCTTTGATATCTAAGATGTTCAGTTTGGTTTTTATTTTTAATAAAAACTAACTCACCTACAAACACCCCTAATGTTTGACGCATCGTGGAAGGAAGATTTTAGCTAAAGAAAGTAAAGACCAACAGAAGGCAGCCAATTCATTTGTCAACAATCCTTGAGGACTATCACATTGCTTACAAACCACTGTTACTCATTTGGTCAAGAAACCTTCAATTCGCCCAGTTTCCTATCATCAATCCAATCCAAAACCCTAACACTAAACCCTTGATGTAAACCTAAGCTAACCATCCTCTGCAATTTCAGTCGAGGTTTCGACCTGATTCTGCACAGCTTCTACTACTGACCCACGACTAAGCCTAACAAAATGGACAACTCAACACAAAGCAAAAATAAACAAGTGAAAACTTGGGTAGCAAACTTAACTGCGTGCCTTGTTATTCCTGAATCTGATTGCAAACATTTTGCAAACTATATTAAAGCTTTGTCCTAAAAGAGAATGGTCTTTTAATATAATAGACAGAAGAATTTCATCAAACTACCATGCATGCCAAGAGACTATTGGGCCGCGCATTATGCATGTTGTATTTTGAAAAATTACAGGGTAAAATTTCTTTCCAAACAACACACATGGAACCAATTACCCACTCTGACAAAATAGGTGTTCTGCTAAAAAATAATTAATCATGCCTGCTATCATTGCATTTGATACCAGGGTGATACTTCGCATTTTCTAAACAAAACATAAACAAGGAAAGAATAACATACAACATGGTCATAGTTGTCTATGCTGACACCTTTCAGGAAGAAACAAACATCAGCAAACACATACTTCTGTCATTCAATCGGGTAAACAAATAGTCATTGCTTACAGAAATTCATATCATAAACACCACCCCCAATACAGGTTATTCAGTCAAATTACTCAAACTGGAATAGAATTATCAGGTATTTGTATCTTTAGTCATACGTAAATCTCATATTGCTTCCTCTATGTACCCTTTCGGAGTACCTTCTCACTTATATTGTCTAACACTTCTTGCACGTGAATTAATATCAAATTAAAGAACGTGAAATCATATGAAGCCCATATATAAAGCCAAATCATGTTTTGAAACCCACGAAATTGCAATAATTAAACCACCATACTCAGGGCGATAACAAGCAGCATCATAAAAATCCCTAGCACACACCGTAACATGGTAAAAGTGTAAAATTTTGCTAAATACTAGGGGAAAAAAACAGGACAATGAAGTGGCACAAAAAAGGATGTCCAAGAGTAATGTCCGACCACCCCTACTTATATGGTTGGACCTACTCCCAAGGAACACCCAGAAATTTCTTGCCTCTTCGTGGCATTACTATCTCAAAAATGGAACAAAGATTTAACTTTTCAAAGGGCATTCCTTATACAAATTATTAAGATTGACTAACCAAGCTGGTGCTCAATATCTGAAGTCAAATTTGATTTATCCCTAATAGCTATAGCACATCTTTCCCTAATAATTATCACACCAAAAGTAATCGCCATTCTATCTAGAATAGCACATGTAGACTTAAAGTTAACGATATATTAATTAAATGAGAATTATATACAATATTTACGGAAAGTTAAATGCCTAATTAATTACATAAGTTATCCCAGCTATTAGATTTGAATGCAGTAAAAGGTACCAAATCAGCATATTGGCGCCAATCTCCTAGGGACTTTTCCTCGATCAGCACCCAAAATACCATCCGCAGCAAATCGGACAATCTTCTTGAACGCAAAATAGAGGCAATTCGAAAGCATGATCCAGGAGAGCACTTGATAGACGAAATCGAAAGCAGGGTCTGAACACGAAGATGACGAGTCATCCCAGTGATGCCCTTCGCCAAATCTATTAAAATTCCAACCGCCGCCACTGCCACCGAAACTGCCACCGCCGCCCCCAAAAGGACCATTGCTACCATCACCAAAGAATTGCAACTCATCTCCGACATCCTTAGAGTCATCACCAGAAAACCTGCGCTTCGTTCGTCGTTTTCTGCGGAGAAGGATCCGACGATGTACTCTGCATGAATTAGATTTTACTGGTGGTGGAGCAACGGCGTCGACTGGAAGAATTACCGATGAGATTTGCGGAACTCTAGCGGATGGCAATGAAGAAGAAGATTGATCCGCATATGAATCGGTCATAGAGAGGGGATTGCTTGAATGACTACCTCGAAGTAAGAGCTTCGCGACTCCGAGACCTTTCGCAGAGGCTACGGTTACAGTGTCGGCGACAAGAATGTCCACCACCATCGTAAATTTCATCGTGAATTTCTAGGTATAGAGAATAGATAAGCGAGCAACTTTTTCAGGAAAGACGAGATCTATCAATGGAAATTTTCGCGGGGAAAAGCGAAGAAAATAGATGAGATCATGAGCGGAATCAATTTGGAATCGAATAGGACTCTCTTTGCGACGACAACTTTCCCCGCAAACGCAACGTGTTATTCGCTAAGGCTTGCATACTTTGACTTTGAATGTATTATATGTTTTTTTGGATTTGAACTAGGAATATCGACAACAGATTGGGCTTCTTGGACATTGTTATTTGATAATATGGGCTACATGGGCTGACCTGGAATTGATCCAGACTAAGATACGTTCAGAAGGAGTGTAAGTGCTTCTTTTATTTTTGTTTTGACCCCCAAAAGTCTGTAATTATCATTGGCCCAAAAGATGTGGAGGAACCATGGATTTCTACTTTACAAAATTTAAGTATAGGCCCTTTAGACACATAGTATAAGGCCTAATAAAATAAAACTATAGGTTTTGGTTTAAGTTAGAGTAAGAGAATTGTTGAATTATTTATAAGTATAAATAATCAAGTTTCTATCTAAAATATTTAAGGCTACACTAAACTTGACATTTATATGACATTCTTCTTCCTTTAACTTCTTAATATGAGATTTTTTTGTTTTTTCCTATTTTAAAACTCTCCCTCAAGTCCAATTGGGCTTGCCTAATTGTGACTTATCTTCATATTTTTATTTTTATCTTGGACTTGTGTTTTTTCTAATCTCATAAGCCTAAAGTTTCCTCCCCTTTGTTTTTTTTTTTCGTTGCTTAGGTTTATACTCCTTTGAACCTTAGAGGTCACAGATTGTTTAAGTCTTCCTCATTGAGCTTCCTTTTATTTTTATTTAGGTCTTGGGCCTCAAGTCAGATTGCCTGAACTTTCTCACTGATCTTTTCTTATTAAGCTTTAGGTCTTGGGTCTCGTATATTCATCATTTATGGGTTTGACTTGTGATTGTCAGCCTAACTTGTTATGAAATTTGCCTTTTTTTTCTTTCATCTTGGACCTTAGATGTTGGATTTTTCAAGGGTTTTAAAATCACTGGGTTCTGATACCATGTTAAAAATTATAGGCATTGGTCCAAGTTAGAGTAAGAGAGTTGTTGGGTTATTTACAAATATTGATAGTCAAACTTCCATCCAAAATGCTTAGGAAATTTGATGGACTAACTTCAACACTTATATGACATTTTCTATTCATTTTAACTTTTGACTAATTTTTTTTCTCTTTCTATTTCAATCTATACTATATTGCATAAACTAATATAAATTATATATTTGGTGACATACTATATAATACTATATAGCATAAAAATTAATTATTTTGACAAAAATGACTCTTACTTAAATAAAATCATCTTCAACAAAATGTTGAAAGAAAAAGAATTTGATTTTTTTTTTTTTTTGCCATTATAGAAATTCATATTAATAGTAATATATCAACACACATTTAAGGTAGAACAGGTATAATTAAAACTTGAAATAAAAAATGAAAGAGTAAAACCTCATTTGGTCCTTCACATATAGAATATTTTTCAATTTGATCCCTTATAAAATTTCTTTTTAATTGGTCCCCCACAAAACTAATATTTTTCATTTTAATTCATTACATATGGATAATTCACAATTTAGTATCTCATAAATTAAATTACTATCAATAATGTCTTTCATATTTTTAATATTAACTTATTTTTTTGGAGCATTTATTATAATTTTATTTGTGAGGATAAACAAAGAAATGTTCATATGTGAGGCACTAAATTAAGAATATAATTTTGTGAGGAGCAAAATTGAGAGGACAATTCTATAAGGGGACAAATTGAAAAATTACTATCTGCAAGGGACCAAAATGGAAAAAATATGAATTCATATATTTTAAATTAATGTATTTTTTAGGATATTATTAATAACAATTTTATTTGTAAGGGTTTAGGGAAAAATGTATATACGTGGGGGACAAAATTGAGAAGATAATTTCGTAAGGATTAAATAGAAGAATATCTTTTATGTGGGAGATCAGATTGAAAAAAGGTTTTGAGTTTGTATTTATTAAATTAACTTATTTTTTTAGAATATTACTAATAACAATTTTATTTGTGAAGGATCACAAGGAGAAATGTACACATGTGATAGATTAAATTGAGAGAATTATAATATTCTATATGAGTGACCAAATTGAAAAGATTTTTTATAGATTCATATTTATTAAACTAACTTATTTTTTAATAATATTATTGATAACAATTTTATTTCTGAGTGATCAAATAGACAAATATACATATGTAAGAGACTAAATTGAGAAAATAATTTTATGAGGGACTATACTAAAAATATCTTATATATAAGGGACTAAAGTAAAGAAAATTTTTTGAGTTCATATTTTTAAAATTAAATTATAAAGATATTATTTATAACAATTTTAGTTGAAAGGGATCAAATAAAGGAATATATATATATGTGTGTGTGTGTGTGTGTGTGTGTGTGTGTAAGGGATTAAATTGAAAAAACAATTTTGTGAAGAAGTAGATTGAGAAGACAGTGCTATAAGGGACTATATAAAGAAAATTTTCTTTGAAAGTAAATTAGAAATATTTTATATGTGAAGAGTCAAAAGAAAATTTTACTTAAAAAGACATAAAATATTTTATTAATATAATCAGGTCAATAGATACCATATTAATAATACAATGTTTGATCGTATTAAATATGGTTGATTGAAAGATAAGTTTATACAATCTAATATGTATATCAAAAGCATGATAAAAATGAATAGCATTGATAAACTTATATAATCTCACCTTACACGGCGTTTTAAATGCGTTATATTATTCTATGTTTTAAAGTTTAAACCATATTAAATTAAAGCGTTTGACTCCAATAATTTATAAGTGAAAAATGTAATAGTTCAATAATAGATGGCAATTATGTGCTTTTAAAATTGTAAAGGAATGAGATTTAACCCGAACAATATTTTAAAATTTTCTTTAATTATGATATCTAAAGAAAAAAGAGATTATAAATATTTTAAAAGGATAATTTTAAAGAGAACTATATATTTATTATATTTTAATTAAAAAATTATCTATTAAAATATACAAATTATGTGATATTTGGTGCCATCTTTTGCAACTATAAAATTAGTTGTAGTAGTACCATTATGTGGCATATTAAGAAAAAGACATATGACAATGACATGTCAAAATATATTAATTGTATACCAACAAAAAATAATGGAAAAAGGTCCGCTCATTTAGTAGGTTGTTTTTTTGGTTTTATTGCATATTCTTTAGCCAATCTTGGCCATCCATTTTATTGTGTTACTCACGTTTTGCCATGTCATCCTTTTGCTTTTGATGCACATTTAAAATGCACCATTTCACTAAATGAAATTATGCATTTGGGACAGGCTTTTTTTTTTTGTTTAATTTTAATAGCACGAAAATGCACTATTTTTTGGGTTTCAAGGTTTTTTGTCTTGTCGTTGTTGTTGCTAGAGAATGATGGTGTTCCTATCTTACCATGGCTAGAGAATGCTAAAGTGGAGGTCGTCTCATCGTCATCCTTTCCTCGTTGGATTGAATTCATCGTGAAATATTCAAGTTGAATACATGTTGAAAATTTTTGTTGTTGTTTGATTCCTTTTCACATTATCAATTTATTGTTTAGATCTGGCCATTGTTTTTTGAGACATCAAAAGTGCTTTTCATGGCACAATATTGATACACGGTTATAAGAAACATAATCACACTGCATGAATTTTGAATTTGTAGTTTGTTCTAACGACAATTAATTTTTGGTTGAAAACTGTATATTATGTCTTACTAAATTGCACAACTACTTCAGAATTCAGGTCTGTGTAGATTTCTATGCCCCCTATGATTTCCATTGACATCTAATCTTGCCTTTTATTCTTACTCTAATAGCTAAAGGTTGGTCCAGTTTTGAATTATTGTTTACCTCTTGGAGTTAAAACCAAAGAAGAAGATCAAGTATATTCAGGCTAATATAGTTTGTTAAATGAACTATAAGTTTGATACATAGACCCTAGACCTTGTTGATCATATCAATTGCGTTGCTTACATCGATGGTTTTGGACTTCATTTTGGTAGCATTCTATTTAAGCCTTGTCTTTTTCTACTTACATATTAAAATCTATTTGACTTGGTTTAGTTGCCTATCTATTCAATCTGGGTCGTTATTCTGAAAATATTTTCTTGTGTAAAGCTAGACTTTAGTAATTTGTGTAAAGTTAGAATCAGATGCTTAAGACTATGCATCATGGTAAAAAATTCTTGAAACATATTAGATGACATACAATATCTTGGTTATCATTATATATAAGGCAAATGGTACTAAAATAAAACATGGGTTAATTTTAACTAGATTTACCAAATAGGCTTTGTCTTTTGATAATTTGTATCTACTTGGTTAGAGTGCATCTCATAAATAGTATAGTAAACTGTATTTTCTATATACTTATGCTAGAGAGCATGCATTTTTTGTATTATTAAGCTATTGCAATAAACTATATATTATGTGGGCAATATTCTAGATTTTGTGTAAGTTTTGTTATGTTATGAAGTGATGTTGGAAATTGAATAGGTTTTGATCATAAATCACTTAATATGATAGAATTATGTGCCAAGGAATATACAGGATAATTGGTAAAGTAAATAGCATGCAGAAATTGAAGATTATAAGGTTGACACTAACAGATAAGGATTTGCCAGAATTATTAAGTTATGAAATCTGATAACCCAAATGCAGATAAAGTAACAATAGTTGATACACTTATAGGTCTGTCAAGTGTGCTGCAAAGGAAGGCAAATTCAATGATTTGTCAAAGCTACCTTGAAGAAGCAAAGAACTAAATGAGCACAATGCCAATAAAGATTGTTGAATATATTTAGCTCAATATAGAACATGCAAAATTGGTTCACTGTACGATTGAAAAATGTAAATTGTCAATGTAAAATGTGTACTTGTCATGTGAAGTGAAATAGGAATGCCTTGTAGAGTGCAATGAAAATGCCCTATAGAGTGAAATAATAATGCATTGTATACTTTGTACTCATCACAACCTTTTACTTCACTAGTGTAAAATAATACATTTATAATCAACTACATTGGGTTCTGTAATGAGTTTGCTAACTTACATCTCTTAACAAATAAGTTCAAAAAAATGACAAAATAACCAAAAAACAGTCAAAATCCAACTGTTCATTCATCAAAGCAATTGTATGAGGACATTTAATGACTCCCGCTTATTGAAGCAAAGCAAATAGCATGAGCACATAATCACTAAAGATAAAGGCATGTTTAATATGTTTTAAGTACCATAAAATATCTTGTATAGCTAAATTGGCTCTATTGCATTTAATAGTCATCATAGTATGCTGGGGGTGCTGAACAAGACACTCCGTTCTAAATTTGTATTGTTGATTTATTACCCTACACAAATGAGTCAGAATTAAAAAGTATAAATGGAGGTCAAGAACATATATTACCAAAGTATAAATGTCTTTACCTCATGGTGTGGAATTTATGAATGAATTATATGTGTGATAGGCAGAGCCTTTATTTTCTTTCATCGTTGAAGTTCAACCCAACCTATTGGTTGTCATTGTCTCTTAACCTCATTTCGTTGTTTGAACCCATTTGTTTAACCCATATGTTCACATATAGGGGTTGTGGCCTGATCTAGGCCATTGTCTGAGTTATGTTGTCTTGATTAAGTAGCTATAACTCGCTTCCATAGGACATCCAACTCTTTTTTAACCATGACATGCAGCTCTTCACATGGAGCCACCTCTGATGCTAATTTAATCATCGTGGAACAAAGTAGCTTGTACCATCGGTTGCTTACTAGTTTAAGGTCTCCTTTAACTTCTTTTCCTTTTGAGTCATGCACAATACTCACTCATGCATTTATGGTCCACCTCTTCAATATATATTGGTCAAGTACCTATTTAATGTCCATTATAATCAACACTTTCAATGCATAACAGTATAGTATTTTGAATGTCTCGAATTTCATGCAACTGCAAGATATGGTCTTTAAGATAGTATCAAATAACACTCTTCATTCTTTGTCCTGCTTGTTCGTTGAAACAGTATACTCAAATACAGGTTGAGCTTCATTTCTGTGCCTTATGTTGGTTGCAAAGAATAAGTCAAACTCCTTTTGCACTAGAACAAATATTAAAAATGTGTATACAATTACAAATTGATTTAGAAGCAATGAATGAGGATAATTTAACCTTGGCATCTTATTCTAAGTATCAAACTCACTCTTCAGCTCGTTATACCATTTTCTCATAACTACTTGCTCATTTATCAGGTTTATGTTTTGCCTCATGCAGGCTTTGAAATTAGAGTTCAAGCTCTTACTTAGTTGAGTGCTCCTTATTCCTAATGTGAATGCATGTTTCACGTAACATGCTGCCCATTTTTTCCTGTATCACATACATTGATTTCAACTAGCTATTCTTGTAAAGGTCATAATCTGACAACATCGTCATCCATGCCACCTTAAATTGATCTTTGTAGACGTAGCTGTACATGCACCTTGTCACACCTTAATTTTTAGAGTGTAATTGGCACAAATAACTACGAGCTGACAATCATTTTACATTTGATATCTGTATATTTAAAAAGCAACTTTAAACATTAAGTTTTCTAATAAAATTTCTATAGAATTTTTTGTAGAGTATCCCCTATAAATCAGACTTATCGAGATTTCTACAGATACCTATCTATCAATCACATTCTAATAAAAAGAGCTCAGCTTTCATGATAACAAAATAACCCATAAATTCACAATAAAATTGGGAGTGGGGGACCTACTTGTAGTCATCTGTACTAATATACATAATATACATAACAATTCTCCTTACTACACTAATATAAAAAAATACCTAACAAGATAAAGGATTGCGACACTAGCGATATAGGTAAAGTTTTCTTTAACCCTCACACTCTGGAGGCTTTTTTGGACGTTTATCTAAAAATAGAGAAAATAAACAGGTAACATCCCATAAATATAGCAAATATTAATACCATTAGGTATGCCATATTACGCATAAGTTGTTCCACAATGAATTTTCATTATAACATTTTCATCCTTGTCATGTCATCCATAAAAATGATCAAGTATTATGTTGGATAGCATTCAAATTCTTAGTTTAACAAGATCATAAAACATGTGCTATTTACATATGAGAAAAGAAATAAAACTATATAATATAAAATTAACAATCATGGACTTGCTTCTATGGGTGATCAATATTGGTTAAGGGTATACAGCCCTCGAGGAATTATAGTCATCAGACAAGGGCACACAACCTTTAGGACAAGCTAACTTAGATGGTTGTAAGGCGCAAGCTCATGCTATCTCGTCAATCTAATGTTAGTTCTTATAATAACTGAATGGATTGTTTCACATGGATGTCATTTCATAATAATATGTTAGTTAGTACATTGTATTGTATCCCATTCATTCTATAACATTCCCTATTTCATAATTGTACAATGCCATATATGCTTTGTAATTAGTTTAAGAGAGCTATTTAAATCTTGTAAAACTATTTGCTAAGCAATATAAAGGTTATAATTAGTGAAATCCCAATATAAGCCTATATAGTAATAAACAATAAATATGTGACATTTAACACTGTTGGGAGTGCTACTACTTACCTGGTTGGTGAACTAGTTTAATTAATCTTCTCTTTTCTCTTGTGTTAAGCAAGATTTCTCAAGATAAGTCCTTATAACACAAAAATGCAAAGTATCCTTAACTCATACAATCATCATTACACATTTTATCCTGTTTCACTATCTTATCTCTTAATTTAATCCACAATGGGGAAAAACTTAACATGGATAACAGAAATAACTTACAAGTCCTATTTAATATCCTATACAATTAGCTCAAACACAAAGTCAACTTCACTTTATTAATCTTACGTACTCAAGGTAAGTGGCCCAACAATGACATTGTCATTATAAAATAATTTATGATAATTTAAACCTTAATTCAAAATTTATAGTGTCTTCCACTTTTCTAGTAACCAAGACTTGCCTGTAATAAGCACTTACATTATCAAAGGACATTCTCCTTCTTTAGCTTATTATTCTCATTTCAACTTGTCTTAAAATACATAGTGAAAACATCATTTCAATACTCAATCCCTTTCTCTATTCCTTTGCTTTTTTACCTAAAATTTATGCCACCTTATTTCATTCTACTCTTCTTTTCATCATATACATCACTACTTTTTTTTTAACAAATACAAAATTCACCAATTTATTCTCATATGCACTTTTTATAATTCTTATTTTCAACTACTCAATTTGAATCCCTATTGATCACAACTCAAATTTTACATACCCTATAAATAATTCTATGAATGGGTACTAATGAAATATCACTATAAAAAAAAATTACCCTAATAATCCACCTTTCAAAATTAATTCCCTTTATTCATATAAATCAATTGTAAGCCAAAATTCTAAAAAAATCTAGAATTGGCCCCTAAACTAACCTTAGGCATGTTGTTAAGCAATTTTTAGAAATTTATCACCAAAATCCATTATTCAAATCGTAATTCAGATATGAAGGGTCAAAATTTAGGTAATAAACAAAGCCCACATGGAGATTAGACAAATTCTCGCCAAAATTTGGTTTAAATTCGTGCCCCTTACTGCAAAAATTCAAGAATAGACGAGGTGGGTTTTCTCATTGGAAAGATGATGAATAATGGCCAGAATCATGTTGACAGTAGGCAACAACATTTGTGTGGGTAATCGGACAAAGCAGAAGAAAAAAAGGAGCTGGTAACAAGCATATGATCAGAGGAAAAAGAAGATTGGGAAAGAAAGAATATGTGATAAGGGCAAAATGGTAATTCCAACAAGTAACGACACATAGCATAATGATTAAAAAAATGTTAGGAGGGTGGAGAGCATGGGTTCGAACCCTTGACCTTAGGGTATGAGTCTATATTAACCACAATGCATAAACTTTAATTATCTAGAGCTTTGGACATTACAACATCTTGATCAATGAAAATAGTTTGTGGCCTCTTCTAACCATGAGCTTCCAAAAATGTCTTGAATAGCCACTTAAGGGATTTTATTGTCTTATTGTACAACAATGCAGCACCGAATATGATTAATTACCTGTAATGATTAAAGCCAGAAAATAAGGCAAGAAGTTAATAAGCACAATTCATACAGTAAGTTGTGTTTAAGGAGACGATGTCGCTGAAATATCTGTAGTTCATAATCATACATGCATAAGCCCCAAAGACATTTATTATTTGCTTATCTACATGTACTTGGTAGACATGGTAAAAGGGTGGGTTTTCCAGTAGCTGATGCTAGAAATGTTGTAGAAGATAACCAACTTTCCCATAAATCATGTTATGTTACCTTCTTGATCGAAGATAGTTTTAAGCATTTAATTGGGTAAAGCCTAAATTGGTTCTACCTTCTACGCGTGTGCTCATCAATTAAAATATAGCATTTTGCTGTAATAGAGAATCTTCAGCCATTTCAATTTCATGTTGTTGACTTGAGATATCTTCCATTGTGAGACCAATATATGACTTGTTTCTAGAAGCTGAAGAGGGTAGTTATGAATTTCCACAAACTCATTGTGGTCAAATTTCCTTTCTAAGTGATAAGTGAAATTCTCGCATTGTAGTTAGTTCTAATTTCAAGCCTATGATTAGTAATTGCAATGTCTCTTTTAGCTACCTTCAGAACGCCCTTTTTGCAGCATACAAACCTACATGAAATCACTGGCTCATCTTTCTTATTGTTTATATACTGTTTCTTAACCCCAAATCCTACCTTCCCTCCATAATCAATCTAGAATTGCCATGCCGTCTTTGCACTATCAAACTGCATACCAACTCTAGGCTTTTGCTCCATTATCACTCTCCAAACTTGCAACCTCCTGACATTGGATAATATTGTCGAAACATCAATAAATCAACAAAATTTGTGATTCATTTAAATCCAATTTAAGATAAAAAATTTAAAGCAAAGTTAGATGTCATATGCAATTCATATCCTACAAGATGAGTTGTACATGTGAATAGTAATATTTTTGCCATTGGTTTATGTTAAAGGGTTAGCTTATAAATTCTATTTAACAATATCTAAATTTTCCTAACAACTAATCAAAATATTTGGAATAATATCCATCCACTCTCTTACATTACACATTTAAACAAAAAGTTTTCCTCCTCCAATCCTAAAAAATTTAAACCACAAGATATAAGTCATCAATTAAAGTGAAACAAAAGAGCTAAAAATAATATAATTTCAAAGCAAAACATAAATTACAGACACAAATTAAACTTAAAGCTTCCACATTGATTACATTTTTATTATAAATACACCTTGCAATGTGTCTAAGAGACTATTTTTAAGCATAATGCATACGTGTCTTAACTAAAACAATAGGTGGTCAAGGTGGATAAAACATTTATAAGTCAAGAAAGCTGGGACATCATCAAGATTTAGATTATTATAAACCAAGTTGATTTGCATCCCATTATTTATTTTTTATTTGTTTTCTGGGTAGAAATGAATGTATACATCCATCGCAATCTTTCATCTTTCAGTTTCAATGTATTGGTGCTCAACTTGATAATTACTTAATGCAATTCAGGTTGTTAAATCACTTATTGCATTAATATGTACTCCAAGAGTATTTATAAAAAGTAAAAATGTCATTTATAATTAAAAGTGAGGTCAAGTAATTGATGACAGAAGTATGATCTAGTCTTACACATTGATGAGATGGTACTTACAGAACTATTGGTAAAAATTTGATATTTTGTCTTCCTTAAATGAGTATTATTTTCTGGGCAATTAGAATAAACTATTAGGTTGACTTTCATCAATGTCGTCCTTCTCCCAACAAACATCTAAATAGCGCAAAGCTTTACAATACTTTTATTGAGCTAATTATAATCTTGCTTTTATAAGTTGCAAATGATATAGCAACAATGGATTATTAAAAGAAAGATATACATGAATGATGTATTGGCAAAAATAAAAAATAAAAACGAAAGCTTTAAAATGACAAGGTTATTAAACTCAAATATAACTTCTCAACAATAGATCCTTAGATTCAAAATATGACTTCTCAAAACTCATTATTTCATTTATATGAAAGGTTGCATTTTGAGAATGCCATTTATGCATATAAACTCCCTAAAATGGTGTGTTTTCATGATATTAAAATAAAAAAAATACATCCAAAATAGGTGCATCAGAAACAAAAGGACGATGTGGCAAAATGTGAGCAGCACAATGGAAGGAATGGCTAGGATTGGTTAAGGGAGAATATGCAATAAAACAAAAAAACAACCAACTACTTGCACAGATCTTTTTCTGTAAAATAATTTGTCATATTTATATTTTAACTCTAATATTTTTAAATTTTATTTATGAACCTAAAATTTTTAAAATTTTTTTAATTTATTCCTTTTATTTTTTAATAACTCCACAAAATTAAACATTAGTTTAAAAATAAGACTAAAATTAAGGTGTGGTAAAGTTATTAAAAAAATAAAAAAAATATAGAGATGAGTTAACAAAATTATAAATTAATATATCTGTGTGGTTAAAAAAATAAAAATTAAAAAAAATAAATTAACAAATAAAAAAAATTTTAAATTTATAAATAAAATATAAAAATAATAAAATTAAAATATAAATACCATAAATTAATTTAAGTTGTTATTGTAATATCTCATCCTCCAAAAAACAAATATTTCTCTGTCGTACTTCTTCTCATTATTCATTTAAATAACAAAAGGTAAGTGTTTTTTTTTTCTCGATCCCCTCCTCCCTCGCATTCCATTTTCTTTTTACAAAGAACTGCACCGCCAACAAAACCCTAATGCAGACACTATCCTTCGTATAAAAGGTCTCGTCTGAAAACCTTTCAGTTCCCACTGCTTCCCAGAGATTCAGAAGCCATGGTTTCGCTGAAGCTTCAGAAGCGGCTTGCAGCAAGCGTGCTCAAGTGCGGACGAGGGAAGGTCTGGCTCGATCCTAATGAGGTCAACGAGATATCCATGGCGAATTCCAGTAAATCTCCTTCCTTTTTCCATTTTCATATCTTTTCGATCCAAATTATGCGAACAGATTACTTAGACACGACGGGAATATCTACTGATCAGCTTGATCCGAAACATTGGGCATGCTTTCAAATTCTTTTACAAATTCATGTTACTTGAAATTAACTTAGTTTAGTTTATATACGTGGAAACTCGGAAAATCTGTCCATGATAATAATAATGGAGTTTACGTTATCTTTAGTCTATTGGGAATAGGGAAGACAGAGCATATGATGCATTTGCTTCCTCCCTGTGGTTATCTTCTTCTGTGGGGGAAATTGCATACTTTAGTTTTAAAGAACAACGAAAAGCTATCATTTCTGTAGACACGGTTAGACTTACAGCAGCGAGCAACTACGAAACTTCTTTCATGGTAATCGCATGATTGAAGGGTTTAATAGGGTGATTGTAGTTGTTGTCCTATTTCATTAATTGCTCACAAATAATATCAGCACGAAATTGTTTCAACCGTCCTGAGGGAGCTGTCTGAGCCATCCTGATTCTGCCGTGGTCATGAGTGGTGAGCGATTGATGGAGTAGAAAGGAAAGAAGCGAAGTTAAGCTAAGACACATACACTCCTAAATAGGAGGTTTATCCGTATCGGATTTATATTCAATAGAAACAATACAAAATATGCTGTTGTCTAATTTTTCTTAATTGTAACATCGATTTGTCATTATTTTCCATCATCTTTCACTATATCTTTTAAGTCCTTTTGTTTATCGTCTTCATCTATTTTCGTACATACAACCTTTGGCCAAAGGTCGAAATAAGGTTAAACTCTATATTGAATTTTTAAAATTTTAAAAATTGCTATATTTCATGGTATTGTGCTATACGCTTCTTAGATGATTAGTGGTTCAAAAGAAAAGTGGTCTCTCTTGAATGGATAGCCCGAGAGAGGGTGGATGTATAGCATTCAAACTGTTTTAACGATACACTCAAATTTGACGAAAGCAGAGGGAGATGAACTAGGGGCCGTGGGGGCCAACGGCAGATATAATGCTAGAGTTGAAGTGATTTTAAATTGTGTTGTATTTGTTGAAATGCACAGGGAGGAAGTTAGATCCTTAGAGGGATGGGAAATATGAGATATTGGAGATGAAAACTCCCAAAATAAAAAATGTCGAGCATATATTGTTTGTTGAAACGGAGTAAAGTTGCAAGAAAGTAACTCAAAAAAATAAATAAATAATAAGTGCTTTTATAATGAAGCAAAAATTCAAAATAATTCTTACACACTAGTGAATACACACACATGACCTTCATTGGTGGAAATATGGAATTACTTTTCATTTCATATATTCTTGGTCATGGTTTTCCATCTGACTTTTGTGCTAGATCTGATTCAACGTTTACTTTTGCAAGATCTTTTGATAGTGTCCCTTGTAATTCTAATGTGTTAATGGCTGATGACAGGACAGAACATCAGAAAACTGGTGAATGATGGTTTCATCATTAGGAAGCCAACTAAGATTCATTCTCGATCCCGTGCACGTAGAATGAAGGAGGCCAAGAGAAAGGGTCGTCATTCTGGATATGGTATGGTTCATCATTGGAATCTGATGCTTTGGTTTGTTACACAATTTCATCTCCTGTCAAGTTGTCATAGATGGTCCAAAGTGGAAACTTAAAGTCATGTTTAATTCATACTTGAAGGTAAGCGGAAGGGTACCAGGGAGGCAAGGCTGCCAACAAAACTGCTGTGGATGAGGAGAATGCGTGTGTTAAGGCGTTTGCTTCGCAAGTATCGTGAATCCAAGAAAATTGACAAGCACATGTACCATGACATGTACATGAAGGTGAAAGGTAATGTCTTCAAGAACAAGCGTGTTTTGATGGAGAGCATCCACAAGTCCAAAGCTGAAAAGGCTAGAGAGAAAACACTCTCAGACCAGTTTGAGGCTAAGCGAGCAAAGAGCAAGGCAAGCAGGGAGAGGAAGTTGGCCAGGAAAGAGGAGCGGTTGGCACAGGTAGGCTATAATTACTTCATTTTTTTGCCTTGACCCTTGTTAGCTAGTACATTAGAGGGGACACACTTCCATACTACTCGATATTCTAATTGAAAATGCAGACAGTGAACATGTAATTGTGCTGTTTGCTTAATAGTTACCTTTGATGGAGACTTTAATGAAGCATATCCTCTTTGCAATTTTTTTCTGCATATCTGTTTCACGATCTAACTTGGCATGCGAACAATATAGGGACCTGGAGAGAGGGCACCCCCCGCTGCATCACAACCACAGTCTGAGTAAGCATTCATCTTTCGGAATGTTTGTATTTTAAGTTTATTACTCAAGCATTTTGATGCCATTTTACTAATTTAAATTGTATCTTTCTTGTAGGGGAGCTAAGAAAATCAAGAAGTAATTGGTGAGACAACAGGGCATGAATACTGAAGATTGAAGACTGATTAACATGTATGCTTAATAGGAGTTTTTTTCTCTTCGTTTTTCTTTTCGTTGTATTGAAGTTTTTTGCTTTCGATCGGACACTCAAAGTAAGCTGTAGTATTATTTACTTAATATTGGGTGGTTTGTTTTTCTATCTGGTAAATATGGGCTTTAATCTCACTTTCCCGCACAGTGATCAGTGAGAATTCTGAGGTAAATATTCCTTCTAACAAGTTATGACAGTTATTTTGAAATCTCCACTGGTTACTCTCTCACATATGTGCGTTTTCTTCCATTCGCATGCCAGTTTTAGAGTTAATCATGCAGTCTGAATTAAGTAAATTGGAAGGTGTTACCCTAGGAGGAATTAAGAAAACAAGGGTTCGATACACACTTTTCCTTCTCACTGGATCTTCTTTTTCTTAACTATTGAGTCAAAGATGACTTGGTGGGCTTTGGTCACCGTTATGTAGCAGTGATCCCCAGGAAATGACAAACGCAGAAGTACCAAGTGGCTAGTTGCTAGATGGCTCCTGACTATTGTTTGATGAGTCGTAATTTTGTGATCCACAAAGTTGCCACTGCCATATGTAGGCTAGTCTGAGCTGCACGAAATACTAGATTTGCGTCGTAATCCTCTGCCGCAAAACTGCTATATTTATACATGTGTTTGGGAAAGCATGTTCCACGTGAGCCCATTTTATTTATTTTTCTTTATTATGTCAACGGGCTCTCGGCATTAATTTTTTTAAAAGAAAATTTCTCCATTGGACTCCACGTGACCGGTGGGTCACATTGATTTGAATCTGGATAGTCGAAGAAAATGGTTGAAGATTTAAGTTAAATTTAATATCATTTGAATTATTAGATGAAAATTTAATAATTTAAATTTTTAAAAATTGTTAAAATTTTTTAATATTATTAAGTTGTGAATAATGGTTTAGATTTTTTAAATATAACAAATTTAAATTTATTTTTATTGCAATTAATATTTCCTTCTAAATAATTATATTCAATTTCACAGCTATGACGGGGTGCCATCTGAATTTATATAAAAAATTTGTTATCTAATTACGTATTGAATAGAAGGGTGAGTGACAAAAGAAAAAGGTATTGAGCAGAAGGGTGAAAGAAAATGCCATTAAAAAAAAAAAAAAGAAGTCATTCGAAGCAGGATCAAACTAGATGAGCAAGCAAGCAACCTACTTCTTGGCAGCTAACCCATCAAAGGTGATCCAAAGATCATGTTCTTCAAGTCAAGCCAAAGAAAGTTATGCATCTACGAACAAATTAATGGAACATCGTTAAGGTCCATTTGCTTTTCTTTCTCTGGCTTTAAAATCCATCTCAACAGCCTCCATGAGTTAACCTATCATATACGCAATTCCACTACTGAAGCATGAGCACCAAAATATGATTAATTGTTACTTTTAGCCAATAATTTTTTTAATTAATAATATTATATGTTTTTTAAAACAGCTAAGGTTGAATTGATCACATTTCATGAGAAGAAATATAAATAAAAGATAGATCCAACAGAAACTTACGCTATTTTTCTTTTGGCTACAAATTTTAAAATTAAATCGAAATTGGTCAAAAGCAATAATTAAGCAAAACTTGTTAAATATTTACACATCTTTATAAGCCATGTCTCTTTATAATTAAGCAAAACTTGTTAAATATTTACACATGTTTATAAGCCATGTCTCTTTATAATTAAGCAAAGGTGTCGTAGATGATTGTTAATTTTGTTTTAAATGTACATTAATTTTATTTTATATTTGACAAAATTTTTAATATTATCTTACATGTTAACTCTATCAATTAAGTTAATAGAAATTGATAGTATGCCATTATACATGCATATGTCAAAGTCTAACTTTGAAAATAGATATTCTTATATTTTAACTTTAAGAAGACGTATTTGCTCGATAATAAAAGATTAGTGATAGAAAATAGAAAAGTATGGTACATTGTTCATAACGACAAAGTAAGATTCGTAATTACCTCAATCTACGCATTAGGAATATTATTGACTCTTAATTTAACTAATTTAGTTAACCTTCAAGATGACATGAAAAATTTTAATAAATATGTAAGGTGTAATTGAGATTAGATTCAAACTTTTAGAACCAAAATGATGCTTTTACCTCGCACTTATATGGCGGATTTCATTTACAACTTTCTGGTGTTGAAAATAAAGTAAATTTATTGAGTTAAAAGACAAACAAGAGATTACCGTAAAACGACAAAAAACGTTGAAGGAGAAGGAGGGAGATGCAGGCCATCCAGAAACTCATAGTAACCAGAAAAGGTGGGTAAATAAAAATCAAACTTGTCCACTCTTTGACGTTCTCTTCGTCTTCAATTCAACTGAATCCTTTATTATATTCCCCCCAAAACACAACGCACCAGCGCATCCTCTCTGTGTTTGCGAATCGGGATTGGATTGGATTGGATCCAAAACGACCAACGACGCTCTCCTAGTTTCCATTTCCTCAAGATTTCTGCATTGGTGGCCGTCGATTTGAATGGCGACGGAGCTGTTGATGTCCGATGGCGGTCCCCGCTACGTTCAAATGCAATCGGAGCCGTCCGTGCCGATGTCGTCTTCTGCGTCGTTCCGGCTTGGCGGTGGCTCTGAGACCAATCGAATTTTCAATGAGTTGCCCGAAGCCACCATCGTCTCCGTCTCTCGTCCCGACGCCGGCGATATCAGTCCTATGCTTCTCACGTACACAATTGAGTTCCGTTATAAACAGGTGCCGTCTCTCTCTTCGTGCTTGTGCATTTTTTTTTTTTTTTGGGAATCATTCAAAATAATGCGATCACAAGCTGAGATTCTATTCCATCTTGTACATGTATATCTGAATCTGGATACAGAAGCCATTCATGTGTAAAGGATATTATAGGAAAAAGAAATTAGGTCGGATACTCGAATAATATATCTTCCTGTTTGTATCCGTTTAGTAGGTAAATTTACCACCAATCATAATACAATTGTATATGCTGGGTTAAGGGATGTATGCAGTCAGTATTTGGTCACTAAAGGGCCTACTATTTAGTTACAGCATTAACATTGGCCTTCTTTTTTTGGTTTCCTTGACTAAAATTTCTCCTTTTAGAAATCTTTTCTTTGGCAGCTTAATTTGCGACTTCTTCCTTCCCTCTTTTGTTGATAATTTGATATGCATTTTACGGTTTGGCGTTCACTTGTTTTGTAGTGGTCTGGATGTGTTGAGCCAGTTTTCTGTTGAATTTTCTATTTTTGTGCTGTCCTTGTCTGTCTCCCATTCGAATCAGATGGTTAGATTTTAGAAGGCGGTGCTATAGGAGTATACTTACACATCTCAATTTTCATACCAGTTCAAGTGGCAGTTAGTGAAGAAAGCTCCTCAAGTATTTTATTTGCATTTTACATTGAAGAAACGTGCCTTTATTGAGGAAATTCATGAGAAGCAAGAGCAGGTATTTGTCAAACAATGTTGTTCATACTGATTTTTTTGGTTATCCTCTTATTTATTAATGCTTTGTACACTCATATATTCCTCTGTTCATCCTTTCAATCTGTGCAAGACTTTTACATGTTATTTGATTATATCTTGTATATCTTGCTAAGTTTGGATTGTAATGTAGTGTTCACTGAAACATTATATTAAAGGTTAAAGAATGGCTTAACAATCTAGGAATAGGAGAAAACACTGCTATGGTGCAAGATGATGATGAAGGTGATGATGAAACTGTTCATCTACACCATGATGAAAGTGCTAAAGACAGGTGACAGCCAACATATAATTTGTTTTAAAGTAATCTTAGAATTTCAATACATTCTTCTTTGGTCATTGTTGCTAATATGTTGGTTTTTAATCCAGAGATGTTCCATCTAGCGCTGCTCTACCAATCATACGGCCAGCCTTAGGAAGACAGCAGTCTATATCAGACAGAGCAAAGATTGCGATGCAAGGATATCTGAATCACTTCTTGGGAAATATCAATATTGTTAACTCTCCAGAGGTATGCTTTGTGCATTCCAAAATTGAAAACATATTAGTCTTACCATCTTATAGAAGCATTTATTCCTACACAGTTGATTTATTGTCTTTGCTCGATTATATCACAGACATATAAGATGTTTATCAAATATAAGGGACTTTGCATTGATGTAGTAATTTATATGTAAAATGAAGGCAATTTTGGCATTAATCTAGGGTTGACTATGATATTCATTATGATAACCTGATGTTAATGGAACCTTGATGGTAAGGCTTACAAATGTAAGTGCTATTGGTTAACAATTAAAAGCACAAACAATGGAAATAGCTAAAAAATATAGTATATTTCTTCCACTTTTTTAACTCTAGTCTTGTGAGCTATATATGCCATGACGCTACCCTCTTGCACATAGCCTTAGGAGAAACTATGATGCAGTAAAGTGAAGAAGGATCTCGGGTTTTCAAGGAATCTTCAAACTATATGAAAGTCCCACTCTGAACTTGATCTTGATTTCCTGCACTGATCCTTTTTACTCTTAAAATAAATGGGTATTAGAAGGTACAGAAATGTGCACAAGGGACAAGCCTGTCAAACTTGTCAGAAGAGAAAAGCCTGCTTTCTCATTTTGCCTGAGCTCAGAAAGAGGCTCAATATTGTGATAAATGTGTTTCAGTTGATCACAACTATATATCTATGTGTGCGTATGAGACTTTTTGATGTTTTGGCTCAACAATAAACATCAGGAAAAGAATAATATTCCTTAAAGAATAAATATAAATTGTTTCATATGAGAGTGGGTAAGTTTTTTATTTTATGATACTTAATTCTAATATAGAAAGCATGGTGGATAGTGGTTTAATAATTTATAACTTACCTTTACTTCTTTACATTCTTTTAATATTATAAAAAATGTTTTTTTTACGAAGACTGATTAATAATTAATTTATTTTTTAATTAAAAGTAACTATAAAAAATTTGTTATATACAATATAAAATTAAAATTAGCATAATTAAATGATTCAGTTAATGCAACCTATGAATATAATTAATTTAGAAAATGCTATATATTATTGACACTGCATTTGCAATTGAACTATCGTAAGTTGAAAGTGGAAATATATTATTTTTATTACCTGACTTAGCAGGGAAGTAAACCTAGTTGCTTGATAGGTAAATCAAACCAAAAAATTTTCCAACATGGTTGCCATATCTATGGTGCTTGTGGTAGGCTCAAGATTAATGGAGTTCAGCAACTTTTTGGCTACTATATCCAGTACGTGTTATATGATATGAATAGTGAATTTGTAAGACTTTATTCTTTTCCAGCTAATGCTCATGCATATGATTGTTTAATTAGGGCTCGTTGTTGGATTTCTTGTTGCATTTATGCAATTTTAAGATCACTAGATACCTGTCTTTACAAGAAGCTGTTGGATACAGGTTTGCAAGTTTTTGGAGGTATCAAAGTTATCTTTCACACCTGAATATGGCCCTAGCCTGAAGGAAGATTTTGTGATGGTGAAGCATCTGCCAGAAATTCCCAAGGATGACAATTCCAGAAAATGTTGTATGTCTCGCTGTTTTAGTTGTTGTAATGACAACTGGCAAAAGGTAATGAAATCCCACTTCTGAAGTTGGGCAATATGCTTCACTTGTCTTGTGATGTAGCTCAGGGATCTATATTATTCAATTAAGGTAGTAAAGGTCCCTTCTAGCTGAGATGAAGGAAATCTGAAGCTAGAAATGGGAAAATTACAGAGGAAAGTAAGAAAAGCAAATGAAGAAAACAGAAAGGAATTTCCCAGTATACACCAGCTCTCCTCTAGCTTTCGAGAGGCTAGAGACTCTCCACCAAAATCCCAAATCTTCCTTACTCTCTTTGAGCTGCTAGCACACTATATAACCTCCTAACCAACATCTCTCTCTCTGTCTCTCTCTCTCTCCCCCCTTTTTTCCCGCCAACTAGGATATCCAGTTACATCACTCACATGAACCACACCTTGACACCCATCCTCACACTTTCCCTCAGCTGCACTGAGCATCCTGGGCCTGCTGGAATACACACATGATATCATTGGTCAAGGGTCCATCGTTACCCACCCCAACAAGTTGCACCTTGTCCTCAAGGTGTAGTTGAATCACTCTATCATTCTTCCCACTCCTTTGATAAACTTTCCCATACCTAGGCTCGTAGCGTTGGGGCCCATCATCTTGATTTCTCTTGACACATGTAGAAGCAAAACATCTTCCATTTGGTGTCTGCGCAGTGTGCACCACTGAGGAAATCATACATACATGCATACATTCATATGGTTAAATTGTGGGAAACCTGCAATGTATGTGCAAAAAGGAAAGAAAAAAATTGCAACGTTTCAGCTATTCAATTCTGTCGCTTCAAACTTCTAAATCTGGATTTATACTGGAAGTTGTCACTTATTATATTGAGTCACGATGTAGGAAATCTTAGTTACTCAGATTGTGGGTCTGGATCATTAAGTTAAAATGAAAATTTTCTTGCAATTATCAATAATGAAGAAATTGCATCAGGTTCTTGATAAAAATTACAGAGAAGCTTGTCAAATTGAATGTTCGAGAGCCTCAGGAATGATCCTTCTTAACTTGAAGAGAACTGAATTTTTTTTTCTTTTTTTAAAAAAGAGAATCTATTCAGATAAAGAGTAGTATAGAGATGGAGGATAAGAAATTATATTAGAATAAAACTTGGAGGTACCTTTTAAGTCACAACTCACAGTATAATGTTTATCTGAACCAAACCTCCACATATGAAATGAATGAACAGTCAAAGAAAAGATGACCCTTGCCGAATTTCTTAATAATTCCATGTCAGTTTCCATTCTTCCTAGATTCTTTTTTAATGGTTTGGAAATTTATTTGTTTATAGTCTTACATTATATGGCATGGAGCTTTATCAGTGTATTAGTGATATTTTAATTTGTTTTTGAGTGACTTCTATTGGAATTGATGTAAATTCACCCTGTTTTATTTTCTTGTCTCGTTATGCGCAGGTTTGGGCTGTACTAAAACCTGGATTCTTGGCATTGCTGGCTGATCCATTTGATAGCCAACCTTTGGACATTATTGTTTTTGACGTACTACCTGCCTCAGATGGGAATGGGGATGGTCGTTTGTCCCTGGCAAAGGAAATAAAGGAACGAAATCCTTTACGCCATTCATTCAAGGTGAGAAGAATCTTTGTTGTTGTTTCATATTCTTGTGGCTTAAAGAATAGAATGGGAGTTCTTATATGTGGCATCATAAATTTTTTCATAGTTATGAGCTGACCAGTGAATGTTTTCAGTCGTCTAGTGAAATAATACAGAGAAAGATAATTTTGAACCATTGAATTTTTAGGTGACTTGTGGAAACCGAAGCATTAGGATAAGAGTAAAAAGTAGTGGTAAAGTTAAAGACTGGGTTGCTGCCATTAATGATGCCGGACTCAGGCCTCCTGAAGGATGGTGTCATCCTCACCGCTATGGTTCATTTGCTCCTCCAAGAGGCTTGGTTGAAGATGGAAGTCAGGCCCAGTGGTTTGTCGATGGTCGAGCAGCATTTGAGGCCATTGCTTCTTCAATTGAGGATGCAAAATCGGAGGTTTGTTTACCCAGCACCAGAGCATTCAAGGCCATTTTGAAAATATAATGATTGTTAATAGAACAACAACAACAACATGAATAATAATGGTTTTTAAGTTTATGTTCAATGACTGGATGTTTCATGCAGATATATATTTGCGGGTGGTGGGTGTGCCCAGAACTGTATTTACGGCGTCCTTTTGATTCTCATGCTTCATCAAGGCTTGATAGTTTGCTGGAAGCCAAAGCTAAGCAAGGGGTTCAGGTGAAATCTTAGATGGAATCTGTTAGCTATTTCCTTTACAGTACCTGCATCAATTTAATGAAAAAATTATTGTTGTGTATTCCTTCTCACAAAAGTGTGCTCTCTCTCTCTTTCTCTCTCTCCCTCCTTTTAGACTGAGTATAATATGTTTCATTATTAAATCAGTATTATTGATTGGCTGTAGAAGTTCGCTTTAAGAAATGTTTTCCACTACCTCAGAATGGAATATATTGAAGCCACAAACGGGATTTAATTAGATAATTTGTTACTTAATAGTTCACAAGTCTACCAGATGATCAATTTGTTATGAAGGTTCTTGGCTAACTTGCATTCACCCAGATGATGCATGTTTTAACTTGCATTGTATCCAGCTTCAGAGTTAAGAGTTGTTTGGGATTGACATCAATGCTTTTATTTCTAATGCAGATTTACATTCTTCTTTACAAAGAGGTGGCTCTTGCTTTGAAAATTAACAGTGTTTATAGCAAGAGAAAGCTTCTTAGCATTCACGAAAATGTGAGGGTACTACGCTATCCTGACCACTTTTCTTCTGGTGTTTACCTGTGGTATGCATATTCCTAGAAAGTTTCATTATCTTTTGTTTTAATTTTTTTTGTTCTAGTAAAATATTAATTATAATACACATTTTTTGTTTCTGATATGTGCTCATGATTATGAACAGGTCACACCATGAAAAGCTGGTCATTGTTGATCACCATATTTGTTTTATTGGAGGACTGGATCTATGCTTTGGTCGTTATGACACATCTGAACACAAAGTGGGAGATTTCCCTCCTTTGATCTGGCCTGGGAAGGACTACTATAACCCTAGGTAAGTTTTTTGAGTAATAAGGAAAAGAAACTAAATGCATGTTCTCAATATCCAAAATTGGGGGCACAAGGGTATGCAGTTCTTACTTATTGCTGAATGGGTATGTTTTATAAAGAACATGATCCTCTGCATTTAATTTTTAAATGGAGGAAGTAAATTTGGTGAGAAAAAGAGAGAAGAAAGAGGAAAGAGTTTATGGTGACCCACCCATCGTGTAGAAGGGTTAATAGAATAGTTGCTGACTTGCTGGTGCAAATTCACCTGGATGCTTTATATAATACTCATTTCACTTTCATACTAGGGCCATATTCTGATTTAGTAAACTATTCACTAGGTTTTGCACTTATGTGGTTAGGTTGATCATTCTTCTTGTTGGTCAAAGACCAACTGTCTTTTGTTTCATATAATTAATGGATTCTTGTTCAATATTACCAGGGAATCTGAACCAAATTCATGGGAAGATACAATGAAAGATGAATTGGATCGTATGAAATATCCTCGAATGCCATGGCATGATGTTCACTGTGCCCTTTGGGGACCCCCTTGTCGTGACATTGCTAGGCATTTTGTTCAGAGGTGGAATTATGCAAAGGTAAGACTTTGTGTCTAATCTCATGAAAGCTTAAAGCATTCTAGTCCTAAATTCCTAAGAGAAATAATGCAGTTCTTTTTTCCCCCAATCAGAGGAACAAAGCTCCAAATGAGCAAGCAATACCATTACTTATGCCTCAGCATCATATGGTTATCCCACATTACTTGGGAGGCAGCAGAGAGATGGAGACTGAAAGCAAGAATACTGACACTCATAGAGGTATGAAGAGGGAAGATTCCGTTTCCTCATTATCCCAAGATATTCCTCTACTTATGACTGATGACTCTGATGGGATGGATGCTCCTGAAGGAGAGCCAACATTAAATAATTTAAGTTCCTTTTCACATCACATTGACCTGCCAAATAGGGTCAGCAATGGTCTTCCTTTCCCTTTTGGGAAGGCCAAAATTGAACCAATAGGTCCAGATACACCATTGAAGGGCTTTGTAGATAATCTTGACTCTCTGGATTATCATGGGAAGATGCTTGTGGATAGAGTGACTCTTGCTAGTATACATAACTCGGGTCCAGAATGGTGGGAATCACAAGAACGTGGCGACCAGGGATGCTTTACAGATGAATCTGGCCAAGTTGGTCCTCGTGCTTCCTGCCGTTGTCAGGTTTGTTTTTCTCATATTGTTCACATATCTGACCTTTTCAGACATAGATTTGTCATTGACTTATGTATTTTGCCTTTCTGTGATATATTTAAATAATCTGAATAAGTGCTTCGTAAGTTCATATGTTGAAAGGTAATTTTTTTTATTATTTCCTTTATTAAATATAATTTGTATAGAGAAGCCAAATATTTGCTGGAAGCTCACAGCATTCATCAATTTTTGGGCAACACATATCCTAAAATCCTTTAGTATGTCAGATATTTCAAATCTTACTTGTAGAGTAATTTTTAGAAGGGCACATTATATCTTATTGTTTTCTTACTAGTCACTGTCATACACATTAGTTTTTTATTCAATATGTTTTGGACTCCTTTTTTTTTTTTTTTTCCTATTTACAATATCCTATAAATGTTCATTAGGTTATTCGGAGTGTCAGTCAATGGTCTGCTGGAACAAGCCAAACAGAAGAGAGCATCCATAATGCTTATTGCTCTCTTATTGAGAAAGCAGAATACTTTATTTACATTGAGGTATGATATAAGATTTCCTTTCTTTTCATCCTTACATTATGTAGGAGGAACATCCAAGGCTTACATTATATTGTTTTGTTTCTGGAACTGATTTTGGAGTTTGGACAATAATTGATCAGATGAATGTACTGCATAATTGTCAACTTTGAAGCGGTAGAGTTTTAGTTGTCTGATTGATATCCTGCATATATCATTTCCTGCATTATTAAGCTGTTAAAAGAAAGGACTTGTCTGCACTTAACTAGGCATCATTTGATGTCTGATGCCGTGACCATCTTTCCTGAGTTTCAAATGCTTTTTGTTTTGATATTCTTGTCTTTAACTTTTAAGATAAGTACTTCCTTTAGCGCCTTAAAGATTTTTACTTTTCTGACATTTGTAAATAAGGAACGAAGAAAAGTTAATGAATCATTTTTTATTTTTCATGATACAGCACATATAAATATTTTTTGGCCAACTCTTTGGGGCAAGCTTTTGCACCCATAGTGCAACTGCCTGTGTGGTAGTTTTCAAACTGCTGGACTGAATCTGAGTTTGCCTGAAAATTTATTTTCACAAATTCAAACTGAATTCAAGTCCAACAGTCCAGAAACTGCTGCTAACTGATTGCGGATACTTGGCCACATATTTTCCAGCATTTTCCTTAATATTTTTGTGCTTAAAAACCCCAAAAAACATTTTATCCCTACTTTTGTATTTCTTATATTCGTTCTAAACCTTTTGTCTGATTATTTTGTTTCATTCTCGGCAACTTGCTCCAGAATCAATTTTTTATCTCAGGTCTTTCAGAAGATGACATGATACGAAATCGTGTTTTAGAAGCTTTATATCGACGGATTATGCGAGCTTACCATGACAACAAATCTTTTAGGGTTATAATTGTCATACCTCTCCTGCCTGGCTTCCAGGTTCTTTTCTTTGTTTTTTTTTCTGGGTGATTCCTTCAACACAGAGAACTATATTTTTGTATTTTGTTCAATGAATGTTTGATTTACTTTTTAATTTTGTAGGGAGGCCTGGATGATAGTGGGGCAGCATCTGTCAGAGCTATAATGCATTGGCAGTATCGAACCATTTGCAGAGGACAGAATTCTATATTACATAATCTATTAGATCTTCTTGGTTCAAAAATACATGATTACATCTCTTTCTTTGGCCTTAGGGCTTATGGTAGACTCTTTGATGGTGGTCCAGTGGCAACCAGCCAGGTATTTTCTTGCCTTTATATATCTTATACTTAAGAATAAATTTCGTCAGCTTAATCATTTAGGCATATGCTGCAGGTGTATGTTCACAGTAAAATCATGATTGTTGATGACTGTACAACCTTGATTGGATCTGCTAATATTAATGATAGGAGTTTACTTGGTTCCAGAGATTCTGAGGTATAGCTCCAAGCCTCTCTCCCTCCCCACCTCCCGGTGTAGGCCTCTACATTCTGTTCTTCTGCCTTAAAACTTTTGTTGAGATGTTCCATCAAACACTAATTGTTCCATTCAGAAATTTGACAGTCTACTTTTTGTTAACTTCTTGTTTTCTAATTTGCTATATTGAAAAAGCTGGAGTAAACAATGCATGTTTAACATTTCCATAAATATCTTGGAATTTCTTTCTCCAAATGATCAATTTCATATTTCTGTGTCAATCACAAATTTTAAGGCAATGGACTTGAGTCCATTATATGTAAGATTATGAGTAATGCAAGAATAACTAAAATTGATGTGTGAACCTCTCAATTTGTGGTTTTGTCTTAAAATTTCATTCTTACTGTCAACTTCCTTTTCCTTACCCAGAAAATATGTCATTAATCTGCTGATTGATCTGTTAATTGCTACTTGCTTCACTTTTTATTTTCTATGGTTTTATAGTTAATTATTGATGCATAATTGTTGAAGCAACTTCAAGCCCTTTCTTTGACTTGTCTGTGGTTTTCAGATTGGTGTTATTATCGAAGACAGAGAGTTGATTGATTCATTTATGGGTGGAAAATCATGGAAAGCAGGAAAGTTCTCTCTGACTCTACGGTTGTCCTTGTGGTCTGAACACTTAGGCCTGCAAGCAGGAGAGGTTAGTGAATTTCAATCCATTTTGGAAAGCAGTTGTTTAGAGAGCACTTGTTTGAAGTAGCTGTTTTGTAATGACTATGTATCTTATTCCTCAGATCAATCAAATAATGGACCCTATCGCTGAGTCTACTTATAAGGATATTTGGATGGCAACAGCAAAGGTAATAAGAAAAATATAATGTTAATATGTTCTACTAATTTGAGCTGTAATTATGTTGAATAGTTATGACAATATCGTTGAACTTTTCAACACCAGATCATCATTTTGAAGTCCAGGACTCCAGGTTATCATGAACGAGAGAAATTAAAAGAAAGCAAAAAAGGAGTTCTTTGAAGATTTCTAAATTAATAATGGTGCTTCCAAAAAAAACAAATGATATCTCCCAGCTTTCAAATTTTGATTCTATTCTGAAGTTTGAAAGCGAATGAAAAAGAAATATAGAGTTCATAAAACACAACTACACTAGTTGGTGTTAAACAAATTTTGTCCTTTGTCTTCTTCGAGAACTGTGCCTTATTGGTCGTATCAATGTCCTATGGGATATGGTGGCTGATGCATTTGCCTCTTCATTTTGAGTGTTCTGTCAATCTCTTTTTTTTTCCCAATCTTGTTTCAGGTGGATAGCTTCTTATCTTCTAATCTTCTACTTCAATATTTTTATAATAAAAATGTTCCAATCTATTTTCTGCTGTTTGGGCAGTTTGTTGATGTTAGAGATTATTAAAAAATCATATACTTTCGCTTAGTTTAAGCTACTAAATTGAAGTGGTACTTGACATGGAATTATAACCTTTATGACAGTATCTGAATTTTGATTTTTGTCAATCGCTGTTTCTTTTTATTAAATTTAAGTTTCAGACTTTCAGGCCTCATGGTATGGTGGGTCTTTGGGTTCTACATGCTTCAAGTGTAATAAGTTTTTGGCCTCATGGTACTCAGTTCTGCAAAACTTAAATGAATGCAGCAGAAAAATGGCTGAATAACTTGGGTTTTGTATTATAATGAAGGATTACACCATATCAATCCAGCTCATAGGACTTAAGATTGATATCAGCCAAAACCCAGTGCTCCCTTACAAACCCCAGTAGATACAGAACAGAAAAATAGCCACGAGAGTTACTGAACCATGGAGGACCAAGCTCATTTTCGAGAGGCTAGTTGTCTCCCTCCAAGTCCAGAGTCCAAAAAGTGTCCTCTGATGGTGAGTTTCTCCAACAAAAAGCCTCCCAACTGCTACTAACTGCTCATTGATTGTGAGATGTCCCACTGTCAGTCTTTTCTCTGTCTCTTCCCTTACGATTTTGACTATATACCTTCAAACTTTGAGTTGGTCCAGTGGTTGCTGTCAGTGGCTGCCCCTTTCCCCCTTTGTGTCGTCTGTTACAGACCTTTTGTGTGGGATTTGGTTGATCTTGATGGGTAACCCCTTCAACACCTGGCCCTAGGAGTTCCACCTTGTCCTCAAGGGGAAAATGGGGAAATTGGGCTCTTATCACCTTTAAGTCTTCCCCGGTATTCTCAAAGTCTGGCAAACCTTCCCATTTAACCAATCCTTCAACAGTACCATTAGTGAGAGTCCTCAGCTTACAAATGTCTTGGAGCTGTACTTGAAGCCCCGTCCAGGAGGAAGTGTCTGAGTAGGGGTAGAAGAGTGTAATGATTTCTTAAGTTGGGATATGTGGAAAATGAGATGTATACGTGCCATAGGTGGTAGTTCCAACTTGTATGCTACTGCTCCTATTTTTTCCAGCACCTTAAAGGGGCCATAAAATCTGGGACTGAGTTTTTCATTCATCTTCCTAGCAAGAGATTTCAGCCTATAGGGTTGAATCCTTAAACTTCAAATTGGATATCTCTTCTATGCTTATTGGCTTGGGTTTTCATCCTTTCCTGCGCCATTTCCAGATTTTTTTTAAGGGCTGCAATGATGATATTTTGGGCTTGAATCTGCTCATTCACTCCTTCAACAGCAGATGGTTCATTGCTGAACTTAAATAGGGTTGGGGGCTCCCTTCCATAGACAGCTTTGAATGGTGTCCTGCCGGTAGCACTATGGAAGGTGGTGTTATACCATATTCTGCCCAAGGGAGCCATTTCGGCCACTGTTTTGGTTGTTCACTTGCGAAACAATGTAGATAAGTCTCTAGCCCCCTATTCACCACTTTGGTTTGCCCATCCATTTCAGGATGATATGCAAAGCTGTAACAAGAGGTTGGTACCTGTCTGTTTGAACAAACTGACTTACAAACACCCGGTCCCTATAAGATACTATACTTCTTGGGAATCCATGCAATTTTACTATGCCAGCCACAAACAATTCAGCCACATTTTTGGCTGTGAAAGGGTGTGCCAGCGGGGGAAGTGAGCATACTCAATAAGGCAGTCAACAATAACTAGTATATATCAAACCTCTTTGACTTTGGAAGCTGGGTAATGAAATCCATGCTAATGTCTTCCCATAATTGTTGAGGTATGGGCAGAGGTTGCAGTAACCCAGCCAGAGAGAGTGCTTGGTATTTGTTTTTCTGACAGACCTCATACTGGGCTACAAAGAGCTGTCTTTCTTCATCCCTTTCTAGACCACATTAGCTAACCTTTTGTAAGTGCGTAGGTAACCCAAATGTCCCCCCACGGGTGAAGCATGAAATTCAGTCATCAATGTGGGAATTGTAGATTACTTGCAGGGCAAAATCAATTTCCCCTTGTACAGTAAACATCCCTTGTTGAGGCTATACCCTTTAGGCCCCTCTTTCTTGGTATTAATTTGCTAGATTATGCTGGATAATTTTGGGTCAGCTTGTACTTCATTTTCCCACTCTTCTAATTCTCCATATTGCCACAAGGAGAAAGCCTTCAATTCCATAGAATCTTTCTACCTAGATAGCGCATCAGCAACCCTGTTTTCCTTACCTAGCTTGTACAATATTTCAAATTTAAGTCCTATAAGCTTGGTTATCCATTTTTGCCGACTTTCTTCCACAATTCTCTGCTCCAACAGGTACTTCAGCACCTTTTGATAAAGTTTTTTTGGTGTGCCACAAGCTTTGTCACCATTTTTTTACTACCATGACTATATCCATCCGCTCCCTATCATAAATAGAACACTGTTTTGCCTTATTAGACAACTTTTGGCTGTAAAAGGCTATAGGTTTCCCTTGTTGCATCAGCACAAGACCTATTCTAGACCCCAAAGCATCTTTTTCCAACTTAAATGGTTGAGTGGAGTCAGGCATTGCCAAAACGGGAAGGGTTGTCATGGCCATTTTTAACCTTCCGAAGGCTTCCATTGCTTGAGTTGACCATTGGAAAGCATCCTTCTTTAGAAGGTCAGTGAGAAAAGTGGCTATTTTCCCATAATTCCTAACAAATCTTTGGTAATATCCAGCCTTAGGTATAGGCCACTTGATCATGCTCTCCACTTTGGAAGGATCTGTCTGGACACCCTCCTCTGATATGATGTGGCCAAGATACTCCACTCTACTTTGCGCAAATGCGCACTTCTTCAAATGTTCTCCTTCAATACCTCTAGTACAGCTTGCAAATGTTTCAAATGAGTGGAAATATCTGGACTATAAATAAGTATATCGTTAAAAAACAAAAAAAAAAACCTAGCACAAACTTGCGAAGGTGTTCCTTGAACACATCATTCATCAAAGATTGAAAAGTTGAGGAGTCGTTGGTCAACCTAAAAGGCATGACCAAGAACTCGCAGTGCCCCTTGTATGTCCTAAATGCAGTCTTGTGCTTGCCTCCTGTTTTAATTCGAATTTGGTGGTATCTAGATTTCAAGTCCAGCTTTGAAAAGAAGGCTACCCTTTTTAATTCATTCAACAACTTGTCCATGGTTGGTAGAGGGAACTTATAAAGTATCATAATCTTGTTTAATGCTTGGTAATCAACACAGAACCTCTAAGTTCTGTCCTTCTTCCTCACCAAAAGCACTGGGCTTGAATAGGAGCTGTTATTGGGCCTTATGATTCTTGCCACTAACATCTCCTTCACCATGTGTTCAATCTCGTTCTTTTTGGAGTAAAGTTACCTGTATGGTCTATTGTCAAGGGGTTGCTCTCCCAATTTGATAGTGATGGAGTGGTCTTTTGATCTAAAAGGAGGTAAGCCTCCAGATCCTTCACAGACCAAGTAATATGAATCAGCCTCTGCCTCTGCCTCCTCTGAAAGCATTTATTTGCAGAAGGAAGAGGGAGGTTTCAAACCAAGTGGGGCCTAGAGAAGGTGACAGTGGCAATTATTGACGATTCTATGTAGTTATTGGGAAAGAGAGTTTTTGGGTAGTTATTGGTAGCAATTGTTATTTTATCTGATAATTATTATGTGTTATTATGTAGCAGTTAAGGGGATAGGTAGTTATGAAGTAGTTAGTATGTCAAACTTATAAATAAGTCTAGTAGCAGTAAGGGACAGGCATTCAAATGATTATATGAATTTGTATTATGGAGAGTAGTCTCCTCCTTACAGACTAAAAGTGTTTCAGATCTTGGCACTCTATCTTTATCTTTAATGAGTGTTTCAGATCCTGGCACTCTATCTTCATCTTTAATGAGTGTTTCAAATCCTGGCACTCTATCCTCATCTTTAATGAGTTTCAGATCCTGGCATTCATCCATCTTTACATTTTTCGGTTCTGTTGATTTAATTAATTCTGGAATTACTGGGCTCCTATCACCAAGGGATATTGTTCCAGTAGCCTTTTAACCTCTGGTGGAATTTCAGTTCCTTTGTTCTCTTCCTTCGTTGTTTCTCCCAACTCCATCATGTATCCTTGCTCCCCTTTTCTTAAGGATCGCTCTATGGATTTAAAGGTGACCAATGCCTTGGAGAGAGTAGGATTCCCCTGTAAGCATTTTACTTTGTCTCCCGTTCCAATCTTCATTGTCAACCTCCCCCAATTAACCTTCACCTCACCTAATCCTTTTAACCATTTAATCCCTGGGAGAGCATCCACCCTATTTAGCTTGAAGAGATAAAAGGTTTAAGTAACTTCAACCCCTTGCATTTTCAATGTGAGGTGGCGGCATTGCTGCTTCCCTTTAACTATATATCCATCTCCCACCAGCACTTGGTACTTGACCACTTAGTGCACTGGTAGCTTCATCTTCTCAACCAAGGCTGAGGATATGAAATTATGGGATGCTCTGCTGTCAATCAGCACCAGTATTTCTTTTCCATTTAATTCTCCCATTTGTTTCATAGTGTGATTATCATTGATGCCCACTATGGAATTACGGGATGATTTCATAGTGTTTTCTTCTTACTCCTCCTTGGGTTTGTCTCCTTCCTGTGAAATTTTGTGCTCTATTTCTTGATTCTGTTTTTTGGCCTCTCCTTCCCAAGTCATTATTTGTAATTTTTTGTTCTTGCACCTATGGTTCGCCCTGTAGTTCTCTTTGCATTGAATATAAAGATCAAGCTCCATCGAAAATAAGGATTAAGCTCCCTCAATCAAGCCAGCTCCACGTCGGATAAGCATCAGATTGAAGGTTCGTGTTTTGCATTTGTAATCGCGACGCTGTTGCTGCTTGTTTTGAAGTCTCCAAACTTATTTTCAATGGGCTTTTGTGAGTTAGTACTATAGGAGCTAGTGGATCAAATTGGGTCAAGCCTATTAGTCACTCTGGGTTGGTTTAACTGAGTACCTCCCCACTTGGGCCCGGGTTGGACCTCTTGGAATTGGTTTACCCGATTGTCTTTCGTCTACTACAATATTGCATTTCTTTCGTCCATTCACAATGTCATTTCCATAAGTTCGGCCAACGACCCAACGTTCATCATTTATGATCTCTGCCTTGATTTCCTCCTTCAACCCATTCTTGAAAGCAACCAAGACCTCGTCAGGCACGTCTCTTAGTGGTGCTGAAATGAGTTTGAAGTGTTCCTTATATTCCATGATGTGCCCTCCTACTTAAGAGCCATGAGAATCTCATACTCATCACCTAACTTAGAATGATGAAAACGTTGAATGAGCTCTCTCTTAAATTCAGGCCAATTGGTAATTGGGTTCCTAGTCTCCATCCACTGCATCCAGTTTAAAGCTTGGCCATCTAAGCACATTGTGACTGCCTCCTTCTTCTTCACCTCATTCATACTGTTCACCTGAAAGTAGGGGTGAACATACCCCAAGCCAAGCCAGGTTGGACCTTAACCCGTGGCTTGGCCCGGGGTACATACCGAGCCAATAAATATGGTCCAAACCCAAAACCTGGCTCGGTTAGACTAGTCCATAATCGGGTTGAGTCAGGTCAGACTAGTTATCTTTTTTTTTTTTAATATTTTTTTTTTTTACAAATTTAAATTTAGAAATCTTAAAAAAAAAAAAAGAAGAAATTTTGATTAATATTTAATAAATGAGATATCTTATACTAATAAAAATTATTTATAGTTAACACATTAAAAAAAAGTAGTTATTTCTTTAAAAATTACCATTAATTTAATTAGAAACAAAAAAAATTAAAGAAGCGAAAAAAATTAAAAATATATATATATATCGGGTTAGGTTGGGCCTATACTTTGGTTTGGGATTTGACTCGAGACTGGGTATATTTTGAACCTAGTCCCATCCCTGTGGAAGTGCATGACCTAACCTAAAACAGTTTAGTGGGGCCAGGTTGGCCGAGTCGGACCAAGTCATGCACACCCCTACTAGAAAGTATCATTTCACCTAGAATAGCCATCCTATGGGTACTCTCCAAAGAATATAGGTAACTCTAACTTCTTATATTTGCTGTTCTCCTTCTCATTGGTGGTGCTTCCATGGACTCTAGCTTCTGTAGAGGATTATGTTGGTTTTGGTTGTGGCGGTGGCTTTGTGGTTGTGATTCTGTTGCCCCCTTATGCCTTCCCTCCATTCTTGCCAAGGATTCCTTCATCTCCAACATCCACTCCTTCCTCATAACCACATCTTTTTTCAGGTTCCCCACATTTTCTTTTAAGTTTGCCACATTCTGATATAAGTTATCCACCTGTCCTTCCATCTTGCCTCACCCTGCTCAGACCGGAACTGCTCTCATACCCCTTGTTAGGACCCTGTACTCAATTTTGCAAAACTTAAATGAATGCAACAGAAAAATGGCTGAGTAACTTGGGTTTTGTATTGTAACGAAGGATTACACCGTATCAATCCAGCTCATAGGACTTAAGATTGATATCTGCTATAATCCAATCTTCCCTTACAAACCCCAATAGATACAGAACAGATTAATAGCCACGAGTTACTGAACACAGAGGACCAAGCTGGCTTTCAAGAGGCCAGTTCTCTCCCTCCAAGTCCCGAGTCCAAAAGTGTCCTCTGATGGTGGGTTTCCCCAACAAAAAGCCTCCCAACTGCTACTAACTGCTCACTGACTTTTAGATGTCGCACTGTCAGTCTTTTCTCTCTCTTCCCTTACCTTTTCGGTTATATACCTTCAAACTTTGAGTTGGTCCAGTGATTGCTGTCAGTGGCTGCCCCTTTCCCCCTTTTTGTCATCTGTTATAGATCTTCAGTGTAGGATTTGGTTGATCTTGATGGGTAACCTCATCAGATGGCATGTTAGACAGCTTAAGCTCGAGTTCAATTACTCCTTAATAGCTAATTTGGTGACAAATGTCCTGTGTTGATGAGATGGGAATTTAGTTAATCACTTCAAAAGAAATAAAATTATGTCTCTACTCTAGTGCCTGGCCGACTTTCAAATACCAGGAGGGGGACAAGAGATAGGAAAAACAAACAAAAGACGTTTTCTTTTTTTGTTTCCTAATCAAAACAAATTATGTGGATGAACGTTTTTTAAACAAATCATTATGAGGTGTTCAGCTGTAAAAAAGTATCCACGTCATTATCATTTATAATTTAGCAATCTAATTGTAAATTTCTAAAAAGTTGCATTTAAGTTTTCTCCTGAAAAACTAGAATGCAAGCTATATCTGCCCAGGAACATTATGAATTATATATATGCTTGTATTCTTTTTTGTTGGCGATAAAATGTCTCAGATATTGTATACAGCTTTGCTTAACAAATATGCTAATTGTTTGCACCTGGATACATCTTACAGACAAATACCACAATTTACCAAGATGTCTTTTCTTGCGTACCTAATGATCTGATACACACCAGGTATGGCAGTGACCATTCTCATCCTTCTTCCTGTTTTGGGTTAATCTTAATTTCATCCAGTTTCTCGTCCTAACATGCCTTTTAAACCGTTTTATTGTGCAGACTTGCTTTCAGACAAAGCACAGCTTTCTGGAAAGAAAAAATTGGCCACACTACCATTGATTTAGGAATAGCCCCTGGAAAATTAGAATCCTATCATAATGGAGGTATCAAGAAAACTGATCCTTTGGAGAGATTAGCATCAGTGAAGGGTCATCTTGTTTCATTTCCCTTGGAATTCATGTGTCAAGAAAATTTAAGACCTGCTTTTAATGAAAGCGAATACTATGCTACTCAAGTTTTCCATTGAATATGATACCTAGAGGATAATTCATCAACGATTATCTATCCTTCTTTTTTTTTTTTTTTAACACAGGGAAGCTGTAATTTATTACTTGCAGAATTTCTTTTTATCAAATTCTGCAAGAGCAGAGCGAGATAGAGGAAAAGAAGAACAAAATTTCTTTTTTTTTTTTTGGTTGTGTGTAAAGGTTATGCCCATAACAGCTCATTGTTGTAAAAATTCATCTGTTCTATAATATACGGATATTTACCTTCTGGTTCTTCTTTTTTCTTTTTTTCCAATTGGTTCTTTTTTCATTTTTTCTTGAGCCTCGGCAGTGGCCACAGACGGCTGTGTAGAATTCTTGTGGCATGCACCCAGATGCACACGTTAAATATAAATAAATTTGTAACTATATAATAATTTGCATAGAATAATACTCGGCATATTTTAAGTAAAATTCACTGTAAACAATGTTATATATTCAATTATTATTAATTCATTTTCTTTATTTATATAATAAATGGAAAATATGTATGGGCTGGCATCTGCAGCCTTACCAAGTAAACTATCAGGGCTGAACGCTTTCATAATGTGTAATTTAGATTCTTTACAGTCAATATAAACTGTGTTAATATGATAGATTTGTATTAAAATGAATTTGCAGATTTTTTTTCGGTCGTTAAATAATTTTACAAATTTGATAGTTCATGTTTTGAATTTAAAAATTAAAATCAATAAAATATAAAATTATATTTTGATGTTCGAAAGTATTTAATCCGAATATGTGCTCAATTGCACCTCAACTGTATAGAATCCGTTCTCCCATGATGTTACCTCGCGTTCTTGTAATCTTGTCAAAATTAATGTGGCTCAGAATATTCAGGGTATGTTTGGTTAGGGAATGGGAATCATGTTTGGTAGAAAGATTGGTAAGGTAATGGTTAGGGAATGGGAATGTTGAATACCTAGCTCAACCAAGGGAATCTTGGAGTCTCTCGGAAATAGAAGCTTTTTTCCCTAAACTTCCTTTGTGTATTGCAGATCAGATCCAGTTCTATACGCCCACTAACTCACATGAAACTATACCTGCTGAAGCGACGATGCCTTTTCTGGCAACCAACAACCTTTTCCGGCGATGATGCATTCCGGCATCTATCGATCTGTGTTGTCGTCGAAGAGAGAGATTTGTTGTTTTCGTCGAAGAGAGAGATCTATTGCTGATTACGTTGTTGTTCTTTCAAATATATGTCGAATGAAGTTTATTAGGTTCCAGTGTGATTATTTGCCTTTCTACGGAGAAGATGCTTGAATCCATTGACCATTGTACGGGAAGAGACCATAGTGGTGAAGAAGATAAGGACAAAATTAAAAATTAAAAAAAAATTAATATAATAATAATATTTTTTAATAATTAATTTTAATTTTCATAATAATGATTCATTTCTATTAATATAAAAATAATAATATTTTTATAAAATACTAATTTTTTAACAATAATAATTTTTTAGTAAAAAATAATTAATTTCTTTTAAAAAATATTATTGTAATTTATTAAACCCCTATTTTCATTCTTCTTCTTTTTTTTTTGTGTTTTACCAAACATAACATCAATTTTACTTTATCAAAACCCATTTCCATTTTTAAGATTATTCTCGTTTCTATTCACAATCATTCCATCCACTAATCGTACCCTCAGCCATGTAAATCACGTATCTGGTCTGAAATATAGCAATAATTATTACGTAGCAATCTTACATCTTCAGCCTGCACCCAAGACATGAAAGTGAGCTCATTTGTTAACTCCTCCTGTGGGTCATAAATTAATGCATTATATTTAGGCGTATTTTTATATTTTTTTTATAAAATTATAATACATGTAAAAAATTAAGAAATTCAATCATATATATCATATTTTAAAATTATTTTAAAATAAATATATAAAAAGGGAGAATATCACTAGTGTCACTCCACCTTTTTTAACAACTGGCCTAGTGATAGCATTGTGTTTGGTATATTTCCACAATCCAATTTCGTCCAAATAAATTATTTACTGATTATGTCCTTGTCAATTTACTATAGTAACATAATAACAAAAAAATAATAATAGGCTTGTTTCTTACACAATTACCCACAGCCATATAGTGCAGTAGAAGACTCACTCGTCGGATCGGGATTTTCTGCAGTAATGCAGAATCTGCAGTAAAAAAATAAAAATAAAATAATAATATTTTATTAATATTAAATTAATAAAAATATATTATAATAAAAAAATTATTATTTTATTGATGAACAGTAACTGGAGATTCAGGTGATCCAAGCCGCTCACTCGTCTCCCTTATAATAAAAGAAATAAAATATTAATTTATATTTTAAAAAATTAATATTTATTAAATTAGAAAAAAAATATAACGTAACACATTTTAAATTATTAAATTTTCATCTAATTATTTCAAATTCTCACAAAATGATCAAATTACAGTTTCAAGGTTGCTTTCTTGCTTTCCCATTTTAAATAGTCCTGACAATGAATCATTGATGAAGCAAATTATTTGTTATTTGATGACAATATTCACTACTAGAAAGTACAAATCCTAGTCATTAATTTTCTATTTGCCAAACTTATTGAATTACTATATGTTTAGATTAGCATTAGATTAACATTATTTTAAATTAACTTAATTTTTAAATTTAATTTTTGTTAAATATAATTTTGTATCTTTGTGATTATGTTTGGAAACTCTAATTTAAAAATTAATTTTTATCATTTAAATAGTTCATTTAATGCTTTTTTCACTTCTAAGTAGGGTTTAAAAAGAAAAATTAATTTTAAAAAAAAATTAAATATTAAACCAAATAAAAATATTTACAAAAACAAACTTTCGAGTTTAAGTATATAAATAAACCTTTAAACCACTCAAATGCCAAAATAAGCATACTATTAGTGGCAACAATGAATTTAACTTTGAGGATATCAATTCTACAACTGAAATGTATAAGCATTTACTTCCTATTTCTATCTCTAGTATGGGATGCTGATTCCTACTAAAAATCGTCAATTCATTGTTTTAAAATCGTAATGCATGATATCTAGTGCACAAGGAACTATAGAAATAGTCACTCTTTAGCTTATAACTTTAATTTTAGGTCTCATAATAAACATTTAATTCTAGCAATTCGATTAAAAGTAATTCATTAATAAAGATGCCACCAATAAAACTACAGGTATTTTTTTCATGAGAGATCAAGTTCCAAACGTTCACTGAAAGACTGATAATTCTGATGGTCCACTTCTCTTGATCCAACAACATAAATGTCAACGGAATTGATGTTCGGAATATAAGATAAAAATTTATGAAAATATGCTTTGAAGCATATGAAAACTATTTTTTTTTAAAAAAAAGTAATTGTTTGTACATTGTGGAATTATATAAACAATGATCTTTCAAAATACAATAAAGTTTCTTAAATATTGCAAACATTTATAGTGTATTGAATTTAGCGTAGGGAAGGTTTAAAAGTTTCTTTGTACATGAGAGTTTTTCTTACAAATATTATTATTTGATTTAGTGTTTGATTTTATTTTTAAATTAATTTTATCCTCTAAACTTCTATTTGTATAAAAGTAAGATATAATTACTTTTACGTTGAATAAACTAATAGATAACAAAAATTAAATTTTAAACAAAAATTTTTAAATGTAAATCACGAAAATCATATTTAACCAAAATTAATTTTAAAAATTAAATTAATCTAAAATCATATTAGCTCAACACTAATCAAAAAATACTATTAGTGTGTTTGGTTCTAGAAACCAGAGAATCTATATGCTTTAATAACACGTTTTCAGTGATTCATTTATTTTATATTAAGAGACTTATTTTAATAGTTGTCTCTTTTTATATTCAAAAGATATATTTTATTGAATCAACAGATATATTTGTTGTTCAAATAAATTTATCAAAATAAAATAATTTGAATTTTGTAAATACCCAATGGATCCAATATATCAATTTATTTAAATATAATACAAATATTTTTTATGATATGTTTAAAGGTAATAAATCATATAATGTATTTATTAAATAAACCTAATTCCTTAAAAAAATTTATGTTATGTTTGGGAGTTTTAGAGAAGATGGTATAAAATAACTAATAATAATAGGGAGTGAAGTCACAAAGAGTAAAATAACAAAATATATGCTACCATCTTAGTTGAAAGTTTAATAAAAGAAGGAATAATGGTTATTAATGAAATAGAATAACCTACATATTATTTTTATAATATTATCCTTAAAAATTTAAAATACTTGTATAGTAAATTCTTAGTAAAATAAAATATTATAATAATTATATTATTAAACTATTTTATTCCACTATTGACCTTTTAATTTAGAGTAACAACAAAAATAAAATTTTGAATTACAAGAAGTGACCTTGAATTCACTCTTAGTCATTTCATTCAATTTAAAATAAATTTTTAAACATGTATTTATTTTAATTTAATCATTTTATTTATTGTCACTTTGAACCATCCATATAAACATAAAGATAAAAATATTTAAATATCTTTTGAGATAAAAAACGAGATCAACAAATCAATTCTAGAATTGCTCGATTGAATAATCTTTTACCTTCTTTTTGGTTGTACGGATTATTTGTCAATTGTTAGGCCAAGGAATATTTTAGAAAAATAATATATATATATATATATATATATATATTAAAAAGTGTCTTATGCCGCGTGACATCAATAATTTGCCTTTTGTGAGAAAAAACAAATAATATGACTTTATCTTATTAGAAAGGTAAAGGTTTAAAACTTCCATGTGGACAAATGAACTTTGATCCTTTACTGTACAAGTCACCGAGTTGTACACCAAAAGTTGTTGAATTAAATGGGTCTCACATATTCATGTAGGGTTCAACATGATCTAACGTTCTTTACCATACAGCCAAATGAATTGTATAGCAAAAGATCCCCCTCTGGTAGACAAATGGGTATGATATTTCAAAGTCATAAGAGTGTCTTTAAGATTTGTTATATAGAGAGAGACGTTGTGTTTTTAAGCCTTACATTAGTTTTAAATTTATTATATTTTATCTTTATTACTAGAAGTAAACCCTTGTATTTGTGTTAAAAGTTTTAGGCCTAGGATATCAATTAGAAAACATGAGACTATGAAATTACTGGCCATAAGTTGCCTTATGGCTATGTCTTGTGAGATCTAAAAAATCATAGATCATTAACGTGTCATATATTGGGATTTTACCTCCTTTATGATATGTAAATAAGCAGTTAAGTATAAAAATATTAATTGACCATGTATTAAAAAGAATTTTTTGTAAAGTTGAAAATTTAAATTTGGTTAAATTTAATACGATTTAAAATAGTAAATAAAAATTTAATAGTTTAAATTTCACAAAATTTTAGAAATTATTTAATATTTATTAAAATTTAAATTATTACATAAACATTTAATGACTTAAATACTTTTAAATACAATGAATCGGCAAAAAAATTGCTTTAGGGTAATTAGATTTTGTTTAAGAGACCATCTAAAGCTAGATATTATTTGGGTGTTTATTAACTAAATTTCAAAACTTTTAATAATTATTATATGTCTTTTTTCGTTCAAAGAAAAAATTGAGCAAATTATACTAATTTTTAATGTTTGAATAAATTAAATATTATACCTTTCTGTTTTAAAAATTATATGTAAATTTCCTCTAATTTATTTTTTGCTAATAAAGTTAATTTTGACAAATATATATTTCTTTTAAAAATAAAATTGCTTAAGAATTTTTACTGCCATACTAAAAATAGAATCACAGTCTTGTGTTGGAGCTTGACATCAGACTTTTTGCCTCTATCATCTAATTAAAATCAAAATCAAAATCAAAATTTTATGTTATAAAAAAACCATTTTTTTATAAATAAAAAATTAGAGTAAAAATTTTTATTATATACATCAAGATATCAAGGAGATGTAATTTTAAAAATAAAAATTACTGCATGTAGTTTAATAAAAAATATAAGCAATTAATGTAAGTTACCAAATGAGTAATTAAACCTCCTATAAAATAATACATGGTTATAAAAACGAAAAATAATAATATTCTACGCGCAAGCAGCCAACTATCCAACTCACATGCGTGGCGATAAGTACATAAGGCAACCAATAAGATCATCTCCGATTGTGCAGGCAAGTTTCTCAGATCCTCACTCGCTCTATTGTTGCGCGTGTCAGATACTCTCCTGATTCCGATTGTCAACGACCCTAATTCACCGTCATGCCCTCCAGTCACCGGCATCACAACGCGAAGGTGCTTAACGGTGAGTCCGATTTTGAAGCGCTCGCCTCGCCCGACGGCTGCATCTCAATATGTGGATTCGGTTCTCTTCTTTCCGGTAGGGTCGTCCTGCAGTTGCTATTAGTGTTTACGATTCTGTCGATGTGTAATTCATCGTAATTTGATGTGGTTTCATGCAGAGAAAAGTGCGAGGAGCACATTCCCGGACCTCATGAACTTCAGAATCGCCAGGTTGACTGGCTTCCGCCGTGTCTTCACGGCGGTGGGAGGCTTCTTCTTCGTTCACGGCATTGCCAACACAGAAACTGAGGTTTTTTCTGATTACTAGTTTTTATTTAGATAAACTACTGTGCTGCAACTGATTTACATTATGATTAACTTCTTAGCTCTTCGGAACTTAAGATAAGATGTTTAATGTTCAGTGAAATGTTGTTAGTAAACCAAAGGGAGCTGTGTAATGTGATCAATGGTTGGCTCAAAGTGCTGAGTTCATTTCTAGATATTTAATTTTGGTCTGATGTATGGTTATTTGATTTATGATTTTCAGGAGATTGCAAGCCTCGCTGTAGAGCCTTGTGAAGGTGAAATCATAATAGTCACAGTTTTTGAGATTAAGAAATCAGAGGTATTAGTTTACGCTCTTTGAATTTTTGGTGAGGGTGCTCTGCCGTTACGAATAAATTTTAGTCTTTTGTAAGGGTTCAGAGAGTTTCCTTTTTTAATTATGAATTAATTTTAAACCTTTGTTGTCCTTCTTTCGGAGTCAGATTCCAGCATTTATTGGAAGGGAGCGCGAATATCGCTTTTTAGCTGTGAGTTCCTAGTTTGTTTTGAGGATCAAACTGACCTGGAACTTGCTTCAAGTATAACTCGATGTTGGCTTTCTCTGGTATAGGTCGTCCCTGAAACGCTGCACGGGAAGCCTTTTCCCAATGAAGCGGTTTGTTTCTCAAATTGACCTTTGCAGCAGTCTCCATGTTCTTTCAGTTTATTTCTATGGTTAGTTGTCAATGGATAATAGTTTGTGTATCACCTATGTCCAAGGCAGGTCCTTTGTTCTTCTTACAGCGATGAGGAATTTTTCCAATTTAGATGCCAAGGTAATGTTTCAAGTTTCTACTGCTTAGGAATTGCAACTAAAGGAAGGATCAAATTCGGCCTTTATTAATTGTCCTCTATTGAAATTGCCACTGAGCGATAAGTGAATTTTCTGAGCCACACCTCGTACTGCCAGAAAAGTAAGATTAGCTCGGCACAAATTTACATCAAGCATACATACATAATGATAATGTTTATGTTTTCCATGCTGCTCTATAACTACAAGATTACAAGGCTTTCCTCATGCGTAATGCCCATGTACTTTGTAGTTTATATATCAAGCTCTACTCATATCCATATGATAAAAGTAATTTGATGACCGTTAAAGTATGGGAATATCTCAACGTCATCCTAATTTCTTTTATTTTCCCTGTCCTGCTTATGTGAATTGAAGTTGGTCTGACAATTACTTTTACAAATTACGACAAACACAATTTCGAAAGTACATCTCATATTCCTTTTTTATGACTGGGAAAATGGTGGAAATTGTCATGCTGCACTGTGTAGTTTACATTTTGTCTTACAGTTAGCTATGGGGACTGAGATATCCCAACGTATTATTCCCTTTGGCTCCTTAAGTTAAAATAATTTCGGTATCTTTTTCTCCCTTTGCCTTTTATCTTACTAGATTACCTTAAACCTAAGCCAATTTCCTGCAGAGGGCAAGGATGTATATTTTCAACAATATGGAGAATATAAGATCCATAAGATTTGGCGGGATGATGTTTTACCTTGCCGTGTTTATCTTCGTCACTGGTAAGTTCTCTATTCATTATTATATTGCTTCTGAATATTCTATAAATTATCCATGAATGAGAAAAACTGAATTTGAAATTAAAATGTTATAGTCACGTGGGTTTTTACTACCGGGGTCCATGGCAGACTGCTAATATACTCTTTATACCTGTGCTTGCAATCATGTAAATCACTGGCTAAATGTTCTCAATCATAGTACGTTTCTCTTTCGCCTGCTTTGGCTATGTAATCTTCTTGTAAAAGGACTAAAGTCATGCTTTCTAGGGCTTGAATGGCCAACAATAGACTTGTCCTTAGTTCAGGAAATAGAGTTCAATATCTCCTCTCCTTATCTACCACGGATTGGTTGTGCAAAGAGCCGATAAAAATTTATTAGAGTATTTCAAGTAATTGTATTCACTGATACATGCATTTTGATAAATTCCTATAGGATCCTTCCGCTAACTAGCTGTGCTAAGAATTTCTCTCTATAAACTTAGTTATCTTTGGTAGTCCTCACTTTGTTGGGAGTATCCAATGCACAAGCTTATAGCCTATATGTTACGTGACATTCGTACATTATATTCTATTGTTATCTGATATCAGCCAGTTTTTGCTCAACTAACCGAGTGTGTCATATCGCTGCAGTGTGCTGGCAGCAAAAAACCTTAGCGATGAAGCTTACAATAACTTCCTGGGCCATACCTTCCTTGGAGACCGTAAGACAACCATCCGTCAGCACTTGGAAAAAATGGGTACAGGCATTATGGAAGAAGAAACCCCCGATTCTCTGAAAACCCGTTATGGTGGTTGATGATAAAGGGAGGGAGGCTGCATGGATTACTCGGTTGGCATCAATGTTTTGATATAAATAAATTAAAGCCGATTATGGATCACAAAATTTAGAGATATATGTGATCAAACTTGTTTGAGGTAGTGAAGTGGATTGACGCACTCAATTTATTGGAAAGATTTTCAGACAGATTTGGATTAACAAGTACATTATTGATGAATAAGTATGTAGATGTTAGATACAGAATGGATTCCGGATTCTGTCAGATATGAGTTTTATTGAGATGTGTGTGGGTATATATATATATATATATATATATATAAAATAAAAATCCAAATCACAAATTTAGTTAAGATTAACATTCTAAAAATTGTGCACGGGAAAACTTGAAAAGGATAATAAAAACTAAAATATCATGGTCAAGTGATTCCTCATGCTCGATTGAAATAGGATGCCGTTCTGTTTAATTAGACGGTACCTAATGGGGTTGGGAAGGCACGTTGTAGTGGAAGTAATGTCTGGTGCTGTTCGGTGTGATGGAAAGTGGATTAGTGGAAAAGAAAAAGATATGGGGAGGCTAAGTATGACCGTTTGGTAGGAAGTAATCACTCTCCCATGGCAATCAATATTCCATCACTCATGGGAGAGCTGATTCCATCTGATCAAACAGGATGATTCTTGGGAATAAGATTTCTTGCCAATATTACTCTTAGCGTAGAATGCTTATGACTAAATTATCCTGCCTCCTAGTATCGTCAATATCAACCGACGACGACTACGTACAAGATGACTAGCAATATTCTTTGGGGTAGCTTCTCCAGAGTCCGTTGGTCGGCATCCAAAATTCACCGGAGTTCAAAGGACTTTCAAACTTAATTTAAAGGGCAAAAATTCTCATTCTATGCCGGGAGGTGGTAATTCTTATTCAACCACATAACCAACAAGTAACATATGCAGATCTATTTTTTTTTAAAAATGCTATGTTGTAGTATAGATATGCAACAAAACTGGTAGAAGCTTGGAGATCTATTACAGGTTATTCCATCATCACCCACCCTCTCCTTGCTAACCATAGCAGAGCATAATAATCATTGCAATAGATATCCATAATTCCTTTTTGCTGTTCTTGGCTTTGATTGTTTGGGTGAAATACGGTTAATGAAGATGAAAGAGAAGTAGATGTGATTAATTGTGATTTTAACCTGGACCTTCAGCGACGAGAAGATGAAGGATGAGCTTTTTCAATATAATAATATTAGTTTTTTTATTTTTATTATTAGGGTTATTTCAGTTTCTATACATCTCACCTTAAAAAAAAATTATAATTTTCATTTCCTTTTATGTTATTTTAGGGATGACAATTTTGCAGCGATTCTCCGTTATCAATTATATCTAAAAAGCATAGTAGGTTTTTATTAATTGAAGAATGAGGTTATGTGCTACTATACCAATTAATCAAATCACTTGTCCTATATACAGAAGAAATGAATAAGCTATTCTAACTTTATACAAGAGAAGATAGAAAATTAGCCAGCTATAGAAAAAATGCTTTCAGTTGTTACTCTAAGCTTTCACTCCATGCTGTTATAACTTACTTTCATGCTGCTCACGAGTGTATAAAGAGAAGTAAGCTTGCAGCTAAAGTACATGATCTATGGTATTGATGCAATCCAATATCTATTAGATTTTACCATTCTCCATCAAGTTGGACAGTGGTAATCTACCAATTCTAACTTGGAAACCATCTGCAAAAACTGAAGAGCTAGTAATATTTTTGTGAAAATGTCAGCCTTTTGATTAGATGAAGGAATGTGTTATGGATGAATAAATCCAGCTTTATATTGATCTTGGACAATAAGTCAATCATGTCTAAATGCTTTGTGCGTTCATGAAAAACAAGGTTGGCTGTAATGTGTAGTGCTAAACGACTGTCACACCAAAAAAGATATAGGCAATTGTGGAGGAATGGAGAAGTCATTTAGCATGTATGGTAACCATTGAAGTTCACACACAGTAGCTGCCAAGGAATGAAACTCAGCTTCAGTTGATGATCAACACATACTGGCCTATTTCTTCGTTTTCTATAAGATGAGGGACCAACTAAGATATACATAGTATCCAGTGAGACTCCCTCTCGTGCCTAGATAGGAGGCCTAATTAGCATCAAAGTATGCTTCATGTTGAAGATTAGTTTGTTAAGGATAAAATAGTCCCTTATAAGGGCTCCTTTTGGGGTACTTTGAAACATGTAGTGCAACATCCCAAAAAGCCTTGCAAGGAGAGTGAACAAATTGATGAAGTTGTTGAACCGCATGTCTAATATCTGGCCTTGTAAAACAAAGGTATAAAAGTCTGCGAATAACTCTCTTATAAGGCTTTGGGTCTATCAAAGGATCACTTGGGTCTGAAATGAGCTTTTAAGTACGAGTTAAGGGAGTGACAGTAGGTTTGCAACCTATAAGTCCTGTTTCTTGTAACAAATAAAGTGTATACTTCCTTTTATTGGTGTACATTCCTTAAGGTGATCGAGCAATCTCCAAACCAAGAAAATAACGTGCAAGACCAATGACTTTAATTGTAAACTGCTCAAGTAAGAACTTCTTCACAAGAGTGACATGATTTGTAGAAGTACCAGGAATGAACCAGTCATTAACATAAACAAGCAAAGCGAAAAAGAACACTGACTGTTGATAGGTAAAAAGACAGCATCATGTGCAAATTATGTGAAACCATGTTGTTGAAATTTTGAAGTTAACTCATGGTTCCATTGGCGTGAAGCATGCTTTAGACCATACAATGATTTGTGAAGTTTGCATACTTGGTTAGTAAGAGCCTTAGAATACCCTTCTAGGTGGCAACATATAAACTTTCTTAAACAGATGACCATGCAAAAAAATATTGTTAATATCAAGCTAAAATATAGGCTAATTTTTAACAGTTGATAAGGCTAAAAATGAATAAACAGTTACTATTTTGGCTACAGGAGAAACACTCTATATAACCAAGTCTCTCAACTTAGTTATAGTCTTTCGCAACAAGCCAAGCTTTGTACTTGTCAATAGTACCATTAATTCTAGTTTCACTTTATATACCCATTTACATCTTTTTTTTTTTTTTTGGAAGAGAGGTAAGTTCTTATGTACTGTTTCGTTCAAGAGCATCTAATTCTTGTTCCATAGCAGCATTCCACTCCTTAAAATGCTTAGTTTGAGAATAAGATGTAGGTTCATGTAATTAGACACATTGGCCAAAACATCAATGTACAATAAGGAAATAATGGAAGACACATAAAATGGATTGGGTGTATGGCCAAGTGACAATAACAGATCCTGTAACATAGTCTTATAACCATGATGGTGGTTTAGCAGACCTTTTACTACGTTTCTGTGTAGATGGAGAAGCAACTATGGAACTAGGAGATAATGAAGCAGTGGGAACATAATCAATAAAAATAGTAGGAATAGATAGAATCCAAGAGAAGATGAAAGATCATATGGAGGGATGCAGGGTAAAGGACAAGAAGTAGTAGCAATATCATTATTTCCGTTGTAAGGTAATTCATGCTATAGAAAATAACATTCCTAGATACTAGAAGAGGATTATTTTTTAAGTCATATAACCTTTATGCTTTATATCCTAAAGCATAACCAAGGAAGATACATTTAATTGCCTGTGGAGAAAACTTATGCTTATTGGTATGAGTATTGGTGGCAAAGCAAAAGGAGCCAAAGATTTAAGGTGCGTGTATGAATGAGGAGTCTTGGTGAGAATTTCATATGGGGTTTTCTAGTGAAGTACAGCTGTGGGTATTCTATTTATCAAATAGGTATTAATCAAAATTGATTCCCCCTAAAATTTAAGAGGTAAGCCAGAGTAAAGCATTAAAGATCTGGCTACTTGGAGTAAGTAGCGATGTTTTTGCTCCACCACTCCATTTGATTATAAGTGCCTGCTTTTTGTTGCATAATACCAACATTAGTAAAAAGTGTTTGACAAGCATGACTAAGGAATTCAGCACCATTATCTGTCTTAATTTACTTAACAGAAACTCGAAATTGATTTTGAACCATTATAAAAAACTGATGAAGATGTGAGAAAATTTGGGATTTGGTTTGCATTAAGAAGGTCTATGTGGTGCGGGAATAATAATCAACAATAGTTAAAGAAATCTGCACTAGTAATGCTTTGTACTTTATATGGACCCCATATGTGTACATGGATTAATTCAAAACATTGAGTTGTATTAACAGTGGGTGATGGGAAAGGTAAATATGTCTATTTAGCAAGTGGACAGATAGTAAAGAGATAATTTTGATTATTAGTATAAAGAATAAAAGGGATGTGTTTCATTGCAGTAAAAGATGGATGTCCCAATCTGAAAAGCCATAAAGAAAATGGAGAGGAAATTTTTACTATTTTCATGTTAGATTACATGAGTGTGATTACAATAAGCATAAGACTAAGCAAAAGAATATGGATAAAAAATATAAAGGTCGTTGACAAGTTTTCCCACGGCGATAATGTCCTCAATCTTGATGTTCAGTAACAAGAATCAGGCATAAAAAGCAAGTGAAAATCATTATCTGCTGCTAATTATTAATAAAAGTCCAATTGTATTTAAATGAAGGAATTAAAATACAATTTCCAAGATAAGTTTAGGATGAATAGACACAGTACCAATATAAGATATTTTTTTAGAATGACCATTAGGCAAACGGACAGAATTATTAGTTTGTGGGACATTTTGAGATAAACAGAGAAGAAGAGGCACAAACATGATTACAGGCATTGGTGTTTATAATCCATGAAGTAACATCTAATTTGTCAAGCAAATTAAAAGCATATGAGGAGGAAGAAGAACCTGTAAAATCCAAGAAGTAAGCAACATTAGCAGAAGCATTTTGTGTAGGTAGTTTAGATGCAAGATATTTCTGAACTTCCTATTATACAATATCAGCAATTTGGAGAAGAAAGGGATGATGTAAGAGATGCATTTAATTGAAGTGGTGTATCATTAAAGCATGCATTAACAGTCAGCTTGGCATGCTTGCTCTTAAGCTCCTTATACCAGTCAGGATACCCATTTTTCATGAAACAATTCTTAGCCGTGTGACCCTCGCCATTGCAATGAGAGCACTTCTGTCATATTTCTTATATGCATCTTTCTTCTTGTTATGTTTACTAGAACCAGAGCCTTAGGAAGAAACACCAAGTAAAGTAACTAAAGCACTGTTGTCAGGTAAATCATTATGAACCATGATAACTTGCCGCTATTTCTCAATATTGAGAACCATGGAATAAACCTTACCAGAATTAGGAATACGATCCATCATTAGTACTTGACTCCAGGCATGATCATAAGACTCATTCAATCCTATTAAGAACTGAATAAGTTTGTTAAAATTTTGAAGATTAACAATTTGAGTAGACATACCACATGTACACTTACCACTAGTGCACTGGAACAAGGACAACATATAGTTTAATTCATCCCATAATTTAGTGAGTCGAGTAAGATAGAAGGGGAGTGATGAATTACCCTATGTTGTAGAAAGCAACTCTTAGTGTAACTAATATGCTTAGGGACCATTAGATTCCCTAAATCAACGTTCAATTTTATCCCAAAGCTCTCGAGTAAATGTAACATATACAAATGACTCATGAAGATCTTTAGAGAGCGAGTATAGGATTCAAGAAACCACTATTGCATTTGCACTACCCAACATGGAAGAGTCTTCTGCTAGCATGCTGATTTTTCCAATAATACACCCAAGCTTATGCTTAGCAGTAAGAGTAGTGCACATCGATGTGCTCCAAGTTTTGTAGTTACTGCCATGAAAGGGAACAGTAACTAGAGACAACCCACAATGATCGGAACCATGAAGAAGAAAAGGGTTTTGAGCAGAAGTAGACCGATCAAAGTTAGCCACAAGGAAAATAATGAAGCAAATCCCACGGATCAAAGGTGGTCTGATACCATTAAAAGTATAACGGACTTCTATTAAATGAAGAATGAGCTTCTGTGCTACTATACCAATTAATCAAATCACTTGTCCTATATATACTGAAGAAATGAATAAGTTATTCTAACTTTACACGAGAAGATAGAAAAATAGCCAGTTGTACACTTAACCAATAAGACACGTTAAAGAGAAGTAAGCTTGCAGCTAAAGTACATGATGCAATCCAATATATATTAGATTTTATCAATATCCCTTTTTCCCATTTCATCACGAATGTAGATCCCTATGGGAAATTTGATTTATAAAAATTGAATATATATATATATATATATATATATGCCTTAGATTTAAACCTCAACGCCATTGTTTATATTATCTAACAAACTCTAATTAAATTTATAAGAATTACAAATATTTAAGTAACAAATTTTACAACTCATACTATAAGTTATAATACTCTTAATAAGGTGAGTTAATTATATAAAAAAATTTAACAAAACTATAATTAAATTTAAAATAAATTCATTTTAATAATACTAATTCCTTTGTTTATCATTGATCCTAATTTACAAATAATTAATATTATTCTTTTTAATATTTACTTTATATTATCTATTACAATGTAATCACAACTATGAGTTATTCTAAAAGTGATTTTACTATATCATCCAAATCTTAAAGAAGTAAAAGATTAATAAAATTATCTTTTAAGTTAAATGGATTGTTTTTTAATTTTAATTATTGTATATAAATAACAAGTAAAATAATTAAAATTACAAAAATTAGTATATATATATATATATATAATGTTTATATAGAATTAGTGGAGACACTGCTCCTATTTTCAAACTTTCTTGCCGGAAGTTTTTTCACATCTCCATTCCAATGAATTTTTTTTTTTTCTAAATGCAGTTTCTCAAAAATCGAACAGTCCCACTAAAATCTTAGATTTAAAGACTTTTTACCATTCCTAATTATATTTGAACATTTCATTCCATTAATATGAATTTTCATTTCCATTTTTAATTTTATTTTTATTTTCATTATCACAAAAATCATTCGTACTATACGAGACCTGAAATGCTTTCTTAGATACGACGCGTAAAAGAATCAACTGTATAATTTAGAACTATAATTTCTAATGACGTTAATTACTCCTCAGACTATATAATATTGAGTGAAATAGTGAATATCATTACAGGTTGTTACTCAATATGTTTATATACACACAACACGTCCCATTGCTGCCACTAGTTGTCCGAATTCTGCCCCCAGTTATATTTACAGTTTTTTGAAGTTCAGCAATACTTAATTTTTTCAAAAGTAATAATTTTATAAACTACTGCCAAACGCCAGCTACACCCAATGAGCATGCATTGAACGTATCCTTTATGATATAGTCCGATTCAGAGCCCGAGCACCGTTTCTTCTCAACCTATATTGGAAGCGTTCAGCGAAATTCTGTGGAACTGCGTGGTTGTTAGAGATCAATAATTTTGTCACTAGTGTCTAATGACAAAAAATAAAGGGGCGAGTGAGAAACTAAGATAGTTAGAGCGAGTATTTTTCTTTAGTCCCAAAAGTGCGAAGTCCCACATCGAAAACAATGTGAGTGAAAGGTTCGGAAGCTGCAAATAAATATGCTGAGCGAGTATTAAACGTCTTAACCCGTCCTGTCAGGGGGTGAGAGGCGACTCGTCTATGATCGTATAGAGACGGCGGGTCGTGCCGACACCTACCATAACGAACGCACCTCTCTTACGACGAGCAGGTCCCGCCCTACTTTTGGTGGGCCCGCCCGTCAATTTTTGGAAGTTTCTCCTCGAAGGAGAGGCTCATAAACGCAAACCTGTTAATTTCAAACTACTTAAAAAAGCTGGGCAAATTTTAGTTTTGTTGTGATTACATTTTCATGTATAAAATAGATGTAAAGCCATTTATTTTCACCATAAAGTGCGTATTATCTTATGTTTAATATTACATTTTATATTAAAGTGTTTAAAATGCAAAATATCTTATAAATTTTTATGAAAATGTAAAATGAAATATATTATCTTAGAAATACAAGAAAGTTTATGTAATTTATAAAAGCTTTAAAAATATATATAATTGTATAATTTCCTTTAAAGTAAAGTACAATATACCCTTGGGAGAAAGCATTGTACTAAAAAGTTGGAGGTATATACTTCGCGGCTTATCAGGACTTTCTTTTGTTAATTAAAATGTATTTCTTCATGCCACTAGACTTTTCAATGAGCATTAGTCTTGTTGCATAACTTCAGTTTTTAATAGTTGTAATTCTATCATGCTTTGCACAGGTCAACAATAGGTTCCGATTGGGTGATTTCTCCATATGATGCATGCAAGGGGTGCAAATACAACATGAATACCTTTCCGTTTGAGATTTTCTTGTCCCTTTACATTGCGGTATTACAACGGCTATCATTCTCAAGTTCTCGGAGTAGTTTTTCCAACATCTTCTTGTACATAGGCATATAATGGTCATTGATCATCGTTTTTGAAAGTCTAAGCTTGCTGTATAGCTCTCTTGGTGCTTCATATAAACAGACGTGTTCCTCAACAGGATCATCAGAATTTGAGTTTGAATCATCATCAGAAGGTAAAGAGACAATATGCATGATTCTTCCCGGGGGATAAAAACGATGGCTATCCCAGTTGTCAGATGTTGTACTTGGGTTACTGCATTCTGCAGCATCAACAAGCTGATTCTCTTCCTCTATTATCTCTTTTGCTGCAGCTGCCTCTTCCTGGGCATGAATGTTCACTATATTATCCTGCTTCCGAAGTTCCTTCTCCAGTTCATGCCACAATTCGCCTTCAGTGATGTCTCCAGTGGAAGTCGTGGCGCCTTGATTATCAGGAATGAGTAGCTCCTCTTCATCTGTGTCATCATGGCCCAATACCCTACTTGAGGAATTATGTTCATCTTCATCCAGCACGGGCTCTGACTCTACGACTTCACTCAAAACAGATTCAGTTGTCGTCTCAGATACTATAGAAGAATCACCCAAATTCTCTATTTTGGAGTTCCATGAGGGGTCAACATTTCGGCGGCGTGCAGTCATGCAAGACCAAGATGACAATGATGAGCGAGTTATAACAACAGCTTCAGCAGCAACACTTTGTGCACGCTTCATCACAACCTGCAAACACAAAGCAAAATCTCCCTAAGTATGCATTACATACGAGGAAACTCCTACACACAATGAAGATTATTTATAGAAATCTAGCATTTGTCTAGATCAATACTAGTTATTCCCTCCTTCATATCATGCATACTTGAAGACCTGTTACTACAAATTTTAGTTAGTGTCCATTGAACTCCTACCAACAAAATTTCACTACGCATTAAACAGTGTCGATGTCAAAAAGACATCACAGAGCTTGAAGCTACCTGAGTGCCACTGGTTACTGGTCGCAGCATAGCACCTGCACCAGCTACCCTGGCTTTAGCACTAGATATTGAAGGTATACGTGATCCAAGTGCAGTTGCAGAGCGATAGACGACATTTAGGACCTTTGTCCGCTCAACTTGATCCCGTAAATCATTCAACCAAGATGATGCAGTAACCTAATAACAACTAACAAGAGTAAGTAAAGAAATTATCTAACAAATACCATCAAATTTTAAGTAAAAAACATCAACATTTATGTTTGCAAATTATGAGGTCAGGAGAAAGTTAGAGCACCTCAGAACGAAGATCATCAACAGAGGAAGCTGAGAAGGTAGGCACCAAATCAGAGCCATTTATAATGGTACTGATAAAGTGCTTCCCTGATTCTGCTAACTCCCATGTCATACAGGCAGCTGCAAAAATGTACAAGTATAACACAGACATAATTCAGTGCTTAGTATGAGAGGACAGCAAAATTCCCATATTAAAGAAAAATAATCATGCACTAGCAAAATATTCAACCAGAACCATGGACAAAAGCATATGAAACCAATAAATTCAAAACAAATGTATTAAAGTCATCACATGAATTTTAACCAATCTTCTCTTCCAAAAAAAAAAAAAAAGGGAGAAACTATGCATTCCACTTGTACTGTACCCTCATCTAGCTAATTCTGTTGATAATCTGATACTGACTCACTTTAGTATTGGCATTGGGCAAATAAGAATACATGAAAAAGTCATATCACAGTGGTATATCTCAAATTTGAAAGTCAAATTAGTAACGTATGGAATAGTATCTTGAAATTTTAGCACCATCCAAACTGAATATAACACAAGCTTTGGATTGTGGCCAACATCAATATAAAGAAAAATTCAGGGTAACTTGCATAGTTAGCAACATACAATAACTAATGAATTAGTTGATTACCCAACTGGAGAAATATTTTTGTAAGCACTGAAGAAATAATTTTAAATGTGAAGATGGCAGCATAGCGAGTAGCTACATACCTGGGGCAAATGTGACACAGGTAATTGAAGAGAATTCGTTTTGTTCTCTCAGAATATATGTTAACAGCGCTGCAGTACCACCACCAAGCGAGTGCCCAACAATCTACAGAAGATAAAAAGACAACTGTTTGTAAATATATCCTTACAAGCAAGTAAAAATGACTCACAAGACAAATTTGAAAAAATGTGGCATCTAGAGTAAAGCAACAAAATGGATGAAAAGAAAAACAGATTATTAGAATTTTTTTTTATATTTTCCACTACTTCGTTAGCTTGCAATTTAGCTATCAGGGCTGTAACATTTTGATGCTTTTCCAAGCAACGTATAGAATAATACCTTTACACTGAAGTCAGGACATTCGCCAAGAGCCTTGAGCAGGGTTGGCGTACAGAGCTTTGCAATCCAACGAGCTGCAGCTACCATACCACAGTGTGCATATCCTAAAATTAAGTTGCTAATCCCACCATCATTTAAAACTGAATGGTGGAAGGGGACTACAGCACCAGTTGCAGCTGTTAGTGTGTCTTTAATACTATGAGTACCCCGGATCAAAAGAAGAAAACATTTTGATTTTGTATCACGTATAATTGTGAAAGCAGGCTTCAGAAGCTGCATTAAGATTCCATGCAATTAAATAAATTATCACGTAAAATGAGGATAAGAATGGAAAACCAACTGATACAGCTAAGTGGTTGAATATAAGATGGGAAAATAAAATGCAAGTAAAAGGTTGAAAAAATGCAATAACGCTTAGATACTCACTAACTAGGGGAAATAGATCCACTGTATAAATGCATTATTCCAGAAGCTATGCACTTGTCAGCTTTCAGCATGTAGCTTAATGATGATATAAAATAGCAACTACCATCTGAAGCAAGCATATACCTCTACTTTAGTTTTTTTTTTTTTTTTTTTTTTTTTTTTTTTACGTTTACCCATCTCTTTCCTGTGAGAATTTTATCAAGATGTAGAGTCCTCATGCAATGATAAAAAAAAATACATGAATGACTCATTATTCATCTATTATCTAGAAAGAAAAGTAGAGATTACACCCAAGGCATTGTCACCCTACGGTTAAGTTTTTGACACGAACACATCCAACGGTATTTAAAATAGGGTAAACCTGATAGTTACTAATAGAATAAATAATGAAGTAGTCTTTTATTGTTGGATCCCACGTGTTATAGATGGGCAGGTGCGAATAACTATTAATATTTCCACTAGAAAATATTAGTCGCTTAAATTCAAATGCCACAGGTGGTCTTACTATTAAGAAATAAAGCACGGGTCCCTTTCAGAGGACCTAATAGTAATACCACGGGGATCATAGTTAGTTCCCCTTCTCTATGAAGCTTGCAACATCCCTAATAGCATATTTTGATACAAGACTCTAGAAAGCAACCCACTTTATGAGTATTAACTCATATAATTGGATCTAGAGACGCAGATGAGGCGGAGGATGCAAGTCATTGTGGAAAACTAGATGCTAAACTACATGTTACAGGGAAAGTTGCAATTACATGTTCAAGGCGATGAGCTATTTATCCAGTAACATTAATTCTCCTCAAAGGAGGTGATTTGAGGCCACGAAATCTTAAGCCCATCTGGGAGGGCGAGTTTGCGCTTTGGCTTACTGATCACCAACCCACCCCATAAAAAGTGATAAGTAGAGTGACATTAAGTACAACGTACCCCGGCTTTGGGCTTCTGCAGAAGGACGTCGTCCAAGGAGAATCCGGCAGACTCTAAAAACACGGGAAATGGTTTCTTCGAGAAAAGCATACACAGTGTCAACAACCTGAGGAGATCATGCAACTCCGCTATAATTTCAGGGCCTCTGAGTTGTACACAATCACTACCCGCGTATACACTTGCAACTCGTAAATTACCCTGCATGTTATCCCATACCCATTAACATCTCGAATCATACACAGAACTTAGTCAAATTTGAATGTGGACTTTGAAATTCAGCTGCATAGTCAATTTTGAATCCAACGGAATTAGGATTCAGCAGACGCACCTGTTTGCGCATAAAGTAATTAATACCAAAAGCCAAGTCCCCAATGGGCCATTTACCCAAAGTCTCCGAATAAGTGAACCGCAATGTTTCTGATAACATAATAACTGATTCCAACAGAGTCGCCGGAGGCTGAGCTGGCCATCGAGCAAGCCTCTTCCTCCTAAGCGATCTGCTGGATTTCGATAAATCCCCGCTCGGATCCTCGTCGTCTTCAGCCTTCCTCGCCAGTCTCCTACTCAATATATAGTACAGCATCACTGCCGCTCCGGCGGCGGTCGCCATCGCCCCCGCCGCCATGGAATCAGTGCCGAACTACGGAGAAGAAACTATCAGGTCGGCGATCGAAGAAAAGATTAATCATAAGCAGAAATCGACCAAACTGCAGAATCAAGAACTGAATAATAGCAGAAAAATGCTTGATTATGAATGGATGTGAGCAAGAAAAACCAAAATTTTCTTAGGAGGAAAAATTGTGCTAACAAAATCAAAGACAGAAGAAAATTTTTGCTTCAGCTGATAATTGAAAGGAAGAGAGAATGTGCCTTTCGGGGGAGGTCTATGCTGGTAAACATCAAGCTAGTCTCTGTTTGGCGAAAATACCAAAACACCCTCGTCATGATTGGAACTACCATGATGTCCAGATAATAACCACGTAAGGGATAAGATAGAATACTAATTCATGTATATTACTAATAAAGAAAATTAATTAGTATTAAATGAAAATTTTCTTTTTTATTTTTATCTAATGTCTCACTATTGCTTTGGAAAGAAACAGACATTCTTTTTCTGAAAGAATTCATACATTCTCAATGTGGGCGACGCATTTAGAATTTGTGAAATTATTTTAAAATGTTGAGTTTTTATCATATTTAACACATTCCTCAGTTCATGTTACATTATAAAAAGAAGAAGAAGAAGAAGAAGTTCCTTTACATTTGGATAAAGGGGGAGGCATAACTTATTTATACAAGTTTTAGTTAAACTTTTTAAATATTTATTTTAACAAGAATATAATATATAATTTGTATAACTTAATAACCCATCATGAACTATTAAAAAATACTCTATATATTATGACTTCATTAAAAATAACAATATTAGCCAAATAAGTCGCACACATGATACTTTCTCTCCTACGACTCACCAATTTTTGTTCACTATTTTCTCTTTTATCTTTTTTTTTTTTTAGTTGTAAAAGCATTTAAATAACATTAGTGTGGAAATGCGAAAAAAAATTAGAAAGGTGGGTCCTTAGTTCCAGTCATGACTCGTGGTGGAATATGATTGGTAGGTGGGTGGATCCACCTCAACAGAACCGTAGATAATTAGATATTGTTGTAAAAGGTCAAAAATTTTATTACTCAAAATATATGAGCATCATTATTTATTATATTAATGTGCATGCTGTTAATTGAAATATATACTAGTATATTAAATATCTTACCGATCCATGTTTTTTTTTTGGCCAGTCCATACCGATCCATGTTATTCTAAAATGTACATGTAAAAATATTTTTAAGATGTTAAGAATATATAAGGAACTGTCCATAATATTTTAGGATTTAATTGGTTATTTGTAGATAATTTAAAAGATTAAGGAAGAAAATTTTAAAATAAAAAATAAAAAAATAGAAAAGGTGGGGTGGTAGGATTATGTGGTTGAACAAGCGGTTGGCTTACTGGGACAGAGAAAAGTCAAAAACGGTGAAAGCGACGGCGTTAGAAATTTATTTGTTGATGCAGTGTATGATCCTCCTCATTAGTCAACACCGTCCCTTAACAAGTTATTGATTCTCTAATTATGGGGCTATTTGTGTTCCACTTCGTTGACCAGCTTTGCATTGAGAAGACAAATAATTCGCCCTTTTCACTTTTTTTTGCCAATGAATTAAAGTGTGATATCTGACACCTCTACCATTTAATGCCCTGCCAAAACTATGTCGTTTTTTTAAAAAAAAAAACTCTAAGAGTCATGCGCTGTCACAGCCCACCACATTTATATTTTTTGAATTATTTTAGGTATCGTGCCGTTTGACACACCGCAACATATTTAGAGACAGTTACTAATAACGGTCTCTGACAGACCATCACTATTAACGGTATGTTAAGAGACCGCTATATGCAGTGGTTTCCTGCTACCCGTTACACATGTCCCAGTCTGATTGGCTCCTTTGGATTGCAACGCTCCCTCATTGGTCCGTTGAATAACCACCCCTTGCATCCTTAAGGTTGGGAGTCGACACTGTTGGTTCCCTTTAACCTTATACCGGTCTCCTATTGACACTTGATACTCCGCAACCTCGTATACAGGTAAGTTCAACCTCTTGACCAATTTTGACGAGACGAAGTTATGGGAGGCTCCACCGTCAATCAATACAAGGATCTCTTCTCCTTTCAAATTCCCTTTTAGCTTCATGGTGTGGTTGCCATTGATTCCCACTAGGGAATTAATCGATAACTCCATAGTATTCTCCTCCCCATCTTCTTCTCTGAATTCTTGCTCTTTGGTTGCTAAAAGTCCCCTTGCTGCTTCTCGGGCTCACCCTCCAGAATCAACACTTGCAATTGTTTGTTTTTGCACTTGTGATTGGGCCTGTATTTTTCTTCACACCGAAAACAAAGGCAGAGTTCCGTACTCCTCGCCAGCTCGGCATCGGACAACCTTCGCATAGCTGGTTCGCGTTTAGATTTGGTTGTCGCTACAGGGTTGCTTCCTGTTCTCGAATCTGTCGGTTTGCTCTCAGTGTTTTTGTGAGAGTTTGGGCTGTATTCCATCTCAATCTTTCAGCGGGGCAAAGACAAGTTCAAATTTTTCCCTATACTCCATCACCGTGCCCTCTTGCTTCAGGGACATGAGCATCTCGTACCCATCTCCCAGTTGGAAATAGTGAAAACGCCAGACTACTTCCTTCTTAAACTCTGACCAACTGGAAATCGGGCTCCTGGTCTCCATCCATTGCATCCAGTTTATAGCCTTGACATCCACGCACACCGAGATGGCCTCCATTTTCTCATTTTTTTTCATCCCATTCACCTAAACATACCTCTCCATTCGAAATATCCATCCGAATGGGTCTTCTTCAGCAAATATAGGTAACTCCAGTCGCCTATACTTGCCACTCTCCCTGTCCCTCTCGCTGGTGGTGCTCCCATCTACAAATGCCTCTGGCAGAGAGTTAGGTTGATTTTGATCGTGTGTGGCTCAGGGGTGGTGACTCTGTCGTCCTCTTCTGCCTTCCTTCCATCTTGGCTAGAGGCTCCTTCATTTCAAGCATCTATTCTTTCATCGTTCCCATGCCCTTATTTAGGGTCCCCACATTTTCTTTCAAGTCAGCCACACTTTTGTCCAACCTATCCACACGTCCTTCCATTAAACCCACCCAGCACTTGGTCGTCACTGCCCTGATATCACTGTTAGAGCCTTGTACTTCAATTCTGTAACTTAACTAAGGCAACAGAAAACCTTAACAGAATAGTTGGGTTTTGTATTAACTTCAAAAGACACCATATCAACCTTACAATGATTCAAAAGATTGATACCGACCAAAACCCAATACACCCTCTAAATCCCAACGGCAATAGAGTAATCAAAAGAACAAAATACAATTAGATTAATGGGAAACCAGCCTGTAGACTTCTGGAAGCAACCGGCATTTGAGAGACCAGTCCTCTCCTTCCAATTACCCAAAGTGCCAAAAGACCCCTTCCAAGGCGAGGCTCGCAGACACAAAAAGCCCCCCTACCACCCCACCCACTCACCGATTGTTAGGTGTCTTAGTGGCAGCCCTCCTACTCTCTCTTCCCTTACCTTTACGGCTATAAACCTTCAGGTCTTGTGTTGGACCTGTGGCTGTTACCTGTTGTTGCAACTTCCTTCCGTTATGTCGTCTACTATAGACTTGTGTTATAGGTGTTGAATGAGACTGATGGGTATTCCCATCAATATCTTACACGACTTAAAAGATATATTAGGGATGGGAAAGCATCAAGGAGGCTAAAGTGATAGAGAACAGTGAGCGTTTGTCCCATCATAATGATAAGATTAAAAACACTAAACACTCGAATTTGTTATGAGAAGTGCGACTGCTCTAGAACCTCCAAACGTTACATTCATTATATCAAATAGGCTCCAACAAAGATGTTACACAAGAGACCTAATTAGACAACAGAAATTGAACAAAAGCATCCCTCAGTGTAATAAATATCACAAATATAATGTATATAAAAATATTCATATATAGAACATTAACATCAAGTATAAGTAATTTCAGTGGCTACCATGTCATGAGCATCCTTTTAATAGTCAAAATTACAAGAGCTTTCTCCACAAAATTTTGTTATGCCTTTTAATTCATTTTTATCAATTTAGGCCAGAGAAGAAACTAAGGCTTACGCAGCATAAGTGGATTCAAACATGAATTAGCTGAATTAGCTGCTGATCAGGATATGCAAATCCTGTTCCATTGCAGAAATAGCTCACTTCTCCATCCACCATATGAACTTCATCGTTCAGTTGCTAGTTCTATGGCCTTGGGTTCTCAGAATTCCTTTATCAATTAGGGGCTGCAGCTCATTTTTCACAAGTTCCTTTACCTTCGAATCTGATGACTCCAAAAATGCAGAAATAACCTTACAGCTGCAATTACAATCACAAAGACAAAAAACATAAGGAATCACAGTCCTTTGCAGCCTGCCAGATCAGAGATAATTTATAAATAAAGTTCAAATGAAGCCTACCTGTGACCACGGGCCCAAAACTCACTCTTTCCTTGTAAAGCTTTCTCCCATAAGGTAGAAGCGAAATTGGGGCAATCCAAAACAAGTTTTCTAATGGTTCGACTGGAATGAAAATTTTCAAGGACATGCTCCTCTTGTGAATCTTCTGATTTTGATATTGCTGCAAGAGATGCTATTGCTTCATGAAGGGAATTTATCTTGTCATCGAAGGCTGGGTGGAGTATGCCACCAGAACCCCCTGTTGCAACCTGCATTGATTATCAAATCACAGAAAAGGCAACTTTAAGAATACAAATGACAAAATTATACGAGACAAATTACCAATATCACATTTACTACCTCATAAATGACATCTTTGCCAAAATTTGATCGTATCAATTCTCCAGCACTCTCAATACATACATCAACGAGACTCTGCATGGTAATCATTTACCCAATCAATATACATTTCAATACAACTCACAATTTACTCGTAATCAAATTGGTCGCAGATTTGCATCATCATCAACCCCAATAAAAACTGCCCATCAACACAATGATACAAAAGAATATGTAAATTGCCATTTTTTAGCACCAAAAAAAAAATTCCAGGGACAAATAATTGAAGGGAAAAGGGAAACATGCCTATGAACAAAGATGAAAGACAAAAGGGTGAACAAATTCTTAGAAGCCAAGTTAAGATAACCAACCCACCTCTGAAAGTCCACTCTTGATCAACAGCTCTTGCCTTCTAACAATTGGGTCCTTTTTCCCAGTCTCAACTAGCTGGGAATCCTCCCCAGAAGTTTTATCTTTATTGGCTTCATCTGCTGTCACTTCCATGTCCTCCTCAGGTTCCTTGTCATTAGGTTCTTCAACGTTGGAAGTTTCTATCTGAGAGCATGCTTCTGAATGATCCTGACAGCAATCAAATTGGAAGAGTGAGATGAGAACTGCTGGTTCAAAAGTTCAGAAGGCAAAAGAGATAGATTCTTAGTCAACCTTCACAAAAAGAGATGGTATATATGAATTTAAAGAAGCAAGGTCATCAGGACTGAAATAGCGTGAACAATTAGGATGAAGCAATTGGAGTAAAGGACGTCTTCCATTCTGAAAAAATTCACAATGAAACAGGATTTAGAGACATAGGACCAGAAAGCATTAAAAAATAACCTAGCAGCAAATTTTAACAGCATCAATATGTATAAAGCCTTTCAGAATTATCCTTATTAATTAATAAAACTATATTAGCGCCTTTTATAACCACTTAAAATTACAGGGAAGAAGACCATAGAAGAAACCTTATCCAAAACAAGCTCCTTTAAATTTTGTTGAAGCTCACAAATGATAGCCTGTAACAAGAAAGATTTAAAAGCTTAATATGAGGAAAAATAATAATAATAATAACATTCCTTAGATATAAACAATGACTATGAAAGAGAAAATCAGAAAAAGAACCAACCTTTGTTATTAGTTTTGTGTCATCAACAACTGAAAAGATGCAGACTAGCACCTGAAAATTTAACGAAGCTCCTATTAAGAATTCAATGCAAAGTACTAATGAGTAGTAAGTAGTTAGTACTAATGAACCATCAGCAAGTGTTCCATAAAAATAAATCGTGTTTGACATATATAATGCATGTTATCCACTAATATTTATTTTTTAATGTTAACCATGTCCATTTTGAACTAGATCATAGCCGGTCATATCAAAGAATTGATCATTTAGAGTTGAAACATATTAGCAACATTAATTTAATGTTAGTAACTTATTATTACATGGTTAAACCACCAAAGAACCCTTAAAAGGTACCCAACAAAACATAAGCACCAAAGTCAAATTTCTTACCATACATCCATATTGGTGATGAGCTATTTTGTCTATATGGCCTTTCATTCCTTTGATGATCTTCTTCCTTTCCTAAAATGGAATGTTACAAGAACAAATGGTATGTCAAAATTAAATCATCACAGGTATACATTTCAATTGACTATGCAGGACATTGCTAAACAGTACCTTGGCACTCCCATGTTTTACACAAAGAATTCCAAGTTTGGCCCCATCCTTCGTACCAATCATTCTAACCAGGAGTGGACTGGATAGCTGTTGGATTATATCTCTGACAGAGGACTTTTTACCAACTCACTTTAGATAACAGGAGGTATAAACACAGCCAAATTTCTTGGTCATAATACAAAGCATGCAGAATTAATGGGGGAAGGTTAGAGAAGAACCTGATCAGCAATGCTAAAATATTCCATCAGCAGTCTGTGTATTATAGAGTGGTCAACTATTCCTTTCTCTAAAACAGGTTGAATCACTGATGTCATATGTCGCAAAACTGAACCTTTCTGGAGACCTAACTTGGAAATTACATCTACTAGCCTGACATATAATTAAATGCTATGAAAATCAAAGAGTGGAACAAGATAAAAAATATCATTTTGAATGTCATACCCAACTAGTCTAGACCAATAAAAGAGAGTAACATCAACTTAGGGAGAGGACCAAGAGCAACTTTTGCCGACACTGCTGTATACATTGGCAGCTTCTTAAACCATAGTATGCTTAATTCATCCAATCAAACTCAATGAAATGGAGCATGCAGATACTAGGTGTCTGATGGGGTTAACCAGCAACCCCATCAAGTGCAGTCAGTCCATGTTCTAAAAGTGTACAGCAGACGACAGAAGGGAGTAAGAGGACAGCAGCCACCAACAACCATAGGTCTAACCCAAGGCATGAAGGTTTATAGTCACAAGGGTAAGGGAGGAGAGAGAAAAGGACCTGACAGTGGAACAACCCAAGAGCAGTAAGGGGTTGGCAGTAGTTGGAGACTCTTTTTGGTGGGCAGGACAGGAGGGTAGTGGCAGTTTTTTGGGACTCTGGACTTAGAGGGAGAGAGCCGGCCTCTCAAAAGCCAGAATAGCTTTTGTTCCTTAGATAGTCTACATTCTTTTGGTAATCTGTGACTACTCGAAATGTAAGGGGACAGCTTGGGGTTTTGGCTAATATCAACTTAGACTAGCTACTGGGTTGATATGATGTATTTTTTGAAGCATTAATACAAAACCCAAGAACTTTCAGACATGATTGTTGCTGTTATTTCTGAGCTTCTGCAGGGAAGTGTCCAGGATCCTAACAGTGTCAAAGGACAACATTGGAATAGATGTTTCAACTTCATTATGTGCAGAGGATGGACACAAAGTTTTCCAGAAAATATATGTTCAAAGAGAGCACCTATATATTGATATTCAAGTAATCATTTCTCCTCAATATGCTATGAAAAATGAGAAACTCGAATCAATTACCAACATCTTTTTCCTATTGCTACAAGTTCTAAGTGCTGGACTTTTACCTGCTCTCCTTTGATGAGACTAGGTCCTTAAATAACTTAAGTTCTGTAGAGCACAATTCCAACAGAAGCTCTTGCTTTTGGGCTGCATTTGCCATCTCATAAGCATGCTCAACAACTGCATTACATGTAAAAGCACAAGACTTATTGTACGGAATTTGAATTTCTCATGATGCTGTAAACATATGCTTTAATTACAATTTATTGATTTTAGATAAAGTTTCAGAGAAATCTAAGCAACATTAGACTAAAGCATTTCTTGGTTTTTGCTCCTTTTCTCTTCCTTCTAGACTCTTTCACATCCTTAAAGAGCTATTACCAATTCAAACAAGCCCATATATTGCTAAACACAATGAAAATCAGATTGCAAAGAAGTCAAGATTTTACTTTATTGAGGCATTATTAAATGAAATATATCTAAATTAAACCATGAACAACTACAAAATACCATCAGAACCCAAAAAGACATTAATTTTACATACCAACTGATCCAACCATGTGGCGAAGAAGAGGAGCAACATGCCCATGGAGAGAGGAAATAAAACCTGCAAGCTGTTTGTTGGAAGCTAAAAAAGAAGGGAGACATGTTAGAAGACAAAGTGACATAGAACACAATTATATCACAAGTTACAAATTTTTTTTTTTTTTTTCAATATTATCAAGTATATTAAAATTTTCAAGTTGACAACTACCATTGTCCAGCATCTTCTTTACTAAGTGAACTGCATATGCATTGTATGACAGAGTTAGAAAATGCGGCCGAAGCTCTTCAAATACTGCATCTCTTTCAGCTTCTGAACAATGCTTAACACATGTCTATTGATAAGGAAAGAATCAGTTAATACTGCAAACTGTTCTGATATAATATAAAAATTGAAAAATGAAATACTTTAGAACAACAATAAAAACATATACTTGAAGAACACGAGAAGACACATGAGACCCTGCAATCTCAGGAATTTTCCCCTTCATCTTTTGCAAAGCTTCTGTCACCAGCCTTCAGACAATATAAGGTAAAATTAAAATGTGAGGAAATGAAAGAAAATACAGATAACATTCGGCATGCTCTGATGTAACCATCAGGCTCTTAATAATATGTTTAGGAATATACTTAGCCCTGTCCTCTTTAGCAATATCACGGCGTCTCATCTTCTCCCAAAGACGTGCAAGCTCCTGTTCAAATTAGGTGTATTAATTTTCAATAAGCCAGATTCTATGTTCAAACAAGTAAGTTCTTGAACAGTCCTCTACAAAACCCTGTGATCTTTTAGAGTCTTGTAAATCCAACCCTATATCCCATATCAGCAAAAAATCAAGTCTTGAATCCCAATCAACATAATACATTAGCTCATAAACGAACAATATATTTTAAACAAAATTAGTGTTTTTTGATAAGTGGCATCTCTACCCATGCTACGAACATGAGACTCGTGTACATAATACTCACTTGTTCAAGTGTGTAATGCCGCTTTCTCTTCTTTTTTCTAGCCTCCGCAAGCTCCTGCAATGACGCAATTGAAGCAGCTAATCAAAACAAGTCATCTCCAACTGATTCACCAACTAGTTTAAATTACACATCAGACACACTATGAAGGTTAACAGAAATTGCCCAAACCTTCAAAAAAATAAAAGTCAGTATTTTTCTTCTTTTCAAATTATACTTCAGGGATCAGACTCCAAAACATTACCTTCTCAAATAGTAAATTTCACGATTTTGCTAATTAAACATGAACTCCCTACCTATCCAATTAGAAACACAAATGCGTGCAGTATGTTTCAGCATTACTAGAAACTCTGGCTTATTATAAAATAATTTGAAGGAAATAATGAAACCTTGGCCTGCAATCGACGTTCTCGGCCAGTAACCGGATCCTTCTTCTCTTTACCATCCAGAGCTGTTTTTCCCCTTTTAATGGATTTCGAGAGTTTCCCAGAGCCTCTGTTCTTCGGAGGGTTTGAAGGATTTGAGGCAGCGAGCTTGGGCATCTTCGCTGGAGATGGTTTATCTGCTTCGGCATTAGAACCAGGAATTCGCTTTCTCTTTTTGGTCTTGTCGACCTGCTGCTTCTTTGCCGCCATAGGTACAGATTGAAGCTCAATCTCTTCTGTTCTCTCCGGCGTCGAGGTTTATTAAGGGTTTTGAGGTTCGACTGTAGGGCTATGTTCGGAAACTTGAGTGGAGAGAGTTGGCATTAATATAATGGCATAGATTAACGTATAATAATTTGAGTGAATATATTATTTGAAAGTTAAAAAAAATATATTTATTAATTTTATTTAAAAATTATGATAAAATAAATAGAATAAAATGATTAATTAATTATTTTTTAATATTATTTTTTTATAATATAAAAATATGATTAATAGTTTATTATTATTTAATATATAATATTATGAATTTTTTTATTTATATGTTTTATTTTATTTATTAATTATTATGTATATATTTTTTGTCTAATATATTTATTATAAAATATTTATGTTGTTTTAAAAAATTTTAAAAAGCCAAAATAAAATATTATTAACAAAAAATTAAAAAAAAAAAGATAAAACTAATATACATTACATATTTTTTTTATTTTCTTTTTTATTTTAAAAACTTTAAGTGAAAAAAAAAAGGTTATAACTATAATAATAAAAATTAGATAAAGTTGTAATAATTGGAATTAAATATAGTAATAAGATAAGAGTACATTAGTAATTTAATTTCTTAGTCTACTCAATTCTATCCTTGACTTTCAAATTAGAGGGACACCAAAATTGGAGTTTTGGATAATAAGAAAGAATCTTGGTATCCCTCCCTTATAATCCTATTCTTGTTTAAAAAAAAATCCAAACATAAATTCAACTCATTTTAACCATTCAATTCACTGTCACTCTTTTCTCAATTATTTATCCAAACATAACCTATGTTATTACTACTAAGTCAAAATGTTATATACAGCATAAACCTCGTTTTGATCCTTAGAGTTTGGCCTAAATTTCAATATGTCCCTTAACTTATTTTTGTTTTAAAATAGTCACTTAATTTATGATGATATTTCAATCAAATACTTTTTCCTAACATCGATAATGTGTCATTTTTTAACTTTTAGATTACTTGTACATTAAAATAAATAGTGAGTTATGGCTCAATTATTCAATGGTAGTCAAATTGTGATCAAACTATATATATATATATATATATATATATACTGAAAAATAATATGCAAAATAGATATATAAATATTTAAAAATATAAAAATCAATTCAAAATTATGCACATGACAACAAATTTCTGTAAAATAAATTAGGTGGAGTTCATTAAACTTTATAAATCTCCACTGTTTACACCAAAATTCCAATTTAGCAATAAAAATTAGAAATTAGTTTTTGATTAGTTTAGTGCTAAATTTGGCAAGTTCTTAATCAAAATTTTTGTCTTTCTATGGATTGAATATTAATATCCTAATTTTCAGTGCGGTATGGTCTGGTTTTTTGTAATCAATGTTAGGAAACATTGTTTTTAAATGTTTTAATTTCAAGGTGGCTTCAATGTTGATCAAGTGAAGCATGCTTCAAATACTAGGGTAAGGTTGTTGATTTTCAATCCAAATTCCATTGTGTTCTCACAAAAATATGAGGTCATGTTTAAGAAAGCTAGACAATTAGATAAAGATTTAATGATTCAGATTTACTGATTAAAAATAGGGGTAGGATCCTCGTATGTGGCATTATTAGACCAAGAACACAGATCTGAAATAGATCTCTTAAGGCCAACAACCTCATAGTTTTGAGTTTCTAGCCGATATACAAATCCAAGAGCTATAACATAGATGCAAATGCTTACATCCTCAGATAAAGATGTCACAACTTAATAATCATAAAATCAAGGTAAGGCTAAGGGAACAAATGCCTCTTCCTAGGCTACAATACCTCAATGCCACTTTTATGATTCTATGAAACTAAATCGCTTGTCTCCATCTAAGAGATGTGAGTTATTCCAAATATATTACAGACATAGCTCTCATAATGGATCATGTATAAGACTAATCCTTTCTGATACATAGAATCTTCATCAGAGGCAAGCGCAGAGCATTCTTGGATCTCTAGAATGAGAGAAAATACTTATAAAATTAGAGAGAAGATTTCAAAGAAAAGAAAGAACTTAGAAGGATGTCATAGACACACACTTAATATTTAAATTGGGTGTAACACTTGTAAGTTTTATTATTAAAAGGAGTAAAAGCATAAATGTCTATGGTGTAAGTTGTTAATCAAATAAGAACCTTGGTTTAGTGGTAAGGCATTGACACATTGATATTGATGGCAAGGGTTTAAGACTCAGCTTCCTCCTCCCTCAGACTTTTTTAAATGCTAGCATGTGTCCACGGAGCAAAATGACTAAATTACCCCTATTACATTTTATTCTTTTTCTCGATCAATCTTTTGCATAACGCTATTTAGTTGCTTCCTTCCTTTCTTCTGCTGTGTCTCACGGTGTTCTGTCACCTTCTGTCCCTCTGGTTGGCATCTTCTTGTCGCCGACAACTCATTTCTGGTCGTCGTGGCTTAGTTTTCTAGCAAACAACATCTCTTTTCTAGTTTTCAAGTTTAGCAGTTGTGGGAGAGAGATTTTAGCGATTTTTGGTGAGTTTTTGCTTGGTTTTTAATGGAAATGTTAGTGGTAGACTGAATTTTGGCCTTTTCCCCTTGAATTTCTGTCTTAATATCATGTTTTTAGGCTCAAAGTTCTGAGTTTTGAAGTAGTAGCTCTCTTAGGGACCAAACCAAAACTTTTCCACATTTTTGGGGTTAAACATAGAATTGTAGAATTATGGAATTTAATGGCTAAAGTTAGTATTTAAAAAAAACTATTAATGTTTATGAAATGATATCTTATTATTCTTTATGACTAAGCTTGGTTGAAGGTGAAAGGAAGAGTTAAAGTATCGCAAATTGGGATGTAATTGAATAATTAGTAAGTCTATAAGGAAGTAAATTTAATTGATGAAAAAAACTGAGCAAGTCATGTGGTGAAATCAAGGAATATGCGCTAAGGCTAAGGTATGATTTTTTTTTTTTTTTAGTGATAAATAAGGAGGTCTAGATATGAGTTTGGTTATAGAAATGATTTAAGTTAAAGGAAGAAATCTCTTCTTAATTTACAATATGCGTTGAATTGATATTACGAGTTGGTATGAGATTTGTAGATATTTGGTTGTTTTAGTAAGTCCTTTCGATTTATGTATGTGCAAAGAGGCATTGAAATGAGCCTAAAGTAATGTGTATTGGTGATGGTGGATTAAGAAAATTATACTTTTGTGTTATAGGGATTTTCTGGTGGAATATCTTATAACTAAGAAAAATGAGACAATGTTATTTTAGACTACTTCACCCACTAGGTGAGCAGTAGCTTTCCAATGGTATCACATGATACATGCTATTGTTTATCAATTATATTATTTTGTAATGGAAATTTTTTTTTTGGTTATTGTCTTATTGTTAACAAGGAAATAGTCACATACTTGATTAATTTTCACATGAACTATGAATTATGTGTGATATTGCATATTTCATATAAAGCGATTATAATAGCACAAACAAGCTATATGTTATGGTAATATGTTATTTGTGTAAGAACAATCAGAAAGGAATTGTGCTGAAAGTGAATATTAGATGAATAAAACAATATGAGTTTGTGTCTCACGATTGTCTGACTTAAATTATCCAAGGGCTAAGTACCCTTGACTGATGCATATAGTTTTCCCAAGAGCAGTGGATCCTTGACTGGTAAATATATTTTCCAAGGGCAGTGTACCTTTGGCCGACTTGATTTCCATGGAAGTGAATCCATGACCATTATTTTATATTGCATGTAATTAATGTATGTTTATGACTTATTATGGTAAGGATTTATGTCATGCCCCGAATTCCCTGGGATGTGACCGGCACAGATCACGAGGAAATCCCCATGACCTGCAAGCCTACACTAAAGGGACGATCGTTAACATACATTTCCAATACCCATAATGTCGTTGCCTTAATATATATGGTGAGAATGTCAATACAAAACGAGGCCTCCTGTAGAAATTTCGGCAGCACCTCCCCAGTAATTAGGATGTCCCGAAATTTCTACAAGGTCCTGCAAGGCAATACATAAATAGGGGAGCTCCGCTCCCACCAGCCCAAATCCACGAATACAACAAAAGACAAAAACCTGGCGGGTTCAGCTGTGGTCACAAAATAATCCCGCGAACGGAAATGGCTACCAAACTAAATATATATATATATACATCCCAAAAGAAAATGCCAAATATAATCAAACAAAAAGGGCACGTCTCGCACCCAAAACAAGCGGCTCAATGCGGCTCCCTGGTCAATGCTCCGCCAGCTCCAGAAGATCGCCTAACTCTCTTTCTGGGACCAAAAGTTTTCCGGCAGATAGCACCCCAAGTCAGTAAACCATTTCATATATAAACAGAAGCTTTAACAAAAATCAAGGAGTAATACAGTGCAATAGTATTTAAATCCATGAACTTGCAATTTAACAGTCGACCGAAATAACCATTTATCGTAAATGTCAAGTCAACAACCATTCTCAGTTAAGCAATCAACTGCGACAAACAATCAGGATTAAGACTGCTAAGAATCAACGGGCGAGGGTACACAACCCTCGAAAGCATCAATCAACGAGCGAGGATACACAATCCGCGAGGGTAACTAACCAACGAGCGAGGACATTCAGTCCTCAAGGGTAACTAACCAACAGGCGAGAACACTCAGTCCTCGAGGGTAACTAACCCACAGGCGAGAACACTCAGTCCTCGGGGTAACTAACCATCAGGCGAGAACACTCAATCCTCGAGGGTAACTAACCAACAGGCGAGAACACTCAGTCCTCGAGGGTAACTAACCAACAGGCGCGAGTCACGTCTCGCGAAAGCTTATCATTCGTCATTTTCCAAAAATCGAAGAATTTACATCACGCATGTATACAAAGATGAAATTATACGAAAGTTTTCCGTGGTTCTATTATATCTAGCTAGTAATCACCTCTAATCACATCACAAGTCAAATGTCATTCACATATACAGGGGTCCCTTGCTTTAAATCCTACAATTCGGTAAGGCAGAATCAAAAAGAATTTATTTACATTTAGAAAACAATTAAAACAAGAACAGCCTAGGCAATAATAAGAGTTTCGGGGTGCTATCTGCACACCTGAACTCTGATCAACGCAAGCGGTATGCTGCCCCCTCCTTGGGGTGCCAGAATCGGCCTTACGACCCACCTGCACCGAAGTTCACGCAGGGATTAATCGCCGTTCGGGCCATTATCCTAATTTAGGACCTAACTCCCCCATCTCTTTAATTCCGTATCTTTCATTCCTTAACGTGTGATTATTTACACTTCTGCCCCATATATTTTCCAGATTTTTCATTCTGGTCCCTGTTTCAAGCCCTAGCCTCCATTTTAATGCAAATCCAGCAAATTTCTTAGTTCTCATGCCTAACAGTTTAAAGGTATTAATCTAGAGTAAATATGGATCAATTACAAGTCAGAAATTTTCCATTTTCTCAAGAACCCAAAATTTTCGAAAAGTTTCACTTTGGTCCCTGTCAGCCATTCTTCTTACAAGCAGCCAAAATCCATGATTTTAGAGCTCAAATTTGTTGTTTAAGGGCCGAAAATGCTACTTCTAAGCTCAATCTGAAGAGAAAACTAGCTTAAACGTACCAAATCGTCCCAAAATGCTCAAGATTCGAACTCCTCCTTCTCGCCGGAAAAGCGACTCCAACGGCGGCCAACTGAGCTCGTCTTCAAGTGGAAAGGACCGGCCAAAATGTGAGGCTCACAACCCGTCCAAGCCACGCCGGGAAAACAGCCCACCAACGGCCAGGAGAGCTCGCGGTTCCACGGTGGTTTTCGCCCAAAGGAGTGGCGGTTTGCCGGCTGGACTGGCGGAGAAGGGTGGCCGGTGGTGCTCGGGGGTGCAGCTCAGCTCAAGCGAGGTGGAGGCTCAACCACGGCGGCCCTCAGCTCTCTCGCGAAGCCTCTCTCTCTTCTCTCGCTCTCGGCTGCACACAGGAAGGAGGAGGAAGAAGAAGACTTACGAGGGCAATTTCGTCCTTTCACTGTGGAGGGGACACGTGGCAGCTCCAGAAAAAAAAACACTGGAGGTTAGCTTCCCGGTCTCGAACCCGCGTCCTGAGGAAATGCAGCCTGAAGCCTGACCACTGAGCCAGCCTCAATCTCATTGTATTAATTCACCTAACACAATATTATACCATCAGTTGCATTTAAAATTTTAATTGCTTGGGTTATTACAATTTAAATGTTGATTCACAGATAATTGATCATTTTAAAAGGTTTGTACCGATAGATATAGTATTAGATATTTAAGAAGTTATTATGAATTAAATTGCATAGAGTTCTGCATACCTTAAGGTATTTATAATAGTTTTGTTATTGGAATGCTACCTGTTTATATTTTATTTAATTTCAGGTAACCACCTAGAATAACTTCCTGAATGTGAGGGCTAGAAGAGCCCTACTTGTACTGTAAAGGATTTTATTTCTTATTTTGTTGGGGTATTATAATTTTGTAATAGTGTAATTTGGCCAAAATATAAATAACTATAAATGTATATAGATGACCACAGGCAAATTCTCCATTCCCCTATTTTGATATAGTTTTATTAGTCACTAAATGATCTAAAAGTTGAGCTCTTTTCTATGGATTTTGTTGTGTATGGGCAGATATTTGTAATAATTTCAGTAGGCTTTATTTATAGAGGAGACTTTACCAAAATTTCTACAAAAATATATGATTGTTAATCTGCTTGGTATTGAGATTTATGTGAATTTACATTATTGTATGATTTATAATTGGTCAAGAAACATAGTGATAAACTTACAGGAATGGGTTATTCCCGTTATCTATATTGGTTGCACTCTGGAACTTTAGGATGTGACATTAGGGAAGAGAATACAAGCTTGCAAATGCCTTACAAAGGGAGAGGAGGCTCCTTATATAGGCAAAGCGCAAAGCAAAGCGACAAACTAAAGGGATAAGATTTAATAATACACCTGATAGCAAAAGCAAATAATACAACTATAAAAGGAAAAGGTGATGGTAACATGACACCTTTACAAAAGACAACAAACACTAAACATGATAAGACAAGACATCAATCTTTATTGCATGTGAGGATCGACTCGTGATTTGGCACAAATCTAGATTATTAATTTTTATCCAATAATCAACCTTTGTCAAATATAACTTTACATTCCTGTCAAATAGAAAATTCAAATTCAAAATTACTATATGTTCAATGTCAAGTTTGTGAGGATTTAAACTGTGAATTGAAGCAAGTGATTGTTCAACTATTTAGAATCTTCTTAATTACTTTTGTCATCTCTAAAGAGCAAAAAAGAGGAAACACATACGATTTAGATTCCATGTTCAGGAAATTCTAACAATAAGAAGAGGGGGGGGGGGGAAGGAAGAATAAGATGAAGAAGATAAAAGTGCAAGAGAGAATGGCTAATCAGAACCCACCTTTGGTATTCATTAGAATTTGTGTGGTAGACGAAATTATGTTTATTGAAATTAGAAAAAAGACATTATTGAAACATTATTACAAATTAAAAGGATTAATTTGTAACAAAAATAAGACAAAGGGTTAAATTAAAACCTAGGTCAAATTTAAAGGACTAAAATGAAATTTTTGCCTGTGACATATATTGAGTGTTTTAGATGCTTGACATAGTATTTTATTAAAATATATTATTAGTAAATTACCTGAATATTCATTGTGGTTTTGCTAAATCAAAGTTGATATCTCTGTTGTTTCAAAGAATATATTTGACCCTTTTAACATTTTACTGTATATTGCAAATTCAATCACAATATTAAACATCTCAAAATGTCATATGTCATGCTTTTTTTGGTTTTGTGTTTGGTCTTTCAAGTTGAATAGTTCTTCAGGATTAAATAACAAACATATTGCTATACGTGATTTACACAAAATAAAACAGATAAACTATGGGTCATGTGTGGTCGACCATAATTTTTTGGTTGGAATAGAAAAAGGAACAAGGAAGTAAATAAAATGATGCAAGTAAAAAAATACATTTAGTATATAATGGAATATAGCAAGTTTTAAAAAAAATTATGTTTGGTTTGAAAGATATTAGAAATCAAAGAAGGAAGAATGTCTAAAACATTCTCGAATAAAATATAATTAAATGGATGGCATCTCAGTTATAGAAATGAACATAGAGCTTGGCCCATTCTTAGCCCAATGAGTGACCGAAGGGTTACATGGATTTGGGTTGAGTTTATTTGTTATTTTCTTTTAATTTTTATTTTATAGAAAAATATTTTCTTATTAAGAATACTTTTTTAAACAAAAAATGAAAATTTAAGATTTAAAATAAATAAAATATAAGATAGGAAAAAATTAAGATTTAGAACAAAAGGTGATTAAAATTTGAAAATGATTAATATTTTAAAATTTTATCAAAAATAAATTAAATAGCACAAATAATAATCGAGTTAGGTTGAACCAATTCACGTAAATCCAATACATCCAATATTTGACTGTACATTAATGGACACATTGTTGTTTGAAATATGAGTAGTTATGTCTTCTTTCAATGATTATTTGAAAAGAATTTAATTTTATAAGTCTTTTAAAAGAATGAAGATTACCACAGATAAAAATATGAAAGAAAGGAATGAAGATTTCTTTCAGCATACCAAACAAGCCATTTAAAAAAATTTCTCCCTCATTTTATTCCATTGAGCCCTTTTCTGCATATCAAATGAAATCATAGCAATCCTTCGAAAAACTTTAAGTGGATACAACAAAATGATCTGGATAATATGATTTTGCATGGTTATCCAAATACTGGGTTAAACCTGAGTATGTCCAACCTCTTTTAATAGCTCTTTGTTTAGTGAATCTTTTTATACACTTGTATTTTCTCTCCTTCCCCATAAGATTTTTTTCTCTGCCAATGTCCCCTAGCAAGTTTTATTTGTTTGGCCAAATCCCCTAATAAGTTATTGAGCCTTCTTTGTACCCCAAAAAGAAAAGACACACATAATCAGATAATCTTAGTAATCTGTACTTTTAAACTAAATAACTATTTTTCATTCTTTTTATAATTTTATGTCTTTTATTGGTTTATTTTCATCACGCATTTGATTGTGTTCCCCTAGTGCAATATAAAAAAAATTATAGCAAAAAATATTGGACTAAAATATTTTTGTATTGCAAACACATTAAAAATTATCAGAAGTACACATAAGAAGTGGAATATACTTTTAGCAAAATATAATTAATATATGCATAGTAAATTATTCATTTGCATGTCATACAAACAAATTTCTTAGACCAATGCTTAATGCTCTTGGATTTGTTGTAATTATTATAGCGGATTCAGTAATTAAATAATATAAAATATTATTATTTTATAAAATTTTATTAATATTACATTAATAAAAATATATTAAATTAATATATTTATTAATATTATATTACAAATATACTGCAGTGATCCGTGCTAGTGCTCAATATATTTGCAAGGGCAACACAAATAGTTTGGCCAAGCAAATGAGTGAGTCAGTAAAGCGACACCCCTGGCGTAATATTGGTCATGTACCGAGGGTACTTTGGTCAAAACCCCGAGACATTGACGACTTCATTGATAAGCAGCTATCACTGAAAGATAAGTCAACGGAGCGTTTTCGTTAAAAGCAATAAGCACATTGACTTATCAACCTTGTATCACAAGGCACGCATATCACATACTGAAAAAAAGTGCATAAGAAAAAAAGGCGCGAACTAGCAATCTCTCGCGTTCTTTCTTCGTGTTTCTGTCTTTCTAACCAGTTTATTCTTCTTCTATTCAACTCTGCCAGTTGAACGAAGAAGAACGGAAAAACGCCGTCGTTTTCCTTCTTTCAAAACTCGTAAGTCTTCGCTCCAACTTTCGAAATCAATCGGTCAATTTCCTTCCATTTCTATCAGCTTTTTTGTGTACGAGAAGAAATGTCAGTTTGGAGCAGAGATATCGTGTTCCTGATTCGTAAATTTCTGGAGCAAAACCAATTCACGGAGACGCTGCACAAGTAATACTTTAACCCCGGGCCCTTTGTTTCTTCAGCGACCTTGCGTTAATTGCTTTCGTTGTAACTTGGAATTTCGTTTGTTTCTGTATTGGAGTTTAGGCTAGAGCAAGAATCGGCCAATGCTTCAGATTTGACTACCTTCAGGAGAAAGTTATGGCCGGAGATTGGAACGAGGTTGAGAAGTACCTCTCCGGGTTCACCAAAGTCGATGCCAATGACTGCGGAAGCGGAAGTGAATTATCCAGGAAGATGTACTATCTGATCACGAGGCAGAAGTATCTTGAAGCCCTGAACAGGTATCTTAATTATTTTCCATCTGGACCTTTAAAAGAATAGTGTTTTTAAATAAACTATTCTCTTTTTCTTGCTTAAATTTTCTTGTCTGTGCTGCTCAGGCAAGATACAGGGAAGGCCATTAATGTATTGAGGAAAGATCTCAAATTTTTCCTTGATGATAATGTTGAAAAGTACAAAGAACTTACGATGCTATTGACCTTAGACGACTTCAGGTAACTGGGTTTTACTTTTTAGTTTATATATGTTGCATTTAGAATATGAGTTTCTATTTGGATGCAGGAAAAGTGAAAAATTTTCAAAGTACGGTGATACTTTGACTCTGTTCGAGAAAGGACGATGAGAAAGCTCAAGAATCTGATAGAAAGAAATCCTTTATTCCGAGCTAATGTTGAATGTCCTGTACTGAATGCATCACGACCGGAAACTATGATAAATCAAAGGTAATATAGGTGTATATATTGAACTTCTTCATGTCCTTAGCGTTATGTGAATATATGATTTTTATATTTGCATGTTTTTGGGGGTTGTTATTTGATGTTTGGTATTCAGTTTGAATTGGCAGCACCAAAACTGCCAGATACCCAAGTCAAATCCAGTCATGGAAACTTTATTAACAGATCACACTTGTTCTCCTCCAATTAATATGATGCCGTCAGCAGAAATTATTGTTTTTGCCAAGTGTCGTACTATTACTACTCATCAAGATTATATTGGCAAGGTATTCCCTTGGGCTAAAACCTATCCTTATTTTTGGAGTTATCTGTCTTACTAGTTTATGAAAGATTTCAATGTCATCAACGTAGTTCTTGAAAGTTATTGTCATCAATTTACAGTCTAAACAAAACTGATGGCCATAAATTTTTAGGAACTACGCATGCTGATAATATCTTTAAAGGGTAGTTAATAATTTTGTTTTCTAAGTACGCTGATTTTATGATCATAAAATCTCATTCGCTACATGTTTCAAGGTTGCTCGTCTTCTTTACACAAGTTCTGGGAAGGGCCTTCTGGCTCTTGGTTCAACGGGGACTCAGAAGCTGTGGGAATGGAGGCCTAATGATCATATGAAAGGAGTATGCATATATGTATATACTTTATTGTATCTGCAGCAAATACTCATGTAAATATAAATACTTGTCTTTTTATTGTGGCTTTTCAAGGCCACAGCGGATGGTGTTCCACTAGTTTGGCTAATGGGCAATCATGTCAACAACCTCAATCCTCCAAGAGCTGTAGTTTCCTGCGTAGCAATCTCGAATGCTGCTTCTTCCATCCTGTCTGCCAGTGGAGAAAAAATTTCATGGTTCGAATGGACGAAATTCGGGATTAAAACCTTTCAGGTGAAAATATGTTCTTATTTTTCACTTCAGGTGTATGCCATTATTCATGACGAACGATTGTTGAGTTGCAGGACCTAAAGGCAACTTTTATGCCACCTCCCCCTGCTGCAACCTTCCTAGCGTTTCATCTATATGATAGTAACATAATCGTTATAGGAATGGAAGATTCAATAATTCATATTTACAATCTTAAGATGAATATGGTAATTAGTTAAAGCAGCTCTAACTTTTAATGGGAGATTACGTTCGGTTGAATATATTCCTGATTCTTTTGATTGATGTTCCTAAATTGGAAGTATCTCTTCCATGAGCTCCTAAAACGTGATTTTCCCAATTTTAGTTCCTTTCCAATCATATACTGATGTTTTGACTTCCTCTGCTTATAGACCATGCGTAAATTAGAGGGTCACCGGAAGCACATTACTTGTTTATCTTTTCCGACTATCCTGAATGTCTTGGTTTCATCATGTGCTCATGCTCAGGTTCATGTTCATATAACCTCAAATTCCATCATCATTCTATTGCTCTGCTTCTGTAAGCTATTTCTCCTTGCTTCTGGAGAAAAATAAGTTGCTTAGTTTTCATTAAAAGAGTGTTTATCATAGTTCAAAAATAAGTTGCTTCTGGGAAAAAAGCCTTTTTTGTTGGTTCTCTTAGCTTTTAACTATAATAGGAGTTCTATCTTTAGTTAATCGTCTATGTGTAATTTTGCAGCTTTGTTTCTGGATCACTGCTTCATTGGAGCTGAAGAAATCATTATTGATCCCAATGCCAGCAGGAAGAGAACCAGTTGGGATTACTGAACTCCGGTTCCACTCTGATCAAGTACAGGTGTTGGTATGCTTCGAGTCACATCTGGAAACATATGATGCTTCAGAGATGAAATTGATTCAGCAGGTACTTACTCTTCCCTTCCAAAACGAAACTTATAAAGCACTGATACTTCTAAAGGGGAGCCACTTCAAATTGCACTTAAATACTATTTTGTCACGTGGCAACATCTGTATCGCGGCATTGCGAGCACTTTCTAATTGATAATAATGTGTGAATATTGCACTGAACTAGTATTGTGATGTATATGTTCGGTTGGCATTTCAGTGGGTGCCACCAGCGGCAGTGTCGTCTGGCTCCATAACCTCTGCAACATACTACTGCAACGGCCAACTAATTTATGCTTCCTTCACTAATGGAAACATTGCAGTACTTGATGCTCAAAACTTTAGACTCAGATGCCGTATAAGTTCATATGCATACCTACCTCGTGATTCGTCGTCCTCGTTATTGAGAGAAAGAAGCGGGAAGCTTGTGTACCCTTGTGTGGTAGCAGCACATCCAAAGGAGCCAAATCAATTGGCAATTGGGCTCTCAGACGGATCTGTTCATGTTATAGAGCCCTTGGAATCTGGAGGGACTTGGGGGATCCTACTGACAATCCCACTCCTGAAGAGAATAAATGTCAGGTTGTCACTAGACTGTTTCCTTTTGTCTAAGTGTTTGAGGGAGCGTATATATATAGGTAGGTGAATATTCAACACTTACACATACATCACATGCATGTACTGTATATGGTCTCAGATAAATAGAAATAGAAATAGTGCTGTGAGCAATCTTTATAGGTCTTAGGTTCCTTTTATGTAATAAAAGAAAATTTTCTCAGAATTTGTGTACCCTTATTAAAATACAATGTATAGGGTCCGTTCAGAAAAAACAAAAAAAAAAAAGGTATAGGGTTCATATCGAAGAATTTTTTGTATCCTTACAAAATTTCTCAGATTTTTGCACAAGTACCGATTCAGTCTATCTTCTTAATTATACAAATAAACAAGAGAAGCAATATAAAAAGTTACTTGGCAAGGGTAGTCACCTTCCATAAACTTTTTAAGATTTTAGTTTGTATATATATAATTTTATTTTATATTTTTCATTTAGCTAATTAATAAAAACCTGCACCTTCTTGATTAAAAAACATATTGATAGTTTTAATTTAATATAATTAAAACATTTTTAATTACGCCCTTAAAATTGCATAGCCATCTAGTCTTAACAGTAAAGAAACAAGTAACATCTAATTAGCGAGAGCAGCTTTTGCTGTCAGCTTCTTAAAGCAAAATGTGCTTAATCGATCCAATCGAACACACAGATATAGAGCATGCAGATATTTGGTTTTAAATAACAAACATATATAGGAATAGATGTTTGGATATGCAACGCTCATTCAACCGCATGAAAAGGAAGCATTTCTTTGGTTTTTCTCCTTTTCTAGACTCTTTTACATAATTTAAATTACGGGCCCGAATATCTGTAGAAAATATCGCGAAGAAGTGAAAATGTTAACTCTATTGAGGCATCAGAAACTGTGAAAAATATCCGGACTAAACCATGAACAACAAAATACAATCATGACCCAATTAAGACCTTAATTCTACATACCAACTGATCCAACTATATGTATGTGGCGAGGAAGGGAGGCAGGTTAGAAGACAAAGTTGACATAAAACAAGATTATATGACAACTTATGAAATAAAATTATTTTTAAAATTTTCAAGTTTACAATTTCTTATAAAAATATTTCATGTCTCCATAATGCTTTTCATTTTCAATTTATAATGTTTAGTGAGTTTTATATATATACCGCGTACTTTCCTACCCCCTCCCCCCCAACCGGCGTACCAAAAACAAAAATTTATTGAACATTCTTTGTGACACAACGCAAAAAATTTCAGTCATTGGTTATACTTTCTTTATAATATATCTCTTTTGTTATTTTGATTTTATTTTTATCCATATAATTGGTTTGTCCACCGAAATGTATATAGCAAAGAAGCTATAGCATAACATTTAGGACTATAAGCATATTAAAAATTTGCCCTAGGGTAAGTGGTTGGGTTGAATTGGGCGAGGCCATGTCTATATTTTTTATTAGAAAAAAATTATTTTGAATTAATGAAAATTATTTTTTTAAATAAAAATAGAAAAAGATTAAAATTTGAAGGTGAAAAAAAATAAAGATAAAATTTTTGGTACACTCACAATTTTAAGTGTATCAATACATCAAATTATAATGTAAAGACATAATTATAATATTATTTTTTTGGGTTGATATTATTACAATTATATCCCTATATTATAATTGAATGTACTAGTGCATTTAAAATTATGAGTGTACCAAAGATAATACCCAAAAAAATGACAAAATATTAAGATTTACAATGAAAAATAGTTAAGATTTGAAATGAATTAATATATTTAAAATTTACTATAAATAAAAATAAATTAAATTAAATTATAAAATTATATTTAAAAAAAAAACCAGGTCAAGCTAGGTGGGATAAAAGTTGAACTTAGAACTTGACTAGCCTAACGATTTTGCTAAAAAAATTTTATTTTGACCAAGCTGGACCAAATTAGCTAACTCATCTAATATTTGTTCACCTCTTGCACACACAGATATATAGTCAAACCAAATTGATGACCTATGTTGCCAACTGAATATTTATAACAATGAACCTAGTACAATAGAATGGCCAATAAAAGAGCTCACTTTAATTCTGAGTGATACTCTCACTTATCACATGTAGTATAAGTATAAGGGTGTTTCTCTCATTGGTTTCTTTAAGCTTCTTTGTTTTTTTTTTTTTTCTCTTTTCTATCAGTTCCCTGTTCTTGCTAGTTGAACGGGGAATGGAAAAAACACTATTGTTTATCAGTTTTTTTTTCCCTTTCCTGTTTCTCCTTGAGTTTTTCCTGTGGAGGTTGAAATGTCATCGTCGAATAGAGATATAATGCACATGTATATACTTCATTTATTTTTTGCTTCCCTTATTCTTCTACGTCATTGTGTTAATTGCTTTTGTAGTATCTTTAAACTGTATTTGTTTTTGTATCAGAGTTCATGCTTGAGTAAGAATTGAGCGTTTTCTTCACATTGAACTATTTTGCAGAGAAAGGTATGGTTAGAGATTGAGACAAAGTTGAGAGGTACCTTTCTGGGTTTGCCAAAATCAATGACTGAAACAATGGAATCTGTATTATCTCATTTGTAGGCAGAAGTATTTGTGAGTCACGTTATAGAACATTGTCCTTAAGGAATATATCGCTACATGCAAATTTCTATCAGGATTAAACAAACTCTTCTAAGATAAAACTCAGGAACAAAACTAACAAAAGAAAAAAATAGTTCAATGCCTTGTATCCCAGAAAGGTGAAGGTTTGGAAACAAGTGGCTAATCATTTTAGTCCATATATAACTTAGAAAATAATAGATAAATCAAAATTAAGCAATGTAGAACTGATTATTTTGAAATATGCCTCATGTCATACCATAATACATAACATTCTTTAGGCAAGTAGTCCAAGTGTTCACAATAATTAAGCTAATCAAAGAGGGAAGGACCGAATTGAAAAGCCAAAAGGACCTAATTAAAAAGTTTTGGTATAAATAGGGGTAAAAGTGTAATTTTTGTAAATTTGCAAGGCATATTAAAAGTTAAATTTAGAATTATCAGAGGATCAAAAATATGATTAGGGAATTTTATGCAATTTTGGATTAAAAAAACCACTAAAAGGGATAAAAGTGTGAAGAAAGGGTAAAATGTCTAATTTTCATCAAATAATTTTGTTTTTGACTTTTTCACCCGGGGACCAATGGATATGTCATAATCTTCCTCATTATATGCATGGCCAAGGAAGAAAACTAAGGTGCAAAAATGGCTTAATTATTATCTTAACAAGGTAATCTTGTACTTATTATTGAATGAGAGTTATTATTTGGGATGTTACACTTAGTTAGTTGGAAGCTAAGATATTTTAATGTATGTAACAAGAATTCAAGGAGCAAGAATGTATTACTATGTAACTTTGAAAATGTGATGATGTAGCACAAGACTTTCTTGTATGTGTATCAACTCCCACATGCTTATAGAAATGACCAACCTAAAGTTGGAGCAACTTTTAATATGTAATAAAAGGCTACTTGAAGCATAAGTATGATTGAATGAGGTCAAATTCAAAATTTAGTATGTTAGAACCTATTTAGTTAAATTTTAGTTTTATAAAGATATAATTTTGTGAGAAAAGATAAAATGTGAAAAATTAAGTAGATGGACTTCAAAAATTAGTATATTTGGTAGATTTAAAGTATGGAGAAGTATTTAGAAATGTTTTTTGCTATACATAAGGTTCAATGACACCTAAGAGACTAAATGGATGAATTTTGGGCTAAAATTTAATTTGAAATTCCATGAGTTACAAACGAAGTATTTTGGAAAGTTTGATGTCATTTGGATTCCATTTAAGTGGGTTTTGTACCAAATATCTTAAATAAAAATCTGGTTATACATAATTCTTACAAACACAATCATAGATTTATATAATAAGACAAATGAATGAAGTTTAAACTAAAATTTAGTGTACAATTAGCTATCATGTTATTCTAGTTTCCTGAAAAATTTTATAATTTTTAAAACTTTGTAGAATTTATTATGACTTCACAAAGTAGATAAGTTTATTATATGAACAGTACCACCGAATCAGAATTTGTCTTTCCTATTTAGCTATGTTCCTACCAAGTTTCCTTCATTTTTATCACTTGATTGACTTCAATTTCTTGTGAACACTTGGACTACTTGCCTAAAGGATGTTATGTATTAAGGTATGAGATGAGGCATATTTCAAAATAATCAGTTCCACATTGCTTAATTGTGACTTATCTATTATTTCCTAATACCATCTTGACTAAAATGATTAGCCACTGGTTTCCAAACCTTCACCATTATGGGTTACATGGCACTAAACTTTTTTTTTTTTTTCTCATGTTAGTTCTATTCCTAAGTTTTATTTCATAATATTCTGTTTGACCTTAATAGAAATTTGCATGTAGCCAAATATTCCTTAAGGACAATATTCTATGTGACTTAGATTGCCAACAAATATTCTACCTATTGATGAGATAGTGCATTTGCTTAGAGCTTCCATTGTTTCTGTCATTGATTTTGGCGAACCCAGAGTGGTACCTCTCAACTTTGACCTAATCTCTAACCATACCTTTCTCTGCAAAATAGTTCAATATGAAGAAGACACTCTATTCTTGCTCAAGCTTGAACTCTGATATAAAAACAAATACAATTTCAACATACCATGAAAGCAATTAACACAATGACGTAGAAGAATAGGGAAAACAAAACATAAATGAAGTATATACGTGTACACTATCTCTTTATTCAACAATGGCATTTCGGCCTCCACAAGAAAAACTCAAGGAAAATAGGAGAGGGAAAAAAGACTAATAAACAATAGTGTTTTTTTCATTCCCCATTCAAATAACAAGAATAAGGAGCTGGTAGAAAAGAGTAAAAGATAAAGAAGACGAAAGAAACCAGTGAGAGAAATACACTCGTACTTAGACTACATGTGATATGTGAGAGTATCACTTAGAATTATTATCTTAACAAGGTAATGAACTAATATTTTCTCCTATAGTGGATTTTGGCTTAGAAGTAGTAAAGAATTTGGTGGATTTAGGTCGAGAAAAGTGAAGTAAAAGAAAGAGTAAGCTTTCTTATAAGAATTTCTTAAATAATTTGTAAAAATTTTAAGTTGAAACAAATCTTCTATGGCTAAGACCATGAAGTTTCAGTTCTTCCTCACCATATGTTTAATCTTAAGACTTAGTTGAAAAATTTTCTCTTTATGACGTAGGTGAAATTCTAGCTAGAAAGTGAAGAAACAAAATGGAACTTAGTTGCCTACGTGGGTCTTTGATCTATTGGCACATAGCAATGTAATAAAATATATTTCTAAGTAATTTATGATGCAATTTAGAATTTTAAATAGAGAAGTAAGTATGGTCAAAACATTTAAAATAATAATAATAATAATAGTAATTAATCCTATGTGTATAGGGATTAATTATTGCCAAAAGAGCTATCAATGATTGAGTTTAGAAAGGATATATTGTCATTGCAAGGAAAATAAAGAAAAGAATTAGCTTAAAGTAGTAAGGTAGCTCATTCTCCATTCCTTATATGCTATATGTGTACTTATGCTTAGTGATTGCATATTTGAAGATTTTTTATGCTTTATATTGCTATGAGTTGAAGTATGATGGTGCGATATCTCACATGGAGTCTTAGTGGCTTACAATTGATGTTATATATGATGGCTTATAGGGTTTGGACTGACGATCCTACCTTAATCATGATATTGAATATGATGTGATCATGAACCAAAGTCAAAGGTGTAACTCTAGCATAATTTCATAATCTATGTTCAAGTTATGATGATACATGCATTACTTTGTTTATGTGTGTCATAATATATGTGGAATATAAAGTGAGCTATTGGGACTTTTCGTTTCATCATATTCTAACTAACCATTTCAGGTGGATCTAGTAAGGATAAGCAAAAGGAAATAACCTCTTAGATCTTTTAGAAGAGTAAAGCCAAGAGCCTTGGTTAATTGTAAGCTAAGATATTTTGATATATGTAATAAGAATTCAATGATCAAGAATGTATTACCATATAACTTAAAAAATATAAGGATTTAGCACAAGCCTTTCTTGTATATGTATAAACTCCCACATGCATAAAGAAATGACTTAGAGTTGGAACAAATTCTAATATGTAATAGAAGGTTTCTTGATACATAACTATGAGTAAATGAGGTCAAATTTAAATTTTGGTATGGTGGTGCTTATTTATTCAAGTTTTAGTTTTATGGAGATATAATTTTGTGAGACAAGAGAAAATGTGTAAAAGTAAATAAATGGACTCCAAAAATTATGATATTTAGTGTAATTAATATTAATATATCAAATTTTACATGTGCCAAATTTTATCAAATTTGGAGTTAAGTAGCTATCTTTGTTTCTTGCTTAAAGTATGAATCATGCAAAAAAGTTTTCAAATATTTATGATGTTAGGTGACGATTGGAATACTCAAAGGAAAATTTTATTTCCAAGCCTTTGAGGTACTAACGAATTATTTTGGAAAGTTTCATATCATTTGGATTCCATTTAAGTAGGTTTTGTAAAAATATCATAAATAAAAATTTGTTCCCACATAATTCTTTACAGTCATGATCATAAACTTATTTAAGGGGACAAATGAATGAATTTTAAAATGAAATTTTGTGCACTATTATTTATCATATTATCCTAGTTGACTAATAAATTTCACAATTTTTAAAACTTCCTAGAATTTATTATGAATTTTTAAAGTTGACTAGTTTATCATATGAACAATACCACCGAATTAAAATTTGTCATTCCTATTCAGCTATTTTCCACCAAGTTTCCTTCATTTTTATGACTTGGTTAACTAAAATTTCTTGTGAATACTTGGACTACTTGTGTAAAGGATGTTACGTATTATGGTGTCACAGTTTTATGGTATCAAAGCTTAGTCTAGGCACCTGGCTCAAAAAGTAGAAAGAAAAGCTTAGTCTATCAAGTGATTTTATTGTTTAAATATTATGTTTGACATAAGGAATGAATATATTTCTTTGTTAGAGTTAGGCTATTGAACGTTACATGTGGTGATTGAAAAATTGAAGTTTGTTAATATTTTAGCAACCAAGTAGGGAAGCAAGTAAACAATGGTGAATACTAGAGTAAGAGGTAGAGAAATAACCAACCCTATGGATGGTAGCTACTTCACATACTCTAACAACTAGGATGGATCAACAACAAGAAATGATTATGCAACAACAACAAATGATTCAGCAATTACAAGAACTCTTAGCTAAGAAAGAATAAGAAAGAGAGGAAAAGAGAACAAAACAACAAGGGAGTAGTGTAAGAGTAGAAGTTGAATAAGAAAATCTACCTAAAGCTACTCCACCTTTTCCAATGTCTCAAGAACAACCACAAGCCCTTTGACCTCTAGTAAATCAGTCCTAACTCATTAATACACAAGTTCTTAGTCAATTCAAAAAGTATAACCCTCATGAATTCAATGGGGAATTCAATGTTCAAAAGGCAGAAGCATAACTCATGCAAATGGAGAAATTTTTTAGGATTTAAAAGTTACTGATCATTAGAAAGTCATCTTAGCTACCTTTATAATTACTGAAGAAGTAGAACATTGGTGGCAAAGTACAAAATATGTTTTATAGATAAGAAATGTACTAGTGACCTCAGAATGCTTTGTGGAACAATTATATGAAAAATATTTTCCTAGATCAATCATAGATGAAAAGGAAATAGTATTTATAAATATAAAACAAGAAGATGGAGATATGCCACTTGTTGCATATGTGGCTAAATTTATTAAACTTTTAAGGTACTCTTCTTACTTGAAGAAATTTGATGATAAGGTATGGAAAACTGAGAAGCTCGAATAAGGGTTTAAACTAAATATTAGAGATAAAGTTGCCCCGTAACAAATATGAGTGTTTAATAAGTTAGTTGAAATGGCTAGAGTGATTGAACACAATTTGAAAAGGATGATAAAGTCCAAGCCTTTAGTTTCCCCTAAATTGAAGAGACCAAGAGAGGAAGAAAGGAATGTTAAAGGTAATAAAAAGGTGGTAGAAATGCATGGCATAGAAGAGAAAATTTTAAGGGAAAGAAGAGGATGTCAAGTACATAGGGAAGCTTCCAAAACCTCATTTATCCTCAATGTGACAAGAATCTTTGCTTTAAGCCATGTTTAGTAGGGCAAGGTGTATGCTATAGATGTGAAAAGTTAGGGTTTAGGGTTTAGGATTTAGGGTTTAGGGAGATTGCCTTTAGTAGAAGGAAACAGTCCCCCTTTCCAAATCACAAACCTAAGGAAAATTTTTTGCCCCTAACACAACAAGAGGCTAGCCAATCTCCTTCTATGATTCAAAGTAATATTAAAATTAATGATTGTTTTGTAAGTGCAATTGTGAACACCCCACCCCAAAATGAGGTAAGAATAAAAATTAATAATTAAGTAATTGATAAATTAGTTAATTCATTAAACGAATGTAAAACGGGTGTCAAGAGAAAAATAATAAATCTAAATAGGAAAAAAAAATAGAGATCAAAATATGAAAAATGAAATAAAAAACAAAACATAAGGAAAAACATAATATATATATATATATATATATAATAATGCTAATATAATATTATAGAAAAAGAAAACATAGGTCTGAACAGGACAAATATTAAAGCATGCAAAGGGTTACGGGCTCAGTAGATGGGTTCTTCAGAGTTGCAGATTGCACCATTTAGGAAAGCTAGCTAATTCTTGCTGCTACATTAGACTGCAGAGATAGAGACACAAGAGAAGGGGGACTGCTCTGGATTTTGCTTATACTTTGACCAGATCTTTATCTTCAGGGAGGGAACCATGAAATGGGAAAAAAGTCTCTGAAGGTCTGAATCACGGGGGAGGCTGATTATTTGGTTACTGGGGGATGAGACAAAAAAAGGAGCATGATTAAAAGCCAGAGAGGGGCAGAAGAGGGGGAGGCCGAGAAGAGTAGAGAGAATAGAGAGGGAAGAAAAGCTCGGAGAAAGGAACAAAACTGAGAGGAAGGAGAGGAGAGACCAAAACCAAGCAGAAAGTAGTGAAACCGAGAGAAGGGAGAGAAGATTGAGCAGAAAGGAACAAAACCGAGAGGACAAAGAGGAGAGACCGAGACTGAGCAGAAAGTAGCGAAACCGAGACTAAGGCTGAGCAGAAGAAAGCTAAACCGAGAGGAGGAGAGAAAGAACAAGACCGAATGCAAGCTGAGAAGGAGCAGAACTGAAAGCTAGTCAAGTGGAGTAAAATCCTTTATTTTGGCAGGCCAAAACAAAGTTCAATAGAGTTGCCCATTGTAGACCGTTGAGAGAGAGAGAAGTAGAGAGAGAAAGGTGGAAAGGAGAGCTGCTGGAGGGAGACACGGAGCAAGATAGAGCTGAGGTACTTTTGTGGGAATTGAGAGGAAGAAGAGGCTGCTGAAAGGTATGAGAGGAGCCCTATAAACTGAGAGAGAAAAGCTGAAACTAAGGGAGACCGAGAAGGATTCGCGGTGGGCCGAAGAGAAAGAAAGACTGCTTAGGGTAAGAGTTACGGTGAACCAAGGAAGGCCGAAGAGAACCATTGGAGGAGGAGAGTCACTGGGCAGAGTAGCCAACCAAGACGAAGTTAGGTAACTCTCATGCATGCATATGGATGTTCACGTTGCAGCTCATTCCAGATGTCTTCATTCAGCTTCTTCGTTTTCTGGTTTATTAGTTAATTGATTAATTAATTAATGTGTTATTATTAGTATTATTATTTGTATATGGGATTAATAATTTTTTTTCTTGGCTTTATAAGTAAAGTTTTAAAGAAATCATCGAGTGAGAATATTGTTCTCCTTGGATGTTTAGGATCATGTGAGATTTTGATCTCCTTAGATCCCAAAAATTAAGACATATTTGTTGTAAATAATAATAATAATTAAATATTTACTTTAATTAAATAATTTTCCATTATTTATGAAATTATCGTGTAAGGATTATGTCCTCCTCGATTGCATGAGATCATGTGAGATTTTAATCTCCTTAGATCCTTAAAATTAGCACACATTTGTTGTAAAAATAATAATAATTAAATATTTACTTTAATTAAATATTTTTCATTATTTATGAAATTATCATGTGAGGATTTTGTTCTCCTCGATTGCATGGGATCATATGAGATTTTAATCTCCTTAGATCCCTAAAATTAGTACACATTTGTTTTAAAAATAATAATAATTAAATATTGACTTTGATTAAATATTTTCCATTATTTATGAAGTTATCGTGTACGAATTTTGTTATCCTCGATTGCATGGGATCATGTGAAATTTTGATCTCCTTAGATCCCTAAATCTGGTACACATTGGTTTTAAAAATAATAATAATTAAATATTTACTTTAATTAAATACTTTCTATTATTTACAAAATTATCGTGTAAGAATATTGTTCTCCTTGATTGCATGGGGTCATGTGAGATTTTAATCTCGTTAGATCCCTAAAATCAGCACATACTTGTTTTAAAATAATAATAACAATAATAACAATATTACAAAAATAAATGTCTTAATTAAATGATTTCTTTTCTTTATGTGATCAAATTCGTTCTTTATAATCATTTCATTTAAATTTCAAAATAAAGATTAAAATCCCAAAAACAAAAAAATAATAAATTAAAAAGAGAGAAAAATGAAGAGGTTAAGAGTGTTAGATTAATCAGGTTGTTGTAAATTAAAACACACAAACCAAATTCCAATTACGTTTTGTTTACGAAAATCCGTTTTATTGAAACCTTCCTGTACTCATCACAAAATTCACAAATCATCAATCAATAAACATGCCATTTGGTTGAACTACGTGGACTTTGATCCCTATCACGGGGTACATAGGCCTTAAGCTTTCATCATAAGTCAAGTTCGCCCTTTGTAAATATCTATCTGTTTGCCTCCATCATTGTCGTTTTTGTCTTCAATGTTTAACATGCATGCGTGTCAATAAAGGGTAATTGAGATAAAATTAAAGGTCATATTCTATTTCAGCTGACTAATTTAAGGTAACCGTCCTTATGGATGGGTGTTGTGGGGTGCCTAACGCCTTTCCCACACTCAAATAGACTCCTGAACTCATCTCTGATTTCGTAGACCATATTACCCTTTTCTTTTTGTTTTAAATTAGTTTTCTAAAGTTTTCCGTTAAAAATTTTGGTGGCAACTCCAAATAAATTGATTTTCAATATTTGTTTGTAGGAATCAATTTAAACATTTTTTTTCCTATTCCGCCAAAAGGTCGGTTATGACAACAATATTTGATTTGGGTGTTAGCCACTCATTCATATCATATGATTGTGGGTTTTTAATTGTGGGTTTTATTGGTGCAATCAAGTGTGACATTATGGGCAATCATCCAATTCATGCCAATAAGAACATTAAGTGCATGGAAAGGCATAAAAATTAAATCTAGGGTGGTTAAACAATGATTAAATTGGATGATACAATCTAAACACATATCAGAAGTCATAACTTTGGTTTCAGTGGGAGGAAAGACAGAGAAGCATATGGCAAAGTATCAATATGCCACCCTAACTTTTTGATACAATCATATGATATGAAAGAGTGGCTAGCACCTAAATTAAACATTTCATTTACAAGACAATCACTAATTTTAATATTTACTTGGATCACCGAAGGAGATTGGTTAGCCTCTTATTGTGTTAGGGCAAAGATCCTCCCTTAGGTTTATGATTTAGAAGATGAGATTGCTTCCTTCTGCTGAGGGCAATTTCTAGTCAAATGGCCTGGCTTTCCACATCTATAACACATATCTTGCCTAGCTAAACATGATCTAAAGCCATGATTCTTGCCATATTCAACACAAATGGGGTTTTGGCAGCTTCCCTGTGTACTAAACATCCTCTTCTTTTTTGTAAAATTTTCTCTTTTATGTGATGTATTTCTACTACCTTATTTATTACCTTTAACATTACTTTCTTCCTTTCTTGGTTTCTTCAATTCAGGGGAAACTTTGGGCTCAAACTCTATCATCCTTTTTATGTTGTTTTCTATTACTCTAGCCACTTTAACTGACTTATTAATCACTCTAATTTGTTAGGGGGTAACTATCTCTAATCTCTGGTTTAAACCCTTTCTCAAGCTTTTAAGTCTTCTATACGTCATCATCAAATTTCTACAAGTAAGAGAAGTACCTTGAAAGTTCAATAAATTTAGCCATATATGCATTAACTGAAATATCTCTATCCTTTTGTTTTAAATTTATTAATTTTGTTTCCTTTTCATCTTTCACATATGTAGAAAAATATTTTTCATTTATAGCAGAAAAATTTTCTAATTGATCAAGTGTGACATTATGGGCAATCATCCATTTAATACCAATAATAACACTAAGTTCATAGAAAGACATAAATTAAATCTAGGGTGGTTAAATAATGATTAAATTAGATGATACAATTCAAGCACTAATTAGAAGTCACAACTTTAGTTCTAATGGAAGTAAAGATAGAGAAGTCATATGGCAAAGTATCAATATGCAACCCTAATTTCTTGGCACAATTATTTGATATGAATGAATGGCTAGCACCAAAATCAAACATTTCATTTACAAGACAATCATTAATTTTAATATTACCTTGGATTGTAAAAGGAGATTGGCTAGCCTTTTGCTATGCTAAGGAAAAGATTTTCCCTTAGGTCTATGATTTAGAAGGGGCATTGTTAGCCCAGGCAACTAACACCTAAGAGGGGGTAAATTGGGTGTTTGCATAATTTCTACTTCTTTTCACAATTGTTTTATAGAAATTCTTGTTATGAATTATGCTTGGAAGAATATGATGTAAAGCAGCAATTATATGGATCAATGGAGCCTTAATGTGGATGTTTGGGATACATATATGAGCACTTCAAGTGTAATATCAATAATGAATACAAAGCATAGATATGATAATTCAAAATATAAAGAGTATAAGGATAGAGAAAGAAAACTCAATGATTTATCATGGTTCGGCTCCAATCTAAGCCTACGTTCAGTCCCCAAGCAACTTTTTGAGATTTTCTATTATCTTGATGTCAATTACATAACACGAGAGAACCTCTCCCTCAATTACAAATTCCAGAAAGAACCTCTTCTTAATCTCAAGCACGACCTTACTTGATTCACTCAAGGAACCTCCTTGAACATAACCAAGGGGAATCTCTCTCTCAACCTAAGCTCTCTGTTAGCTTAACTCCCTCAAGGAACCTCCTTGAGCTTTTTTCTCACAAGAAAGGAAGAAATACAAGTAAATAAAATTCCACAAAGAAGTAGATATACAAATGAAGCTCTAAGAACTCAAATGATATAGAATTTACATATTTTAGCTTAATGATCTATGTTTCTCTCTCAATAATGATATAACAAGTTAAGAATCACATTCTAGCACTTGGTTCTACTCAAAAATATATTTGGAATGTCATATTTATATATCAAGATGAGATATAGTTGTTACACACTTAAAAGAACTGTTATTTACTTTAGAAAGTTATCTCTAGGAGCGACTAGTCGACTACCTATCAAAATATGATCATTATTTTAAATCTGGGACTGACCAATCAACTGTCAGGGGCTGACTAGTTAACTGCTCACTTTCTAGACTATACCAATCAACTTGCCATAGGTGGCTAGTTGACCAATCACTTACAGTGACGCAGTCTAAACTTCAAATGGTCATAACTTTGTCATTTTAAATTCAATTTAAGTGAATGACACATTGTTGGAAAGCTCTTTAAGTCTTGTTTCAAATAAAAAATTTTCATATCAAACCTTAATATATTTTTAAAGATATGATTAAAATCGTACAAAATACAGTTTTATACAGAATCCATATCTTGTCACTCAACTTTATAAGGTTATATCTTTTTCATTTGAACTCTTTTTTAAGTGAATGACCTATCATTGAAAAGATCTTTGAGTCTAATTTCTATTAAAATAAGTTTCATAGCAATATCCTATATGGTTTGTGTGATATGCATAAAATAGTGACCAAAGATCAAAAAAGATTTTAAGCAAAATCTATATCTCATTATCTTTTAAGTCTAAACTTATATTTTGAGAACCAAAATATCTTCAGCCAATAAATGCAATTCTTAATCATTAAATTTTAAAAAATAAGACTTAAAACATGATAATTATATCTATTCAATCCATTGGCTATCTTAATGCATCCAAGCTTCTAATTCTTTCAATCTTTAACTTCTTCAAAGCTTAGAGCTCCTTTCTTGCTATCTCTTTGGGTAGAGCATGACATTGATATTTCATTCTCTTTACTTCAATACCCACTCTTCCTTCTTTGGACCATCCTACACATAATAGATATTCAACTTGCAAACCAAGTATTTAGTCTAAATGGTTAATCAATAAAGCACATATTACTATTATATTTCTAACTCATATTTTTCATATATTTGTCATCATCAAAAAAATCTCAACAATGACTACTTCCTTTTGTTGAGGGCAATCTCTAGTCAAATGGCTTGGCTTTCCTGTGTACTAAACATCCTTTTCTTGCCCAGCTAAACATGACCTAAAGCAATGATTCTTGCCATATTAAGGACAAATAGGGTTCTAGAAGCTTCCCTATGTACTAAATATCCTCTTCTTTCCCTTAAAATTTTCTCTTCTATGCCATGCATTTCTACTACCTCTTTTTTAATTACCTATAACATTACTTTCTTCCTTTCTTAATCTCTTCAATTCAGGGGAAACTTTAGGCTTGAACTCTATCATCTTTTTTTGGTTGGTTTTTATTACTCTAGCTACTTCAACCAACTTATTAAACACTCTAATTTGTTGAGAGGGGCAATTCCATCCCTAATCTTTGGTTTAAACCCCCTCTCAAGCTTTTCAGTCTTTCATACCTCATTTGGCATTTTCTCACGAAATTATATCTTCATAAAACTAAAATTTAACTAAACAAGTTCCAACATTCTAAATTTTGAATTTGGCCTAATTCATTTATACTTATGCTTCAAGGAATCTTCTATTACATATTAAAATTCGCTCTAACTCTTGGTTTGTCATTTCTTTAAGCATGTGGGAGTTGATACACTTATAAGAAGGTCTTATACTACATCATCACATTTCAAAGTTACATAATAATGCATTCATGATCCTTGAATTCTTGTTTTATATATATATATATATATATATATATATATATATCAATCAAATTATCTTAGCTTTCAACTAACCAAGCCTCTTAGCTTTGCTCATCTAAATGATCTAAAAGACTATTTCCTTTTATTTATCCATACTAGATCCACTTGAAATGGTTAGTTAGAGATATGATGAGACAAAAAGTCCTAATAGCTCACTTCATGTTCCGCACACACTATGACACACATAAGCAAAGTAATTCACACATAATCATAACATGAACATAGATAATCTAATTATCTTAAAGTTGGCACCTTTGACTTTGGTTAATAACCACATTATATTCAATATTATGGTTAGGGTAGGATCACTATGTCCAAACCCTATAAGTTGTTATACATGACATTAATTATAAGCCACTAAAGCTTCATACGAGATTTCACACCATCATACATTAACTCATAACAACATAAACATTAAAATTCAAGTATGCAATCACTAAGCATAAGCGCACACATAGTATATGAGGAATGAAGAAGGAGCTACCTTTCTACTTTAAGCTATTTCTTTCTTGATTTCTCTTGCAATGGCAATATCTCTTCTTTAAACTCAACTCTTAATAGCTCTTTTGGTAATAACCAATCCCTATACACATTGGATTCATTACTATCATTATTATTGGTTTAAATGTTTTGACCATACTTACTTCTCCATTTAAAATTCTAAATTTCATCATAAATTACTTAGAAATATATTTTATTACATTACTAGGTGCTAATAGATCAAAGACCCTCTTACACAACTTGGTTCCATTTTGTTTCTCCGCTTTCTAACTAGAATTTCACCTAAGTCAAAAAGAGAAATTTCTTCACCCAAGTCTTAAGATTAAAAATATGGTGAGGAAGAACTGAAAATTCATGGTCTTGGCTATGGAGGATCCATTTTAACTTAAAATGTCTACAAACTATTTAAGAAATTCTTATAAGAAAATTTACCCTTTCTTTTGCATGACTTTTCTCTACTTGAATCCACTAAATCCTTCATTGCATCTAAGCCAAAATCTACTACAGGAGAAAATATTTGGATCATTAAATAGCGCTGAATGAACTCTATAACTTTTCCTTCTACCATGAGTGCAAAAAGTGAAGAAATTACCTTGAAAAATCCATGTCTATGTTTATCTTTCTTCTACCATTTTCTCCACCATTATTACACCTTATTTTTCTTCCTTAGTCGTGCATAAAATGGAGAAGATGGTGAGGTGTCCATTTTTTTGTCACTTAGCTGAAGGGTAGGTGGAAAAAGTAATATATATATATATATATATATATGTATATATTTGGTGAAAATTAGATATTTTACCATTTATTCACACTTTTATCCCATCTAGTGGTATTTTCTAGTCCAAAATTGCATAAAATTCCCTAATCATATTTTTTTTGATCTTCTGATAATTCGAAATTTAACTTTTAACATGCTTTGTAACTTTTCAAAAATTACACTTTACCCCTATTTATACAAAAAACTTTTCAATTAGGTCCTATTTGGCTATTCAATTTGGTCCTTCCCTCTTTGATTAGCTTAATTATTATTATAACAAGGTAATCTTGCATCTATTACTAAATGAGAATTATTATTTGGGATGTTACACCTCACCCACTCAACAATCCCTTACATATTTCAAAATAATCATAAGTAAAGAAAAAATATGTTACAAGAAAGGTTTCTGGGTTATATACATAAATGTAATTATTTCGAATCTAGTGTCTTTTGGACTATGAACCAAACCTTGACAAATAAGACTTAACTTACAAAGCTATGGTGAAGTTTAGAACTTCTACGAACCATAAACTCTTGTTTGCAAATTAAAGATCATATCTGCCATATTTCACCCTCATAATTCTTATTGTTATCGCAATTTTACACTTTAATTGGTCATGCGCACACCTGGTAGTTCATGAGTGCTCTAGAGATTTTGCCAAAATCTCATAGGAGCGGCCTCACTTCACACTCATATAGGTGATTTAATCAAGTGTATCTGCAATGAATACATGACCCACAAGGGTTTTGAAATTCATTAAGAGGTTCACGCTCATCCTCTCCATCAATCCATTCTAACACTTTCCCACACTTTAGGAAGAGATAATAATTATTAGTGCTAGTAGATGTTATTACCCATATGAGCCTTCTTTATGGGATTTCCAATCACAAAGATCGAGTTGTCATCACTGTTAATTTCAAATTGGCTGAAGTCTTATTCCCCTCGATGTTTCAAGGATTAATTTCCTTGCCAAATTTATCTCTAATCTCACATAATCAATTGATATAATTTTATCTTTTAGAAGCTACTTAATCACATCATGTCTCAAACATATGTCTATTTGTACCATTGAAAATCTTATTTTTACAATGGTTATTGTCACTTGACAATCACAATGTATAAACACAAGAGTTGTTTTCATTTCCAATGAAAGATTAGCTGAGAACTTTCTCAACCACTTAGTTTCATTGCTAGTCAATTCTAAAGCAATAAACTCTCACTCTATTATGCATATAGCTATAACAATTTGTATGGCTAGTCTGCACATTACTGTATAACCACCAAAGGTAAACACATAAGCACTAGTGGATTTTGTCTCATCTAAATTTAAGATCAAGTTAGCATCACTGTATCCTTCTAATACAGTGGGAAATCCACTATACATGATACTATAGGTTATGGTACCTCTCAAATATTTCATTGGTTATATCAAATTTAGATACAAAAAATATTAAGTATAAAAAGTCTTTATTATTATAGCTTTTTTCTTTTAAAAAAGAAAAAGGAAGATTTTTGTCATTACAATCTAATCAAATTCAAATGACACTCTAACACCAACCTTTCCAACACATTGATAGAAATTAAAATTTTCGTAGATGTTAGGCACATGACGTGTCAGGTTGAGCCAAGGTTTTGCCAATTATGAGCTTGAGGATAACCTTACATTTTTCAAGAATATTAATAGTTTTGGAATTACCAAGGTATACGTGTTCTTCTCCATCTCTACTAAAATGTAGGATGTTAAAACATATTTGTTTGTACAAATATGTCTGGTAAGCCCAAAGTCTACCACCCATTCTTTCACACTGGCCACAATAAGAGCTTGAGAGATGATCACAATAATGATTTCATCTCTTTGGACCAAATTTATGGTTAGCCTTAAAGGATTGTTATTACTTGCTCTCTTCTTACATTGAATAACATAATGGCCTTGCTCTCCATAAACATAACAATTCAAAATAATATTTATTTTCAAAATTTCAATAACATTTGGATATTCCCTAGTTTATCCACTTCTTTAAATAATAGTTATTCATGATATCTAAACATAGAAATTAATGAATAAATCTTTACCCTATATATCCATTTTTCATATACTTAGATAATATTAACAAGATAGTCTCTAATTCATTATATTTATTTTTTAAATAAGTTTCTCCCACTAGATTATATCACTTTTGGATAAAGCTTGCAATTGTAAAATTTCAACAAGCATAGCCAAAATCAAGAGTATATTCCTGTACTATCTTGCTATTACATTTCAAAAATCTCATAAAATAATCATTATACATTCTTAATAAATTAGAATTTTGCAAGATAATTGCCAATTTCAAAATAAGAAAAATCATCACCTATAATACTTGGTCTAATTTTTAATGCCACTAATTTAGTGCTCTTGTCTTTGCATGACCCCCCCCCCCACACTCTCAAATATTCTCTTTTTTAATGACATTTTTAGGTTGTTCTCGACATGAAATTTATATCAAAACTAATATCATATCAACCTACAAAATTTAATCACACTAGTTATACTTAAACTGTCTTACATATATATATATATATATATATATAATAGTTCTAATTAAAATTAAGTATTCCTAAGACAATCATCATCCAATCCAATTAAAATGCCACTTAAGTAAGATGAATGTTTTTTTCTACATAATCAAATATATTAAAATAATACGGTATAGAAAATAAATCCTCACACATAATTATAACAAATATTATAATTTTTTTTTGTATATAATCATATCTTAAAAAATCATAAACAAGATTAATCAAGTTAAAGCATATGTTTCTAGAACAATCAACAATATTATACCTAATTATCACTAAAATTGAGTAAGAACATGTTAATCAATAAGATAGACTAACCTTTGCCTTCAAATTCTGGATTCTATCATAGTCCACAAATAATTGTCTTATGAGTCCCTTTCCTAGCTAACAATGTTAAGAAATACATATACAATAATATCTAAACTCAAAGCACTTCAATTCAAAATTTTATTTTTCCCTGTCATCCTTTTGCCTTTCAACTTTAATCTGTAATGTGTTTGTCTAATTAGTTGCATAGTCTGAAGTCATTATTATGGACCTTAATATATATATGGCTAAAACATTGTAAGAGTAGGTCATTTAAAAAAAAAAAAAATCGACTACCTTGGATGCTCTAAGTTGCATTAGTTAAATTGCATTCATCCTCTTAGATGATACCAAGATTAGGATGGAATAGACAAAAAATTAAAGTTCTTGCACACCAATCATTATATGATTTACATCATAATAGCACAAAACACACAACTCTTCTACCAAAAATGATAACTTTGGAGCAAAATGTCGACCTTGGCATAAATTGAACAATCCAAAAGTAACAAAATAGTTAAGGTCATTAATCCTTTATACCAAATGGAAGTGAAAGTCATATGAAATAAAGATTATAAATCATTCGACAAAAATTTCTTCAGAAAAAAATTTAATAGCAACTTCAAATTTAGGAAAGTCTAAGGACAAGGCTTAAACCTTTATGCTCATCTAATGCATCTTGGTACTCTTTTCATGTCAGTGGCCTGGGTGGTCATGAAATTGTTTAAATCCTTTTCCAATTTTTGCTACAACTCTTTGGAGGCAGCATTGTTGTTGTTTAGGTTGAGATTCCTCCATGCCATAGAGAACACTCAGCATAAGCACTCTCGTCACTCAGATTAAGGGTAATCATAATTTTGCACTGAGCACCATAGGTCAAGGTGAAGGTGAGGATAAACGAAGGAGAACTATCATTGCTCTAACCATAAATTTCTTAAAATTATTGAAAAATTGGTGGTCTAAGTCAAGTTGTAGAATGCTATCCTTAAGGAATATTTCTCCACACATAAATTTCTTCAGGATTAAATAGAATCTGCTAAGATAAAACTTAGTAACATAACTAACAAGAAAAGAAATTGTTCAGTGTCATGTAACCTAGATAGATGAACTATATTTATAGGGGTTTGAAAACAAGTGGCTAATTATTTTAGTTGATATGGGACCTAAAAAATAATAGGCAAGTTGCAATTAAGCAATTTAGGACTGATTATTTTGAAATATACCTCACACACTATATCTCGAAGCCTTAGACAGGTATTTTAAAGTGGTTCTTTTTATTAAATTATTCTCTTTTCTTGCTTAAAATTTATTGTTTATGCTCAGGCGCGATACAAAGATATCATTGATTTATTGAGGAATGATCTCAAAGTTTTACATGATGAAGATGATGAGAAGTAAAAAGAACTTCTAAAGCTTATAACCTTACACAACTTCGAGTGATTGGGTTTTTACTTTGTAGTTTATATGTGTGTGTGCATATGTTTTGCATTTGAAGACTGGGTTTCCATTTGGATGCAGGGAATGTGAAATGTTTTCAAAGAATGGAAATACCATGAACTCAACTCGTGATACAACTATCAGAAAGCTAATGAAACAAATTAAAAGAAATCCATTCTTTAGAGTTCTTCTTGAATGTCCCAGATTAAAAGTATCAAGATTGCAAACTCAAATTAATCAAAGGTAATATGGGTGTAAATATTGACTTTCTACTTGTTAGTATAGATCTAGCAAGAAAGGTTGAATTGCTTAAATTGAATCTTGTTATTGAAGTCATAATTTCTGTAAGAAAAACCTTTCATGGCTCAGTTGGCTCTTGAAGACACACTTGAAATGCAGAGATAAAGAGTTAATTAGTGGCACACTATAATTACAATAGTTCATATCAATTTCTAATCCTTTGTCCACTCTTCAAAGACACACAAACTAAAATTACTCTTAATTAACCAACCTATACTGGCCAATAATATTGCTTTTACACTGAGCTTAAGTAACCCAGTAATAAAGATAGGAACTTTTATAGTTACAAACAACTTAGACAATTACACAGTCGTGCTATACACATTATCAAATTTTTAACAATCATAACAAGAACGATTACTGAGAGTTAGAAGGATTATCACAATAAGTTGTCTCACACAAAGAATAACTTAAGGATTGAGAGATATAGAGCATAAGCACACAACAAAAAAGAGTGATACTTTTTATGTCACACAAACAACATTTCAATGGTTATTAGTGCTTAATATATAAGACACAAGTCTAACATTCATAATAACAGCTATATTAACAAAAGCATGTCCAACGTTCATTTTCCATCGATTGGTGACTTTTCTTTAAAAATGGTGGTAGCTACCTTCCTGGTGAAGATGAAGTTAGGTGAAGCATTTAATATGCATAGGTGAAGCTGCCTAAGAAAGAAGAGAGAGAGAGAGAGAACAAGCTTCTGAGTGTGAGGTGAATGTGGATATTAGTGGGCTTCATAAGTCTTTTGGGTCTTAGTGGGCTATTGAGTAGTTCAACTCTGAATGTTTTAATGGACAAACATCATTTCCTATATATGTGAACCCATATTAAATTTTTTGACATAAACAATAAATAATTTAATAATGTAGCATTAACACTACCTATACTTATAAGCTTTAATTAATATATGATAGAAAAACACTATTTTGATCATTTATTTTTAATCTAGTCTCATTTTAATTTTTCATTAATTAAAAATCTCAAAATGATTATTCATTTTTTAACATTGTCTTGTTTTAATCTTCTATAAATTAAAAATATTAAAATAATCCCACATATTAAAATTTATTTTAAAATGATCTCTCTTTGTTTTATTTAGAGATGGATCATTTTGCCTCAAATCTTGAAATTTTAAAAATTTTTAATTTATGAAAAAATAAAAATGACACCAAGCTCCAAAATATTTTTCTTATTTTTATTAATTTTATGTATGGTAATCAGTTTCTATTAGCAGCACCTACGTTGCTGAAACTTCAAGTCAAATAATTTTAGACAAACTTTATTCGAAGAACATACTTATACTCCTCCAAAACCTATAACTAGATCGTAAGAAATTATTGTTTTTGCCAGTGTTACACTATCAAAGATCATCACCATGTTATGATCAAAGTATTCTCAAAAGGCGAAAACCTATCTTAATTTGCTTTTCATAAGGTTAATTATTATGTTGATGTCTATATTTTCTCTCAATTTTAAATATATCTTTTATAATCTTAAAACTTTTTAATGCTCTATCATTAATTTTTGTGCGTAATTGTATCTTAACATTTTATATATAGTTCAAACCAAGTCACCAAAGTCATTTAATATAATTTTTATATATTTCATGGTATACATTTAAGTTTATTACCTAATTTTTCTTTTTGTTCATATTAATCATCATATATATTCAAAATGCCAAAGTAACAAATTAATAGTCATACATTGACAAAAATTTAACTACATGAACTAAATTAACAAATTTATAGAATTATAACAACAATACAATTTCAACATTTAAAACTATTTAAAGATCAAATTATTCAAAATATTAAGTAATTTACCTTTTTATTTTCTTTTGTTTAATGTGTTGATCCTATGATCATAGAGTCTCACTGTGGATTTGTTTCAATTTAAGGTTGCTCGTCTTCTTTACACAAATTCTGGGAATGGCCTTATGGCTCTTGATTTAACAAGGACTCAAAAGCTATGAATGGACGCTTAACTATAAGAACCCTAGAATATTTAATACTTGATACAATAAATATTTAATACTTGATACAAAATGAGTATGCATATATATGTATATGAGTTTATTGTATATGCAGCAATCAAAGGCCACTATAAATGGGTCATTATTTTAAGTAGCCGTAACTTTTTTAGAATACAGAGGGTTTAAGTAACTGTAACCATATATATATATATATATATATATATTCCAATTCTTTTAATTGATAGTACACCTACCTCAAATGCAATTTAGGCCATTTAGTTCCTTCACCAATCATTAACACATTGTTAATATGACTTCTTGATTTAGTCTGTGAGAACACTAGAGGGTCGCCAAGAATCATTACTAGTTTATCTTTTTCAGTTTTGTTAAGTATCTTAGTTGCATCAGGTGTTTATGCTAAGGTACACATACATCTAACCTCGATGAATTATTTAGCTCCTGAAATTGCGTTTCACTTACTTGACTATGCATATCACTTTATAGCTTTGCTCTTGGAGCATTTGTTGGGAGCTAAAGAATTCATCATTTATGTAAATGCCAATAGAAAAGCAACTTGATGAGCCTACTGAAACGCAATTTCATTCTAATCAAGTAAGGTTGTTGGTGTGCAACAGTCACATCTAGCAATATATGATTCAAGAACTATGGACTTGATTCAGCGTGTATGTACTTCCCTCTGTTGAGGTTGTTTGATGATGATAAATATATGAAAAATATGAGTTACAAATATAATATTAATATGTGCTTAATTAATTCACTATTTGGACTAACTATTTAGTTTGCAAGTTGAATAATCTATTATGTATGGGATGGTCCAAAGAAAGAAGAGTGACGTTAAAGTGAAGAGAATGAAATATCAATACCATGTTCTACCCAAAGTGATAGCAAGCAAGAAAGGTACTCTAAGCTTTGAAAAAGTAAAAGATTAAAAGAGTTAGAAGTTTAGTTACATCAAAATAACCAATGGATTAAATAGATGTAATTATCATATGCTAATTGTTATCTTATGAAAATTCAATGATTTAGATATGCATTTATTGGTTCAAGAATATTTAGTTCTCAAAATATAAGTTTGGACTTAAAAGATAGTGAGATATAGATTTCACTTAAAATAGTTCTTGACCTTTGGTCACTATTCTACTTATATCTCACAAATTATATGGTATTTTGTTATGAAACTTATTCCATTAGAAAATAGACTCAATGTGCTTTTCAAGGATAGGTCATTCACTTCAAAATAAGTTCAAATGAAAAAGTTATGACTATAGAAATTTGAGCGGTGAGATATGGATTTTGCATAAAACTATTTTCTAACCTTTGGTCATTATTTTAATCATATCTCCAAAAATGTGTCATATTTTGGTATGAAATTCTTTCATTGGAAACTAAACTTAAAGAGCTTTCTAACCATAGGTCATGCACTTGAAATGGAGTTAAAATGAGAAATTTATGACCATTTGAAGTTTGGACTACATCATTGTAAGGACCAGTCGACTGAGACAATATAGAATGTGGGTTGTCAACTAGAAAGCCCCTGATAGTTTATTAACAAGTCCCAGAATCAAAATAATAGTCATATTTTGAAGGGTCGTCTGCTGGGAAACCCCTGACAGTTGACTGGCAACTCCTAGAAAGTATTTTCAAAAGTAAATAACGACTATTTTGAGTATGTAATGGCTATATCTCATTTTGATATATATATATATATGACCTTCTAAACATATTTTTAAGAGAATCAAATGCCAGAATGTGATCTTTAACTTGTTATATCATCTTTAAGAGAGTAACAAATATCATTGAGCTAAAACTTGCAAATTCTCTGTTATTTAAGTTCTTAGAGCCTCATCTTGTATATCTACTTTTTTTAAAGAAGTTCATTCATCTGTATTCCTTTCTTTTTTTAGAGAGAGAAGCTCAATGAGATACTTTAAAAGTGTGCTTGGGTTGAGGGACAGGTTTCCCTATTTATGTGCAAGGAAGAGGTTCTTCCTGAGATTTGTAATTAAGGGAGAGATTCTCCCTTGTTGTTGTAATTGATATTTGAGATAATGAAAAATCTTAAGAGGTTGTTCGATGACGCAGGCTTGAGTTAGAGTTGAATCAGGATAAATCTTTGAGTTTGCTTTCTTTATCCCTATACTTTTTATAGTTTGAATTATTACATTTATGCTTTGCATTTATTGTTGATATTACACTTAAAAAGTGTTGATATATATATATATATATATACACACTCCAAACATCTAAATTTTATTAATATAATCGTTACTTTACATCATACTCTTTCAAGCATAATTCATATAAGTAATTTCTATAAAACAATTTAAAAGAAAGAAATATAAATTTTGTACACACCCAATTCACCTCTCTTAGACATTGGTTGCCTAGTCTAACACCCCCATCCAAATTTTAAAGAAAGACCTATGAATATATGAGGCACCAAGAGTTACTTCAAATTCCTGATTGATGGTATCATGAATATTGAGCTGAAGTAGTGTTATACTATTACTATTATCTGCTTCAATTGGATTTCAGTGGGTGCCACACAAGGCATTAATTGTTTTTTGGTTGCATAACGTTGCATAACGTGTGCGACATATTCCTGCAACAAGCAACTTGTTTATATATGCTTCTTTCAGTGGCAGAAACATGTTGCAGTACTGAAGACTTGCAGGTTTGGACTCAGATGTCGCAAAACTCGATCTGCATACCTACCTCGAGATTCAAAGACCCTTGTGTACCCTTGTGTGGTAGCAGCACATCCAAAGGAGCCAAATCAACTGGCACTTGGGGCTTTCAGATGGATCTGTTCATGTTCTAGAGCCCTTGGAATCTGAGGGGACTTGGTGATCATTCTAACAATCCCATATATATATATATATATAGATATATATATATATATATATAGATATATATATATATATATATATATATATATATATATTCTTGTGCATACATAGTTTAGGATGAAGGAATTGGCCCAGTAAATGTTACCTTCTATTGATGATACACCAAGTGTAAAAATTCCAACTTTCTCAAAGTTAAAATAATTAATTTTTAAAGATGGTTAGGATTAAAAGTTAATAAAAATATTTTTTTATCAAAAATTAATGACCGTGGAAATTAAGTAGTTAAGAATTAGCGTTCTTTTAGGGCGTCACAGATTTTAAAGAATAGAGAATTCTTGTATGTTTTTTAGTGCTTAGTGAATTTAAATGCTCACCTCACGGGTTTTCTATCAATTCCTCAAAAGTTTGAACTTTCTTTGTAATATAAAATAAATGCACAAATAATATTATTGGTATTTTAAAACTAAATCATCATATTTTATTTTGTAGTTATTTTTGTTGTATTTACAATTCTGAGTGTATTTATACACTGAGTTATAATGTACGAATATAATTATAATATTATTAATTCAAAAAATAATAATATTATAATTATATCACTACATTATAACTAAGTATACTAACAAACGCACCAAATATTTTACTTTTTATTTCTCTATATTTTTTTAACTATTTTTTAGTTATTTATTTATTTAATTGATTTGTCCACTCAAACCTAATTAATGCAACATTAAAAAAATATCACAGCAACATATTCAGACTAAAATAAATTTTTTTTTTGGTTTACATATAATTCTAAGCATATATAAACGGTGAAATTTACTATGAAACATTAATATATTACTATACACATATTACCATTTGAATGGCATAAAAAAAAAAAAAATCTTGAACCAATGCTCATGGCATAGTATTGGTGAAGTAGAGAGGGTATTTTTGTGAAAACGACCTAGCATCAACGACTTTAATATCAAAGACTGGACGACATGTAATCCAAACTTCCAGACTATATAAATACAACTGAATGATACTTATCACATGTAGTATAAGTTCAGTCGCTGAAAATGACAATGGATTCACCAAGAAAATGAAGCTCTGACTAGGATGTTAAATTAAAAGAGTAAGAATAGAGATTAAATTGAAAGAATTATTTTATTGTTCATTCAAAATTATAATAAAGACCAAAACATATACCTCTCATTTTACCTACAGCCTCAATATATCTCTTACACTTACACGATCACATTCTTACACAACTTCACTTTCCTTCAATCTTGCTACATACTCAAACACAAACACACTTCAACAATCCAATTAATGTACCTCCTTTAATGTCTTAATCAATGCATCGTCTTCAACCACCCAATTAATGCACGGTCCTTCAGCTATCAACTACTTTCTTTTTAATTCTAACATTTTATCATATCCAGATTTGTCATGATGAATCTAGAGAAAAAATAAGAAAGATGAGTCATTGATGCTTCATAGGACGCAGAAGTATCTTGTAGCCCTGGACATGTATTTTAATGTTGTTCCATCTATGTCTTTAAAGAGCAGTGTTTTCAATTAATTATTCTCTTTTCTTGTTTGTGTTCAGGTCCGATAAAAAGAAGGCAATTAATTTGTTAAGAGAAGTCCTCAAATTTCTCTCTGATGATAATGAGGAAAGGTGCAGAGAACTTATTATGCTTTTAACCTTAGACAACTTCAGGTAATAGGGTATTTACTCTTTAGTTTATATATGTATGATGCATTTGAAATATGGGTTTCTATTGGGATGCAGGGACAGTAAAAAGTGTGGTGCTACTACGAACTCAGCTCGTGAAGTGACGATGCATAACAAGGCTTCATAAACACAAATCCCTCCTTTCGGTTTCATCGTGAAATGTCCATGAATGCATGAATTACGATTGACAACTCTATTTCATAAAGGGTATATTGTACATGGGTTTTGTCAGTATACAAACTGTTCTATCTGCATACTGCTCTAATCCTTATTTATTTTATTTTATGAGTCGTTCTTTTTTGTGGGTTAATTCTCATTGATGTCTTGTATATTCAGTTTAAATTGGTTTAAATTGGCAGCACCCACAGTTTCCTCCAAATTGTTACTTTTCTTTACGGCCTTACTGAGAGGATAGTTCCTGAAGGCCAAAACATATTCTTTATAATACGTTGATTTTATGATCACAAAATCTCATTGGCGATTTGTTTCAAGGTCCTTCGTCTTCTTTACACAAATTCAGAGGATAGCATTCTGATCCTTGATTCACATCTGAGGGAATCATCGCCTGAATTGATTGACGCCTTATGGACCTAGAGTCTGGAAATAAAGCCAGCCCTAATGGTCATTTAATACTTAAAATGAAATGATTTTGCAGCTATGTATATTATTGTGTTGTATCTACAACAAATATTTGCAAGTCACTGCACATGGTAATATCTGTATCATGGCATGTCCTGAACTATTTAATTGATGATAAAAGTGAAAGTTGAACTGAACCATAACCTCTGCAACATATTTATGCTTCTTACACTGACAGAAACATTGGAGTACTTGAAACTCACAACCTTAGACTCAGATGTCTTATAATTTCATCTGCATATATACCTACCTCGTGATATGTTGTCTTTGTCCTTGTGAGATAGCAGCACATCCACAGAAGCCAAATAAATTGGCCATTGCACTCTCAGATGGATCTGTCTATGCTATAAAGCCCTTAGAATCTGTAAGGACTTGGTGAATCCACTAGCAATCCCATTCCTTAGCTTGACTGTTTCTTTTTTTTTTGTACTATAAAGATATTTAAGTGAGCATACAAACTTATGGGCTTGGGCTTCTTGTTAACCAAACAAAGGATATACACATTACATGTACTATGTTCTCAAATAATTATGATGAATGATTTTTGCTTCAAATATCCTTTGTGGTTTGGAATTTAGCAGCTGTGGTTCAATATTAGTGATGTTTACTATGGGTCTCAGGTTCAATTTTCTATGCCATTATAATGCATTTTTTAAAAAATTCCGCTGAAACTGGTGCCCTTGAAATGGGATATCTTGAAAAATTTGCGCAATCAAGAACCTTACTACATAGAATCTGACTTTTAGCTCTTCATTGTACAAACGTTTAAATAGTGCTTGTTGCTTTTTACCTAAGGCACTATATATGTATGGACCAATAACTTAAAACTTACTATGATTATGTGGTGCCAAAATCTTGAACTACACAGGGATAAATGCCTTTTTTTTCCTTTCTTTTCACTGTCATTCTTGTTAATTTCGTCGTCTGAGAGATCACTTTCTTCCCCATTGTTTGGCCTGTATCTGTTGTAGTAAGCTAACAAAAAATATACTGTACTTTGCTTCCTGTTGCTTCCCTAGGAGATGCCTTGGCTTTCGGCTGCTTGTGATGGGGGCTTTTCTTTCCCGTATTCATTTGCTTACATTTCCAAACATGACAGAATAGGTTGTTTCCTCACATGTCATGTGGTGTTTGGTCAAGAAGAAGAAGTTAAACAATAAGACAAAAAGCCTTGCAGTGCGTTTGTCTTCTGGTTTTTTTTACCCCAATCCATGACTCGCCACACATGCGTAAACTGTTACTGAAACTGACCTGCTTAAGATAGATAGATGCCTTTTGGCTTTCCACTTCTTTGAAAGTATAATAACCTATATGTGTCATGTCTAATAATGCACAAAATTATTTGTTTTTTATTTATTAAAATGTTTAAAATAGTTCTTTACTCATTAAAAAAATATCATATTTAATTATCTATTTTTTAAAAAATAACAAATTTAGTATTTTAGATTTAAGATTTAGAATTTAGTGAAAAGACTAAATTTAGTATTTTTTTTATAAAAGTAAGAGATAAATATAATATTTTCTAATGAGTGGGAAACATTTTAAAATTTCAAGAAATTAAAATTGTAATTTTGTGATAAATAAGAAACTAAAAAAATATTTTTCTCAATAATTAAGATCAAACATGATAATTAAGTTTTGAGATGCTTGGTGAACCGTTGAAGTCTCAAGCCTTGTATACCAAATTAGGTAACATTTATTCAAACGAGCAGTTTAGATTCTCTAAATTTTATTATGAAATTCAATATATTAACTGAAACAAAACAGGCTCAATATATAAAATTTACTTAAATAATAGATTTTACTTAACGAAATAGATCATCTCCAATAACTCGATCTCTAGTTATTGGAGATGAATAAAATATAATTTTTATTAATTTAATATTAATAAAATATTATTAGTTTATATTTTTTACCTACTGCTGATTCTCTTATTACAGAAGAAAACTTGAGCTCTTTTACTTAAACGCCTCTGACTCATTCAGTAATGTGTATATCTTTTTATTTTTTTTTCAAAAATACAATATCAATTTTGAAAAAAAAAATTTTAAAAAGTCTTTAATATAAATCATACATATTTATAGTATTAAAATGACGGTGCCACCTTTAATATAACTATAATATTGAGTATATCGGTAGACTCAATAATGTGATAGAGTAAAAATTCATTATGTAATACTAGCATATAAATTTTTTATTGACCATAAGTTGAATGTATATTATTTTTTGAATTTATATATAAAGCTATATAATTTTTTGATTTTAATTTTTAATCCAAATAATAATAATCTTAAAATTATATAATTGTCATTATCCTTATTAATACTACGTAGTATAATTTTATCCTATCATGTCGTGAATGCATTAATACATTTAATATTGTGATTGTACCAAAAAATTTACTTAAAATAACATATAATTACATACTAACAGAATTTGGATCTACTATATTGGAAAAAAAAAAAAGCTTTAAACTTTTATTTATAACCAAAAAAATTTTAAAATGAAATAAAAATACGAGGACCACCAGAGTAAACGAACGTGAAACCACAACAGCCCTGGGTTCTAGAATTGGTCCCAGAGCTACTATTCGACCATACCATAATGACCAGCGAGCCTCTGTCTGTACCTTTTTCTTTTGTCTGTTCTTGGCACGAAGTAGAAATGGCGTGCTCTCTTTTTAGAATTGTGTTAATAATTGAGATAAGACTTCATGAGTTTCAAATAAACTTTGTTCTTATTAAAAAATAAGTGTGATTTATGGCTTAATTTGTGCGTTTGTTAATGGCTTTGTATATATGAATTGATTAGTATGAACATGTTAACGTTTTTCTTATCATTTTCAAACCCATCAAGCATCACCAACATTGCCAAACAGTATACGTGTGAACTTTGATGTCATGTAACGTTGAATTTCAAAAGAAACGTTAAGGAACGAAAGCTAGAAGTGGAAGTGTCATTTATAGGTGATAGCTGTTAAAGAGTAATGTCGTGCAAAATCTTGCTATGCTTAACGCTTAAGAAACAAGAATCATTGGATCCAAATATCGTACCCATCATTCATTTGATCATTACCACAAAAATCCCATCACACACTTAAGCAAAGGACTAATCATACTAAAAAAAAAAAACCCTAGCTTTTATCATTCATGTGACATCGTCGTTTTCTGCAAAATAATGGCAATGTTGATTGATGTACCCAGCTAGCTGGTAGTGGGGAGAAGGTTTTCTTGCCTCGATTCTAAATATATATATATATATATATATATATATATATATATAGTTATATTAATTTGGTGGTTTGATTAGCACGTTGGAGGTAGTTTAATTAGGTGGGGTGTTATTCAAAACTAGCTAGTGCCCCCACATGAGCAGCCATTGATGAAGAGCCAACTAAGAAGCACGTACACCAACACGAATACCGAAGATGACATCAGCACAACATCCAAATGCGACAAATTATGAATAGCTTGCATACACACTTGTTTTACCTACTTTTATTTAAGTTATTATTTTAAATTTTTTGTTAATGAGTTTTTCTTTCAAAAAAATAAAATTTTTGTAGTCCATAGTTTATTATCTTTATTAGTGACAATAAAAATTTTATATTGACTAATTTGTCAGTTAATCATCATTTATTATTTCATTAATAATAATTATAAATACTTAACGACTAATTTTATTGATTAAAATTTATTTATTATGCTCACTACAAAAAACATTAAAAGAATATAATAAAATTAGTCAATTAATATCTATTATTCTTGTTAATAAAGACAATAAATTATCATTAATCAACATTTTAGGAGCACTTGTTAGTGGCACACTTAAAATAATACAATGAGGTTCGTTTAATTTAATTTGATTCTTTTGGTCCGACAAGGAATAGTGAAATTATAGTTAACTTGCATATATGATTCTCATTTGGACTAGTTGAATTACGTACATGATAAGTAACAAATTGAGATCTCTCTAAATTTTATTTGAATTCAGAAGAAAAATAAAGGTATTTCTTTTGGTTATAGGTTAGAAATGTTAATCTCTCTCTCCAAAAAAAAAAAAAAAAAGAATAAAGGTGAATTGGTTATGTTTTTGATCCATTAATTTAACCATTAAAATCAGTTAAGAAAAAAGTCAATTAAAAACGTACCAAAACAATTAAAAACATGGTCGGTGCGCGTATTTGACATCGACAAAATATGAAGTCAATTTTTTTATTTTTATACTTTGTGTTAATTTAATTTTTTATAAATTAATAGTGATAAAATAGTTTATTATAAATTTAAATTTATATAAAATTAAACCTTCATAAATTGAAATTTATACAAAATCAATCTTTTTGTTTGGATTAATAAAAAATTAATTTTGTATAAAATAATATTTTTAAGTGTCTAATTTGTTACAATTAAATTATGAATGATCAAATTATTACAAAGTGAAAAAATAAGGGGCCAATTTAGTACTTTTCTCATTTAGTGTATGTGGCAATATTGTCTTTAAAATAATGCAATCAAGTCCCCTCATCTTAACTTTTTCCTATTTACATGACAACAAATAATTAATAAAATTATAGATAACTGACAAGAACTCTAAATCTTACTTGGATTTTTCCAAAAAAATAATAGAAATTTCTTCGAGAGCATCCTCAGGCTACGTCACCTAAATAATTAGCATGTTTATATATAACGTCAAGTAAGTCAGGTCAAAGCAATTTGTAAGTTATGCAAGTTAATAAAATTTAAACTCAATTCATTATTTTGGTACATTCAATATTTATTTTAACATGTATAGCAATTTCAAAAGCATACTCCCAAATCAGTCCCAAAATTTGAATTCAAGTAGTCAGTAATAGGGCACACCTCCTTAATTAATTACTATACCTTTTTTCTTTGGATAATCAAGCTTAAAAAAGAATATTATGTAAGTAAAATATTTGGTTGAACTAAAAAATAAATTACACTGATATAATTATTTTGTGACACACTAATATAAAAACACATAATAATGATTTGTTAAAATATTTTGATTATACTCACCTAAAATAACTTGTTATAATTAAGTCCAATATTTTTTGATATTTTATTTATGAACTCCAAACTTTTTAATTTTTTTAAATTTACACACTCTATTTTTTTATTCCCCAATAACTTTCACAAAATCATTAGTTTTTAAGTTGGATATAGGGACACCATTAGATTCATAGAGTTATTAAAAGGAGTATAACGGTAAATTAACAAATTTATAAATTACTGTTTTCATAAGAGTTGCTGGAAAATAAAAAGTATAAGAGGTGAATTGAAAAATTAAAAAAAATAAGTTCATAAGTAAAATCTAAAATTTATAAGAGTTAAAATATAAATATAATACATGATATTATATTAATATATAATCAATATATTTTAACAAACCATTGTGACATGACTCAAATTATGTACAACTAAGTTACTTAAAATATTATCATTTTTTATTGTTATAGAAGCAAAAATAACTGGCGATGTACGTAACAATTGCAATTTTTATAGATGTTAACGAATTAAAAAAATTGAGTAATTATAACTAATGTAAAATAATTTAATAAATGTGAGTATTGCATTATATTAAATATGAAATGAATATCGCAATCAAAAGTATATGGAAATTTCTTTCCACCTTTGGGATAAGTCTAAAAAAGTGTTATTCTGGGAATCTCAAACTTTGGTATGTTCCTGTTCTAAGAATTAATAGTTTTGTTTTGTGCTCCATTATTTTCAATGGAAACATGTCGGTTCTGGATCGCTACTCCAAACATGCGTCGTGAGGGAGTGGGACACACACTACAATGAAAGCGATGCAATTTAACGTGGAATCTCTGGACCGACGGGAATCCCATGCATGACGATGCAGAATATATATGTTATGTAACTTTTAAATTTGATTTTAATAAATAGTAAGGATTCTTTTCTTATTCAGATGATATTTTGTTGAAGGAAAAAAGAAAAAACTTGTAAGGTGTGTAGAATATAGGCGGTAAATTAGTGAAAGCTATTAAGATTTGTTGTATCATTGAAATGAACACCAATATGCAAGAAATACAATTTAAAATATTAATATTTTTTTGTATAACAAAAAAATATTAAATTAGTGTCTCACTTTGACACGTGATAATATTATCTCTCAAGATGATATAATTTCTTATAAATTACTCGTGTCAAATTATCTCTTCATAATTCTTATTTTGTATAAAACTAGTTATTTTATTATCTTGTTAATTTATTAATGAAAGATTAATGAATAATTAATTTTGTATAAGATTAATGAATAATTAATTTTGTATAAAATAAAAAAATTGTGAGAGATTAATTTAATGCAATAAATTTTTGATAAATTAAATTGTCAACTAGTATAAAAGTGGAAGATGAATTTAGTATTTTTGTCTTTTGTATAATATGATATTTCTTTTCCCCAAAAAAAATCGTGATTAAAGAAATTAAATTAAAAGCAAACTATGGCCTATTATAAAATTGCAGTATAATTAGTTGAAATAATTTTAGTGGATTTGTATTATTATATTAAATTATTAGAATAATTTTGTATAAAAATTAATTAGGCAATTAATATTAGTCTAAACTAATAATGAACTCAATTTTTATTGAACGTAGATAATCAATTATAAATTAGATTATCTATTGTCCCATTTAATAGAAATCTTAACCCACAATTCAGGTTTAATTACTAATTATCTTATTAAGTTACTAATTGAAAGTTAATGATTAGGAGATAAATTGAGCTCATTTAAATAAGTTTTATTAATGAACTTAAACTTGTTTTATTTTATATACATATATATATATATATATAAGACTTTTTTTTTAGGAAGCTCTTCCTTTGTCACTATGTACGATAATTTTCTCTACTAAAATTGGGGTACCATGTGTTGCAATTTTTTCCTAATTTTTTAATGCGAAGAAAGACATTATTTGTAGTTGCACAAATTCAAGTTAAATTATTCAAATATATATATATATATATATAAAAGACTTTTTTTTTAGGAAGCTCTTCCTTTGTCACTATGTACGATAATTTTCTCTACTAAAATTGGGGTATCATGTGTTGCAATTTTTTCCTAATTTTTTAATGCGAAGAAAGACATTATTTGTAGTTGCACAAATTCAAGTTAAATTATTCAAATTTATATTTTCTTTTTTATCATATTTAGATATAATATTCTTGCATAATTTCCCACTTAATCCATATCGGGACAGCCCAAGGAAGGTACCAATTTCAATTATATATATACACACGAAATTTAAAAAAGGGTACGTGTTGAGCTTCGAATTGATGGAAATGTTGGGAACGGTTTCGCGTTCTGAGCGAGTCATTTATTACATTGGTCCAACGTTACGTAGTACTTCGCGGTGGGGGCGAAATGTTTCAATCTCAAATAATATTATTGATTTAACTTCAATTTGTGAATTGTTTATTCGTCGCATTCAATCAGCTCAAAAAAGGTAAATATTTTTAAAAAATAAAAAATATAAATGTACAAGAACATAAGAAAAAAAAAGAAAAAGAAAAAAAATTGGCTTCTTTTTTAAAACAGCAAGAAGAAGAATAGAAGCGCATGTCGAATTTTAGTTGTGTAATTTATATTAATAGGCACGTATATTATTTGTTGTTGACCCACTATTATATTTTAAGATAAAATTTATATATGATTTTTTATATACTTGTATTAAGTTTTAATGATATTTAGATAATTTTTTATATTTTATTTATTTTTTTATTAACACGGTAACTTATACTTTTTAAAAAATTGTTTACTTATTATTAGTTAATTAAAAGAATTTAATATAAGTATATAATGAATAACATATAAATTTTTTTTAATGTTTTAATTTATAGTATTTGTACTCATTAGGTTTTGAGTTCTAATCACTTGGATGAGTATAAGAAGTTTTATTATTGAGTTATTTCTATTATGCTTGTATGTTATTTTTATTATTTTATGTAAAATTTGAAATATTTTATCAAAAAATTATTAAAAATAAAAAATAAATTAACATGCGCTATGTATATTTCATGTCACTAACGTGAATTATAAATTCATTGACTCCCATAATCAAGTGAGTAATTTGATATATATCATGACATTATTTTTTATGCGATGGGACAAACGTTTAAAATTATAAAATTTTAACTATGCACAGTTCTTTATTAAGTTTTAATATGAGATTATAATTTGATTTATAATATGATAATAAAGAAAATTTAATAAATTTATTTTAAAAGATATATATTGTATGAAAAATCAATGATAAACATTTGCGTGTGGTTTTTTAAAAAATATATTACATTTAACTTTTTAGTTGATAATTTTGGAATTCGTTGAACTTTTTCATCTGATTGCAATAGGCATGCATTTGAAATATAGCATTTGAGATACACCCCAAAGGCGTTATTGAGAATGTTTATAACATTTTTTGTTCGCTTTTTCTACTTTTTGATATAAAAAATCATAAAATAAAAAAGTTATAATCAATAAAATTTGTTGATGGTATTTTTTTATGTCTTTTAAAAAGTAGAGGTGCTTTTCACAAACATTTTAAAATGATACTTTACAAATCTATTATGTTACTGATTAACAATATGAATTACTAAAAAATTTTCATTTGAATTAAACTATCACCCTTTGTTTATATGAAGTATGACTTTTTCTTTTTTAATAATTTTACAAGATATTAATTTCCCACAATAATTTTTAATAAGATACTTTATTAATTAATGTAGTATTTGCCAAACAAACAAAATTATGTCTATCCTCATAAGTTTTTTTCACAGTACTTATAATAATGCAACTATTTTAAAAGTGTAAATTTCCAAAGCATGCCCAACTATGGTCATTGGAAAATCTCTTCCCACGTTGGCTTCATTGACATTTATAGTTTTAATTAATCTATTGACATAATATTGCTGGCTTGTGAATTAGAAAAAATTTACAATACTTTCATAGTATTAAAAATTTTCGATGTCAATGTTATTTAGATTTTGATAAATAAATAATTTTTGTATAAGATTTAAGATCCAACTCAATTATAATTTTAAATTAAATCTAAAATATAAATGATTGTAATATTTAACACTATGTGAACGTAATAAACAAACCATATACTTTAACATGGACTATGGTGTTCTCCTCACTTTGATTAAGATTTAATACTTTTTTAGCTTAACTGCATAAAAGACAAAATTTGAATTATACTGAAGGATGACAATTTTACTACGTGGGAAGTAAATTTGTGATCAGGCTGAGCTTTTAAAATTGAGCTTGAATTTGAGCTCAAAAAGAAGCTTGGGCCTGTAATTTAGTTGAACTTTTTTATTTGAACTATTTATCTCTATATTTCAGGGTAGACTTATTTGGCTAATTAGGTTTTTTAGGCTATGATTAAGTTAATTTATTACTTAAAAACGTTAGATAAATGACAAAGACATGGGTGTCTGAATCATTTTCTGAACATGAGCCTAAACATGAATGATGAAACTGGAGATATTTATAAGGTTTAACCATAGCTACAAGATAAGGGTCTTGAGGGAATAGGTGGCTTTTGAGTCTTTGGTCATCATGGTCATCAAGAGGAAGAGATGGCTTAGGTGATTTTAAAGGCTCTCTAAAGGAAACCCCTTGCGAGGTGATAGATTTGATATATGATGGGGAAGCAGTGTATTTCCTAGGGAAATGAAGAGGTCTTTGGGGTGGATGCAGAGATCTGGGTTGTGGTTTTGGATTTGCCTTTTAGAAGATTTGATGGGTCATTTTAAAATGGTTTGCATAGTTGGCTTCCGAAGGGTATAATGTGTGTAATGAGTTTGGTAAACAGGTGGGGAAATAAAGGAATTATAGATTGAAAGAGTAAATGAGGGAGTGAAAGGTATGGTAGGTGGTATTAATGGTGGTGGTGGCTTAGTTTTCATATCCGCTTCAATCTAGGTAAATTGGTCTTTGAGATATCGGATCTCAATTTCTTTCTTGGTGAATTTTGGACCAAAGTATCTATGGATAATGAAACTATGGAGTTCATGGTCCAAGGTTTGGATTTTTTGTTGACTTTCTAGATAGAGTTGCTCGACCTATTGAGAGAGGTGGTTTATTCTCTGGTGCGTTTACTGGTTCAACTGAGACATGTGAGTTAGCTTGGAATTAATGGTTTTGAGAACCCAATTCTGAGCATAAGCATTTTTGGTATGTCAGTTTAAAACTTCTTCTGAGGGATGTATTGGCTCATGACTTTTTAAGATTGAGACTTTGGTAGAGGTGACATAAAGCTGGGCAACAGCTCTATTTTCATCTGTGTGTCTTTCCAGGGGAAAAAAGGTCATTATAGGAAGATTCTTGTGGAAACACCATCATGCAAGGAATGAGATTGGCTATAGAACATCCCATAGGTTCAGGCATACAGTCTCCTGTGGTTCCTGATAACAACTTGCTTCTTTCATGAGTTCGATGAGAATTTCTTCTTGAGAGGGAGCTGTTGCAGGATTTGGGATAGACCACGGCTTCTAATCTGGATCTCAGTCCTTTCGGTATGATCTAAAAGGGTGAGTTGACTGGTAAGTTTTCTTCTTTTTCTTTTTTTCTGCATTAATCAACTGCAGTTTTTTCAAGGCATGCCTCTTCTTCCATCTTTTGTATTTTATAAGTGTATTGTAGGTATACGTGCGAGAGAGCTCCTTAAAATCACTATCATTTGAGGAAAGATCGATTTTACTATTGTCATCATCAGAAAAGTAGGATGGGTCATGGCAAGAGCATCTTGGTTTGCACATCTCAGGTGCAACATCCCATATGAAATGACCATAGATGTACAAGATATAAACTGGCTTTCCATTTGTCTCAAAATGATGGACTGGGATGGTCCTTGTCTTGATCTCATGGATTAGAACTAGAGCGATAGTCATGATCTATTGTAAAAAGGGTAAAACCTGTGGTGCCTGGGAGGAAGACTTTTTAGGCTTTTTGTAAACCAACTTAACTTGTCCTCCAGGAAGATGAGTAAGTCTTGGTGGCTCAGTAGTTGCAAAAGGCTTGCTGTAGACATGCCTCTATTCGTAGTTGGTAACCCAGTCAATTGGCATGAGTTGGAGGATATCTTATCGGGAGATCTATTTTAGGATATGTATAATAGTAGGCATATCTTATCTGTCGGCCATAATCATGAGGGCATCCTCTGTGTGGTTTGGAAGATGAAGATCCATGGCATGATTCTGTATTCGAAAGGCCATCTGGTGATAAAGTGTTGCCATTACGGCTTTAGGAACTTACTCAGCACCAGTGATCTAAAGCTAGACTTGTAATCTGTCTTTTAGAGTTGGATCTGAAAGTTTGAGGCTAAAATCTAGGCAGATAGTCAAAATAATTGTGCCTGCATTTAAGGCAGTTAGAATAGTGCCAATGAGGGCTTACTGGTAAGTGAGATAGGTATTGTGAAGGATGGCTAGTCTTACAGTGATAGCGAGACCTTTGAGGCCATGATATGTGATATAGATACGGATGGCTCCAACATGAAGATGGGTGTAACCTTGATTAATCTAGTGATTTATGATTTACTGGGGGATTTCTAGCTTCACATATTGTTCTATGGTACAAGAAGGAAGTTTATCATGGTTGAGGTAAAAGAGTAAACATACTATTTAACTGGGATCCTGGGTTTAGAGATGAGGTGCTTGATAGAATGAGTCTAGGAACGGTTTTGAGTATAGAGTTAGTATGGGTTTATGAAAGGAAGGTGAGTGTCTTTAAGGCGTTAAGTGGATGGAAGGTCTTTATAGGAGATTTCGATGAGGTTGTTAATTTTGTGAGCATTGGCTCAAAGGCAAATATCAGGGATGGTGGGTGGTTGAATGGGTTGAGTAGAAATAGATGTTTCAAAATCCATGATTTGGAAAGTGTTTTTCTTACTCTCTATCTTGTCTAATTTCACAAAGGTTTCTAATAACCATAAGACTTTAATACCATATGAGGGGGTAGGATTCCGTACGTGACATTGTTAAACCAAGAACACAGACCTAAGATTTAGATCTCATAGGACCAGTAATCCAACAGTTCTGAGTTTCCAACCAATATACTAATCCGTGAACTATATAAATGCACAAACAATTATCTTTTAAACAAAGATTTCAAGAATTAGTAATCATAAGATCAAGGTAAGGACGAGGAACACAAAGACCTCTTCTGGGCAATAATACCTTAAGGCCATTATTATGATCATATGAAACTAACTTAATATCTTTACATGAAAGATAAAGGCTAATCTAAATACATCATAGATAGATTTAGCATAACATGGATCATGGTAGTCTAATATTTTCTAATATGCAAGATCCTTATCAGAGGCAAGCGCAGAGCATACTAGGATCTCTTGGATGAGAAGACGCTTATGAAATTATAGAGAAGATTTCAGAGAAACAAGAAAACTTAGAAGGAATCCATAGAAACACTCTTAGTATTCAAAATAGGGAAGAGAATACAAGCTTTCAAATGAATTACAAAGAGGGGGAGAGCTTCTTATATAGACGAAGCGAGAACCAAAGCAACAAACTAAAGAGATAAGGCCTAACGACCGCAAAGTAAAAACAAACCTAATAATACAACTTGAAAAAGGAAAAGCAGAGGTGATGGTTCACCTTTACAACACATAAACCTTTAAAGCAAGAGTGGTAGGATTAAGAATTGGGAATTTATCATCTTCAAGAAAGACATTGAGAGGCTTGTAATCTATGACAAGTCTATTTTTTCCATGATTTTGTTTTGAGCACTTATTGACATAAAACGCTTGACATGCCCATTCTAATTGGGTTGGCTCAATTAATCCTTGTTAGAGTAGGGATTCACATTCTTCTCTAGCAAGCTTTAGATCATTAGGATAAATGCCTAAATGTGTAGCCTTTGTAGGGTTAATATCCTTAATTTTCTTAAAAGGAAGTTTAATGAAGACAGCTTCATTTTTCCACAGTGAGGTGAGGAATGTTTAAGCTCTGAATGGGATTCTGGGTAGTGTTTTAGGAGTTGTTGTTTTATTCCTTCAGTGTGGAGTAGCATGTAACAAATAGAGTTTAGGAATGTCTGTGTATGAGTTGAATCTATGTTTGAAGCATACTCCTCTGGCTTCAATTTGTAAACCTTGTGATTTTTTGAAGACATTCATTCCAATGAGAATGTCTTTGCCAATAATGTGACTGCCAATGACATGAGTCCAAATAATGCACTTAGGAAATAACTTGATGCTAATCATATGTACAGTGATCAAAGAAACTTTGAACACTGAGTCATTTGCTGTTTTGAAATAGGAGACATGCTTTCTCCATGCTTTAGTGGGAAGCAAAGAAAGATTCATCACGGTGACTTGGGAACCTGTATCTATGAGGACAATGGCTGGAAGAGGTCTAACATATTTGTCGAAAAGGATTGAAAGGTGGAGATATGGGAAAGAGTTGGAAGTTTAGTGTTGGGGAGATTGGTAGTGGTCAATCTTATAAATATGGCTATGGTGATGGGTAAAAAGGTCGTCGAAGTCGAATATAGAATCTAGAAGAGTAAAAATGGTATCAACATCAGGCTCACTTTACTCCAAAAGGATTCTTCAAGATCTTTGTCCTCAAGAGGGAGTTGCATCTCAATCTACTTAATCATTCTCACAACTTGCTTAGGCTTGTTTGGACATTTTTGAATAAAATGCCCATTCTTTTGGCAAATATACCAAGCATCAGACTTTCACTTCCAGGATTTCTTCTTACGACTCTTCCTAAGGTATCACAGAGGGCGACGCTTTCTTCTAAAAGTATTATGTAAGAAGGAAGTGTGAGAAAAGTTAGACTTCTTTTTAGGCTTACAATCGCAAGATTGCTTATCTCGAGATTTAATCTTGAGATATGACTTTTGACAGATTTTTTGGAACTTCGGTCTTCTAGAAAGAACTGAATGTAGCACCTTTTGTTGTTCGCAAAGCTTATCAAAAGTCACTAGGACTAATTGGTAGATTTCTCCAAGAGAAATGTCAGCCATTAGCCCATGAAGGGCTTGGAGTGCTCTATTTAGCTATGGCTATAACTCTTCTGGTAAAGAAGCTATGAAGACGTGCTTGAAAGTGATGTCGTTAATGCCATTGAGGAGATAGTATCTCTTTGTCATTCGCTTCATGCACTTATCCAGGTCATGTTTCTTTAATGAACAATACTTCATCTTAAAATATTCTTGGCACTTATGTTTATCAATAAGTTGGAAATCACCAATAAACTATTTATGAATTGTACCTAGTAAAGAGGTCAAATTGTTTAATTACAAAATCTGTAACTGACAATATTCTCGGATTGGAACTATTCACGAAGGGTTCTTGTGAATCTCGAAACAAATTCACGAATAAATTAGCTAATGTTGAACTGGCTCTAGACATTTGTAAATCAATCCAGGCTCCAAACTCATGGAATTTATCTCTTTGTTGGTAAGGTTGAACATCATTAAAAGTAAATCATGGTTCATTGGAGGGCTTAGGAGGCGTCAGATTATTTAGTGCAAGTTGTGCTATTGAAACTTTATCATGATCATTGTCATTAACAACATAATACTGTTTTGCTTCTTCATCATGATCATTATGGTGGCCGGCTGGTTCAACCATGTACAAGGTAGAAATATCAGCGAAGTGCTTAAAGTCTTCTGAGTTTATGATAGAGAAATAGGTGTCTAAATCATTTTCAGGAGTCTAAACATGAATGATCAAACAACAATTAAGCATACTCTGTCATCAAATAGGCAGGTCACTTTTCATATTCTAAGTCAAACCTCAACTCTTTCTTTTAATACTTTGTAGATAATTTAATAAGCAAATTACTCTTTTTAGTTTATTAAAAAATATATAAAAATTTTATCAAAATATTTAAAAAACAACATCAATTTATTTTATTAAAAACATAATTGATTAAAAAAATTTATATTCTAAATATTACTTATTTGTGTTAAGAATAATAAATATAACTTATTTTAGATTTAACCAATTAAAAATTTTTATACTAAAAAAAATATATTTAATATTTAGTGTCATCTTTGATGCACTCATAATTTTAAATACATCATTACATCTAGTTATAATATAGGGATATAATTATAATAATATCAATATAAAAAATAATAATATTACAATTATGTCTCTATATTATAATTAGATACATTAGATTGTGATTACACCAAATATTTTGTGATAGTATAATCTCTTATAAATTATCTCTATTAAATTAGTCCATAACAATTCTTATTTTATACAGAACTAATCCTTACGTTATATTGCTAATTTATTAGTGGGAAACTAATGATAGAATAGCTTTGAGCAAAATTTAACTATTGCTTATTATTTATTATAAAGAGATTCAATGTGGCACATTTTTTGATTGTGGAAAAAGCGTCTAAGTTATTAAAAAAATTATATAATTTAAAAAAATTTGAAAAATAGAACGTTTGATTTTATTTAATAAAATTTATTTCCTTTCAATCCAACCTACGCCATGGAAAAAAATAAAACTTGAGGAATTCAAAAAATTGAAAAGTCCAGCTCAGAGGGAAAGCTGTGGAAGCAAAACGGTGACGTGTCGCAGAGAATTTGGACTTTCTCTCTCTATATTGGTTCGTTTTGATATGTGATATGTTCTGTCATGCCAGGCTAGCATCTCTGCTATGATTGGCGTGGGTCCAACTCTACCCCTTCTGCTCTGTCAACCCACATGCGGTCTCAATGCCCCATGCACTTCTTCACTTATTATTATGCCCTTTTACTCCTCCTCTCACCCGCAGTTCCACGCCATCCTTCGTCCCTCCTACTTACGTGTCACAATCCTACGCTTTATCCGCTGGCGTTTCCGTGATACTAATGGTCAGAGTGTCGTTCCTCGTTGCCATAAGTTCTATATTTTCTAACGCTAATCACTGAGTGACAAATGTAAATAAATTAACATACCACTCTAACTGACTCACTAAATTTTAGGAGAAATTGTTGCGCAAATTTGATTACAAAATTTTTGTCTCAAAATTTACATATTTTAATTATTAGATAAATATAATTGATTGCTTTTAATTTTTTCAAATCAGTCATTCATTATTGCCTTCTTAATAAAAAATAAAGTCAACATATATGTTCTAAAAAATAAAAATAATTACGAAAGAAATTAATTTAATTTAATTTAATTGGTAATAATTTTTAAATCAACTTCATTCAGTCTTTGTGGACATTATATTGGACTAAAATTCTAAAAAAATTATGTCCATACAAAGAATGCGCCTGTGCCTTTAACATGAAAACAAATTTTCCTGGCCTTCAGAAAATTTAGTTTCGAATAAAGTTTAAAAAAGACAGCTAAACATAAAATTAAAAAAGAATACATTTTAAAAATTTTTTATAACATTTTAAAATTCTTTTACTGAAAATATGACCTTGCATAAAATTTTTTAAATTAATCAAATAATAATAAATTACTAAAACTATACACTAATTATATTTTTATAAAAAATTTATTAACAAAGATATGAAATTAATTCTTGAATTTTATTCCTATCTAAAATTAAACTATATAAATGTATTGAATATATATATATATATATGTATTTATAGTTAATTTTTAAAAATAATTTTTATAAACGGAGCATCGGAGGATTTTTGCATTCTTAAACAAATTGTAGCATATTATTGGGAAAAAAAACACTAACACACTCTTTCTGTGTGTTCCTCCGCAGCCAGGAGGGCCGTTTCAAACGATTTAGTCGGCGAGAGACGTTATTCATCATATTGATGAACAGGGTAAATTCCAATTAGTGTCAATTAATTGATAGGTTGTATTTTTTTTTTTTTCCCATTATTCTCTTACCCACTTGCGTTGCTTGATTTGCTCGGGGGCTTTTTTCTCTTCTATTTTTAATTTTTATGCATGGAAAGCTGTCATTTTTATGGCAGTACCTTTGTTATTTTCTATTCAAATTCTTCTCTTAACATGTAAATACATGTAGAACTAAATAAATAGAGGTAAGGATGTTTAATCCTTTGCTGTCATTTATATAATTAATGTTTATAATACTATCATAACTTGCATAAAGCTGCCCTGTTTCTGTGGGTGCTTCTTCTTACTCTCTCTCCTCTCTGCTTCTTCCCTGCAGTTTTGTTAGTTCTTTGCGCTTGGGCATTAGCGCCGGTCCTTGTCTCCTTCGGCTTTGACCCAAGAAGATGCTAGTAAGTACGTTTCTTTTGTTCGTTTTCCTGTGGGTTTATTTTACCATGCTTTCTCTTTCTCCTCCTTGTGACTCGAGCCTAATCTGGAAATTCTAAACGAGATTGCTTTGGGTTCGTAAACTGTGATGGTTTTTTCTTTTGAACATATTTTCCAAGTTTCAATCTTTGTTTGGATTTTAGAATGTTTGAGTCAAAGTATTTGTGGTCCATTTGCTCTGGCTTCTCTTCCAATCGGATTTGCTCTTATGCTCACCCTCCATGGTAGGCTCGGATCAAATTCTACATGATCCGATAAACTCAGAACGTTTTAATATTCCTTTGACTAGACATTTTGTTTGAAGTTTTAAGTCACCTACTATATGCTTCAGTGTTATCTTATCTTGGTATAATCTGTTGCTATTTGCAAGTTTTTTTCAACTATTTTCAAATCATTAGTTGCGTATCTTTTGGGTGATTGATTTATTCAGATTTGTTACCTGATTAATGCACGGAAATCTTATGCACATTCTTGTCAGAGATGCATTGAAACTATCTGATATATTTCCTCAGAGAAGAATATCAATAGTCTCATTTGTTTCATGGTTGACTCTCTTCCAGGTGGCATTGCTCTTGCTGTTATTGGCATTGAGCAATGCCGTGAGTGTTAATGGAGATGAAAGTGGCGATGGACAATGCGACTTTAATCCAACACTAGATCCAAGACCACACAGTGTGTCCATTTTGGAGTTTGGTGCAGTTGGAGATGGTAAAACATTGAATACTATTGCATTCCAGAATGCCATCTTCTATCTCAAGTCTTTCGCTGACAAGGGTGGGGCTCAGCTGTACGTTCCCCCAGGAAAATGGCTCACCGGAAGTATCAATCTCACCAGCCATCTCACCCTCTTTCTGGAAAAAGGTGCTGTCATTATAGGATCTCAGGTATTTTATCCCAAACTTACCATCTTTAATTTTTCTTTTCTTGGATCTTTTATCATTGTAGTATTCGTAGGCAGAACTTCGTTTATAATTTCATCACTTCGGAGAACTAAAATGATGATACAAGTTCAATCTTCGGAGGATAAAACTTTTATGGGTTACACTTTTGATACTAAATTGAGAAAAACGAATTATGGAGTATTAAATTGGTAATAACACCATTTTTGGCCGATCAGGATTAAGCTTTTGCCCTTTTTCTTTTTTACTTCCGACAGCTTTTGAATCTAGTTAGCGTCTTTTTGTTGTTCTCTTGAGGTTTATCTTAGACTTTTGATTTTTTACTTGTGATTCTTCTGTTATTAGGATCCATCTCACTGGGAAGTGGTCGATCCCTTACCTTCTTATGGTCGAGGGATAGAAGTTCCAGGTGGAAGATATCAGAGCTTGATAAATGGATACGAGCTACAAGATGTGGTCATAACAGGTTTATTTTCCGCTCACAATCTTTTGCCTCTTTCACCAAAAAAGTCTCTCCACGACTTTTCTAAATGCCATCTGCTTCTGCCATGAAAATTTTAATACCTTTGTGTAATTTACCAGGTAATAATGGAACTATCGATGGTATGGGAATGGTTTGGTGGGAGAAATTCAGCTCTCATTCCTTAAACTATAGCCGTCCTCATCTGGTTGAAATTGTAGCCTCTGAATACGTAGTTGTTTCAAATCTTACGATCTTAAATGCTCCTGCCTATAGCATTCATCCAGTTTATTGCAGGTATATTTCTGTGCTTCGTCTAAACTTAGAATGAACTTATTGTTTTGGATGAAAATGTGATATTAACTTGGTTATACGTGATGTGATGTGATGCAGCAATGTAATTATTCAAAATATGTCAATTTCTGCTCCTCCAAATTCACCTTATACTGTTGGTATAGTACCAGGTCTGTAATACTTCATGAACTCTTATTGTGGTTTATATAATGAGAATGACAATTGTTAGACAAATTTCTTTGTGAGCCTTCACTTAATAATTTAAACTTCAGAGTTGAATTGGGTCTTAACTGATATCTCGTATATCAACAGCTTCATATGACTAGTGTTTGTGCAATTCATATTTCCAGATTCTTCTGATAATGTTTGTATAGAAGATTGTGTAATTGTCATGGGTTATGATGCGATTGCCCTCGAAAGTGGGTGGGATGAGTATGGAATTGCCTATGGGAGGCCCACCCAGAATGTACATGTCAGAAGGGTTCATCTTGAAGCATCTTCTGGCTCTACCCTTGCATTTGGAAGTGACATGTCTGGAGGTATCTCAAATGTTCTTGTGGAGCATGTTCATCTTCACAACTCACACAGTGGGATTGAGTTCAGAACCACTAAGGGCAGAGGTGGCTATATCAGAGAAATCTTCATATCAGATGTAGAAATGGAGAATATCTACATGGCATTTGCAGCCACAGGGTATTGTGGGTCTCACCCAGATGATAAATTTGATCCAAAGGCTCTTCCACAATTGGATCACATTACCTTGCAGGATATGACTGGCTCAAACATCACAATAGCTGGAAACTTCACTGGGATTTTAGAATCTCCTTTCACAAACATATGCCTCTCCAACATAACCTTATCTATCAATCCTGTCTCTCCCGCTACTTGGGAATGCTCAAATGTGTATGGTTATTCTGTCTCTGTTCTTCCAGAACCTTGCCCCAACCTTGGTAGCTCTTGGAATTCTTCTTCATCTTGTTTCTCCATGATCAGCAGCATCCATGGAAAAAGTAAAACCGCAGTTCTGTGATATGAGAAAACTTAGGTCCAGTTCCTTAGTCATTTGTTATCAAATTATTCAATTAAATTATGACACGTGGAGGGTTTTTGTTGAAAGAGTTGATAAAAAAAGTCCACGTGTGTTTTTTTGTTGAAAGATCTGATAACAAAGACCTAAAGAATTGTTCGTGAGTTTGATCCCTATGGTAACCTTCCTGGAGCGGAAATTCATAATCCTGAGTGCTATTGCTTCACAATGATGGAAAAAATGAATTGCCCTTTATCTCAGATTAGGCCACAATTCTTCCAATAAGACAGAGTTGTCTGGGTTGTTCATTTTTTTCTATATCATCACATTATTTGTACAGCTTCATATCTTCATTCATGTTATAATGAAATTTTGCCACAGGAGGAATCAACCCTGGATAGTTTTGCATTTTAGTTCATTGTGATTGTTCTTTAGTGTAAAGCATGTAATGGATTTGGGTGATACTTCCAATTAAAGAAAGTTCAACTTTGAGCCATTTATGTGTAGGGTTGTTGTTTCTTGGTAAACATAAAAACACAATCATGTTCATGTATTAAATATATTTTGTCTTAAAGTTGTCTGATTTGTAATATGGTATTCATTAACTAATCCCTGAACATATCTCTTTTTTATATAATTTTACAACATGAATAAATAGAATTTTCTCTTCAAAACATTACATAATCAGATATAAGTTTTGTAAAACATGGGAAACATTATTTCAAGAATGACTTTATTTTTGAAGTGATGATTATGGGTTGATAGTCAAGAATCTGAGTTCAAAGCTTAATAAATTACTATGCAAAGTAATATTTGAAACTTGCTCAAAGGAAAAAAAAAAAAAGGAATTAAAGCCAATTTCAAATTAACCTTCTTTTCCATCTTCTTCTTTCTTCATTAAAAGAATAATAACTATGGCCTCATGAGTGTTAAAAATTTTCTTTGCTGTTTGCACCCTAGAGGAAGCATAATAAATAACTTCTGGTAAGTAAGAATATTCCTATGCAACACCACAAAAATATCCTTTGTTTTAGGCTACTAATAGAGATAGTACTAGTTATATATTATGCACAAACTAGTGAACAAAACTCTGATTTTGTATTTTTTTTTTTATAAAGAAAAAGACATTTTGAGCGTTAGGTACATGGGATTCCCGAACAAGTGAAACAATCATTGAAGCATCTTTTTGTTTGGGGTTGCACTCGATGCTTGTTGGCTCAAGCAACCATATATAATTGCTCACACTCGACCTTTCCAACAAGAGTTTATTTTTTTTAATAATTTTTATTCTGCTCAAAAAACTCCAAAACCATGACGTATCACTCGTTGGTTAACGGCTAAGTTTTGTGTGCCTTCTTTATATTTTTGTTATATAATTCTTTAATTATAATATGATTGGTACATAATATTTTAATTATAATATAATAAATTTTATTGGATAAAAAAATAATAGTATTATATTATTGAATTTGTAAAACATTTTTTTACGCATATTATAATTTTATTTAAAAATTAAAAGTATAAATATAAAAAATGAACATGAGTTTAACTTTTCATTAAAACGTTATTGAGATAACATTGATCCATTTCCTATACTTACAATGACTTATAAGCCTGATAATTGTCTTCATGTTATTTAAATTCGTTGAGGAATTATGATTAAAATATAAAAAAATCTATATTGGAAACATTAATTGCACAATTTAAAATCATACTGGCCGATTATGAGATATTTATGTTGCAATTGGTGACGATTATGAAGATAACCGAAAACAATAATGGACGAGGATATTGAATAGTGATTTCTGATAACCTATAATGAATATAAAAAGAAAGAAGATACATGAAGATAATGATAAAACTGATTTATTTTTTGTGCAATTTTTTATATGTTAGTTCTAAGTTTCATCCTCTTCAGTCAAAGAATTCAACTATAGTTGCAATTAATTTAATTTTAATTTTAAAAAGTTATCATTTCCAAAAACAACTGATTTTAGTTTTTGAATTTTAAACACCAACCATCAAATCTGACGATTATTTTATTATAAATTGTTGGATCCTCACTGCAGAAGCAATAATGTAGAAAATCTGGATTTAGTAAAATATAATATGCAATTAATAAACCGTATATCTATCTACATAAACCACATACATGATTCCATTAGAAAATTATATACTTAATATATTTAAATTAAAGTGGACATAAGTTTAGGAAAATTATTAACTTTAGTGTCTTATAGTTTCATTCAATTTTGGTTCTTATAGTTTAAAATAATATTGATAAAATTTTGACAATATAAGCCAAACTAAATAAAGTAACTGAAAATATAAGAGTTAAAAGTATATACTTTTAGGATCATCAAACTTGCAAATTGACTTGGGTTGAGTAAAATGATTTAATTTGAAATCAAAATAGACTTAGTTAAACTTGCATATGCCGACTCTCAGACCCAAAAAAGAAGAAAAAACTCATACTGACTCGGTGGAATCGCTGGTTTTGACTCAATTGAAGCAAGTTAACAGATTTGGCTTAAATCCAACATACCCAATTCTCTTTTCTGAAAAAAAAAACTTAGTAAACTCCAGGCCCAACCATCAGCCCAAAAGAAACAAAGAACAGCGGATTTCAACCTCTGAACCTCACACAGGCCCAAACCCTTATTTCGTTTCCTTTTTAATTTCCCAACCTTTAGCCTATGAAATACTACTCTGTCTTTAACCTCTGTTGGAAATCCTCCTCTGTCTTTGGTTGAACTTAATGTTTATAGTTCGGCCAATAAGGGCCATGTTAGTGCTGGTGGTGTCATTCTGGGGTTGCTAGCTTTGTATATTTTCTTTGAATAGGTTACAATTTTTGTGATCAAGTGTAGGTCATTTAGCTCGGAGTGGAGCTTGGGTAAGCTGAATGAGTCTTCCTTGACTGTCCCTATGTTGTTGAACTTGATGAGTTATTATGCTCTAAAATAGATGTTAAATACATATTATTTTTATTGAAATTTATATGTTTGACTTGAACCAGAATAATGGAATTATGAACTATGGATTATGCTTGAATTTTATGTGTTTTTGTGATATAATTATGTTTAATGGCTATTCAATGATAGGTGTATGCATTTTTAAGCTATTGGATGCATTTCTAGTAAATTTATGATATGAGTTTATGTTACAATTATTATATCTCATACAGACTCTAGGTTGATAATCTTACATTTTTCTAAAAAAAAGTACTACTATGTCACTAATATATAAATCTCATATATTTTGTAACTAGTATTGTATATTTATAATTTTTGAATATTTCAAATAATAATTTTAGACAATTTTCAGGCATTTGAAATAGTTGACCAAATTTATCTCGTCTTAATTCTTAATATCATTAATTATTAAATGTATTTTTATTATTAAAAGGAATTAGCTCTTCTGCTCAAGATAATATTTTTCATTATCAACTTAAATTTAAATTTTTAAAATTTAAAACAAGGACAATTTCTAAAATTTCAAAATTGAGCTAACCTCTTATCAATTCATAGAAATTGCCATAAACAGAACCAAATTATTTGGCCAAAAAAAAAAAAAAACAGAACCAAGTTAGTAACAACAATTAACATAGGCAAGATCCGCAAGGATGAAGCAATTATCCAAACATAATCTTTGGGCCTGTTGGCTGTAGCCCCGTAGTTGCTCCAAGTTCCAATTCAATAGGCTCTTTTTTTTTTTTTTTTTTAATCAACTAGTGAATATTTCAAAAGAGGGTTTTGATTAATTTATTTGATTTAGTCTACTTTTATAATTTTAATTTAATTAATTAATTTTAAATTTTAATAAAATTTATTCTTTTTTATTATATTCATTCATGATTATATTAAAACACTTAAAAAAGTTGATGAGTCATTTTAGAAAATTTATTTTTTTGCAACACTAAATAATCTTAAGAAACGAATATGGAAAAAATTAATTGTTAAGGAATAAAATTTAATCAATTTTAAAGAATTAAATTGAAACAAATAAATTAATTAAATGAAAAAAATAATAGCTAAAAGAATCAATTTTTATTTTGTGACAAAAACCAATCATTTAAGGAACCCGCGTATTTTTTCAGCCCAGAAATAAGGAACATGCGTTTTGGATGAAGAATGTAATATGGGCTACAATAATGAGGCTCATAGGCATTTAGCCCATGTTACATTTAGTGAAACGAGGCCCATTCCGGCCTGTTTATATATAACCCTCATATGGGATTGTATACCTGGTTACTGGTATTGTATATTTTATAATTTTTGAATATTTCGAATAATGATTTTGGACAATTTTTATTTTGGGTACCTAAAATAGCTTACCGAAATTATTTCTTCTTAATTTTCAACATGATTAAAAAAAAAAAAACTCATACAATTCCTCTCAGATTCTCCCATCGAAATTTGAATCACTCCAATGAATTTTGATAACTCGAAAGGAATTGGTAATTTTACTCGAGATAGTTATTTTATTATTATTATTATTATTTTCCGAATACTCTTTTAGAATGCAATTCTCAGCAACACTCTGTCATAAAGCTCTTCTGCCTCCGGCATCACGTTATAGTAGCGGCGCGGCAAACGCAGAGAAGAGAGTTACCTATTGTCCTCCTTGCTGGCTGCAAGAGTCTCTGTTTCGCTGTACTCTAGCATACGCCGTTTGCGAACGTTCACTTGTATTGCAACTTCTTAGTCTAGCTGCCGTTTCTCTTCCTTGAGTAATTTTTGCGATGCTTTGTTCAGAATTTTTTTTTGTCTGTGCTATATTCATAGTTTACATGTTTGAACCGTTTCTTCCCGTGATTGCCGCCTTTTCTCTGTATTTTGTATCTTCTTTGTTATCGTTAGATGTTGTTAGCTTCCTACATTCTGAACCGGAGGCCCTAGGACAATTTACATTTTTTTTTGGGTTCTGTTCATACCAGTGAAATTTCTTGATTTTGCTTTTTCTGTGTATCAGGAGAATGGGTTCCGCGAATATCAGGGACATTTTGACTGCGTTTAGTCCTTCTTTAGACTTTTTTGCTATCAGCGCTGGAGATGGTCGCGTAAAGGTATATGATTTTCATTAATAGCAACTACTGATAATTGTTAATGATAAGCATTGATGAGTTCTTTGCCTTTATTCCTCTTTTGTTTTCCTGGTTCACTGAAGTATGACAATTGTTGCGGGTTATATGATAGCTTCCCATTCAATTTATTATGGTGGCATAGGAATTGGATGCATTTTCAGTCTATATACTTACTAGAAATTATAGGTCTGGCTTCTATTGTTGTTGGTCGTCTGAATGTATGTCAAACGGAAGTCTTTTTGTGGGACGTGGTTATAAGTTCATGACTTGCAGTGATTTCAGTCTTTTCATAGTTGAAGAAAGAAATGTCTTCACATACACATAGGTTGCCCCCTAGTGATTTTTGAAAGAGTTAAGATATTTGAAGAGTAGAATTTGAGTTTGTTGGGAGAAATGGATGATTCCCACGTGCAAATTAAAGGTCAAAGTGACTAATAAACACCATGTAATATCTGGTAACTCCAAATTAATATGCTATCATTGTATAAGAAAACAAATATAGGCAAAATGCACTCATAGAAAAAGGAACACCAAATTTTATGTGGTATACCCTCTAATGATGAGCAAAAAATCATGGGACAAACTTCAAAGAATTCCACTTTGTCAAGGATAGTTATAGTATCCTAACTATACTGTCTCACAAGAGGTACGAAGTAATAGTGATATACAATGAGAATCCTCCTATTTGAAAACTAGAATTCTCTATGGTTGTAGTACCAAGGAGAACCAAGGAGCACTACAGATGATACCCAAAAATTTCCTGGTATATTTTACACACACTACACTCTTGGGTTTTATACACTCTCTTTCTCTCACTCTGAGAGGCTCTCTTTTTTTCCCTTAACATGCTACACTGCTTGGCTTTGCCTCCGTTTGTTGAATGAATGAGAGAAATTCTCCTCTATGTATAGGGAATTTCTAGCTGAATGAGTTCACTCCATTTCCTATTCTTCTATGCAGAAGATATTGGATCCATATTTCTCATATCTTAACCCCGTGTCTCTTGCAAGTGGGAAATAAATCCCACTGATTTCCTCCATAAGCCTATCAATAGGCTTACTGCCCCATTTCACTCTGTGCATGCAACTTTTCATCCATTTCATTGAATGTCATTGCCTTTGCTATTCCAACCACTTGTAAAGTATGGGCTGGACCCCACAGAGTTAGGCTTATAAAAATAAGTTGTGTGTGTCTTGTGACTCTTGTCTTCAGTGTTGGATCAAATTGAGAAAATCTTCTTGTTGTTTTGGATCAAGGTGTCTAAGGATTGAGGGATGCTGGGGTTAGGGTAGATCATAGATGGTTAAATAGTGGATATGAAACTATGCAGGTCAACAGTTTCTGATTTACAAAAGGTTTAGAGGGAGAATTTGTATATCTTATACCCAGTTTCACTTTCCTGTACTTAGCTATTTATATTTATTGACCATGGCCTTCATCATCACCCTTTTGTTGTGAAACTATACTCCCTCGGTTGGAGCAAAAGTTTGACATCTTTGGTGTCATATCTTTAAAATTCTTTCATCTTGAGTGTAGTTGCAGGTTTTGAATTAGATTTGTCATTATTTATCTAGAAACTGAGTAGTCTACTCCTACATATTACTTGTCTTTCCTTTGCATTTTAAATTTTAATATGCTGACAGTTCTTATTGTTTTATCATTGGACAGAATCTGAGCTAAATGTTTGAAGTTTTGAAATATAAAGAATCACTGAGCTGAAATGGACACAAACACGAGGACCACTGGATGAAAAATCTAAAATGTTTGGGTTCAATCTAAAGTGTTGCATTGAATTTAATATAAAGTGTTTGACACAGCACAACTCATTTTTTTGAAGTTTTTAAGCTTCATAGCTTTAAACTATTAACTCAAGCCAAGTATCACGGAGGTTATGCTTTATTCTTGTAGCTCATTGCATCATGTATGTATATTAAAGTTATTGAAACGAGAATAGTTTTAAGGCCATATATCTTGAATAGTCAATTAATTTCAAAGGTAAGAAGCAAACTAGCGGCCTACAATTCATTGTTTTGAATCTTCAAAGTGGATCTTTGTTATGCCTTACATCATGCTTTGTATGTGAAAATGTATCTTTTCATGTTTACGTGAATAATCTTGAATGAACAAAGATGAAAAATTTTCTTTTAAACAATAGGTCTAATTACCTTTGCAAATTTCTTGGTATAGATATGGGATACACTAAATGGTCAGGTCCAGACTGAGTTTGCAGACATCACATCAAATGATGCAACAAGTATATATGCTACATCCATGAAGGGCCATCTTTCAATAGATTATACATGCATGAAGTGGCTGTCATTGGAAAGAAAGGTTGGTTGGTTTATTGGAATCATGTATTTATTTTTTCGGGGGGGCCTTTAGAGTAATATTAGCGCCTGATACTGTTAATTATTGCAGAGAAAAAGGAAACAGGCATCCTCATTGTTAGTACTTGGAACAGGCAGTGGTGATATTTTAGCACTTGATGTGTCTGCTGGTCAATTGAATTGGAGAATTAGTGACTGCCATCCTGGGTAAGTTATGAGATCCTTTGTCCTTAATTATGACTTACAATTTACAATTACACCTATTACAGTATTTTGAAGGATGATAGTGACTCTAGTGCTGAGGCAGATTTGTAATGCTGTAACATCGTAGGAACTGAATATATTGATTGAATAGAAGGGAATGTATTCTACACATTCTGTGTCTTGTCATATCTTAAAATATTTATTGTATTGTAAAACTTTAGGTCTGTCATATTGAGGATACTGGCTCTCTACATTTCTAATATAACTGTAACATTAGTCTTTGTTGTCTACATCTCTTACTTTTCTCTGTTTTTTGGCCCTTTGTTTCTTATAAGTTCTTGAACTTGTGATGAGTTGATGACATGAAATATTGTGGTTTTCTTTGGAACTCAGACAATAACCTCCTTTTCTTGGACATCTCTTCATAAGCTTATTCCAGTTTTACTTTGATGGATTTGATGAGATTTATGGCTTGTTTGGTAGGAGGGAAATGGAAGGAAAGGAAAGGAAATGGTGGATGGAGAGTGTTTCTCTCCTCTGTTTGGTCTGCATAAAGGAAAGGATGGGAAGGAAAAAAACATGTGGGACCCATACCATTTGTGCACTGTCTACTATTTGTCCATTGAGTTTTGGAAAGGAAGGGATGGGTAAAAAGGGCATGCCATTGGGTCCTGCTTGCTCCTGATGCTATCACCTGCCGACCATGAAAGTTTAAGAAATGCTTTGTTTGGATGGACAGCAATTGAGGATTATGTACATATATGATTGAACATTAAAAAAAAAAAAATGTAATTATAAATAAACTATAAAAGATATAGAAATCAAGATAGATAAATGCATACTTGTATTAATATAAACGAATGAGATATGCTATATTTATGGTATATATATTTAATCAGATGTAGAATAATAAAGTAATTTGACTTTTTAGTTACATGTATTTCCTTTCTTTTCCTTAATGAAACCAAATAAGGGAAGGGAAATGTTCTTTCTTTCTCTCTTTCATGCCAAAAAAAGCGAGGGATAGGTCATAACTTTCTCTCCCCATTCCTTTCCTTTCTCCTGTACTGTTTCCGTTATATTCCTTTCCCTCCTGTCATACCTAATAATGCAGTACTTCTTTATTGTTAAATAAGAACTAATATTTATTTAACTTTACCAACTCATTTCTCTCTTTGTTGCTCATTCAACTGCAGAGGCGTGAGAGCCATTTCATCTTCTGCAAATGGATCATGTATTTATACTGCAGGTGCAGATGGAGTGATTTGCAGGATTGATTGCATGACAGGAAACCTGTTGGAGAAATTCAAAGCTTCTACAAAGGCAATATCCTGTATGTCTGTTTCTGCAGGTATGTATCCTTCACAGCTTTTTAGGACTCTTGTTTTTTTGGAGGTACAAAATGAAGACACATTGGTTATTTAACACTACCTGAATTAATCTGAATCTGAAATTTTTGCTTGACTAGGAGAATAATGTGAAGTAAAATTTGAGATTTCTGGGGATATTGTGGAGCTTCTTGTACATTGTAATTGACAATGACTACCAATCAGGAAGCTTAGGTTTCATGTTATAAGATCCAATCGCCATTGTATAATGAGGCATCTACTCTCAAGTTTGTCTGATAGTTGTTATTAATAAAATGAAAAAGAAACAACTGTGCCTATTAGCTCTATGTTTGATGGATGGGTGATGCTATACTATTAACAATACTTCCTGAGTTGGAGCCACTTAGAAAGTCTTCAGTGAATCATAATTTAGATGAATCTGCAATATTCTGATGTTTATTTTTCAACTTCTGATTTTGCTACTTTGATTGATTTACTTGCATCAGATGGGAAGATATTAGCTACTGCAGCAGCACAATTGAAGATTTTTAATTGTCATGATCACAAGAAGATACAAAAGTTCTTTGGTCATCCTGTGAGTGTCATGTATTTCTTTACAATATGCATTTGTAGTATACTATGTGATTACCCTTTTCCTTTGCCTCTACAGATAGGTATGAATTTTCGTTGTCATCTTTGTGAATATTCTGTTGTTTGTTTAACAATTGTTTTCAAACTAAATAAATAGGGATCTGTACGGTGTTTAGTCTTCACTGAAGATGGAAAGTATATTTTATCCTCTGCTGTTGGTGAAAGATATGTTGCTGTCTGGAAGATAGATGGTGCTAAAAAGAAGTCAGTTAGTTGTGTTCTTGCAATGGAGCATCCTGCTGTTTTTCTTGATAGCAGGTGCCCTCCTAGCAGGGGACTTGATGAGGTTGGCGTATCTGTTTTGGCTATCTCAGAAGTTGGCGATTGTTATGTTTGGTTTGGAAATAGTATTGAGGAATTACATAGTGCAAAGCCCACTAGAATATCATTATCTTTGGAAGACATGTCCTCCAGAAATTACATGGGGGCATTGCCAGTGATATATGCTGCAAAATTACAAGGCCTTAACAAACCTACCTCTGGGCAGGTTTTACTTGTTCATGGGTTGCTTGTAAAACCATCATTTCAAAAAATTACAGTGCATTCTGGCTCAGACATAAAGTTGAACGTCTCCAATGTTGGTATTCTTCTCCCGAAGAACCAGTCTCTCATAAAGTCTAAAAAGGGGACAGATGTTAAAAAAGGTGACAATTTATATGCCTTTACACATGTCACAAACATTTCTCTTCTTATTAATGTGATATTTAGTATGCTAGTTTTGGTGGTAATAATGTCATCATTTGATCCTATTAATTTATAGTATCTGTCCATTCAAAATTTGTTAATCTGTCGATGTTTTTACTTTGTGTTTGCATTCTTAATATTAGCATAGGTTGCTAACTGCTGGTCTTGCTATTTGACAGTTACTGCACTAGACCGTGCTAATGCAGAAGATGCCTTACTCCCAATTCCTAAGATTTTTGATTCTCATGTGAAAGAGAAAGCATTTCAAGACTCATTGGACAAGGAGGTTATGCAAGAACTGGTTAGAAGTAGTAAAGCTGTTTCTAATGAGATTGAAGGTACAGCTAAGTTCTATCATTCTTTCTTGCTGGATAATGTACTTGGATAATACATCAATCATATATTAATGCTATAGATTATACTTAAAATTATTAATGAGCCTTCACTTAGCAGTTTAAACTTTTTCAGTTGAAGTGGTCCATGAAATTATATTGATTGGAAGCAAGGTTATCAAGATTGAGATCCTATGTAGGATTGGTCGAGGGGTACAAAGAATTGAATCATAAGATCCTACTTCTTATGACAAAAAAAATATATGTAGTTACATAAAATTGTTAAGCATAAAACTATCTAAACCTGATCAACTTCAATAAAACAAGTCATAAGTTGCGAAACTCAAAAATCTCGTACAGAAACACAACCTTTATGTAAATGAAGTGATAATATCCATACATTAAACAAGTTATATGTCATAAAAGTCACTAACTACAAGATAAAAACTTGAACAATACACTAAACTAAATTGTAAATATCACTTATGCTGAACCACAGTCCACAGCTAATTATTTGAATTTACTATCTTCACAAGGTTAGCTTCATAGTTTTGACTTTTAATACAGTGAAATGAAAAAAAAAAATTCACTTTGTTTGTGAACTGTAAATTCTTTTTACTTTCCACCATTGGGTTGCAGGTTTTGCTATGGCAAATGTCTTTGGCTGATTGATGTTTTCTCTCTCAAATATGATTCCCATTTTTCTTTTTACTGTATTGGCCTTTCTTTTCTTGATATTGGAACATTTTAGTGGTACCTCTTCTTGGCCTTATCTGTTAATTTTACAAATATGCACAGATGAGACAATCCTGGGTGAAACTGATATGATTTGTATGGAGGACCAAGTGAGATCACTAGGGATACTTGCTGGTGAAAGTGATCTTGAATCAAATATCGAATTTTGTTCTACATTGTTGAAGGGTGTTGATCTTGAAGCTACTCTTCCAATGAAAAAGGTTGGTTTTCTTCAGTTTAGTTATGAGTCGGTGTCATTGTCATCTATTTTTCTTTTACTTATGAATTATGATTTTTGCTGTCCTTTCAATTTGTATTATATTGTTAGTTTTATCTTTTAAGTCACATAATATGCAGTTGTTTATGCTTATGAAGTATTGATTTATTTATCAGATAAGAGCAACTGTTTTGTCTATGAGGCCAGGTGAAGCATACAAGCTTCTGGAAGTGTTGCTGGCTGAATGGCAATCAAGGTTTGTTATCTTTCTTTTATCTTTTAGTTAGGTATCTTACATAAGAGGGTATGCAGAGATTTTCCTTTTATGTTTATGTTGTTTTTTCTCCTTTTGCACTCGCTATATATGGCTAAACTTAAATTTTTGATGGTTTAAACTCATCTTATTATCACGAAATGACTCTTAATAGAATATAGTAACCTTGATTAACAACATACTCTTAAAGTTTCACTTTAAAATTGATTGACAATAATTGAACTTGTTTTTACATGAAGTGAGGAGTAGGAGTATTTAACGGATCCATGTGTAGGCAAATAATTGAGAGAGGTCTTTCTTCCCTTTATCAAATATGGAAGGCTCTCTTTGGCTCTTAAGCATATTTTTTCATCTTGTGTTTTACCTATGTTTGGTTAGTTTGATTTCTAGGGTAATTTTAAATTTATGATTAAGTTATAATCTTATAGATAGTTGTGGGAATTGATTATAATACTATGGATCAGATTTATTTTCTTAGTCAGATTGGTGTAGCCACTTAATATGCTAAGAAAATGAGCCATACAGTTGAGTAGATAGAGAAATATGCATAAATTCTCAAACATAGCCCTACACAACAGTGACAAAGACTTTCCATTTAAAATTTGACCAGCACTAGCTAGATATGTTGGAAGCATGCGTTATAATGAAAACTTGAAACCATGCTAAGAGAGATTTTATGTAGCTTATAAAGCTTAGAGTATTGGACAAGTAATTTCTCCTTGCTTCAAGCTGCTAGCAGTAGCTCTTGCCTTACCAACAGGATACATATTATATAAGATGGTATGAATGCCTCACATATAAATTGTGAATGTGAAGAATGTAATTCTCATCTGATATGTATAATTGAAAAATAAATAAAAACATATTATTTCTGTGTAACTGTGTATGTTGTCTAACCGAAACAGAATAATATTCAGGGCTTCAGCCAATGGTAAGAACTAATGGACCTATTAATTTGCTAAGGAGAGCAAAGAGTTAATTACGAGTTAATTTATGTTATTTTTCAGGTAGAACATGTTTTCTTTCTCCTCAATGGCTCTACCAATACACTTAATACAATTGATGTAAATAATTATGTCATGAACAGGTCATCTATTGGAAAGCATGCTCTTCCGTGGATATATAGCATATTAGTGAATCATGGTCACTATGTCGTTTCTCAGGAACATGTGACACAGATGCCTGATTCCTTAAGCAAGGTATTGTGGTAAAGAAAACTTTTCAAAGTTTGCTTTCTCATTTACATTCTTTATATCTGCCTTCACAACTTGAATTCATTATGCTTTTGTTACAATCTGAAAAAACAAATCTAACATGCTTCCTTTAATATTTGTTTTTGTATATCGTGGAAGCCTCATTAATATCAAGCCCTGACTTCTTGCTTGAAGTGCATTGATGTTGCAATTGCACAGACAAAATCCTTCCTGTTTACAAAACTAATTCTAAGCTCACAATCAAAATATAATTTTCTGAAGTGGTTTGCCTTTTGCAGTTCTTTAGGGGTAGGGAATTGTTGAATAATTCAGATCCTTGAAATATACAAGTCTTGTTAGCTATCTTTGAAGCTTGACCTGTGCTTTTTCTTTGTCTTTGAGTCTCTTTTTCCCTCTCCATACCCTTTCAGACACACTGGTAATTTTTTGTTGTCATTTGAGCAGCAATTAGAACAATTTCTTTATTTTGTGGCTAAGGACTTTTCTTTTCAGTTTTATAGCCTTTAACTCCTCGGATTGTATTCAATTGCAACTTAAATCTGGGATTTTCTTTTAGTGATCGGAGGATAGGATTTTTTTTTTTTGGTATGAAACTACTTTCCCTTTTTATTTTTCCACACTTATCAACATGTCAGATTTTATGGCTTAGAACTTGACTATTATGGCTTGTATTCTGATACTATTACCAATATTGCAGAAATATGCTTTTTTATTCATAGCAGTACAACTTGTATCTTCACTTCTATTAAGATCCCTTCTTCTAGCCATTCTGAATATTTGGTGCTTCTAGTTTCATTCGAGCAATATAACTTTGTTTTGATGAATGTGCCACTTGAGAGATTGATTTTGCGCATTTCATCTTTCAGATTACTAGTTTTAGAGGGTCTGCTCTTCAGACTTTGTTACAATTATCAGGTCGTCTGCAATTGGTGACAACACAGGTTTAACCACATTCTTTAATTTATTTGGTCTCATTGTTAAAGCTATTGGTGGGTTAAGGCCTCATTCAAATTTCCTTTCAGATTAACAAAGCTTCTCAAAATACAAGTCATTCAGTGCGAGATCTTCAAATGGAAGAAGGTGAAGATGAGGATGAACATGATTATTTTCAAGAGGAAGGAGACGAGGCATCTGAAATTAGTAGTGATGATGACAGCTAGTTTGAAATTTGATGAGAGGCAATTATATAAGCGAAAAAAAAAGAAGAAAAAAAAGGTTCTTGTGGCCTATGCATCACTTGTTAAGGAAATCGGTGAAGTAGGTAATGTAATTTTTTTTGGCCTTTTAAATGTTCCATGGATCAGCTCAGTTGTTTTACTTACCGTCAGGATTTTGTTTTCATATAGTTAGTCCTCCTTTCATTGAGAGAATTTTGGTATTATTCAGATGTATTAAATGTTACAGTCCATAAATCATTTTTACGAAATTAAACGTGACTCAACTTCCACGTCCCTTGGTAAGTAAATGAAAATTTATGGTAGTAGTTAAACTTGGATTCTGCTTTCACCAAAGGAATTCAAAATCAATCCTTCTGGAAGATAAGAATCTAATTCTTCTCCATTCTTACACGTGTACCAAGATATCTCCATTTTCCTCCATCAAATTTTACTACTTGTTTGCTATCAAAACATCTAGACTAAGAGTCATCTCTAACTTTGCACAAGTAGCTCCTGATGTTCTAGAGCTTAGACTATCGTACATGCGTTTGGATTTTCATCACTGAACATAGCTGTGATGTTTCCATTGCTATATTGGTAGTCCCCACTGTAGTATTCCATATGATTGTGATGAGAGTGCCTTGGCGGTGATCTGACATATTCATATTCAGTGACATAAGGTGATGACCTGTATGAGTTATAGCTTTGTGTCACATATATTGGAGGAGGTGGCTCCTGTAAATATACTGAGCTATTGCGGTATCTGTCCCAGTTTCCACCATAAATGTGACCAGAATCGAATCTATTAGCATAGCTAGGTGGATATCGGTATATGCGATGAACCTCCCCTACATCTTTAGTTCCTTTGAACCTCTGTGAATGATAGCTTCCATTGTTGTCTGTTGGTGTGGTTGCCTCAGGTGGTGGCCGTTCAGGCGATGGTGTATCATATGGTGGTTCTGCTTGAGAGTCTGTTTGAGCTGGTTGAGCTTCTTCTGGCAGCTGCTGGGCCGGATCAGGGACTGGTGCATTTCCTTCAGGTTCAGGTTCAGGTTCAGGTTCTGTTGGTTGAGATGGAGACTCCATTGGTTCAACATGAGAGCAAATGGTGGCAGTCTTCCTTGTCTTCTTGATGGCCTTGACAATCTTCTCTTGATCTGCCCATCCAACAACGGTTATTTTCTGTTGAGGGAAGTCGATATAGAGATCAATTATACCTGTGAAATTGGAAGTTTATCGTCCAGTTAGATTATGGCTAATTCATAGATGTAGCAGGTATATAAAAGAAATAAAGTTGGGTTCTTATTAACAGTTCTAATGTTTGATGCGTTGATAGGCGCTTGATCCTAATAGCAGGATCATTTAGAAGATAAATTATGTTACATTCTTACCTTTAATGCCATTGAGGGCTTTCTTCATCTTCTGCACACACCCATTGCAGTCCATCCGGACCTCTATCTCTGTGATTTGAGGATGCTGCATCTGATGATCAATGATTGTTAGAAAGAATTCTTGCCATGCATACATAATACGATGATATTATAATTGCATAAATTTTGGAGGCCATGCCTGTAACTCCAGAACGGTGAAGCTGTAGAATTGGAGAAACCAAGAGATATGATTTGGCTGAAATAATCAGCAAGTGGCATCTATTTGTACATGGGCAGGGGATATGTTAAAGGCAAACGATGTGGGCGTATGGAAGGAATCCGCTTTTTTTCCGCCCCACAGAGAGAGAGAGAGAGAGAGAGAGAGAGAGAGAGAGAGAGAGAGAGAGAGAGGTTGTATCTTGATTGGCACATGGAACTCCTTTTCTAAGCTGAGATTAGGCAATGGGATAATAAGGGTGTGAGATTCTTCGTTAGTTTCCGCAATGCTGCAATTAGGAGTATTTACTTTATGATGGATGGCCATTTATAATTGGTATATTTAAGAGCTAGGATATCCAAAGCCGACCACATGTGAGTTGGTTCCAAGTCAAAAAGATTATAGTAGCTTTTGTCCTCGAAGGATACCACTTTACAGGAATCAGAGGATTTTAAAAGCTTTAGATTGTTTATATCCAAAGAGGACAATGCCATGGCTTGTGATTTAATTCATGTGTCTGTCTATCTATGTTGGAAGGCACACTCCTTGTTGCATAAGGGGACCAAGTTGAGATTCTCTAAACTAACCCATCATTTTTCATCTAAATTATAGTATTCTCAAGCTAGCTTGTGTATCAATTGAGACAGTGATCTTGGCTGCACCTGATGCATTTAAGAGAATCAATTCTCCTAGATGCTTGCCCTAATATTTGAACTTGAATACTCAAGAGGGAAAATACACCTCTTTGGCCATTGAACCGATCCCTTAAGATTGTTAACTGGCTTATAAAAGTATATAATCAGAGAAGCCTTTATTGGTTTGTTCTTGTATAGGTTTAGTTTATCCCCTCAATTATAGTGTGAATGTGATAGCTATACTGCTATTTAATGCTTTGAATGTAAAAAATTAATATTGATTGGAGAGTTTATATTTAGGTGAAGTGTAGACCAAATTGTCTCAATTTATGGAATTTTTTTGGTTATATTGGAGGCTCTTAACCTTAGGGAAATGATATTGGGAAAAGGGCAAGGGACAGGAGAAGATACAACCTAAAGTATGCCTGGTATGGGCAAAATCCTTACTTTGGGAAACTATCACCCCTTACACTTGCATGCATCCATCATCTAACTTTTATGATTTGCTGAGGTTAGATTATCCTAACTATTGCGTTTGGAAGTGGGCCACCGCTCAAGTGAGGTTATTAATTATGTGTCTATTTGTTTTTAACAGAACAAGAGATAATTGAATATGAGAAGATTCAAATTATATTATAAATTTTTGTTGTGGGTGTATTACTTCACGTTCGTTTGATATCATGTTTCTTCACAAATAATTAATTTTACTCAAGGTAATACATATTTTGTATCTTTCATGTCTCTTGTATTAGTAATAGAGTTATGCTTTTTTCTTTGACTATATATGTATTGGACAAAAAAAATTGAAAAGAAAAAAAAAGCTTTTGCCCACGTGACACCTTATCATCTGATAGGCAATTGCACTGGGGAACTAAAATCTTTAGAATGGAAAAACTTTTGATTCTATTTGGCAGGCTGAGGATAGGCAAAATTGTGTTGAAATGGAAGGATTCAATTAAAATACTCAATCTTTAATCTTTTTTCAAAAAAAGGAAGGAGAATAATTTTTATTCTGTGAAGCTAGCATGCAATGCTTTTTCGTGCCACGGTTTATAAAACTTTGAACTTAATTCAAAAGTGTCTTTGAACTTAATTTCTTGATGCTCATGCATTTCACAAAGCCACTCATTGTGGAATTCGGGTAAGAATCAAACCAAAGAAAGAAAAAATAAATTATAGGACCACTTTGTGAGAGTTCCTATTATGAGGTTAGGCGTGCAAGTGAATCTTACAGATTTTGTAATTAAGCTGAAGTTAGAAAATGTCAACTGTGAATTCCCTTTCAGGAGAAATTTTTTTTTTGGGTAAATTAAATTAAAGTATGAATATTTAAAAAATAATATTTATATACTTAATGATAATGAATTATGATTATTTATTTATAATATATGTAATATCTATAATCAATATATTTTTTTCTCTCTCTACACATATGGGCCAACCTTTTAGTGTTTTAAATCCTGGTTTGGACAATGACTTGAGCAAACTCTCAAGTCACAAGTCAATTTGGTTGAAACGAGTGTGTCATAAATATTTGAAAATAATTTATGTAACATAATTATAAAATTTTATATATGTGTGCAAATATTATGAGAATTTGTTTATATATTTATGAGTATAAAATATTCATATATTTAAAAAAAAATTAAATATCAATATTTTCTTTAGTTAAAAATATTTACATATATTTTGTATTTAATTATATAAAACAATATATTCAAGCCAAAGAAAATAAGCAAATAAGCCCTTGTCTCTTTGAATTTTGAGCGGAATATTACAAAAAATTATTCTGAGAGAAAAGATTTATGTTTAAGATTTATTTTCTTAATACATCACATGGATGTACATATAATTGTTAGGATTTATTCTATACTTGTTGACAAGTAAACCCCGTATGATCTAATTAACTCCTTATTCTCAATCCAATTTGAGATTGTTGTGGCTTTTATTTCAATGCATTTTCACAACAAAAATCACAAATTTATCTTTGGTTAATTTTTTTATGTTATTTATTTATTTTTATTTTTTTTACATCATAGCAATTATTGAGAAAGGTTGCTTTTAAAAGTAATTGAAAATGTCTAAAAGAACTCTGTTTTAACTAAATTCGAGATATTCTTACTACAAATCTATTAATATGATTTAACTAATTAAAAAAAGGAAATTTATATACAATTCTTTATATTTTTGTTATATTGTTATTTTTAATTAAAATATGACAGATATATAATTTTTAAATTATATCATAATGTATACTTGTATGGTTATCATAAAAAATTGTATCATTTTAAAATTAAATTATACACTTCTTATATTATTATTGATTAATCATACACTTATCATGTATTAATTAAAAAAAATTGATAATTAAGACATAAAAACTATATATAAGTCTAATATTTTTTTTAAATATGGTTCCAAATAATATATTAATGCCTTTAAATATGACTTTTTTATTCACAGCACTTGAAACACACCAACTCCTAGAAAGCCAAAGTATTTCCAAACAAGTAAATCTTTAACACAAACATTTTCACATCCTTACCATCATACAAATACCAAGATAGACTAATTTGGACTAGAAACAATTAAGGTGATTATACAGTTAAAAATGGTTACTGCTTGCTGTTAGCTTCGACCTTTCCAATGCACCATGCAGTTTTCACGCATTGGAAGCATCGCTGGAAGCTGAAGTTAATTTTAACTTTTGTTTGGGAACTGTTATGCTATGCTATATCAACAGGTGATGTCCTCTTTCTACATCATGTTCCATGTAACTCAACATGCCCTTTTTGCAATTCTTTACCTGAATCCATTAATCATTTATTTATGCATTGCAAATTTGCAAGAGCTGCGTAGTTTGCTTTCCTCTTGGGATTCGTACAGATAGCTTGCATGATCAGGATATTGCCACTTGGTTTCAAAATTGGTTCTCTCAAGGTCATTCTTTTTGCAGTAAAATGAATATATAACACTATGGTATCTCACTAGCATTTATGTTATCAGGACTCTATGCAATTCCATCGTTCACAATGGGGATCATTACTCTCCCTCAGGCATTATCACCAAAGTCCACTCTTACCTTCATATCTTCTCTCTGAGCTAGGCGAATGCTAGTCAACAAACTCTCTCTACCAGGATGCATAAACCTCGGCAGAAATACGACATCTCCTCTATTGGATGGACAATTCTTATATGGTCTTCCAAGAGTAGAAATAGTGCATGCAGAAACGTAGTTCAATTTCAAATCCTTTTTGAAAGGAACTTGATTAATTGCGATACCTGGAGAACATAAGAGGGAGAGTCTTTAAGTACCTTCTTCAAAGGGTTAGGCATCATCTTCTTCGAATTGTCACTCAGTATAATTCTAGTGCAAGCACCTCTCGTCTTCAAATATTATTTGGTCAATGGAGATTTTGGAACATCTTTTCTCATCCACCGGGTCCTAACAATCCTACCTTCATCATTATGGAAGATATTAATTTTCTGCTCTGCAATTGCACTTTTAAACAACTAGGTGTAGTGAGACTTTTCTAGCTTTTTCTTATTTTCTTTTCTCTTTCTTTGTCTTCTTATTCAAAAAAAAAAAAAATGCCAATTATCACACAGACAGGTGAGGCTAACAAAAAGCATTCATCAATTAGGGGTAGTGATTGAAGGGCAAAGATACCTTGCAATGATACATCTCTACAACTTTTTATAATAATAAATTTGAATTGTTAGATTTTCATTTAATAGTCTAAATTTATTATTATAAAAAAATAAAAATTTTTAATAGAAATCTTTGAATCATTGAATTTAAATCTAATGATTTATATATTTACTACAAAGATCTCTATTGTAAGAGATCTGTTCAGTAATTCAAAGATACAAATTAGGATTATTTCCCGATTCCTTTCGCAATGGCCTTCTCATTCACACTCATAGTTTTCTCTTCATGAAAACTTGGTTGTCTTCTTAATTATGCAACCTCCTTCTGCTGTTCCCTCAAACTTAAACTCATAAACTATAGATTCATAATTGTCTTCTAATGCCCCACCTTCAATCGTAGTGTAGTTGTAAGCCAAAGTCTCTTCACTTAACTCATCAACCCTGTTCTTAACGAATATCACTGGCCTGCCTGCGAAAAGGAAACAAAAAATAAACTATCTTCAATTTTAATGCAGCATAGATTACTAGCTAATGAAATATTATGATCACCCAAAATAGTCATCTATGAGGAAATATATAGTATTTCATTTAGTCATCTTTGATTAAATTTTCTAAGACATTTTGAGAGTAAAGTATCATTAAAGAAAGTATATATATTTAAAGTTACTCAAAGAGAAAGTTTATAAGTGGATAAAGATGGAGACTATATATAATACCAAAAACAAAAAGGAAATAATTATATTGGAGAGGCTAATAACTATTAATATAAGATGTTGCTGTTGCAGTTTGCACTAATCCTCTTTAAAGACTTGTATTGGTCATAACGTTAATATGTCGCTTAGCATTAGATTATTTGAATGAATCTTTACGTTACAAATAACCTAAGTAAATATGAAATAGCCAAAGATTAATATGAGGTCCAAAATAAAATAAACGCTGTTGACTCTCAGGACTTCATTCTTTACTCGAAAAAGAATTAGTACTTTCTATGTTTTCATATTTTCAAATACTAATTGAATTAGGATCGTAACCCTATACTCATTCTTCTGACCACACATTGACTTTTCTCGACGTCAAAAATACAAACTAAGGCAAAAAAAATAAGATTTGGATAAAGTGATGATGAGCAATACATGCCTTCAACGAGGTTTATCTGCTTGATGCTTCCAACCCCACCATGGCCATGGATAAGCTCAATGCTCTTGATGAACTGTGGCAGAGCTTTTGGTAAGACGTTGTAATCATCAACAACAGAGGCCTTGAACAACCTTTCTGGAGAGATTGGACTTGAGTACTCGTCTTTGTAGGCATGCACACCCATTCTCAGAACTTAAATTAGTGTCTAATGTTAACAAACCAGAAGGGCTTTATGAACTTGATAAAAATGAAATGCTGAGGGAACTCTTATTTAGAATGTTTTATACACTACGACACAACATGGTATACGGTGTTCATGTTCATATACTACTCTAATTCTAAAGTATAAGTGGTCCCTGGGAAATTATTCATAGCTTTCTCTGTCCAAATGAAAACCAGAAAAAAAAAAAAAAAAACAAACCAAAATGATAGTACTCAATGGGTGGGGTTTGCATCTCAATCATAAGCTTGGACCAGATGAATTAAGAATCTTTGTTTCTGATGAGAATTCATAATTTTTCTCTGCATATTTTTATTACAAGTATAGATGAAATTGGCACAATTAAGTAAAGTATGCACCAGCAACTTGCAATTATGCTTGATGCTTGAGGTTTAAGTATTTGGTGGTCCTATACTCCTGAAAATTGACGACAGATCATCTTCTTGCTTGGAAATTTGATGAAAATGATTTAGGATTTTTTTTTTTACAAAATAATGCTGTTATCCTAAATTATATACTAAAATTTTCCTTTAAGGACAACATTTGGTTTCATGTGTCACAATATAAGTATTAATAATTATACAAAGGAACTGACCTTAAACAATCGTTGGCACTATGTTCAAATTTTCCCCTCAAGAAAATGAACTGGTTTCAATAGAAGTTTCATATATTCTTTTTCAGGTGAAGTGTAGAAGTTATATATTTTATATGCTCAGATTAGAGATCCTTAACTTCCTATGCTACTGGTAACTATTGATTTGATTTGATTTTTAACATTGTAAGTGGGCTTGGGTCTACGAGCCCATTCAGTAACAATGTTCATTGAATTTTTTTTTTTTAAGTTTTAAATGAAGCCCATATTTAGGACTTAACAAATTAATGTGTTTTGTTTAACACTCGATAAATTTAGTATTGAAAAAAGAAAAATCACATTAATTCATTCCTATAATCACAACAATTTCTTAAAATTATCACCAACCATTAAGGTTTCTAAAAATTGACTTTTACACTCACAACACTTACAACACATCAACTTCTTAAAGGCAACAACATTTCCAAACAAGTAAATCTTAAACACAAACATTTCAGGTCCTTAATTACCATCATACAAATGCCAATGATCACACAGACAGGTGAGACTAATAGAAAAGCATTCATCAACTAGGGATTGTGATGATTCAAGCATACAAATTAGGGTTTTGCAGGAGATAGGCTTCCACTGCTTTGGTAATGCCCACAGTCCTTTCACTCGCACTCTTAATTTTCTCTTCATCAATCTCATAATCACCTTTGCTATAGTACTTGGTTGTCTTCTTAATTATGCAACCTTCATCTGCTGTTCTCTCAAACTTAACCTCATAGACTATGGATTCATACTTGTCTGATAATGCCCCTCCTTCAATCGTAGTGTAATTGTAAGTCAAAGTCTCTTCACTTAACTCATCAACCTTGTTCTTCGCACTTATCACTGGGCTGCCTGCAAAACAATACTAAACAAAATTAAAGCAATAAATGAACAATATGAATTGGATAAAGTGATTATGAGCAATACATGCCTTCAATGAAGTTCATCTGCTTGATGCTTCCAGCCCCACCATCGCCATGGATAAGTTCAATGCTCTTCACGAACTGTGGGAGAGCTTTTGGTAAGACGTTGTAATCATCAACAACGAAGGCCTTGAACAACCTTTCTGGAGATATTGGACTTGAGTATTCGTCTGTGTAAGCATACACACCCATTCTGGTAACTGAAATTATGCCTATATGTTAAGAAACCAGAAGGGCTTTGTGAACTTGATAAAAATGAAATGCTGAGGGACTATTATTTATAAGGGTTCAAGTATAATTTGAAGTATTATGAAACATATGTAATAGATGTGATGTTTCTCTATTTCTAAAATATTAGTGGTCCAAGGGAAATTATTTATAGCTTTCTTTGTCCAAATGATGGTACTCAATGGCCTAAGATATCCCATCATTCTGTACGATGGGGTTTCCATCTCAATTATAAGCTTGGACCAAATAAAAGAACAGAAATCATACTTTCTAATGACAATTTATATATATATATATATATATATATATATATATATTGCAGTTATTTATTACAGGCACTGATGAAATTGGCATAATTAATAGAATGCACCAGCAAATTGCAATTATATAAGCTGGAAGCCTGAGGTTAAAGAATTCGGTGGTCCTTTGCTTCTGAAAATTGACAACAAATCATCTTCTAAATTATATGCTAAAAGTTTCCCTTGAGGACAAAATTTGGTTTCATGTCACAATGTAAGTATTAATAATTATGTTCATGTTTCCCCTCCAAGGAAACGAACTTTTTTCAGTAGAAGTTTCTTATTTTATATGCTCAGATTAAAGATAATGAACTTCCTATGCTAATAGTAATTATTGATCTAATTTAATTTTTAGAACTTTCAGTGGGCCTGGGTCTATGAGCTCATTTGGGAATAACGTTCATTGGTTTTTTTTTTGGGAATTTAATCAAGGCCCATTTATATGAAGGCCAAAACAGACCGAGTACTTATAAATATAGGCTGGCCCATGAAATTGTTCCAGAGAAAGGAAAAAAACAAAAAGGAAAATAAAAATTTATTAAACAAGTTGGATCATTCAACTTGAAAATTAATTTCTTTTCCATGATTATCGATCTTCTTCTTCTTCTTCTTTTTTAGGAGCTTATTAATAAATATAATCCCGTTTAAAATTAATCCATAATAGGCTGGCCCATCAATTTGAATGTGATCAGATTTATGAAATGGACCATACAAATTATAATCTCATTCATTCTATTACTGTCAAATCCTCAATAACATAGCTCACAGGAAGTTTTATTATCAGCCAAATCATCACATATTTGGCTGGTGGCTGCAGAGTAAACTAAAGTACATATTTAATAATAATAGTAATAGTGATAGTAATAATAATGAAATGCATGAGTTGGGTTTAAGCATAGGCATCTGGGTTTGCCAGGAGATAGGCTTCAACAACCTTGAGGACAGCCATGGCTTTGTCTCTCCCAACCTTAACATCTTCCTCTTTAATCTCAAGACCTTGTTTGGGCTGATACTTGCTCACATTCTTGCCTTTGCTTCCTCCCTCTGGAGTTGCCTCCAACTTAATCTCATGTGAAACTGATTCAACCTTTTTCAGAACTTCATCATCACCTTCAATCACTGTGTAGCTATATGCCAAATTCTCTTTGTCAACCACATCAATTCTGTGCTTCACATGCTTGACCTGGGTTCCTGCATTGAAGTAAGATTTCATTGTTGGTCATTTCAGTTTGTAACCTATTGGAATAAGATGTTTGATGAGAATGTATCTAAACTAGTTTAAATGTCATGATATAAATAAGTAACAATGGACTTTAGTATTTTTATGTTCTAATCACTATTACAGACGTGTCATATAAACAATAGAATCAGTATTTTATGAAAAGTTAATGAAGCCAAATAATTAGTTTGGATGCAAACTAACCATCAGAAAAGGTCATCTTCTTGATGCTTCCAGGGCCTCCATTGCCTTGAACAAGTTCAACACTCTTAATAGCCTGAGGCAAGAGCTTGGGGATGAGGTTGTCTGCATCAAGAATCAAAGCCTTGAACAATCTCCCTGCTTGCACGGGGCAACTGAACTCCTCTGTAACAGTGAGGGCAGCCATTTTCAATAGAACCAGACTTGAGCAAGTGAACCAAAGAGAGAAAGTAATAAAACGCCTGGAAATGCAATAGTATGAGATAACAGAGAACAGAATCAATGGTATTTATAGATCAAAAGTATAGGGGACAAATTGCTTTCATTACCAAGAAGGTGCCTGCCCCATTATTACAGAGGCACCGTCCTTTCGTGTCACTGACTCAAATAATTTCCTTTTTTTTTTTTTTTTTGCTTATAATTTTCTTAGCTGAAAATTTTATAGTTACTTCAATCTATTAAAAATAAATAAATCAAGTAAATTATAAATAGATCTTGTAACTCCTTGATTTTGTCATTCTTCAATGTAGTCAACGATCAATTAGAATCTCCTCTGATACAAGAGGAAATCCCCATAAAAAGAGAGCCTGAGAATGTGGGCCTAGTAAAACTCATCGATGTGGGCCTCCAATCCTGGAGGATCCAAATTGAATTAGTGATGCCAGAAAGTGACATAAATCCGAAGCTAATGGGTTGCATAATGGGTTGTTTTTGTTTTTTCAGCTCTGATGAATGAAATTGAGATTGTTTCTAAAATGGAAGCCAATTATTTATGCCCTAACATATACTATAGTTGTCAAACTTATTAGTTTATTATTTAATTTTATGAGTTTATTTTTATATATAAAGAAAATGAGTCAAATCATTATAAATTCAAATTTAATGCAAATTTAAATAGACTTGCGAGTTGACTTATTGAATATATCGAGTTTAGGATTTTAACTTGTCAACTAGTTTGTAAAATTAACAATATAATAATTTTAATTCAAAACTAAATAAGATATAAACAAGCTTCTTATCTATGAAGTCTTTACAATTTATTTTATCACAAATTTAAATATGCATAAAAAATAATAAAATTACATTTAATATGTACTTGTTAAATAAAATAAAATAAATATTATTTAATTAGTTATATTGAATAATTATTTATGCATGACTATTTTAAAATATTCATATTGAGTATTACAAATTATGAAATATAAATTATTTTTGTTTGATTAAGTATAATTTGAATTACATTTGAATAATTTTTTAATGTATATAATATTAAAATTATAAAATTATATATTTTGATAACTACTTATTAATCAAGACAAGTTTATATTACAAATTTATTTTTCTCTCACAAATTTGTTTACACTCACTAATTTAACAACTTTGACATATACCTTGAGACCCTAACCAATCCTTCACCTTGAAGGATCCTAATTTTCTCAAAAGTATGAAAACGGTGCCTAAAACTTGAATGAGAGGGTTGGAATTTCTTTAATTATTATCTTCTAACTAACAAGTTGAAATTTAGTTGGCTAGCTTCAACCATCCACCGCTTCTTTATTGCCCAAAATACTACCTTATAAAGTCGGCCAAATTACATAGTATGAAAACATGGCTGTTGAGTATAGCAAGTATAGTCAAGTAGTTAAGGTTCTTCACTCAAATTCGAATCTTGATCATAATAGATACTATAAAATATGATGTAATAATTAGTAAAAAAAAATGATTACCACTTTTATTCTTTGTTTTTCATTTTTCATTTCTTTTAAGCTTTTATACTAAGCAGGAGTGCTATAATTATAAGTTTGTTGAAAATAGGGTACCAAAATATAAAAATTGTGCGCAAAAATAGGAGCTTAAAGCTTTGTATAAATAAATTGCCGAAATATTCGTTGTGGCTGTCATATTTATGTCAATATAATATGTTAAAACTTGACCCCACCTCTTGAAGCGATCTAAGGCATCTTCTTTCTTGCTCTGTTTGTTTTATAAATTACAAAGGAGTTTTATATCATGCCTATGCCGGCCTAGTTCTCAACTAGGCAATATATTTATGCATAATTCACATTAATTAAAGTGGGTAATTTACAATTTATCTCTATGCATTTACCGATTTGTTTATTCCCTAGAATCAATTATTCAATGGTAGTTGAAGCGGTTAAATTTGTTGATTTGTCACACGATAGCATGTCAGAATCACTTTAGGATTTTTTTGGGGGGAATTTGTTCAACAAAAATACATCATGTAATTTTTTTAAAAATAATTATCACTTAGTACGGAATTATTTATTATATAATGCTAGTGCCTAATCCTTTAATATTGTCTGATCATGAATCATTAAAGCGAAGATGTAATATCACTATAAACAGGAATTTGAGAATATGTGACTAAAAGACACGTACGTTTGGTTTTGTCATGTTGCTGGAAATTGAGGCTTCCATAATAGCTTTTATGTGAAAGGCAAATTTGTAATTTACACTTATATAGTTCATAATTTACATTGCCAATGAGCTTACTCAATGAACTTTATGGTGTGTTTGGCGAGACCTAAAATGTGGTACTATTTGTTATATGCAGGCCTACCTGTACAGTTATTGGTAAACGTAATACATGGCTGAAAAGGAAAGATAAAGTAAGTTATAGACCTCCATAAATTAGTACTTCCACATATGTATGGCTTTTTCAAAGTCACTTTTGAGTGGATAATATTATTTAAAGACCGATTTAAATTTTAATTTTATAAAGTAAAAATTTTTTGTTTTAAAATGTGTATTGAATAAATTTTTATTATGTAAAAAGACAAGTTTTTATCACTTAAGAAAAAAATAAAAAATAAAAAATTTTTTGTTTTAAAATGTGTATTGAAAAATGAGAATGAAAGGTGGTTTTGTTGGTGTATCATAGTAAAACTTGAGTTAAAAATCCTAATCATGATAACTTGTAAAATGAGAATGAAAGGTGATTTTGTTGGTTTACCCAGTAAAATGCATTACTTAATGTATATAAATTAGATTTTTTTCAACGAACAATTGAAAGATAAAACCACCCACCTAATGCAAATGGTATATTCCAACATTCTGAATATTCTATATACCCACGAACCTAAACTTATCCAACAAAACATGAGTGAAATTGTGAAAATGCCGATTGTAATCTTATTGATATCAAACACGCAGACAACACATAACTGATCATAAAATTACATAGGACGTGGATGGATCCTCACATAAGCAACCAGGCAAACCAACACAACTAAACCCTTAATCTGCATCCAAATTAAGGCTTAATTAATTAGTTGTATTCAGGATGAGCCAAGAGGTAAGCCTCAATGGCCTTGAAGAGAGCATCGCCCTTGGCTTTTCCAGTTTTGAGCTCGTCCTCACTGGGCTGAGCATCTCCTTTGGTGAAGTACTTGACAGTGACCTTAGCAATGGATCCTCCATTAGGGCCTTCCACAAGCTTGGTCTCCACAGAGATCTTCTCCACTGTCTCTGGCAAATCACTTGCCTCCACTATACTGTAGTTGTATCCAAAGCTTCCCTCATCTATTGCTTCCACTTTGTGCAACACATGGTGTGTTTTCCCTCCTGCATATATATTACCCCATCAAGCCTCAACGTCAACTTAATTTCATAAGTGATCATACTGAAAGATTTATGCATGTCTCATCAGTTTGATTTTAGAAGATGAAAATCATCATTTGACTTCAAATTGATAGTCAAGAGAATTCGTAGCATAATCATATTGATTATAGGGTTGTTTAATGCATTTCTTTACAATAGGTTATTTTGTCATGAACTGTATTATTTTTGAACAGTTATCTTGCTATAAACTGATTAAATTGATAGTCAAGTCAACGTCAACTTCTCAATTATTTCATTCGTAGTGAAAGATATATACATCTTTCATCAATTTAGTTTATGGGAGGATAAAATCAACAGTTGACTTCAAAATTTTAAAATTATGATCTTGCTATAAACTAAATTGAAAGCTTAATTATAGATTCAAAGGGATCTGAATCCTGTGAAATGTCACAGCACATGTTCAGTCAGAGAATCAGAAGTTCAGAACAAGAGATTAAGACCATTCAAGTGGGTCTCATTTGGGCCCACATCTCTTTATATCTGATCAACTGGATCTTGTGCAAGATAAGGGGAAATGAATTCCTTACATCAAAGATGATTAATTTCAACATAAAAGAAAAGAAAAGAAATTTAAAGTGGAAAGTGAAAAGCCATTACCTTCAACGATAGTGAGCTTCTTGACGGTGCCAGGGCCGCCAGTTCCCTCAATGTTTTCAACACTCTGGATGGGCTCAACAGCCTTGGGGATGAGTTCATCTGAATCTTTCACAAAAGCTTTGTAAAGCTTAGCAGGAGCCACAGTGGAGGTGTGCTCGTGCTCGTATGTTAAGACACCCATGATTATGATCAATTATAAGAACAACAAGAAGAAGAAGATGACGATGATGATCTGGAAATTGAGAAAGTAGGAGAAGATCTGAATATGTATTGGTGTGTGGTTATGGAGTAGAGTAGAAGCTCGTATTTATAGCCAAACTTGCTGATGAGTGTGCTTAATTGGGTGAAGTAAAGTGCTGCTAATTGGGTTTTTTTTTTAATTATTTAATTAATCAGGATAATTATTGGTGGTGTTTTTCTTCGTTTTTAAGTACTTGATGGCATTAGAGAGAGACTTAGATGAGCTGAAGAGAGACTTAGATGAGCTGAGTGTCAAGAAAATAGAAGAATTAGTCAGAGAAGGCGGATTTGAAAAAGCACCGTCTCTTCTAGAGGACGTACCTAGACTATGTTTAATAAAATATTCAATTACCATTTTTTTTATATAAAGTAGAATTTATTTATTTTAGCACGTTCATACTCATATATTTATAATAAAATCTTATAATAAAGCAAAACATTAAAATAATATAACTTTAATATAATATACTGATAACACAACTTCAAATAAAAAAATTCGTATAAAGCATATAAATAATTTTTCCCCTGAAAGGGAAAGACAGAAACTTCAAGTCATATTACTCTATATCTTCACCTGATAATTAAGTCTCAGAGTTTCAGTAATTAATCAAAATTGTTAGATATATAATATATGGATATTATCGTTCTGTCATTTAATTCCATGATGAATATATATTAATTCTTTGAGTAAGTCCAATAAAAAGTAATTCGCTAAATAAATAATGTTCCTTAAAAAATTAATTAAGTCAATTTTACATACTAAATACTAACTCATTCTTCGATTTCATACTCAAGAGTCAAGACCATGGATTAAGTCGGAAAGTAACTATCATTTCATCTTACTTTAATTTACTTTTGACCGAGGAAAAAAGTAAACTTCTTTATGTTGAATAATACAAATAACTAGTTTATATTTTTTTTTATATTTCTACAAATTTTTATTACACTTGATAAGTTGATATTACTTAATTATTAGAAAGCATGTGAGGTGGCGATTTTTCTCACTTGAGAAATTGTGATGTCTGGACTTATTCCAAACTTAACATGATGATGTGAAAGGCATTAATGGAATAGAAAAATAATATTAAAAGGAAGAATGGGCCGAAAGTTCAACTTTGGCTACCTACCAATTTATGTCGCTTTCACATCGTTTTCATCTTCAATACAGATGGCTCCAGTTTCACAACTTGCTTGTACTTGTACATATATCGATCTGTAAGGTCGTATTTGGATTTATAATAAAATAAAACTTAGGTGTGATTTTTAAGATGTTTATTATTATATTTTTAATAATAATACAATGTAGATACAAAATTAAAATAATGTTTCAATGTAATATTTCATAAAAATATGATAAGTAAAGATTTTTGGGTAATTTAATACTGATTAATGATTGCATATTTTAGAATGATCTTTCATATAGTCTATATTTATTGTATAACTGGACAGTAAATGATACATAATCATAGAAATTTATTTATTTATTTTTTCTTTCTTAATAAAATTTTTTATTCACTCTAAAAATCTTAAAGTAGATAAAATATAAAATCTTTCAGAATAGTTTCAAAATTTAAATATTTCATAATAAATAAGTTAAAGTTATATTCCTTAACTATATTTTTTCGTTTTTTTTTTCTACAATATGTTTTCTTGCACCAAGCTAGAGAAAATTACTCTTCAATGTGCCTTTTGACATGAGTGGCATTAGTGAATTACATTTTTTTTCAGTTATAGAGAACAAACTTGTACTTTTTCATTCATAATTTATAGTATATATCAGTTAAAATCTACAAATTATTTTTTTATGTGAAAATTTAAATCATATATAGTTTCTGCAAGCTATCAAACTCCTTGATTTAATTTGGTGATTATATGGTCCATTTTCTATATAGATCAAATTAAACAAAGAATTTCATTCTTTCTATTTAATTTGGTTCCATGTCTGACCAAAAAAAACAGAGCTCTCGGTTAAGGCTTATGGACCTCATCCAAAGGCCCAATTTTTTAAAAATCAAATTATATTTTAAAAATATATAAAAATTAAATGATTAGGTAAAAATTCAATTATCCATATTTATTACAGCTTAAGATAATCTTACGGAAGATGATCTACTCTCCTAAATTAAGTGGGATATGGCAACAACAAACAAAGGTGAGGAGGGAGTGTGAAAGCCATTCCCCTGTCTCTCTCCATTCTATTTGTGTGCCTGTTCTTCGTTTAGTTACAAGGTTTTTGTTCCAAGAGTAGTTTATTTTGGATACAAGATTAATTATTTTTTAAATAAACTTTCTTCAAGAATTCAATTATTGTCGTTTTTCAAATTTCAAAAACTGTTGCATATATATATATATATCTATCTATCTCACTTTGACCAACGAATTAAGTAACAAATCTGAAAGATTTTATGGCCCTGCATTCATTTGGAAAATTCTATACTTGATATTATAAGGGTCAATGAATCTTATAATATTGTGAAATTTGATGGACATTTTTGCACAGTAAAGAAATGTAATTGTTTTGCTGTAACAACAAAAAGATGGCGCGATGAATTTTAAGTCACTATCTGAGATATCGTATTCAATTAATTAGGTTTAATTTGTCATGTTGTTAGATGTAGTCATCTTACGACACCTGAACCTATATATGCAAAATCAACAAAATAAAAACCACACTTTTACCAAAAGATCAACTCTCGTTATATGAAATACTTGTATACAAATTTCCAATTATAATCTTATTTCGAAAAAAGAAAAAGAAATAGAAGAAAAGAAACACACGGCATATCAACTTCCAGCCATCACAAATAGCACACTAAGGGAGAATAAGAGAAGACCTTAATGAACCAGCAAAACCATATACTCGATCGCTTGCCCTATTAGATTATCTATGAGGTCCTCAATATTATTATCTATAACGTCGTTTTACGCTTCAGTTGTAACTAGGATTGGCCAAGACGTAACCCTCAATGGCCTTGAAGAGTCCTTCACCCTTCTCCTTTCCAATCTTGAGCTCTTCTTCCTTGGGCTTCGCTTCTCCTTTGGTAATGTAGTTAACGGTCACCTTCACCACCGATCCTCCGTTAGGTGCTTCCGTCAACTTGGTCTCAACAGAGATCTTCTCCAATGTCTCTGGAAATGTGTCGCTCTCCACTAAGCTGTAGTTGTATACGAAGTTGTCCTTGTCTACGGCTTCCACCTTGTGCTTCGCGTAGTGCAATTGTCCACCTGCACACATACCCAGTATTCCTCATTCTCATCAGTATTCATAAAACTTTCTGTTTTCTCAATTCTATGTTAAATCCTTCTAAAAATAAATATAAACTGACCTTCGACGTAGGTGAGCTTCTTGATGGTTCCGGATGCACCATTTCCTTCAAGGATCTCAACGCTCTGGATGGCTTCGACAACCTTGGGGATGAGGTTGTCGCCATCGACGACCAGAGCCTTGAAGAGTCTAGCAGGGGCAACAGCGGAAATGTTCTCTTCGGAGAAAGTGAAAACGCCCATGACGAAGGGAAATGAGAGACAGGACGATGATAATGGAGGAGGTGGTAAATGGCTAGACTTCGCTTAGCTAGTGATATGGTTCATGACACAAGAAATGGTACATATTTATAGGCACTAGCTAGCTGTGGTTAGGTGATGAAGTTTCATTACTCTGAGGTTGTTGGATTTTGTGTGTGTATGCGTGTGTGTACTTTCATGAATTTTACCTTCTGAAATTGTTGATCAAGGCGGAAGTAAAGTGGTCAGACATGGCGGACTTGGATTTTCTGAATTATAGAAGGCGTCGAACTGTCTCGGTCTTACATCACATGGTCGGATTTGCTGACTGTTGACTGCCAGAAAATGAGCAATTTGTAAATTACTATATATAGGATGCCACTTTTTCCAGTTGTGTCGTTTTTCTTATATTGCAAATTAGCAAATTGCCCATATGAAACTATGGGTAAAAATAATATTATATTGCCATTTCATTGTGATTAAAGTAAATAATGTATTCGATCATGACAGAATCTATATGAAGTACAGAAGAGCACGTAAAAGTACTGACAAGTAATGAATGAAAATCATTGTATTATCATATCTGAATTCTTAGCACTGATCCTATATCTATACAAACACAGTTCTTGCAATAGACTCTTACGATTTTGGATTTGCTCACGTGGGATTTATTATTCGAATAGATTTAGTAATAAATATTGACTGTTGAAAAAAGATTTAATAACTTAAATTAAAAAATAAAAAAATAATTTAAAATAACAAGCAACCGTCGATAAAAAATTTAAATTATTAAATTTTTATTCAATAGTATTTATTTTATTAGATCTGTTCCAGTAACCAATGTTCCTGCTCCAAATTGTACTCTTACCTAGTTACAACCGATGCAGCTAGCTACGTTTCTAAAGTCTCTGTGGTCTATTGGTATTTTAAAGAGCAGATTTACAAATTAATTTTTGTTCCTGTATGTTTATCAGACGCATTGTAATATAATCAATTAACTAGAAAGGTAATATGTATAAATATATTGGGTATGAAAAGCATATAGGTATGTATATAATATATTAACAAATAATCGCACATAAAAGAATTGCATAGTTTATAGTAACTACTTGAAAGCATCATTTGCCGTTGGTCAACAAGAACGGGCAGAGATTAAAAAAAAAACAGAAAAGTCAGATCGCATTTTTCTTTATAAGACGTGATTTGAATTATCTCCATTTGGGATATTTTAATTTTTCAGTATATAAAAAAATTCATCAGTATCTTGCTTTATTATTTTACACCAAAAGAAATGTAATACATTACTAGAATTAAAAGTTAGAAGAAAACGCCTAACTATCAGGAAAGAGTTTACTAATCCAATCCCAAAATTACAGATAACATTAGTACAGTGAAATCAGAGGGAAGGAGATGACTAGCTAGATACACTTTATCACAAAGAAGAAAGATAAGAGCAGGAGACGGCCACACCAAACTATTCGAGTCTGGATCTTCTATCAAAAGAATTAGAGAAGAAGCCATCCAGTTGTGCGTTGTCCCTCCATCTTACTTTTTTAAAAGGAAGCTGTCATTTTAGGAAGACAAGCCTCTGCTATTGAATGGAAATTCTGAATCAAACTATTCATTTTATTTTCGAAAGAATTGATTGAAGAAAAGTAAGAGAATATAACGATATACAAAATGCACCTTAAGAATGATAGAACAGTTGCCATTTCATTAAATAGTTATTTTCTAATTGTTTGACAGTTATTTCTAGTTAGTTTGTTAGTTAACATTATGTTTGTTTGTTATGCAGTTAATTTTTCAGTTAGATTGTTAAAACAATTAGTAATTTCAATTGAAGTATAACAACTCTTTTGTATAAATTTTGAAATTGATTCATAATAAGAAGGATGAAGAATCTGAAATTTTTTCAATTATTTTTTCTCTTCTTTGATTCTATATAGAAGAAATTTTAAACTTTTTTTTTTCTTCTTTAACTCACTCTTTAGAAGTCAAGTGTTTCAATTCCATCCTTAGGGATCTGTGTGTGTTTCAACAGAGGATCCTCTGCATTTGTTTCACCACTGGTATCAAAGCTAGGTTGATCTTACGAGACTAGCCTTCAACTCACGAAAGACATGACATCTAACAATCTATTGTTAAATATGCCTGTAATCTTTACTGGTGAAAATTATCACATTTGGCCTGTGAAAATGCAAACTTTCTTGACATAGTGACTAAAGATAGATCAATAACTTCTTTACCAACCAATCCTACCTTAAATTAGATCAAACATCATCGTGAAGAAAATGCAAAGAAATCCAAGGCCAAGTCACTTGTTCAGAATTTTATTCTCGATAGTGTAACCTATAGGATCATGGCATATAATACAACAAATACCTCTTTCTATTTGCTAAACAGGCTACCCACAAAGCCTTACAAAGCAAGACCTCATATGAACCTTGGCATGGTGACCAATTATCTGTATACCATATCAAATTCTTTGGATGTATCTATTATTATCAATTACATGAACATAAATGAAGTAAGTTGGACAACAAGGCTTAGAATGGAATTTTCATAGGTTATGGTTCCTTTTCCAAAGGTTACATGATTTTTTATTTAAAGACAAAAAAAAAATCTTTTTTGAGCAGAGAAGTGAAGTTTGATGAAGAAGCTGTCTGGCATTAGAAGAATCAAAAGAATGTTCATTCTTATTTCCTTCCAAAGGAGCATCCTGTACTTGTAGCAAATGAACTAGTGGATGACTTACTAGCAATGTTGTTAATATCATGATTTTAGATAGAATCGAAAAAGAGGGAGTGAAATCATAACATAAAATCATGTCGTAGAATTGTAAAAGTTTACCTAAACTTGTTATTGAATAACTATTGAACAAAACCATATCACAAAATCACATAACATTTCATACATAAGTATATAATATTATATATATCATTATATATTTATTTTATTTATATATTGCATACTTCTCATTGTATCAAAATATAATTTTCAATAAACTCTATAATCTAAAGTCTTTAATCCATAATACAATAGTACTATTCTTCCTTGGTTTAATATTATCATCACTAAAGAAAAAACATAGTTGCAAAGTTTTTTTAATTTAAATTTGGGGGTTTTCCAAGGCTAATATGTTTATTAGGCTAGGCTTCCTAGATTTTGTGTCAAACTAAAAAAAAAAAAAAAAAAGACTAGGATGCATCACTTTGGGCTAAAATTGTTAGAATAATCTGATTCTACATGATTCAATATCGATTATGATCGAGTCTACGTTGATTTTGATTCTTCATCTGATTTAACTCAAAATCCTTACCTAACATCGTAAAATAGGCGATTCTGACGAGTTGAATTGCGGTTTTGACAACAATATTTACTAGTGAGGGGGACTAGAACCATGGTAGACATTTATCAAAGGTGTAACTTTGTCACCACTAAACCAACAAGTTATGCTAGAGCACATGACTCTCAAACATGGAAGAGAGCTATGTAAACTGAATTGAATATGATCAACAAAAATGGAAGTTGGCAAGCTACTTTGATAGTGATTGGGGTGGTTGCATTGATAATTCTAAAAGCATTTTGGGTATTTATTTTCATTGAGAAAAAGCTTTTTTGGTTGTAGCTCAAGAAAACAGGAAATTGATACCCAATCAATAGTAGAAGTAGAGTATATTTTTGTTGCCTTTGTTTTGAACCAAGCTATTTGACTTAGGAAGATGCTGAAAGACTTGAGGTATGAAAAAGAAAAAACAAAAGCCACCATTTAATATTAAAAACTCAATGTTTCATGGTTGAACGAAGCACATCAAAAATCAAGTTTGATTTTATCTAAGAACTTTAACAATCTAATGAGGTATTAATGGTTTATTGCTCATATGAATACCAACTAGCTGACATTTTTACCAAGTCATTATCTAGGGAAAGATTTAAAGATTTAAGACAAAGAGTTGGTATCAATTACCAAAATGCTAAGGAGGAGTGTTATATCAATTGCCATTTTGTTATACAATTATTTGTTAGTTGTTTGACAACTAATTTATAGCTATTGTGTTAGTTAACATTCTATCAGTTTGTTATATAGTTCATTTTCAGTTAGGCTATTATAACAATTAGTAATTGCAGTTGAAATGTCACTCTTTTGTATAAATTCTGGAATTAATTCATGAATAAAAAGGATGAAGATTCTAAAGAAATTTCAGTCATTTTTTCTCTTCATTGACTTTAAATAGAAGAAATTTTAAACTCTTCTTTTTCTTTAACGCACTCTTTAAGATTTAGGTGTTTCAACTTTGTCCTTAAGATTTATGTGTGTTTCAACAGAGGATCCTTTGTGTTTGTTTCAACAAAAAAATAGTTGATTGTGCATCATTGGATGAATACCATATATATCAATTTCTAAAAGGGTTGACTAAATAATAATTCTTTTTTTACCATAATCTTTTTGTAAGGATTAATATATGTGCCTTTTGAGTTACAAGTGGTATTAGTCAGTTCCATTCATCAATTATTCTATGGAGAAGTAACTTGTAAACCATGTTTTATTCAAAATTTAAAATATTTATTGAAGTCTACAATTTATTTATAGCATATATCTGCTAACTATACCTAAGTCTAAGTCTAATTATGTGTATCCCTTTTCTAAGTATTGTAAAGACAAAAAGTTTTAATTCATTCTTATTAATTATTTTGGTTAAGTTGAGAAGTTTTGCATCAAACTATCATGCCTTAAGACCTAGGAGTGTGACCGGCTCTGGAAACAAGGGAAAACCATGGTCCTGCAAACCTATATTGGATAGAAAGTAAACTACATCATTTAATATGCCAATAATTCGCATTAATTTAGTTAGCTAGTCTATACATAAGGCTTAAATTTTTGTAGAAATTTTGGCAGTCTCTTTTGTAGATATTTCTATAAGAACCTGTCAGCCTAATCAAATAAAACAAATAGATAGCCTTGCTCTCAGTTGTTGTAAAAATGAAACAAGATACACTAGAAAGGGGCGGGGATACAATGCCTATGGTCATTAATATACATATCTAAAGTAAGCAAAAGAATATCTACCATGAATATATACAATACAAAAAGGATATAGATAACAAAGGAATTAAGCTTGCCCTTAGAAAGCAAAGCGAGGTTCACTGAAAGATGTCAACGATCACTCCTCGACTCCCTCTGACAAGTCAACTCTACTATCTAAGACAACAATAGTTTTTTGATAGATAGCACCCTAAAATCAGTAACTAAATAACATATAATGGGATAATTAAAAAAGAAAATGGAATAAAATAAAACAACAAATAATGTAAACCTTTTTCAAGAGCAAATATTAATTAATCAGTGAGCATAAAGATTTTGATTTTAGCTCAATTAAGATGTATTCAATGGCTCTCACATGTAAAACAATTAAACTTGTCTTTCTAAACTCTTGGTAAATAAATCAATTTAAAATTTACAAAATTAATGATAAGGCATAAAAATAGTCAGTTTCTAAAATTTGCTTGAGGGAAAGACCACTATGGATGAACAACTATATATCCAATGTAGATATACAGCCCACGAAGGTAAATCACAACTGGCGAGGATACACAATCATTGAAGGTAAGTAACCAACAAGGGTGAGATCGTAGTTTACTAAATAATCAACTAGTGTGAGACCACAACTCATAAAATCTACAATCCCTCCTATTCACATATGATGGCTATCACACGAGGCTAGTATATTTAATAACCTTGCTAGCTAGTTATTTTCTAGGTGCATCATAGGCTAATAGAAATGTTGTTAGCTTCTAGTATCCTAACTAGTCCTTCCAAACTATTGGAATTTAAAACAAGCATGTATGAAATTCATTAACTTTACATATACTAACTTATCTTACGGTTGTTCATAACTGTATACATGATTTTCTTAACTATCTTTACCAATTGCACACACAATATAATTATGTAATTAACTTTTGGAAACCATATAATAAGAATTAACAATACTAAATAAAGACAATAATAATAATAATAATAATAATAATAATAATAATAATCATCATCATCATCATCATCATCAATATTCTAATAAATAAAAGGGAATATAAATCACATAAAGGAGTTGGGAGTGCTACAAACACCTCTAATTGTTGTTAACTATTGGACAACCTAATCTTTCTCAACACAGGTAGAAATCACTTCACTAAGAAGTCCCCATGTGTAATAGGAAATGATGAAAGTTTAATAAACAACCATTAGCGAATTTTTTTAAATTAATTCCTCTTCTTAGTTCACACACTCGTGGTAATAAATTTACAACATAAATCTTGTTAAAAGTGCTATAAGAACTTCATTAGTCTACAACTCTTAAATTAAAGTTTTAGTCTCCATCAAATTTAACATCTTAATGCAGATTTAAAAACATCCCTTAATCTCTTCTAATCACCATCTATATCAAGTTTTTATAAGAATACTCATAACTCTAAAGGAGTTGGATTCATGTAAATATATCCAAAAGATAACATATATTCCCATTTCAAAGGAATCTCATTCCATGACCTAACATATTATCTTTAAGAAAAAGGGCAATTCTCACTCTTATTATTCTTTTAATACAAATTCCATTCTTAAACTTTCAATTAGACAATTATTTATTACCAATAGGTTTTTCCAACATAATTTTCCTTTAAGTCCACCCATTAATAACCATGAAAAATTCAAGGAACATTAATAAAGATAATTAATTCACTTTACCACTTAAACGAAAACTTCCAAGTGCTTAAATTGCTTTTCCTTTGATGTTAATTGAAGCCCAAAGTCCTAAAATTTTTAGTCCTTCATGAACCCTAATCATGTGGCCACTTATGGGTTTTCATAATTAACTTAGAATTCTTGATCTAAACTTCAAATTAAGATAGGAAAGTGACAAAAATCTTCTTAGGAGTAAAAGACACATGTCAATTTTGAAATTCACTCACCAGTTTGTGTCAAATCTAAACGAAATTTAAATTTCCCTTTTTCCAAACCCTAACTATACATCCAAGAACAATCAATAAATTGAGGCCAAGAATTTGATGTTCAATCATGGAAAAAAAAGGGGAAGGGATAGATTCAATATAATGAAGTAAAAGCATAAGAAAATTTTACTAATTCCCTACCAAAACATTTTTAAAACCACTTTGAACAGAGCCCAAGGGTCATGCAACAAGGAAGAGCTTTGCGTTGGATTCTGCATGATTTTCGACATGAGAACGTTGGAGAAAAGGAAGATGTTGATGGAAGGGCACAATGACAGGCACAACTTGACAAACAAGAAGAAGAAAGCTTCACTTGATGGCATAAAAAGAATATACTCATAAGGGTAGTGTGGTGTCATGAACATATGACATGGTGAGTGACATAGGTGAAGCTTAACCATGAAGCCAAAATTTTTGAATTGGTCCCTTAAGAACCCTAATCATGCAACCAATAGGGGGTTTTCATAATTAACTTAAAATTGTTTATCTAAACTTCAAATTGTGATAGGAAAGTGATGAAAATCCTTTTAGGAGTAAAATGCACATGTTAATTTCGAAAGTCACTCACCAATTCGTGCCAAATCTAAAGGAAATTTGAATTTACCTTTGTTCAAACCCTAATTGCACAGCCATGAATAATCAATAAATTAAGGCCAAGAATATGATGCTTAATCATTGAAAAAAGAGAAGGGACTGATTAAACATGAGGATGTAAATGCATAAAATTTTTTTTCCAAATTCCTTGCCAAAACATTTTAAAAACCACTCTAAATAGAGCTTTAGCATCATGCAACAGGGAAGAGATTTGCATAGGATTTTGCGTGATTTTTGACATGAGCTTATTGTAGAAAAGGATGACGTTGATGGAAGGGCACAATGACAAGCATAACTCGACAAATGAAAGGAAGAAAGCTACACTTGATGGTAGAATATACTAAAAAAGGTAGCATGGTGTCACAAACACGTGACATGGTGAGTGACATTGGTGAAGCTTAACCATCAAGCCAACCTCAATCTCAACTTAAAGGATTAATCAACTTAAGTTTAAACTATCCTAACATTCCCTCGTTGAGTTTTCTTTTTTATACAAACCCAATTAAATTATTTAAAGGATAAAACCTAAGCTGTTACACAAACTTAATTAAGATAAACTTTAAGGAATTGACTTAGTAGCTGTTAAAAGAAGAAAAAATGACCTAATAGAAAAAGAGGTGCGGTTCTTAATTATTTTGAGTTTTTTCTGGCCAATAATTTTTTTAAGTATTTGAATTCAAATAAATCATAAGATAAGCATCTAAATAATTTATTCTTCTAACTATATCTCGTAATAAGATTATACTTAGAAGATTATTAAAGAACAAATGCTAATTTTAACTTTTTTAAGATTTAAGGTTAATTGTTTTGCAAAGGGAAAAAGAGATAATCTAGTTAAATATCAAGCTACGCCCAAATTACATATCTTTCTTGATCTTTGTGTAAAATGTATCATCTTGCACTTCAACTTAATATAATTAAAATTTCTCTTAGTCTCCTAAAGGGAACTAAATTGAAGTTATTAATTATATTGTCACCTCTTATCTATTGAATCCTTTAGAGGGCACTTTACGTAATTAATATGTAAGGTCAACAAAGTAAGTTTTAGTAATAATATTTAATTAAGTATAAAGAGAGTCGCTGTCAATTTTTTTTTATATTAAGATAAAAAAGTTATAAAACTTTATATACCTTTTGTACTACACACTATCTAATTTTAGTATAATATGTTTAAAAATTTTAAAATAGAGTTGACATTAAAAAAAAAAGGGTAATTGCAATAGAACACTTGCGACAGTCAATAAAGACTATCGTAAATCTAGGCACTTACAATGTTTAAAAAAAGGTCATTAAGACACCTACATTAAAATAGTCAAATTAAGGTTATTGTTAAAACACAACCTTATAAACAACAACCTTATAACGGTCTACTATTGACCGTTATAAAGTCATCCAAAGGTGTGCAATGCTAAGGAAGTCCACTAAGTGGACCTCACAATAATCCTCCAAGCACCATCGTAATCTAGGACCTTACGACGATCTTCGTTGGTCAGTTGTAAGGTCTATCAAGGAATGGACCTTACTCGAGGTCTACTCCTTGGTGGACTTTACAATGTTCTCCAGTGAATTGTCATAAAAACACACTTTAGTATATTGTAATAAGGTCCTCTTAACAGTGGACCTCAAATGAGGTCTATTATTAAGTGGACTTAATGATGGTCTAAATTAACTATCGTAAGGTCCTTAGCAATGGAATGAGGCCCATTGTGAGTAGACTTAACGATGGTCTACTATAGGCCGTTGTAGATGTAGCCTTACGATGATCCATTTTGGCTTATCGAAAAGCCTAACTGACCCTAGTTTTATGATTTACAATGGTCATATGTTAACCATTGTAAAATGTTATCCCAATGATGGTCAATGGCCGACCGTCACCATGGATTATAAATTAGATCTGAGATGAGAAAACTCATCTCAGATTTGAATGCCTTATGAGAAGTAATATTGTCGTTTACTAGTCACCTTTACGTCTTTTTACACTATTCGTAGTCCACTAGCCACCACTTGCCCTTGTCATCGGTTTTGTCATTCTCATTGGCCTAACATTTGCCTTTATGTGTATTTTTGCCACCCTTCTTGCTCGATTTAGGTTGTTGTAGCTTATTGTTCAATGGTTTCATCCTCCATTTGTGCTCACCATCAGCTGGTCATTCCTTCAAAATGTTGTGCCTACTCATCGTCGGTAGCCTAACTCTAGTAAGGTATGTAACAATGCATGATGTTTGGACTCTTCCAAAGGGTGAATGGATGATTATATCATTCAACCTTAATAACCAACTAAATGAAGAAAGATGTGGATTTTTAACTACCTTTCTTAGGAGTATTGTGAAAGACTTCATTAAGTTACCTATTAGTTACTAAAAATGGAAGCTAGTTCTGCTTGAATATAAAATTAATATATTCAGAGACCAAATACAAGTAATAACACATTTGCTATCTAATTTCCACATGGGTTCAACAGTTTTCTTAATGCTTTTTATATAATACACACACACACTTGCATGCAAAGTTTGTTGTTGAGGATGTTTATAAGAAAAATATTCTTCAGTCCTTGGTATGCAAGTGGAAAGATTTTCACTCTCAGTTATTTACATACATAGATGTGGGATTAAAATGAGAGTCAAATTAATTTTTGCAACCCAAAGGACATTCAAATGAACCCATAAGCATCATTTGTTGATTACCGACTCAACCTAAAAACTAAGGTACAATAACACTCTATATTCATTTCCTTATTACTTTGTCTTTGTATGAGTTTTTGATAATCTAATTAATATGTTTTGGTCAAATACAAGGCCACTATTTTAAAAAATAAGGAACATAGAAAGAAACAGATGATTCCACAAACTGGTGGATCAAAGAGTTTTGTACAGAAAAAAGCTAAGATGGTGAGTTTATATTAGTAAAATTTATTAGATAAGAAATGTTGTATGACTATTTGAGATGTTATATTATGGAAAATAAATGTAAGAGAAAGAGCGCATGGTCCAGTTTCCTAAGGAGAGGTTTGGACTGTAGTGTAAAAGAAGGTTGATGGATCATTTATAAATGAGGATTCTCAAGTTATTAGTGTACATTCATGAACTTTATGAGATTATATTATTGATTTCTAATTCACTTCAAATGGTTTAATGTTGAATTGATTTGTCGTTCTTTTATTTTAAATTACTATGTAAGAAAAGATAGTTGAGTTTGAGGCATTTGCTCTTGTATGCAAGAAATTTCAATGCACGACTCATTAGCACTGACTTTAGGGACTCATGAGCATTTTAGGTGAGTTTGAGGAATAAGAATTGGTATTTGCCCTTCCCAAGTGTTTAGATGTCATACTGGTGGGACTTTGCCACTTGGGGCTTCCTACCGAGAGTTTCAGAATCAAGTTACATTACTTAGGACGAATATGGCAAGAAGAGACATATGAGATGGGTAGCAAAGAGGTCAACTTGTTCAAGTGTTAGCAGAACAACAACGAACAAGTTTAGTCATGTCTTTTCTCCTCATAAATGTCCAAGGAAATTTGCTACTAGATCTTGCATTAATATTATCTTGTGGGGTATTTCTCTAAACTTTTTATTTTGTATATGCCATATGTTGTAATGTTCTTTTTTCTTTATTATTCAATTTATTGCTTTTCATACTTTATCTTCAATTTTTAGGTACCTAATAAGCAAGACAGTGCAAACCTACCTACAAATCAATCACCAAGTCATTTTAGTAGGAATAGACAGCTAATTAGGATGACTTCTAGATTATGTTAAAAGTTGACTACTATTTGTTATTATTAGTCTTTGTAAATATTTTAGTATATATTTGTGTTTAAACTTAGTATTGTGGACCATGTGTGACTTTGTAACTAACTAATATTTATAATGTGGCATTGTTAGCTAAGTACCAAATTGTGTTGTTGTGATTGCTGGTAAATTTATGATATTTATGGGATATTGGTTTAAAAAAAACACAAAAAATTATGGCATAATAATTTTTTTTAAAAATACTTATCAATGGTGGTTTAAATTGTTGTCAAAAGAATTTACACACATTACAACACTTTATATAAACTATCGAAAAGACAAAATATTACAATTTCTTTTTTACCATCGCAATCACATTCCATTGTGATATTACAACACTTTCTTTTGACTATCACAATAACATTTTGCAACGACTTTTACAAGAGTTGTTTGACTGTTGCAAGTGCATGTCATTATGACGACTCCTATAGGGTTAACAAAAAACTATGTTGTTTCATTTGTGAGAGTGATTTTTATGACATTTTCATCGACTATCATTGAACCCCTTTGCAATGGTCAAAACCCTTGCAAATGCAAGTTTTTTCTGTTTTTTGTTTTGTTTTGTAGTGCCAATCCAATTAAGGGACTTAAATTAATTTATATATGCAAAATCAACAAACCTGCTAATAATCTATATATTAAGAGTGATACAAAAGAGTAATGTATCAAATCTGATTAATTTTACTGCAAAAGATAAAGAAACAATCATGGCATATCAACTTCCCGGCGGCCATTACAGATTACAATATTTTTACTCGAGCAGAATCACAAGAAAACCTTAGCAACTAATAAATTGATAAAGGTGCCCTCATCGACTTATACATCACTATGAATGCACTTATTAATGATTCACAAGGGACCTCAATAACTAGTTGTAACTAGGATTGGCCAAGACGTAGCCCTCAATGGCCTTGAAGAGTCCGTCGCCCTTCTCCTTTCCAATCTTCAGCTCTTCTTCCTTGGGCTGAGCGTCTCCCTTGGTAACGTAGTTAACGGTCACCTTCACCACCGATCCTCCGTTAGGTGCTTCCGTCAACTTAGTCTCAATAGAGATCTTCTCCAATGTCTCTGGAAACGTGTCGCTCTCCACTAAGCTGTAGTTGTATACGAAGTTGTCCTTGTCTACGGCTTCCACCTTGTGCTTCGCGTAGTGCAATTGTCCACCTGCACACATACCCAATATTCCTCATTCTCATCAGTATCCATAGAACTTTCTGTTTTCTCATTTCTTTGTTAAATCCTTCTAAAAATAAATATACACTGACCTTCAACGTAGGTGAGCTTCTTGATGGTTCCGGATGCACCATTTCCTTCAAGGATCTCAACGCTCTGGATGGCTTCGACAACCTTGGGGATGAGGTTGTCGCCATCGACGACCAGAGCCTTGAAGAGTCTAGCAGGGGCAACAGCGGAGATGCTCTCGTCGGAGAAAGTGAAAACGCCCATGATGAAGGAAATTGATAAGACAAGACGATGATAATGGAAAAGGTGGTAGATGGCTAAACTTTGGTTAGCTAATGATATGGTTCATGATACAAGAAATGGTACATATTTATAGGCAATGGCTAGCTGTGGTTAGGTGATGAAGTTTCATTAATTTGAGGTTACTGGATTTTGTGCGTGTATGCGTGTGTGTACTTTCAATAATTTCTACTTGTTTATCAGGGCAGAGAGAGTTTCAAGTAAAGTGGTCAGACATGGCGGATTTGGATTTTTCTGAGTTCTAGAAGGCGTCGAACTGTCTCGATCTTACATCACATGGTCGGATTTGCTACTGTTTACTGCTAGAAAATGAGCACCTTGTAAAATCCCATATGTAGAATGCCACTTTTTCCAGTGAAACTATGGGTAAAAATAATTATATTATATTGCCATTTCATTGTCATTCCTAAAGTAAATAGTGTATTCGATCATGATAGAATATATGACAGAATAGTAAAAGCACTGATGAGTAATGAATGAAAATCATTGTATCTGAATCTTAGCACTGAGCCAATATTTATACACGCAATCACTTGCAATATGCCCTTACCTAGTTACAACCCACACAGCTAACTATAACAAACTAACTGCTTCTCTAACAGATCAAGTCTCTACGGTGTATTGTTATTTTATAGAACAGATTTACAAATTAATTTTTGTTTCCATATGTTCATCAAACGCATTATAATATAATCAATTAGCTAAGGTAATATATGTAAATATATTAGATATGAAAAGCATAAAGGTATGAATATAATTTATTAACAAATAATCGCACATGAAAGAATTGCATAGTTTTATTGGAACTTGAAAGCACCAGTTGTCGTTGGTCAAAAAGGATAGGCAGAGATTAAAAAATAGAAAGGTCAGATCGCATTTTTCTTTATAAAACTTCGTGATTTGAATTATCTTCATTTGTGAAATTTTAAGTATAATTTTTATGTATAAAAAAATTCATCAGTAGCTTGTTTAATAATTTTTTGCCAAAAAAGAAGAAGAAGATAATTTATTACTAAAATCAAATGTTAGAAGCAATGCCTAACTATCAGGAAAGAGTATACAGATCCAAACCCAAAATCACAGACAACATTAGCACTATAAAATCAGAGAGAAGAAGACAAAAAAAAAAAAGGGAAGAGCTTGAGACGGCCACCTCAAACTATTCGAGTCTGGTTCTTTTGCTGTCAAAAGAATTTGAGAAGAGTCCATATAGTTGTGCGTTGTCCCTCCATCCAGAGGGACTTAGGCAATTTCTTTTGTTTTTTTCTAAAGAAAGCTGTCATTTTAGGAAGATAAGATCATCTGCTATTGAACGAAGATTCTAAAGTGAACAATTCAATTTATTTTCGAAAAAAGCGATAGAAGAAAAGTCAGAGAATATAATGATATACACAAAAAGCAACTTAAGAATAGTCACAGTGCTCATTGGATGAATACCACACATAAATCAATTACTAGAAGTGTTCACGAAATGAGACATTTTTTCTTTTCTTTTTACTCTGATCTTTTCGTAGGGATTGTGCCTTTTGAGTTACGTGTAGCATTAGTCAGTTTCGTTCGCTAATATTCAGTAGAGAAGTAACATGTAAAACAAGTTTTATTCATATTTTAAAATATTCATTGAAGTCTACAAAATTTTTATAGCATATTTCTGCTAGCTATACCTAAGTCTAATTACGAGAATCCATTTTTCTTACACTGTAGAGACAAAGTTTTCATTCATTCTAATTAAGTTGAGGCTGAAAAGTTCTGCATCAAACTTAATGAAGAAAAACTTTAAAGAATTGGCTTAGTAGGTGTTAAAAATAAAAAAAAAGACCTCTGAGTTAAAGGGGTGAACTTTTGATCCAAATATTATAATTAAAATTAATTTTTAAATCTTAATTTGACAAAATTATTACACCTAGATACTTAAAATATATAGATGATCTGACAATTTTTTGATAGATATACCAAGGGACTCGCCCTAGCCCATGGGGGGGGGGGGGGAAATCCCCTTCGGACTCAATTGTGGGGCACGCTCTCGTGCTCCTCAAAGTTGTCAAACGCACGAGTCAACTCAGTTGACTCGACGAGTTTGCGTTTTCAAGAGAGGAAATCGAGTTGACTCGGTGCCTCCATGTCTCGAACTCAGGCGCTCCAGCCGTTGTAGCATGTTGTTCCACTGAGCCAACATCACTCTCATAGATATATATATATGCAATATTTTATATATATTGACTCTTCATCCTTTTCATTTCAGAAAAAAAATGGCAGCTCCACGTCTCAAACACAGGCTCTACCTATCACTGCAGCAAGTTATTCCACTGATCCAACACTACTCTTAAGCATGTAGATGCAACATTTTATATATATTTGCTCTTAATCTTTTTTTATAGTTTCAAAAAAATACCAATTCCACTACTCCAAAACCATTCTTATGAATAAACATAAAATGTTTTATATATATTTGCTCTTTATCCTTTTATAATTTCAAAAAGAATAAAATTTAGACGATTTGAATATACACACAAAGAAAAGTGTCTATTTGCATGTAACTAACATCATATAATTTGTTGCACTTATTTTTTGAATTTTATTTTAAATTTATTTAAAAGAATCTTTATTTTGTGTTTTAATCTAAATTATTTAAATATTATTATATTAATTTTTTTCTTTTTTAAAATATTTATAATATGATATTTTACCCAAAAATAATATGAAATTAATATATTGTTAATTTATTTGTTTTAACAAAATAGTCTTTAATAGTCATATTTATAATTGTATAAATAATTTTAATTCAAATTTCAAATTATTAGTATTTGTTTATTAATACCTATCGTATTTAAATTTTTATATATAATATTAAAAAAATATTCATGTTTAGTTATCACCATTTTAACTATAGTCATACTAGTAGACCATTAATAATTACTTTCACTAATTCAATAATTAGTTTGAATTTTAAAATATTAATTTTAATGATATAATTATATATTTCAATAGTTAATTACTATTATAGGTAAACTCTTACGATTCTACGTTACGAGTTTACCTCCTCAAAACGAGTCTACCTTGAATCGCGATTTTGACAACATTGGTACTCCTCATTATATATATATATATATATATATATATATATATATATATATATATATAATAGAAATGTAAATATTAATTTTTTTATATAAGTATATATTTATATACATATTTTAAAGGAAATATAATCAAATTAATATATTAAAAATACAAAAAAAATGAATTTTAGATATTCATGAAAATTGTTTTATTTAGTTGATTTGTTAGGTAAAATCAATAATTATTTATTAATTATTTTTTTAAATTTTGATTGTTAAAGTATGAAGATATTGTTTTAGTATTTTAAGGTTAGATTTGATTATTTGATATATTTTTTTGTATTTTTTTATTATTTCAATTATTCTTTTATTTATAGCCATCGAAAAAATCAATTTCAAACATTATAATTCACTATTTTTTTTTTCTTTTGGGATTTGGGTGGTACAGTAGTTCAAAATATATTGGACCTATAAGTTCAATGTGTTTCTTTTAATCTCATCTTACTGTTGGATTATAATAATTCCTACTTTAAAATTGGTAATTTTGTAGTTTTTTTTTTGTACATTTATAATAACCTATATAGTGCCTAATTGTTTTTTATAAATTCATGAGTAACGTTGCAATTTTAAATTGTGAAAAGTGTTGATATATATATATATATATATATATATATATATATATATATGAATGGATGTGCTTCTTACTTCTTGTGCTTCCAATAAATTATACTTTTATTTTTCTGTATAATAATATTTATTTCAATATAAATTTTAGTTAAAATAAGTTAATTATTTTATTATTTAAATCATAACTTCTAAGTTAAGAATTTGTAACCTTTTAATTTTTTATTCTAAGATGTTTAAAAACAAAAAAAAAGTGACATTGTGCTTTCTACACTTATGATAGTTCATCTAGTCTGCAATTTTTATGTGTAAATTTTGATGAGTTACGTTGCAATTTTGATAACTTACAATAATTAATGGTTATATGCAATTGTTTAGTGTGAAATAGTATTTATGTATTTGAAGTTGTAATTGATTATATTTATGCATTAATGGATGTGACACTTACTCTTTTTTCTTTTTCTTCTAACATGTGAAAAGGAAGTAATCAGTAAACACGAAAGATTAATAGTTATTTTGTTTCTCATAGTTTTAGTTTTGAATAAAAACTTAAAAGTATTCAAATAGTTAACATTTATAAAAGTCAATTCTTAAAGGTTAAAATTTAAATAGTAAAATAAAAATGAATGAAATCAATAAATTTAATTTGATTGTGGGGATAAGAACATAAAGAAAAATATCTCACAAGGTTGTTTAAAGATGGGTGCAAAATCATATTCTACACATCATAAATTTCTGTCCTAATCAATTCAATATAAATATTTATAAAATATATATTATTAATTTCTTATATTTAATAATTTTAATTTATATATATATATATATATATATTTATATATATGCACTCACAAATACATACATACATAACTTTGGGGCATGACATATTGGAGAAGGATGACCCTCCGTGAAATTTTGAGAGGATTCGCCCTTAATGTCACACCCCAAAGCCCAAGGCCTCGTTTGGTAGCAGGGAAAGGCAAAGGCAGAGGCTAGTCAATGTGTTTGGGACACTGCTTTGCTGTTTTTAGTGAAATGCTCTCTCCAAGCTGTAAAGTGAAATAGATTGTAGCAGTCAACTATTATTTTTAGTTAAAAAAAAACGTTTTTCCAATTAAAAAATAAAATAAATATTTTATTTAAAATAATATGAATATTTTAATATATTTGAAATATGTATTACATAATAAAAAATTAGAAAAAAAATCATTTATTAATATTTGTTATAAATAATCTAATATTTTTTTTTATTAAGACTACCTTAAAAATGATTTTCAAAAATATAAATAAAATGTTTTGGCATAAGGGCATTTTGGTCTTTTTTTGGTCCTGTTATCATTCTCATTCTATCATTATCTCTACCATACTAAACAAATTTTGCAATTCCATTCCCCACATACCAAACTGGTTTTGGCATCAAAACTTTCTTTTTCATTCTATCTCATTCACATTCCATTTCATCAAAATTCATTACTACATACCAAACATGGCCCAGGAGCATGGCCGGCATAACAAATGGGAGAAAACTTTATCATGCAACCTTACACTACTTAAGAAATAAAACCGCATACAAGTTTCAAATACCACATCATTCAATAAGCTAATAGTTCCATGCAATTTAAATAACTAATTTATATACAATGTATAGGTTTTGTAAAAGTTTCGGCAAAGTCTTCCCTATAAATAATACCTCTTAATAATTCTATAAAAACTTGTTTGCCCATCCAATCAAAACAAATAGAGGGCTCCGCTCTCAACAGTAGTAAAAAGAAACAAATACATAGAAGGGGGTAGGGATACATAGCCTATGATCATTAGGATACATAGCTAGACTAAACAAAAAGAATAATCATATGAACATGCATATACATTCCAAAAGGGTATAAATAATAAAAGAATAGAGCTTGGACCTTGCAAAGCAAAAGGAGGCTCACCAAAGGAAATCTACAATCACTCCTCTACTCCCTTAAGCATGTCAATAGCTCTATTATTTGAGACAACAAAATATTACAACAAATAACACCTAGAGAAAAATTAGTAACCAATTAATATATATATATATATATATATAGTTATCATTAATTCCCTACATGAGTTTGCGTAGAATCGCGATTTTAACAATATTGAAAGGCACGCATCAATGTCAAACATTACACACCAATTCAAGTCAAATTTGAAGAATTTCAAATTCTGCCCATTTTTAAACCATAACACACTCCATAATGAAATTCTCAAATTTGAGGCTGCAAATTTGATGTTTGATCATGTAATAGAGAGGAAAAGGGACAGACTCAACCTAAGGAAACAAAAGCACAAGGTATTCGTTGATGATTGCTTACCAATTCACGTCCCAAAGGCTGAGAAGACGAGTAATGTGAACCACGCTGGCACTGCATGTTTTCCGGCTAGATTAAGCAAAAAGGACGACGAAAATGCCAGACTTCGAGCAGAGGTGGGGTGGCCAGTGAGAACCAGAGAGAAAATAGAAGTAAATTGCTGCCCATTGATGCTCTTCGCTCTTCAATTGTGAAAGGAAGAGTGTTTTAAAAAAATGATAGAGAGCAATGTTGTCTTTTCACCGATTATAATGCCACATGTCAGCTTTAAAAAAATAGAACTAAAATGGGGAGCTAAGATTTGAACCCTGAAGCCTAAATATTGTCTTAGTATCAATTTCAAAATATTTCTCCACCTCAATTAATGTTATTACATTCAATGTTGGTGAATCCCTCATTTGAGAAAAAAAAAAAATTAAATTAAGTACACTGGTGCTTTTTATGCCAAGCTAAGATTAAAAAAAAAAAAAAATTATTTTTTCACATATTTGGCTCAAATTCTCCAAAGAGGTGTGGTCCTCTCAATTACTTTTAGTATTTTTTTTTGCAATAATTATATTGAGTATTTGAATTCAAATAAATCATAGGATTAACGTTTAAAAAATTTATTCTTCTAAGTATATCAGGTCATGAGATTATACTTAGAAAATTATTCAGGAAGACCTGCTAATTTTTTGTAAACAAAAATTTAGGTTAAATTGTTTTGCAAGTTGAATATCAAATCATGCCCAAATTACATATCTTTCTTGAACTTTGTGTAAAATGCATTATCTCTCACATCAACTTAATATATTTAAAATTTACTCACAGCCTCTTTATGGGAATTAAACCGAAGTTATTAATTATATTATCACCTCTTATCTGTTGACTTCTTTTAAGGGGCATTTCAATTAAATATAAGTTCAACAAAATGAATTTTACTAATGATATTTAATTAAGTGTAAGTATAAGGTCAACATATTATGATCAACAACGTCATAAAACTTTCACATACCCTTCGTAGTACTCTTTTATTTTAGTTTAATACGTTTTAAAATTTTAAAATAAAGTCAAACTCAATTAAGGGACTTAATTTATATATGCAAAGTCAACAAACCGTACAAATAATCTATAAATGTGATATAGAAGTAAAATAGATTCAATGCTATACTGCACAGTAAGATAGGCACCACATTTGTGCTATCTAAACTCGAAGTAGAAGAGTCTTTGCCAATATCTTCAATTATATTGCAAAAGAAAAAGAAACAATCATGGCATATCAGCTTCCCGGTGGTCATTACAGATTACAATATTTATACTCAAACTGAATCAGGAGAAAACCTCATCAACTAACAAACTGACTGAGGTGCCCTCATCGACTTATACATCACTATGAAAGCACTTATTAACGATTCACAAGGTACCTCGATAATTAATTGTAACTAGGATTGGCCAAAACGTAACCCTCAATGGCCTTGAAGAGTCCGTCACCCTTCTCCTTTCCAATCTTCAGCTCTTCTTCCTTGGGCTTTGCGTCTCCCTTGGTAACGTAGTTAACGGTCACCTTCACCACCGATCCTCCGTTAGGTGCCGCCGTCAACTTAGTCTCAACAGAGATCTTCTCCAATGTCTCTGGAAACGTGTCGCTCTCCACTAAGCTGTAGTTGTATACGAAGTTGTCCTTGTCTACGGCTTCCACCTTGTGCTTCGCGTAGTGCAATTGTCCACCTGCACACATACCCAATATTTCTTATTCACACCAGTATTCATAAAACTTTCTGTTTTCTCATTTCTTTGTTAAATCCTTCTAAAAATAAATATAAACTGACCTTCAACGTAGGTGAGCTTCTTGATGGTTCCAGGTGCACCATTTCCTTCAAGAATCTCAACGCTCTGGATGGCTTCAACAACCTTAGGGATGAGGTTGTCGCCATCGACGACCAGAGCCTTGAAGAGTCTAGCAGGGGCAACAGCGGAGATGCTCTCTTCGGAGAAAGTGAAAACGCCCATGATGAAGAAAATTAAGAAGACAAGAAGATGATAATCGAGGAGGAGGTATATGGCTAGATTTTTCTTGGCTAGTGTTGTGGTTCATGAGACCAGAAATGGTACGTATTTATAGGCATTGGCTAGCTGTGGTTGGGTGATGAAGTTTCATTACTTTGAGGCTGTTGGATTGTGTGTGCATGCGTGTGTGTGTGTTTTCATTAATTTTATCGTCTGAAATTGTTGATCAAGGCGGAAGTAAAGTGGTCAGACATGGCAGACTTGGATTTTCTGAATTCTAGAAGGCGTCGAACTGTCTCAATCTAACATGACATGGTCGGATTTGCCGACTGTTCACTGGACTTGTAAATTCGTTTCCTATATATAGGATGCGACTTTTTCCAGTTGTGTCGTTTTTCATATTGCCAACAAATTAATAATAAATGGGCACATATGAAACTATGGGCCGGTAAAAATAATTAGAATATATTACCATTTCATCTTCATTATCATTACTAAAGTAAAGAATGCATTCAAGACCCTACGGTGTTGGTAAAGGAACAGATTTGCTATTTAACTTTTATTTCTATTTGTCTTTCAAAGGCATTATAATATAAATCAACTAGCTAAAAGGTAATATATAAATATGTTAGGTATGAAAAGCATAATAGGTATCTAATATATACAAACTGGTTTATTTGTCTCAGCATGGGCATAAAAAAATATTAATTTGTATTATTGTATGTCAATATATTTTAAATTATTATATTTATTGAGATAGTACCGTCATAAAACGATTTTTTTGATGTGTTTTTTTGAAAGAATTTTAAAATATTAAAAACTGATGGAATCATATTTGTTTCTGCTTCTGACTGTAAACGATTTAAACTGTACAATAAATCATTTAATCATATATCGTTTTTTCTTACTTTAATTTTGGATCATATAAAGTTACATTTATTGTCTTTTATTATAAAGTTTAGGAGATAGTTAATTACTTAATTCTTTTTTTTCTCATTGATTTTAAAAACTGTTCAAACTTTAAAGAATTTTTAATTTAAGAGGCAATTAATTAATTTATTAATTTTCTCGTTCACTTAAAAAGTTTTTAAACTTCAAAGAATTCATGATTTAAAAGGCAATTAATTAATTAATTAATTCATAATTTTTATTGTTAACAATGAGAAATTTATTAAATTTCTTGTTTATTTTTAAAAAAATTCTTCAACTTTAAAAAATTTTTGATTTAAAATAAAGTTAATTAATTAATTAGTTACTTTGTCATTTTTCTTTTTGACTATGAAACATTTATATACTTTAAAATTTTCTTAATACATGTATCAAAAAATAAAGAATTATTACACAATCGGTCAAAAAAAAATTCACTTTACTTATATATGACAAATAGTGGCACGTAAAAGAATTGCATTGTTTATTGTAACTACTTGAAAGCACACCATTTGTCGGTGGTCAACATGGATAGGCAGAGATTAAAAAATATCGCATTTTTCTTAGACTTCATGATATGAAATTATCTCTTTTGTGATATTTTTAGTATTATTTTCAGTATATAAAAATTTTCATCAGTGTTTTGCTTAATTATATTTTACGGAAAAAAAAAATAAAACGCCTAGAGGTTACAAATCCGAACCCAAAATGACGGGCAACATAAGTACAATGAAATCAGAGAGAGAGGGAAAGATAACTTGATACAGACTTATCACAAAGCGACTAGAAAAAAAATGAAGAGCCTGAGGCGGCCATACCAAACTATTCATTCGATATATATATATATATATATATATATATATATATATATATAGAAAAGGGTCAAAGAGGAAAAGTCAGAAAATAGAATGATAATTACATAAACCAAAAATTTCAGACTTTAATGAGTAGTCGCACTGCATCATTCAATAAATATGATACATAATTCAATTTCTCAAAAGGTTTACAGTAAGACTTTTTTTTTTCTTTTACTCTGATCTTGTTGTAAGGATTAATACATGTGCCTTTTCAGATACGATCGGTAGCATTAATTAGTCAATTCCATTGGCTTTATTATTCTATACATGTAAAAGTAACTTGTAAAAGATGTTTCATTCAAAATTTAAAATATTTATTGATTGGAGTCTACAAATTTTTCATATCAATTTTTTGCAACCTACCTAAATATAATTAGTTGTATGTTTTATCCATATACTGTATAGAGAAAGTAATTTTAATTCATTCTAATTAACTATTTCGGTTGAAGCTGAAAAGTTCTGCATCAAACTTAATTAAGAAATATTCAAAATAATTTATTCTTCTGAATATATTATATCAATTATAGAGATTACACTTTTGAAAAAAATTATATGTATACAATTCATTATATTTTTTCTATATTGTTCTCTAATTAAAACATGACATGTATTTAGTTAATTATATTATGATATATGTATGGTTATTACATATGATTATATTATTTTTAAGTAAAATCATATATTATTATTAGTTATCTATACACTGATCATATTTTGATTAGAAAACAGTATCACGAAGATATAATATGATCCTAAAAAATTATTCAAGAAGACTAACTAATTCTAATTTGATTTGGATTTCAAAATTTTGGTTTAATTTTTTGCAAAGGGAAAAAGAGCTAATGTAGTTGAATATCAAATTTGGCCCTATCTTTCTTGAACTTTGTTTAACGTGTATTATCTCTCTTCAACTTAATATATTTGAAATTCACTCTTAGTCTCTTGAAGGGAATTAAACCGAAGATATTAATTAATTATATCGTCACTTATCTTATCTGTTGACTTCTTTAAAGGGCACTTCAATTAATGTGCAAGATCAACAAAGTGAGATTTACTAATCATACAGTATTTAGTGTAAGTATAAGAAGAGTCAATTTTCGAAGAGTCTAATGTCTTCTTTTTGTTATTATGATAAAAAAACATCATAAAACTTCACATATCCTTCGTAGTACTTGCTGAAATAACATTATACAAAAATAACATCCAAAATGAGATATTACATATAAATAAATACTGTCTAGGAGTTGATGATAAGCCAACCATAATTTGACTCAATAGTAAAGACTAACAATTGACAATACCCAATACCCTTAGAAAGTTGAACAGATGAAATAGAGATGGAAAGAGAGAGAGCTCAGATGGTGTGTGGAGGAAGGTTTACAAACCTTTCTTTTATAGAAATAAATAATAATAAAAAAATCATTTTCTTTTTTTAAAAATAAAAATAAGCTCTCCCTTTATCAGCTCTTAATCTGTGATATGATGGGATAATCATTTATTAGCATTGGGTTGCAGGTTGGAGTCTATATTTAATGGGGTTATGGTTTATCCAACCCATCACTGATTACCCACATTGTCTATAAGGACCCAATCCATTCTTAGTTTAGATTAATATTATTTGTCTAATTAATAATTACATATAATTATTTTAATAATTGGATTAATGTTAATCCACAATTAATTTAAAATTATTCCAAAAATATCATACTTGGATAGCATTAATTAATTATCAGGACAATCAAATTAATCAACAAAATTAAACAATTAATATTCATCACGTCACACAAATATATGTATATACAAAACCATACCAAGTTCAAAAAAGAACCACACAAGATCACTTAATCTAATTGGGAAACTAGTAATATCAACATTATTACATATTGAGTTCCAATATTTGAATAGAATGGATTACAAAATAATATTTTAGGGTCACATTTACACCACAAAAGTTCCTTTAAGGACTTAACCCAGACTCCTACTAAACTAAGGCTACATCAAAATTTTCAACAACACCCATGTGAGTTACATGATTCTTGAAGACTCCTACGGGTAAGCCTTTGGTCAACGAATCCACCAACATACATTCACTTGGTATATGAACCAAACGAGTCTGAGATTCAATAATCTTTTCTCTAATAAATAGGAACTTGGCATCAAAATGTTTAGTATGATTGGAGTTCCTGTGATTATGAGAAAGCTAACATCAAACGAACTATCACAATATGTGGTTAAAGGTCGTGACATAGAATCAACAAGAAGCGTGCCAGATATCAGATTTCTCAACCATATGGCCTGCCGTGTGGGTGGCCTCATAATAAGCGATATACTTTGCTTCCATAGTTGAGGTAGCTATTATTAATGCTTATAGCTTTTTGACAAAATAGTTCCTTCTGACATCATGAAGATATAACCAGAAATGGACTTCCGATCATCAATACATGATGCATAGTCTGAATCAGAATATCCCACCAATTCAAATGGTTTAGACTTTCTAAAAGTTAACATGTAATGCTTTGTACCCTGAAGGTACCTCATGACTTTCTTTGCAATCTTCCAATGATCATACCCAAGATTACTCAAATATCTGCGAAGCACACTAACAACATAAGTAATATCTAGACATGTGCACACCTGGGTATACATCAAGCTACCAATAGTAGAAGCATAAGGAACTTTATCCATTAAGGTCCTCTCAATATTATTCTTACGACATAATTTTTTCAACAACCTATCACCTTTCTGTATAGGTGTAATATAAGGAAAGTAAGAATACATGTTAAATTTCTTCAACACTTGATTAATATAATTTTCTTGAGAGAAACCAAGAATGTCACTAGATCTATTATGGTGAATCTGAACTCCTAGACCAAATGAAGCCTCACCTAAATCTTTCAGGACAAAGTGGCAAGACAAGATGTGTTTTGTCTTATTCAGTAAGCTCACTAAGTTATTGGCTAACAAGATGTCATCTACAAATAGCATAATAATCACAAAATTATCTCTTTCAAATTTCTAATAAATGCTTGGATTGAAAATATTCTCCATGAAACTAAGTAAAGTGATTACCTCATTAAATTTCAGATATCATTGCCTTGAGGCTTATTTTAGCCCATATATGCATCTTTTCAACTTATGCACCAAATGTTCTTTCCCAAATTCAATAAATACATCTGATTGTTTCATGTATACATCCTTGTACAAAATTCCATTTAGAAATGTTATTCTAACATCCATCTCATCACAACTTTAAAGACATCTTTAGTAGATAACAACGAGAAGGTTTCTATATCATCATTAATTCTTTCTCTTTGATTGTAGCCTCTGGCTACAAGTCTAGCTTTATACCTTATAACTTTACCATCAACCCCTTTTTTGGTTTTAAAGACCTATTTATAACCAACAGTCTTGCATCCATCTAGTAACTCAGTAAGTTTTCACATATTGTTACATTGCATGGAGGCAATCTCATCATTCATAACCTTTAATCACTTAGATGAATGAAGACCTGATATAGCTTTATCAAATGAGGTAGAATATGTACCATTAACAATGTCTGACTTAAATTCTTGCTTATCTGGAACTGTAGACCTATGTATCCTTTATGACCATCTCAACTCATCAACCAATTCCTCCACAGTAATTACAAGAGGTTCCAAGACAAGATTAGCTAAATTGTCAAGAGAAATATCATCTCTTCTAGTATAAACAATAGTTAAAGGAGATGATAAAACTGAAATGGGTAACATCGCATCTTCATTATGCATATTGATCTCCTTATAAACATAACTCCCACTATCTAAGTCATTTTTAAAATAGCATACTCTATCAGACTCAATCACTTTGGTAGTGCGAGTGAGGTAAAAGAATCTACATCTTTTGGATCCAAAATAATACCCAATAAAGAATCCACTAACGGTCCTTGAATCAAGTTTCTTGAGTTACAGATTATAATGTCTTACCATCGTCTTCCATCCCTAGATATGAAAATGTGTCATACTATGCTTCTTTATTGTGAAAAGTTCATATGAAGTCTTTTCAATTGATTTATTAGGAACATGATTCAAGATATAAGCTACAATTTTAAGGGCATCACCTCATAAAAACTCTGGTAAGGAGGATTGACTGATCATGCTTTTGACTATATCCATCAAAGTTTGATTCCTCATTTCAACAACTCCATTATGTTGAAGAGTGTCAAGCATGGTATAATGGGCTTCAATCCTTTGTTCTTGTAATAAGAGGGTAAATGGTCTAGGATTCTGACCTGTCTCTGTATACCTACCATACTATTCACCACCTCTATTTGATCTGACACATTTGATCACCCTTTCATATTTCAGGTCAACAGTAGCTTTAAATGCCTTAAAGGCTTTTAAAGATTTAAACTTTTCATGCAACAAATCTACCCATCCATATCTGGAATAATCATCAATGATCATTATGAAGTATTTATAATCACCTATGGAACAAGTGTTATGGGCCTACTAATATCAATGTGGATCAAATCAAAGATATTCTTGAATTTATTTGCCCTTTATTCCTAGCTCTAATTGGAAGTTTTCCCTTATAGCAACACAAGATTCAAAATATGAGAAATCTAAGTCATGTAATAATCTTTGTTTAAGTATCTTTTCTAATCTTCCTTTGGAGATATGACTCAAACACGAAGCAAAATTCAAGATTTTAGCTTGAAATATTTAGACCTTTTCCAAACAACCTCAAGCTCTAATGATAATTTGAGTTATCATGAGTTTTAATGGGTGATATTGGTGTCTTTTTGCTCGAAATCACCTCATAAACAAATCCCTCAAGTTTATTTTGGCAAACTCGGTCAATACATTGAGTAATTTAGCTTGAAATTTTCGAGTCCTTGGGTGATAGTGGGTTGAGAATGTTCAACTCATTTCAATCTATATAATGGGCATAATTTTGTTTACAATATTCAAATCTACAAAAGACCCAAGCTTGTTTCTAGAAAACCTTTAAAATTTACGGCAAATTCTGTCTGGGAAAAAATTCTAGTTTCATGCTCAGATTTATCAATGATAGTATAATATCATATATATATATATGTAATTCGAGCTCTGATACCATTTGTTGAAATGACATTACACAAAAATAATATCCAAAATTGGGCGATTACATATAAATAAATACTAACCTGGAGTTGATGATGGGCCGACCATAATTTGATTGTGGAGTAATGACTAGTAACCTACAATACCCAGTACCCCTAGAAAGCTGAACTGATGAAATAAAGAGGTAAAGAGAGAGAGCTATGATGATGTTTAGAGGAAGGTTTACAAAGCTTGCTTCCTTTTGTAGAAATAAGTAATAATAAAATAATCATTTTCTTTCTTATTAAAATAAGCTTTCTCTTTATTAGTTCTTAATCAGTATATAATGAGATAATCATTGATCAACACTGGAGTTGTAGGTTGGGATTTATATTCAATAGACTTGGGATTCATCTAACTCATAACAGATTACCCCCATTGTCAACAAATACCTGATCCATTCTTAGTTTAGATTAATATTGATTGCTCAATTAATAAATACACATAATTGTTCTAATAATTAGATTAATACTAATCCACAATTAATTTAAAATTATTCCAACAGTACTCCCTTAATTTAGTTTAATACATTTGAAAATTTAAAAATAAAGTCGAACCCAATTAAGGGATTTAAATTAATTTATATATGTAAAATCGACAAACCATTACTAATATATATATTAAGTGTGATTAAAAAGAGTCAACTATCAAATCTCTTCAATTTTATTGCAATTGAAAAAGAAACAATCATTGTATATCAACTTCCCAGCGGCCATTATAGATTACATATTTATGCCCAAGCATAATCAGAAGAAACCTTTGCAACAAATAAAGTAATAAACTGATCATGGATGTGCCCTCATCGACTTATATATCACAACGAAAGCACTTATTAACGATTCACTAAGGTCCACAATAATTAGTTGTAGCTAGGATTGGCCAAGACGTAACCCTCAATGGCCTTGAAGAGTCCATCACCCTTCTCCTTTCCAATCTTCAGCTCTTCTTCCTTGGGTTTGGCGTCTCCCTTGGTAACGTACTTAACGGTCACCTTAACCAACGATCCTCCGTTAGTTGACGCCGTCAACTTGGTCTCAACAGAGATCTTCTCCAATGTCTCTGGAAATGTGTCGCTCTCCACTAAGCTGTAGTTGTATACGAAGTTGTCCTTGTCTACGGCTTCCACCTTGTGCTTCGCGTAGTGCAATAGTTCACCTGTACACATACCCAATATTTCTTATTCACATCAATATTCATAAAACTTTCTGTTTTCTCATTTCTTTGTTAAATCCTTCTAAAAATAAATATAAACTGACCTTCGACGTAGGTGAGCTTCTTGATGGTTCCGGGTGCACCATTTCCTTCAAGGATCTCAACGCTCTGGATGGCTTCAACAACCTTAGGGATGAGGTTGTCGCCATCGACGACCAGAGCCTTGAAGAGTCTAGCAGGGGCAACAGCGGAGATGCTCTCTTCGGAGAAAGTGAAAACGCCCATGATGAAGGAAATTGAGAAGACAAGAAGATGATTATCGAGGAGGAGGTATATGGCTAGATTTTGCTTGGCTGGTGATATGATTCATGAAACCAGAAATGGTACGTATTTATAGGCACTGGTTGGCTGTGGTTGGGTGATGAAGTTTCATTACTTTGAGGTTGTTGGATTTTGTGTGTGTATGCGTGTGTGTACTTTCATTAATTTCTTCTACTTGTTTTTCAGGGCAGAGAGAGTTTCAAGTAAAGTGGTCAGACATGGCGGATTTGGATTTTCTGAATTCTAGAAGGCGTCGAACTGTATCGGTCTTACATCACATGGTCGGATTTGCTACTGTTTACTGCTAGAAAATGAGTACCTTGTAAAATCCCATATATAGAATGCCACTTTTTCTAGTGAAACTATGTGTAAAAATAATTATATTATATCGCCATTTCATTTTCATTCCTAAAGTAAACAGTTTATTCGATCATGATAGAATATATGTGTAACACTTGCTAAGTTTACTAAGTTTATGCAAAATTTTTTCAAATTAGCAAGAATGAAGTATAAGTATTTGTAATGTGTAATAATTATCAATGTGAGCCTTGACTCAGTGGTAAGATAAGTTATCCGGAACCAAATGGGCGTGGGTTCGAGATGTGGTTCCCTTATCCCTTAGAATTTTTGTAGTGTTGACATGTGAGCCTTCTTCTACATGCTTCTCCTCCAAATTTCTGCAGAAAAACGCAACTCCTTCCTCCCTTCAGATTTTAACTTTTTGCTTCACCCACCGCTACGTTCAACCTCCGGCCACCTCCCTCCATCACCGGCAAAGGTTTTTGGGTGGCCACCTCTTGCCGTTGGCCGGCGACAACCACTTTTTACGGTGGGTTTTTTGGCATAGTTATACAACGACGTTTTCTTGATTTTGGTGAGTTTTAAGTAGATTTTTCATGAGAATGATGCTAGGAGAATCATTTTTGGCCCCTTTCCATCGAAATTGAGTTTTGGAAGCATGATTTTAGCTAAGTTGTTTTGAGTTATTCTGACAGGGACTAAATTGAAAAGTTTCGAAATTTTGGGGTTTTCAGAAAATGGTGAAATTCTGCAGTTGAATGGGTTTAAATTGGTCTTATAAGAACACTTTTACAGTGTATGTCATGAAACCTTAGTTTTCTTCATGGATGGAAGGAAAAAGTATGAAATGGGGGACTAAAGTGAAACTTCAGAAAGTTTTTAAGGCAGTGAGTGTAAATTGACGAACATTCTGGGAAAAAGTGAGGGGATGGAATTAAGAATTTGGTCTAAGGCTTGTTTTGAGTAATGATAATGGAATGGAATATCAAATTGGAAATAGCAATATGAAGAAGTAAAGAGAATATGTAATAAAATAATGAGATAGAATTTTGGTTGTTTTATGGCTTTGTTAAGGCAATATAATCAACCTAAATTGATGTATTTAGTGATGGAAATTGAGAAAAGTATATTCTTATGTTATAGGGATTGTGGGTGAAATTGATTTTATAATCAAGAGAGACCGAGATAAGGTGATTGTAACACACGTCAGCCACCAGGTAAGCGGTAGTTTTCCCCCACTTTATAATTACCATTGTAATTATGGTAGCAACTTGTTAGACTTGTTAGCCTTGCATATGACCTATGAATTATGATTGATATGTGATGTTCATGTAAAATTTGTAAAAGAGAGGTTTGAATAAAAGAAGGAATGTGTTACTAAAGAATTGATATTGAAAAAGGGAAAATTTATAAATGGCAAGTCCTTAGATTTAGGGAGGACAAGATAAGACGGATGACTTTAGCGTGAGCTTGCGACTCACGACCGTGTTGGTGATTTACCCCAAGATGCTATCTGCTCTCGATCGATATGAATAATCCGAGATATACATACTCTCGACTGTATGGGTGAGTTACCTCGAGATGCTGTGTGCTCTCGACCGTATGGGTGATTTACCCCGAGATGTTGTGTTCTCTCGACTGTATGAGTAATTTACCCCAAGATGTTGTGTGCTCTCAACAGATGATTAAACTACATAGGCCACGAGTTCATGACCGATACTTTATGTCTGATAATCCTCCTTAGAATCTAGGTCATAAGCCAATGGTATTTTAAATAAAAAGGAAGGTTTTTTCCTAACTTTAACAAGTATCTAAGGGCTGAGTACCCTTGATAGTTTGATGTTAATCGATGGAAAGGATTCTTCAAAGGTTGTGGATCCTCAACTGTGAAAATCATTTAAACTGTTCGTTAAGTGTAAGTGCATATTATTGCTTGTTATAGTTTAAAGTATAAAGGTTTAAATCATAAATTGATTCATTACTGGAAATGTTACCCGTTTATGTTTTAATGAATTTCAGGCAGCCATCCTGAACAGTTTACTGATCAAGAGGGCTAGAGGAGCCCTGTTGGCATTTTGTTGTAATTGATATATGTAAATAGATGTAAATGTTATGTATGACCACAGGTAGATTCCCTATCCCCCTGTGTTGTAGTTGTTTCTGGACTGAATTGAGAGTTGAGCTCTTTTTTATGTATAATATTATTTTGGGCAGATGGTTATAGAGACCTTGGGAGGTTTCAGTTATAGAGGAAACTTTGTCGAAATTTCTACAAATTTGATTTGAATGTGAATCTGCTTAGTTATAAATGTTTGTTATGTATGATTGTAATTTAGTTAAGAACCAACTTGTTAGGCTTACAGAGGCGGGCTAGTCTCGTTTTCTATGTCAGTCACACTATGGGAGTTGGGGTGTGACAATATGAACAAAACAGTAAAAGCATTGATGAGTAATGAATGAAAATCATTGTATCTGAATCTTAACACTGAGCCAATATTTATACACGCACAGTCACTTGCAATATGCCCTTACCTAGTTACAACCGACACAGCTAACTATGACAAACTAACTGCTTCTCTAACAGATCATGTCTCTACGGTGTATTGGTATTTTAAAGAACAGATTTACAAATTAATTTTTGTTTCCATATGTTCATCAAACGCATGATAATATAATCAATTAGCTAAGGTAATATATGTAAATATATTAGATATGAAAAGCATAAAGGTATGAATATAATTTATTAACAAATAATCGCACATGAAAGAATTGCATAGTTTATTGGAACTACTTGAAAGCACCAGTTGTCGTTGGTCAACAAGGATAGGCAGAGATTAAAAAATAGAAAGGTCAGGTCGCATTTTTCTTTATAAAACTTCGTGTTTTGAATTATCTTCATTTGTGAAATTTTAAGTATAAAATAATTCATCAGTAGCTTGCTTAATAATTTTTCGCCAAAAAAAAAAAAGATAATTCATTACTAACATCAAATGTTAGAAGCAATGCCTAACTATCAGGAAAGAGTATACAGATCCAAACCCAAAATCACAGACAATATTAGCACTATAAAATCAGAGAGAAGAAGACAAAAAAAAAAAGGGAAGAGCTTGAGACGGCCACCTCAAACTATTCGAGTCTGGTTCTTTTGCTGTCAAAAGAATTGGGGAAGAGTCCATATAGTTGTGCGTTGTCCCTCCATCCAGAGGGACTTAGGCAATTTCTTTTGTTTTTTTCTAAAGAAAGCTGTCATTTTAGGAAGATAAGATCATCTGCTATTGAACGAAGATTCTAAAGTGAACTATTCAATTTATTTTCGAAAAAAGCGATAGAAGAAAAGTCAGAGAATATAATGATATACACAAAAAGCAACTTAAGAATAGTCGCAGTGCTCATTGGATGAATACCACACATAAATCAATTACTAGAAGTGTTCACTAAATGAGACATTTTTTCTTTTCTTTTTACTCTGATCTTTTCGTAGGGATTGTGCCTTTTGAGTTACGTGTAGCATTAGTCAGTTTCGTTCGCTAATATTCAGTAGAGAAGTAACATGTAAAACAAGTTTTATTCATATTTTAAAATATTCATTGAAGTCTACAAAATTTTTATAGCATATTTCTGCTAGCTATACCTAAGTCTAATTACGAGAATCCATTTTTCTTACACTGTAGAGACAAAGTTTTCATTCATTCTAATTAAGTTGAGGGAAAAGTTCTGCATCAAACTTAATGAAGAAAAACTTTAAAGAATTGACTTAGTAGGTGTTAAAAAAAAGAAAAAGAAAAAAAAGACCTCGTAGTTAAAGGGGTGAACTTTTGATCCAAATATTATAATTAACATTAATTTTAAAATCTTAATTTGAAAAAATTATTACACCTAGATACTTAAAATATATAGATGATCAGACAATTTTTTTGTAGATATACCAAGGGACTCGCCCCAGCCCAATGGGGGCAAATCCCCTACGGACTCAATTGTGGCGTGCCCCTCATTTGATATATATATATATATATACACATAGTTTTATGGAAATATAATTAAATTAATATATTAAAAATACAAAGAAAAGTAATTTTAGATATTGATGAAAATTGTTTTATTTAGTTGATTTGTTAGGTAAAATCAATAATTATGTATTAATTAATTTTTAATTTTTTAATTTGAGTGTTAAAGTATGAAGATATTGTTTTAGTATTTTAAGGTTAGATTCTATTATTTGATATATTTGTTTGTATTTTTTTTATCATTTCAATTATTCTTTTATTTATAGCCATCTAAAAAATCAATTTCAAACATTATAATTCAGTATTTTTTTTTCTTTTGAGATTTGGATGGTACAGTAGTTCAAAATATATTGGAGCTATAAGTACAATGTCTTTCTTTTAATCTCATCTTATTGTTGGATTATAATAATTCCTACTTTAAAATTGGTAATTTTGTTGTTTTTCTTTTGTACATTTATAATAACCTATATAGTGCCTAATTGTTTTATATAAATTTATGAGTAACGTTGCAATTTTAAATTGTGAAATGTGTTGATATATATATATATATATATATATATATATATATATATATTTGAAGTTATAGTTGATAATATATATATATATATATATATATATATATATATGAATGGATGTGCTTCTTACTTCTTGTGCTTCCAATAAATTATACTTTTATTTTCTGTATAATAATATTTATTTCAATATAAATTTTAGTTAAAATAAGTTAATTGATTTTATTCATTTTATTTTATTATTTAAATCATAACTTCTAAGTCAAGAATTTGTAACCTTTTAATTTTTTATTCTAAGATGTTAAAAAAAAAAAATTGACATTGTGCTTTCTACACTTATGATAATTCATCTAGTGTGCAATTTTTATGTGTAATTTTGATGGGTTACGTTGCAATTTTGATAAATTACATTAATTAATGGTTATATGCAATTTTGTAGTGTGAAATAGTATTTATGTATTTGAAGTTGTAGTTGATTATATTTATGCATTAATGGATGTGACACATACTCTTTTTTCTTTTTCTTCTAACTTGTGAAAAGGTAGTAATCAGTAAACACAAAAGATTAATAGTTATTTTGTTTCTCATAGTTTTAGTTTTGAATAAAAACTTAAAATGATTCAAATAGTTAACATTTATAAAATTCAATTCTTAAAGGTTAAAATTTAACTAGTAAAATAAATATGAATGAAATCAATAAATTTAATTTGATCGTGGGGATAAGAACATAAAGAAAAAAAATCTCACAAGGTTGTTTAAGGATGGGTGCAAAACCATATTCTGCACTTTATAAATTTCTGTCCTAATCAATTTAATATAAATATTTATAAAATATATATTATTAATTTCTTATATTTGATAATTTTAATTACATATATATATGCACTCACAAATACATACATACATAACTTTGTGGCGTGACATATTGGAGAGGGATGACCCTCCCTGAAATTTTGAGAGGATTCGCCTTTAATGTCACACTCCAAAGCCCCAGGCCTTGTTTGGTAGCAGGGAAAGCTTACTAAGGGAGAGGCAGAGGCAGAAGTTGGTCACTGTGTTTGGGACATTGCTTTGCTCTTTCTAGTGAAATGCTCTCTCCTAGCTGTAAAGTGAAATAGATTGTAGCAGTCAACTATTATTTTTAGTAAAAAGAAAAAAAGGTCTTTTTTTCACTTAAAAAATAAAATAAATATTTTATTTAAAATAATATAAATATTTTAATATTTTTGAAATATTTATTACATAATAAAAAAATTAGAAATATCATTTATTAATATTTATTATAAATAATCTAATATTTTATTATTAAGACTACCTTAAAAATAATTTTCAAAAATATAAATAAAATGTTTTGGCATAAAGGCATTTTCATCTTTTTTGTCCTATTATCATTCTCATTCTATTATTATCTTTGTTGTACTAAACAAATTTTACAATTTCATTCCCAACATACCAAAATGGTTTTGGCATCAAAACTTTCTTTTCCATTTTGTCTCATTGGCATTTCCTTTCTACCAAAATCCATTACTACATACCAAAATGGCCCAAGAATGTGGCCGGCACAAGAAATAGGAGAAAACTCGATCATGCAACCTTACACTAGCTGAAAAATAAAATCGCATATAAGTTTCAAATACCACATCATTCAATAAGCTAATAGTTCCATACAATTTAGATAACTAATTTATATATAATGCGTAGGTTTTGTACAAATTTCGGCAGAGTCTTCCTTATAAATGAGACATCTTAATAATTTTATAAGAACCTGTCAGCCCATCCAATTAAAACAAATAGATGGCTTTGCTCTCAACAGTAGTAAAAGGAAACAAATAGGGATACATAGCCTATGGTCATCAAGATACATAGTTAGAGTAAACAAAAAGAATAATCATATGAACATGCATATACATTCCAAAAGGGTATAGATAATAAAAGAATAGAGCTTGGCCCTTGTAAAGCAAAACAAGGCTCACTAAAGGAAATCCATAATCACTCCTTTACTCTTTCAAGCAGGTCAATAGTTCTATTATTTAAGACAACAAAATATTACAGCAAATAACACCCCAGAAAAAAAATAGTAACCAATTAATATATATATATATATATATATATAGTTAGCATCAATTCCATACACGATATCATTAATGCAAACGTTAAAGAAATTCATTAGATATGGAAGGTAAAGAGAATTATTATATGGAAAATTTGATCTCAAAGAACTAGTAGAAATAGAAAAGAAAAATCAAATATTTAAAGAATTGGGAGTGCTATTTACGCACTTGAATGTCGTCAACTATCAGGCAACCTAATCTCTCTTACTTTGATAGAAATCACTCCACTAAGAAGTCCTTATGTCAATAGGAAATGATGAACTTTTAATAAACACCATTAGGAAAAATTTAAATCAATTCCTTTTCTTATTTCATACACTCTTGGTACTAATATTTATAATGTAAATCTTGTTAAAAGTGCTATAATAATTGTATCATTCCTCAATTCTTAAATCTCACCAACTTAACATCTTAACTTAGAATTTAAAAGTTTTCCCTTAGTCTCTTCTAATCACCATCAATATCAAGTTTTCAAAAGAATACTTACAACTCACATCTCATAACATAATTAGACAATTACCCATTCTTACTTGGTGCTTCCAACACAATTTTCCTTCTTATCTACCCCTTTATAAGCATGAAAATTTAAGGAAAAATTGGGAAAAATTATCAATTCACCTTACCCCTCAATATGATAACATCCAACTGCTCAAATCAACTCTCCTTTGATATTAATTGAAGGCCAAAGTCTCAAAAAAGTTTGAAGTGGTCTTTCGAGAACCCTAATTTCAGTTGAAATTGGGGATTTCTAAAATTAACAAAAAATTCTTAATATAAATGTGAGATTGGAAGAGAGAAAGGGTCAAAAATCATATGGGAAGCAAAAGGCACACATCAATTTCAAACATTGCTCACCAATTCAAGTCAAATTAGAAGAATTTCAAATTCCGCCCTTTTTTAAACATAACACACTCCATAATGAAATTCTCAAATTTGAGGCTGCAAATTTGATGTTTGATCATGTAAAAGAGAGGAAAAGGGACAGACTCAATCTAAGGAAACAAAAGCACAAGGTATTCGTTGATGATTGCTTACCAATTCAAGTCCCAAAGGCTGAGAAGACGAGTAATGTGACCCACGCTGGCACTGCATGTTTTCCGGCTAGATTACCCAGAAAGAACGACGAAAATGCCAGACTTTGAACAGAGGTGGGGTGGCCAGTGAGAACCAGGGAGAAAATAGAAGTAAATTGCTGCCCATTGATGCTCTTCGCTCTTCAATTGTGAAAGGAAGAGTGTTTTAAAAAAATGATAGAGAGCAATATTGTCTTTTCACCGATTATAATGCCACATGTCAGCTAAAAAAAAAGAGAGCAAAAATGGGGAGCTAAGATTTGAAATAAAGCCTAAATATTGTCTTAGTGTCAATTTTAAAATATTTCTCCACCTTAAATAATGTTATTACATTCAATGAGGGGGAATCCCTCATTTAAAAAAAATAATAATTAAATTAAGTACACTGGTGCTTTTTATACCAAACTAAGATTTAAAAAAAAAAGATTATTTTTTCACATATTTGGCTCAAATTCTCCAAAGTGTCGTTCTCTCAATTACTTTTAGTATTTTTTTGGCCAATAATTATATTGAGTATTTGAATTTAAATAAATCATAGGATTAACGTTTAAATAATTTATTCTTCTAAGTATATCAGGTCATGAGATTATACTTAGAAAATTATTCAAGAAGACCCGCTAAAAAAAATTTAGGTTAAATTGTTTTGCAAGTTGAATATCAAACCAAGCCCCAATTATATATCTTTCCTCACTTTGTGTAAAATGCATTATCTCTCACATCAAATTAATATATTTAAAATTTACTCACAGCCTCTTTATGGGAATTAAACCGAAGTTATTAATTATATTATCACCTCTTATCTGTTGACTTCTTTTAAGGGGCATTTCAATTAAATATAAGTTCAACAAAGTGAATTTTACTAATGATATATAATCAAGTGTAAGTATAAGGTCAACATATTATGATCAACAACGTCATAAAACTTTTACATACCCTTCGTAGTACTCTTTTATTTTAGTTTACTACGTTTTAAAATTTTAAAACAAAGTCAAACTCAATTAAGGGACTTAATTTATATATGCAAAATCAACAAACCGTACAAATAATCTATAAAATGTGATATAGAGGTAAAATAGATTCATGCTATACAACACAGTAAGATGGGCACCACATTTGTGCTATCTAAACTTGAAGTAGAAGAGTCTTTGCCAATATCTTCGATTATATTGCAAAAGAAAAAGAAACAATCATGGCATATCAACTTCCCGGTGGCCATTACAGATTACAATATTTATACTCAAACTGAATCAGGAGAAAACCTTATCAACTAACAAACTGACTGAGGTGCCCTCATCGACTTATACATCACTATGAAAGCACTTATTAACTATTCACAAGGGACCTCGATAATTAATTGTAACTAGGATTGGCCAAAACGTAACCCTCAATGGCCTTGAAGAGTCCATCACCCTTCTCCTTTCCAATCTTCAGCTCTTCTTCCTTGGGCTTTGCGTCTCCCTTGGAAACGTAGTTAACGGTCACCTTCACCACCGATCCTCCGTTAGGTGCCGCCGTCAACTTAGTCTCAACAGAGATCTTCTCCAATGTCTCTGGAAATGTGTCGCTCTCCACTAAGCTGTAGTTGTATACGAAGTTGTCCTTGTCTACGGCTTCCACCTTGTGCTTCGCATAGTGCAATTGCCCACCTGCACACATGCACAATATTTATTATTCACATCAGTATTCATAGAACTTTCTGTTTTCTCATTTCTTTGTTAAATCCTTCTAAAAATAAATATAAACTGACCTTCGACGTAGGTGAGCTTCTTGATGGTTCCGGGTGCACCATTTCCTTCAAGGATCTCAACGCTCTGGATGGCTTCAACAACCATAGGGATGAGGTTGTCGCCATCGACGACCAGAGCCTTGAAGAGTCTAGCAGGGGCAACAGCGGAGGTGCTCTCTTCGGAGAAAGTGAAAACGCCCATGATGAAGAAAATTGAGAAGACAAGAAGATGATAATCGAGGAGGAGGTATATGGCTAGTTTTTGCTTGGCTAGTGTTGTGGTTCATGAGACCAGAATTGGTACGTATTTATAGGCACTGGCTAGCTGTGGTTGGGTGATGAAGTTTCATTACTTTGAGGTTGTTGGATTGTGTGTGCATGCGTGTGTGTATTTTCATTAATTTTATCGTCTGAAATTGTTAATCAAGGCGGAAGTAAAGTGGTCAGACATGGCAGACTTGGATTTTCTGAATTATAGAAGGCGTCGAACTGTCTCAATCTTACATGACACGGTCGGATTTGCCGACTGTTCACTGGACTTGTAAATTCGTTTCCTGTATATAGGATGCGACTTTTTCCAGTTGTGTCGTTTTTCATATTGCCAACAAATTAATAATAAATGGGCACATATGAAACTATGGGCCGGTAAAAATAATTAGAATATATTACCATTTCATCTTTGTTATCATTACTAAAGTAAAGAATGCATTCAAGACCCTACGGTGTTGGTAAAGGAACAGATTTGCTATTTAACTTTTATTTCTATTTGTCTTTCAAAGGCATTATAATATAAATCAACTAGCTAAAAGGTGATATATAAATATGTTAGGTATGAAAAGCATAATAGGTATCTAATATATACAAACTGGTTTATTTGTCTCAGCATGGGCATTAAAAAAATTAATTTGTATTATTGTATGTCAATATATTTTAAATTATTATATTCAATGAGAGAGAACCATCATAAAAAGATATTTTTTTGATGTGTTTTTTTTAAGAATGTTAAAATATAAAAAATTGATGGAATCATATCTGTATCTACTTCTGACTTTGAATGATCTAAACTGTTCGATAAACCATTCAATCATAAATCATTTTTTTTACTTTAATTTTGAATCATATCAAATTATATTTATAGTTTCTTATTATAAAGTTTAAGAAATAGTTAATTACTTAATTCATTATTTTTTTCATTAATTTTAAAAATTGTTCAAACTTTAAAGAATTTTCAATTTAAGAGGCAGTTCATTAATTTATTAATTCTCTTGTTCACTTAAAAAAAATTTTATACTTCGAAGAATTCATGATTTAAAATACAATTAATTAATTAATTCATAATTTTTCTTGTTAACAATAAAAAATTTATTAAATTTCTTGTTAATTTAAAAAAAAATTCTCAAACTTAAAAATTTTTAATTTAAAATATGGTTAATTAATTAATTAATTAGTTATTCCCTAATTCCTCTCACTAACTATGAAAAATTTGTGTACTTTAAACTTTTCTTAATACATATATCAAAAAGTGAAGAATTATTACAAAACTGAGAACTGTACCAAAAAAAAAAATCACTTTACTTATATATAACATATAGTGGCACGTAAAAGAATTGCATTGTTTATTGTAACTACTTGAAAGCACACCATTTGTCGGTGGTCAACATGGATAGGCAGAGATTATAAAATATCATATTTTTCTAAGACTTCGTGATATGAAATTATCTCTTTTGTGATATTTTTAGTATTATTTTTCAGTATATAAAAATTTTCATCAGTGTTTTGCTTAATTATATTTTTCGGAAAGAAAGGTAATTAATTACATCAAAAGTAAAAAATAAAACGCCTAGAGTTTACAAATCCAAACCCAAACAACATAAGTACAATGAAATCAGAGAGAGAGAAAGATAACTTGATGCAGACTTATCACAAAGCGACTAGAAAGAAAACGAAGAGCCTGAGGCGGCCATACCAAACTATTCATTCGATATATATA